>OU342789.1:13921117-15171117 GCA_910591515.1 Cerceris rybyensis | reverse complement strand
ATCGTTGATGGAATAGGTTTTATAATATTCTCATACCTTGTTATTTGCAAGAGAGAATCGATTTTGAATAATTAATATAGACCTGGGGATAGGAATAAATTAAATTGTAGCAATTGGATAGAATGGAGGTGTTTGCAATCGATCATCTTTTATGATATTTGTCAGTGAAGCAACATTAACCACATTGTCGGGCATCTGGTTGAAGAGTAAGGAGGTTCAGTGTTGCTAATTGTATGTTATAATACCTATAAGATATTTTAAATCGTGAAATAGAAACTCTAGTACTCGCTAGATATTGATGAACGGGGATCAAATAATTGATATTGTTACAATTTGTACAGTCGAATCTCACATAATGTAACCTCTCAAAGTGAAACCTCTCTCAAAATGTAACATGGTCATCTCTCATAATGAAACTTCTCCTATCCCCACCAGTTAAATGCTACTAACCAATCAAATTTGAGATGTATGACGCGACATATTATTTGAAAAGATTTAAATGTTTGTATGGAAAGGTTATGTTCACTTTTTACTTCTGCGCATTTCTTTGCGCCGACGAAGATAGGTACTATATGAGAAAGATAGACTATATAATCAAGAAGTGGGGATGAATATGACTGTAGGGGAATGTTGCATTTTGAGAGAGCGCCCGGTCCCGAAGTGTTCCATTATGAGAGATTCGACTGTATGCAAATGGTAATAGTACGCATACAGTACGACAATCAAAAGATGGCTAGGAAGCGATGGAACTTCTCGTTTTCAAACTCTTATTCCTGTCATTTTGTTTTTGAAATTCTGTAACCCAGTCTACTAAATTAAACACTCCGCATAATCATTTCCTTTGGAGGGCTAGTTTTGGGAATTCCAAAAACTAAATTGTTAAAATAGCCGGTTGAAAACAAGAGGCTGACCCATTCACTAGCCATCTTTCAGTTGCCGGACTATACCTACGGTTAATTAAATACTATAATAGATCATAAATATTGAGTACAAAAAAAAACACATGAAATAAAACACAGTAGGAAATACGCAATAACTCGCATATGTAACTAATTAGGAGAATTAAAACTAACAGTACCATGCACGGCGAAATGACCGGCTCCACGAAATGAAAATATGTAGGTACTTTTTTGTATTACCAAGAAAGGGATGTTTTCTGCGTTGTTTTGTATTATTTCTTGTACTAAATTGAAGATCTTCTGCATCTCATTCAGAAAAATATAATTATTATGGTATTACCGGACAATTGACAAACTACGATAAGATTAAGTAGGGTAAGTCCGGGGGAGATGGCCCTAGTAACTTTAAGACTCTATTGTGAAGGAATTATGACGAATAAAACATTGAATTAATATAGAACATAAACTTTATTTATTACTCTTATCAAACATTAACGATAAATTACTTTAAAGAACGCAAACAATGTAATTTTAAACTTTTAAAAAGAACTAGGACTGGCCATCTCTCCCAGAGTGTCCGCGAGTGATGGCCATAGTGATCGGGGGGAGATGGCCAGTACTCCTTTTGCCTTTCCCTTTGCCCTTGAGATCTTTTAACTCCTTTTTTTTCTTATTATCGCAGTAAGAACACATATCCTCAAACTCGGTGCAGTTTTCATGCACCCAGAACATGAAAATATTGCATTGTATCTAATCTTCAGCTAATCGTGTCCTGTAATAATTATCACCGCAACCTCTGCAGTTTTCTTTCTCTCTATCTTCAGATTCACTTTCAGAGGTATCATAGAAAACGATGGGAATTTCTTCGCAACTGCTATAAGACAACCTACGAATTGCCTTTCGTTTCTGAACAGTATTTTCTTTCTTAGGTCTATCAGTCTTAGTTTCCGTTTTTATTTTTGGTTTCTTTGACTTTTCTTCCTTTTTCTCTTTTTCATTTTCTTTCAATTTTCGTTTTTTAATATGCTCTTCAGATGTCAAAAGTGATCGGTGACTGATACTGAACTTTCCGTTCAGGCCGCGTCCAAATTTTATGGCCATCTCTCCCATAAATACTATGGCCATCTTTCCCGATTGTCCGGGTGAGATGGCCACATTACTTAATTAAAGCAACTTCTCAATTTTGTAGTTAATTTTGAAGTTAGAACACGAGAAAGTTTGTTTACTTCACATAGAAAGCATGAAAACGGAAAAAACTCTCAAAACTTCTTTGTGACCATTTAATATGTCAACCGCTTAGTTTAGATCGAACGTGTTATTAAAAAACAAAGTCAAATTTCTCACCTTTCCGTAATTGTTTCGCAAAAAAATCCACTAACACTTCTTGCCCGTGCCAAAACGAATCGATACTAAATTAAAGTACTGCCATTTATGAATTATTACTTGAAGTTTTTTCTATTGGCCATCTCTCCCGTACGGCCATCTCCCCCGGAATTACCCTATTCATAAAGTGGCTGACAGTTAGTGTTAAGGAGTCTTTTCTAAACATAAGCGACTTTCTGGCTAAAGATGGAAGAACACAACTAAACTTCTCTATAACTGAACTGAATGTGTTCTGATACGTAGCCTTCGGAAGAACGCTCACTCCGTTTCTGTCCAATAGATAGAGCATCGCTATACGAACTCATTTCACTTTTGGTAGTACAAAATTAATACAGTCCGACAACTGAAAGATGGCTAGCGAGCGGCGGAGCCTCTCATTTTTAATCGATTATTCCAATCATTTCGCTTTTGGAATCCCCAAATCCAGCCGCTTAAAGTAAACAAGTATATAGTGTGTTCACTTTAGGAAACTGAATTTGAGGATGCTTAAAATTAAAATGGCAGTAATAGGCGGTTGAAAATAAGAGAATACACCGTTCCCTGATCATCTTTCAGTTGTCGTACAATACCCTGTGTTATCTAATTGTGTTTAACCCTGGAAATGAGAAATACAGAAATTATAATGCTAAACAAATTTGGTAAAATCCTTTAATAGTTCACAAAATCCAAATCTTTTTTTTTTATTTATTTATTTAGAGTCGCATCAACCACATATGAGGGTTATTAGCGACTATATTTTAGGTTTTACAGTTTGTCATATACATTGGTAATTTTTAAAAGTATAATAATTTTTGGGTCGTAACTGAGTCCTTTAAGTTATCTTTTAGGGTGGGTTTGATGCCGAATTGTTGTCTCTTGGTGCTGTATTTTCTATACTGGATGATGATGTGATCAACCGTGAGTTGGGTTCCCCATAATTCGCAAGATGGTGGTTCTTCTTTGTTGAGAACGTATTAGTGTGTTACTCTAGTGTGGCCAATAATGAAAATCCAAATCTTAATGAACATCAGAAACCATCATTTCCATCTCCTAAAACAATCTAAAATTTTCGAGAGAATGAATATCAGAGAAAGTATAAGAAACCTGTCAATTAAAATCGACAAACCGAGCAATCATGAAGAAATTAATGAACACCGCGTGTAACAAGACACAAAATGCAATAGGACGTGTGTATTGGGATGCACCCTGGTGAGAACCTATCCTCCCAAGAAGTAGAACAGCTGCAGCTGCAGCAGACCGACCATAAAAATAAAATAAGAGAGAATGGAACGACTAGGTGGTAGAAGACCAACGAAATCGGTAGCAGGTGAAAAGTGGCGAGCCGTAGGGGAGACAAATCACTGGACATATACCGAGGCTATTTTTATAGCACCTGCACTTTGTACTGAAGCGCTGCACCGTTTCGAAGTTGAACGAACGAATCGATGTATCGCACAATTCCTCTTTTCACTATCCAGATCGCAGGAAATGTCCACAAAAAATCGTTCGACTACTGCACAATGATATTCTACTGTGTAGTCGATATATTCTGTATGTGCAGTTATTTTTACAAGCTATGAAATTTAATTTTTATTAACACTAGAAGCACTGGCGTTAAGTCTATGGTATTTGCAATATGTTATAGAAATACTTTGAGAAAAGAAGAATCAAAAGGTCGAAAAGATGATCGATTTGGTTATTTATGTTTTATGAGATAGACATAAAATATCTATTTTATGAGTGTAGAATTTGTGTGAAAAATTGGATACCAGTTATTTTGACTAATTTGTTATTTCTTATGTTAAATAGTGTGATACAGCTCTGCTTTCTATTCGATTTTCAAATATAATTTAATGTTAGAGGATCTGAAACGATATTTAAAAATGTTGGAAAAAAGTACTATTTAGCTGTAAGGAGAGTAAGTAGGATTGTACTTGTTTATATTCATTCCTCTGCAGGAGTAAGTTCCAACTCTTTTCGTAGATGTATGTATTGTGTAAAAGTTATTTAACGTCGGTTATTTATCAAAGATATTTCGAAGTTTTAAGTAAACTTTTAAACAGAATAGCAATGCATTGAGTGGCAACAAATATTATTAGTTTCACGTGATTTTATTTACTACCTTAGGGTACGATTTCTTTTGTGAATGAATGTGCAATACTTCAAAATCATTTGCTGAAATGACAATGTATCCTTGATTCCTTGCATAGCGTACAACTTAAGGCAATATTAACAGTGTACAAATAATTTGATCGGATTGTGACCAATTGATATGTATAGTTTAATAGTTTTTGAGAAACTTCAAACTTCCCTATTCTACAATACTTATGGCATCATGAGTATTATTCACTATTGTACGGCATGGGGTTGCAACTAATGTAGAACACATGTCTACCGGACAAATATTTCTGAATTTGAGTAACTGTACATTTATTGTCAAATAACACTCGAGGCAAACATTCGATTTTTCATCATTTTAACGCTCTGTCATCCTTGTGTTTCTTTTTTACCCAAATCGAGATTTAATTTTTTCCAAATCGACATAAATTGTCACTGCAGTTGTGATTAAGAAACCGTGAAACGAAATATGATTTTTTAATAAAAAATAAGCCACGGATCAGAATTGATCGTAGGAATTTTAGTGTGATATTTTTTTCGTTACGGATCAAGTTAATCATTTTAAATTTAAATTTCTCATTATTATAAAGTTTAAAACAATTGTATCCTCAATGCAAACTTACATTTCTTTTTGTAAGGATACATCTTTTTTGCTTTTAACATTAGATTGCCGGAGTGAGTCAATTTAACTCATTGCTATATATATATATAGCAATAGAATCGTAAATGAGTTACATATATGGAAAGACCTAAGTAACTATTTTGAAAACAAGTGTTGGTTTTTAATAGAATAATGAAAGGTATAGAAATATTAATTCTATATTTAATAACAATTAAAATTAATAAAATATTAATGCTATATTTATTTTGACGGATGTGAGTCCGGAAATTTAGTGTTGCCATGATAACGGAAATACAGCACACACAAATAAAAATTCTAAGAAAACGTCTATTAATTGGTCAGAAAGTGATCTTTTATGAATAGGAATGCAGTGAAGCATGAAAAATACGCAACATCGAAAGTTACAGGGTTGATGCTATAGTTGGAATCTGATCTGTCATAGATCGTCTGGCAAATGTCAGAAACGATTCGGGTCAGTGGTTCGAATCGAATCGCAGAACTTTGGTGGTAAGCATGTCGAGTGGTGGCATCGACAGGATCCATCGGCAATGCTGTGACGGTATCTTTACATGTCGTTGAGTAGTTTCCCACGGCTGCACATAGATGATCTCTCTCTCCCCCTCTCTCTCTGTCTTTCTGTTTCTCCTTCCGCTGTATTTCCCCTCTTCACCTCTTGCGAACTTCTTACTCTGCTTCCTTTGACATGCCATTGATAGACAATAAACTCAATTTCAAAAGAGCGAATCAAATCCAACTTCATGTACAAGGTAAGGATCAAACTTTGCTACGAACAATTCGAATATTGCGTTTCGAAGAGGCTAAATTGTGATGTCCTATACCTAGTCATGTTATAGCCCATCATTGAGTAAAAAATTTTTTTCTTACTAAAGTATATGTAGTTTTGAATCTAACAATAAATATCATCGTCTACATAATTAATAAGATCAACAAATTTACCGATTAAATAAAAGAGTATCCTTATGTGTGTAATGTACCGACCCTCTGATCAATTAGCATATGAGATAGGTTTAGCGAATATTTTGTAAACACAAACATTTTTTACGCGGCTCACTCAACATCCGTCATTCCATAATCGTCATTGATTCACCACATCAACCCCAAATTTGCTATTTTTCCATCTCGACCTTTCAACTCCCTAATACAGTCACCATTCCTTACTCATCCCCGAGTCATCGTCCAAGTCCAAAATCCTACTTCCTACTTTGACCTTTGGCTTGCATCCACCATTATCACCACACCACTCCACTTCCAAAAGCCTTTAAAAATCTCTTTTCACCACTCTTAGTTCATAGTTCATAACTCATTTCAATAACTCAGTTCATAGCTTAGGTCCTAGTTCATAACTCATTGTCAGTTCAATAACTCAGTTCATAGCATAGTTCATAATTCAGTTCATAGCTTAGTTCATAGCTCAATTCATTAGCTTTCAGTTCAGAGCTCAGTTCATTACTCAGTGTTCACAGCTCAGTGTTCATAAGAAATTCAACTATTCCAAGTTCATCATTACTCAGTTCATTTCCAAGTTCGATTAATTGTGAGATTCATCTTCAAATTCTAAATTCTAATTCTAAACTCTCACAAGTCCTCACAATAGAACCATTCGTTTCCGTACATCACACTGAATCGCTCCTGGAATGAGCCGAGTTATTTTAATATATAAAAGTCCAAAAGTACAAGTTCTCTTATTCTGTCGGACCTTAACACGTTGAGTGCGGCGTCGATTCGGCTATACTTTCCATTTGATTTTATATTTTTCCACATTTGATGCCGAGTGCGGATGTGGAGTGACGAGTATGAACGAAATATTACTTTGTATAATTTTTCCAATTATCGTTTAGACTGTGAGAACGATGTACTCAATTTACAAATATACAAATTATAAACAAAAAATAATGGGGTGAGCAATACCAGAAAGGCAAAAGGACGATTGCCTAGAGAATTGGAAAAAACACGGAAGCACAGAAAAGATACAGCAAAAGAAAGGAAGATTGGCGCATACAGTTCAAAAACACTGTATTGAATGTTATAATAGAAACACAAAAACATTCGGACGCAAGATAGCGAGAAAAGTAGCAAAGAAGATTGTTACTTACTGTAATATGTGCAAATCTCAGCCACATCTTTGCTTAAAATGTTTTAATAAACTTCACTAAATTTTAACATAAATTTTTAAGTTGTCATTAATAATTTAATTTCTATAATGTAATAATTTCTCGACCAAACGAAAAGTTCGCTGTCAGTCCCTAGAATCCACGCCGTCCAAACGAAAAGTCTACTGTCACTCCCAAGGGACTGACACCGCTTGAACGGAAAGTTCACTGTCAGTCCCTAGGGATTGACGTAGCACTCAACGTGTTAAGCGCGAATTACACTATTCGCCGTTACATGTGCAAGAATTTGATAGTATGAACAGACTTATGAAAATATACAATATATTCTGTACTTAATTCTCAATAGTAATTGATGGTGTCATCTTATACATCTTTATGGCACTCAAATTTATGCCTTACAAGAGAAATTAAATAATGGGGAAATATATAAAAAAGCGCAAGGTGCTGCTAAAATATCTCTGCTTTCATTAAAGTTTTGTAAGAAATACTTATGTTTGTCACGTTCTACGCGCTGTAAATAAGATAATAAATGAACAAATAAAAATAAATATAAAAAAATAATTCTAGTTCACGAGACGGGTTTCGAGACACCGATAGAGCGATTTAGAAACTAAACACGCTACGTGATTTGATATTGTTATCGGCGAATCGGAATCATGAGTTTGGTCCGTTCAAGTTTACTATACCGTTTGGAAAATGTAGGAAAAACAGGAAATTTTGCTTTGTGTATTGTAAAACAGTTTGATTTACGTAAATCTAATATAACCATCAACTTTAACGAGCAAAAGTTATCGCAGTATCGTACGTATCTGTGTTGTGTTAATTCTCTAATTGGAAATAATTCGACTGTATTTTATCAGACCATACTTGAAATTCCGTAATAATGCATTTGCCAGAAGAAAAATGCAGTTAATGAAATTAGTTCTCGTGCAGCGCAATTCACCGCTTCTATGAATTTTAACTTCGTTACTGTTGTAAACGTGGGTGATGCGAAATAGAGACACGTTGACGAAGTTATCGATAATTAATTTCCAACTCTAGAATGATGTATCAATTTTTCTAGCATGTAACGAAGTAAGGTATGCATAGTTTCGATAATCGTTTCAACGTTGTTAATTCTCTCCTATTCTTTTCTATAAAATGAATAATATAATAATTAAACCTTTCACATGATCCGTGGAAGAATTTTAGAATTAATATAAAAACGTAACATAAGATTTTTAAAATTCAGTAACTGCATTTTCAAAGTTTAAGACTCTCTCATTCTGTAGATTCAACTCTTTTCGTGAATTAAATTATTAAATATGTACATGGTTATTGTATATTATTTCTATTTTCTGTTTAGAAAAATATATGGTTTTTATTTAGTATTGAGAATTTACAACATGTCCTTATCCGTAGATGTTACCGTCGAAGGACGTATTTGATAACTTACAGGTAGTAACATTTATTTTACTGAGAACCTTATGAATAAAAATATTATCCCTTCTGCAAATGCCTACATTTGTCCCTGAAAGATTGGAAATACTTATTTAACTTTCATATTGGAGAGTACATTTTCTTGATACCTCATAATATTTTGAGGCTATTTCACTCGAAGCTGATTTTATCCCTTACAGCCGCAATAAGTTAACAAAAATCACTGAACAGTTTCGAAACTACCAAGCAAGTGAAAATGACTCGTTCCCGATTTTTTCCAAAAGTTCTCCAAGTTTATTGGATAGCCATAGAGCAGATATTTTACGTTGATCTTACAAAACACAGATGACCGAATCAATCATCTTTTTAAACTCTTTATTTCTTTTTTCCCAAAGTACATATTTAATATATGAAATATAGTAGATTTAACGCCGGTGGTTCTAATGTTAATCATGCTGTAACAATTATCATAATGTCATGTAAACCTTCAAGTATTAAACTCATTTATAAACTTTCGATTAACCCCTTTCCGTACAATAACGAGTGCTACTCCTGACGCGATAAATGGAATAGTCAATTTTGAAGTGCTCTAAAAATTATTTGTTTACAAATATCAGTGGATTCTGATGAAATCAAATTAATTCTACGCTATGCAATATTACATTAACTCATTTACTATATCCGAAATTATGAGCTAGATTGTTATTTTAGTAATTAATTCAGAGTCATTGCACATTTAGTCACAAAAAAATGGAACGACAAGGGGTTAATTAAACATAGAATGCACAGATTTCAATTCTGTCCTGGATCATATTTGTGTTATCACAATCTCAAATACATCAAACCCGTCACCCCCACCGCATCGAATATCAAGTCCATCCCCCGCACCCCACCAAAAATCAAGACCATCCCGTGACTGCCATAAATTCCTTCATCACCATTTCCTCCTCACGTTTCAGGAATAAAGACCAGTAATGCTGAAGTTCGTCGTGATCCATTTTTAAAAGGCAAAGAAGCGGGGATGCACAGTTAGAACTCGTGCGATCTCGCGGTCCCCATAAATTCGAGCCTCGTCGAATATTCCACGGAAACCGTACCTTCTACACGAGGCAGAACTGCGAGACAAGGGTAGTCAGCCACTCTCGGATGCATAATGCAGTCCCTCAAGTCTCCCATCTGCTTCGTTCCCCTGCGGAAACCGGGCTACTCTCTTCGTTCACGTGCCACCCTCTACCAGCGTCGTGACCAGGCTGCGAACTAACATCTCCTGGCTTACGTGTCTGTACTCTTTCCTGCATGGACCAGCTCTCGGAGCCACCCTGAAGGCGCACCCCTTAATAGTGTGTCGTTTCGGGTCCATAAGTCACAGGATGTGGGATTGGAAAGAGTTTAAGGTTATCTTGAATGAACAGGTGACGATGCTAGTTTCAAACTCGTTCAGTTTCATGATCGTAACGTTCATGGTTAATAGTTTCTCAATTTATTTATACGACGTGCGGATATATTTGTTAGCTATAATTTATTCTCGATCGATCTAAGTTGGTAATGGATAACACGTTGAAAATGTAATATGTTGTAAAATTCAGAACATTTTCACGGGGCATGTAGAGATACAATTGACAGACCCCCGTTATTGAAGTCAGTAATGTAACTCATAGTTTTCCGACGTTTTGAGTCATAGACTACTTTTTCAAACGGTGGTTCAATGGAGTACAGGTACCCCTCCTACAACACGGCATCCTGTAACACGATTCGTAAATTGCGAAGGCCTTCCTACAACACGGTTTCGCTCCAACACGATAAGAAAATTGCGGAAACCTTTGCACAACACTGTACTCCTACATCATTGGAAAACATGACTTTTATTTACAATATTTAAAAACTAAATTATTTTGAAGTAATGATGGGAACGTATAATGAACCATAATGAGGCTTTACATAAAAATATATAAGGAAATAATAATTCACTCATTTATAACTGTATTCCGATGTTATAGCAAAACGGGTCATGCAGTTCACGCGTTATCCGCAGCGAGACGTATTGTTTCAGAGATATAGAATTTAAAAAAAAATGTTAGCTTTCATTAACCCTTTGCGGTCCGAGTTATTTTGTTAATTTTTGTAGTGAGCTAAATAAAAGTTAATTTCACATTTTCTAGCATTTTCTATTCGGTTCTTTCAATGTTATCAATGACTATAGATATTGGCGGATATGTAGGTGATATTACAAAATGATTACAAAATTGAAAAGTTGATATTAAATTGGCAGAAAATCAAATCAAATGGAAAGCTATGTCGAGTACTGCTCGGCATAGGATCGCAAAGTTTTCAGAACGTAACTCCTTGTTTTGTACTGGCTCTGGGTCTCATATAAAACGGTTTCCTATAACACGGCAATTTCTAGGAACCTATTTACCGTGTTATAGGAGGGTTACGTGTACTTCTTACCTGAAATTTAGTATATAATATATAGGAAAACATGGACAGATTTTTCAATTTGTATTAGTGAGTGTATCAGGGACGGGTGCGCAATCAATCTATGTTTAAAATGTTTGAATGTGTAGTAGGATTCGGACTAAGAAGAACAAGAAGGAGTAAAGGGGGCTAAGTGAAGAATAAAATAATATGTCGGATGATCTAATGTATTTAGGCGTGGATAAAGTTAAAATGATTAATGGTCAGGATAATAAACCAAGGATAATACACATACTAAGATTATAATATAGTAATAAATAGGATATATGTATATGTAATAAAAGAATAAGATGCACTAAATATGATACAATTAAAATTAAATCAGTATCTAAGGATTAAAAAGACGTTTTTAAGGATATCTCTCTGACTAACGATTGTCTAATAGTAACACTCTCTTCCTACGTCACGAGACGCAACCTCTTAAGACGATCTCCCCCATTTCTTTCTAGGTCACGCATCTTTAAGGGAGACGTCGCTCTAAGGCTATCGATGGCTAAATATTATGACACAAATGTGTTGACCTATGTATAGAACGTTTCGGTACACCCAAGGTTAAAGGACACTTATTGTTAGAATTATTTATTGAAATACACTGTCGACGATTTTTAGTATTGATAAAAATTTTCAACGCATTTTTCCACGTATTAGTCAGAAGGTGGTAGTTGATTCCTAAATTTACCTTACACTAGAAAACTAACAGAATTAGATCTCTTCAACGTCCACTGGCTGCTGGTACCGCTTCATTGAATACCTATGGAACAGCAGATAAAAATTTAATGCTATCGTAGGATGTTTTCTTTAGTATTGTGAAAGTAAGGCGCAGTTTTTCTCGCAATTTTGAGTTATTATATGTTGCTAGAACTTTGTGAGATGGACTTCTGGTGTTGCGGGTTTGCAATAACGTATTTCACCGCGAATGTGAATTTTGGTTGGTGACTGACTTACGTCGATCTTTGGAACATTTTTCACTGTGTGCGGACACACATTGAGCTTACAAACCGAAGAATTTCTATCATAAACGAAAGGAAAAATGCGGAGTAATTTAGCATACTATTGTTTAATTACGCTTAGCTACCTGGAAATAGTTCGACGAAATGTAATTTTTGCAACTGATAGTTAAACGGCTAAGGTTGTAACTGATTTGCGCACCGATGGCATACGCTTTGTATTGTAAGTAATTTTTGAGGCTAAAATACGAAAAATATTGAAATTTGAATATATACGTTTTTTTTTAAATATATTTATTCTCTATGAAGTGCAGTCGGTGGAAAAAAAACAATTTTCATATTCGTTCAGCGGCACTAAATAGGTACATAGGAATCAGTATAAATATTCTTTGTGTCAAAAAGCGTGGTGGCCAGTATTATTTTTAGATTGGAACACAAACGCGGATTGGTTGTAATACCTGACTCAGATAAAAAAAATGTCATGAACCGCTCTATATCGTCACTCCTCTCTTCTCCGCACATTACATACATTTTCAAATATTCTTCTTAACCTGTTAATTGCGTTCGATGTGTATACACGTCAATCCAAAGTTCTATTGCGGTAACTTTTTTAATACTGAATCGTCAATTTTTTTTAGATTAAAAATGTAATTCTTCCACGTATTGCTAATTTGTTTTGGTAAAATTTATAATAGAAACCTTTGCCCTGTGTTTGACGAATGTACACGTCATTGTTTGATTTTATTCTTCATTTCACGAAGGATTCTTATAATTAAATTCCGCAGTTAACTGGTTAATATACTACAGGTAAAATAGAATAATTTGCGAGAAAAACATATCCACAGCTGTAGCATTTATTAAATAGATATTAAAAATCATAGTCAGACCAAAATTCAGTATTCCCTCCTACAACTCTAAATTTTTTTCAAAATAATTCAAGCCATATCACTACTACAGATGCATAACAATATGAATCAGAATTTTCGAAAAATATATATTGCTGCATAATAAAATCCATGACTGACAACCCACATGAATATGCTCGCACTTCGATGTAACCATACCGTTTTCAGTTTGATGGTATAACTCGTCCATAAATTCAGCGTAATCAATGCCATTACGTACAGCGATTATTTTATTCACCTTTGATCAATGTACATCATAAATATCTGACATATTGACAGGAATGAAACATTTAAAAAAAAGGCACTTAACAATCGTGAAAACAATTCGCGCCAATGTACCGGATTTCCATTTGAAAAAATGAAAAAGAATGAAGGAGCGTAAAGCGTTACTTCCTCTATTATCATTTCTACGTTTGAAACGCATGGAAATATAGGATGACACCAGTGTTAAACATTTGTCAGCGTTTCAAGGATCCAGACAAACGGGTGTTCTTTCCACGGAGGAAAGCGATTTTTCTCCCGATGGAGATAAAATCGAATATCCGCTATGCATATATGTACACAACGGCTGTTGACAATGTGATATGCTAAATCGGAAGCATCTGTTTGCCACCCCGGATGCGCAATCCAACACGGTTGGTATTCAACTCGGAAGTCGTGATTTTTCATTCGGCATAGAAAATCGACGCCCGGGAAATCTGGAGAGGGTGGCTGTTCAGTGACGACACTTAACCTGATGGATGTTCCCGATTTATTTCAGTGTGATTTCGACCCTGAGGTACAAAACTGGAAATTCGTTTCGATGACCCAAAGTGACGATCTGTGAATTTCACACTATTACAACGCTATTTATTTAAAGTGAAGCTCAATTCGAAGAGTACCCTAATTGATCTCCAATCAAATTAATTGAAGAATTTGAATATTTGTAACAACAAAGGGTATAACCGGATAAGGATGGAAAAAGTGCCCCCAAAGATAATTAACCTTGAGACATAACCATTCAATAGGACTCTTTGGAAAAACCCTTCCTGCAAAGTATGAACCCGTTACCCAATCCGTAGGGGTAGTTATAGGGTGAAACGTATTTTACGGTTTTAGCTCGATTTTTCCCATTTTGCTTGATAGAAAATTCTGAAAAAAATCATATATATTATATCGAATGTTGTGCGTACTTTGGAATTTTTTCAGATTTTTTGGTTGGCAAATCGATTTTTAAAAAATTGGAAAAGTTTATAAACATTAATTTTTTGTTGAAAATATGAACTGACCACTTTTATATTTTTACAGTACTTTCATAGTACCCTAATTATTAATGTGTAACTTAATTAGCTTTACATATTTAAGAAGTCTTAACAAATTTGAATCTAATGGTGTTTCCTTATAAAATGTAATCAATTATAATCGCTTGTTTGACCTGTATCTTTCATATCTAAGGATACTTAAAACATTTTTACATTTAATAATACCAACAACCATTGACAGTACTGAGGTAACGCTTGTCATAAATATGTTATGAATACAAACAATAAAAGTGAGCATTTAGCTATAAAAAAATTCAGAACAATGGAATGCAAAATATTCTGCCTGTCGGTATATCCAACGAACTATTTGCATTTTATACAGTTAAATACCCACGTGGAATATCGTACTTACAGATATCGTATTTGTACAGTTCTCTGCTCGGTAGCATCCCTTTTGTCCCGGTAATTCGAAGAATGGAACCTTTAGTGCGTACACAGTTTACGCATTGACGGCATGGATGTCAGTTTTCGTGCAATAATGCCATTCGCGTTTAGGACAAGAGCGTGAAAAATGGTCGAAAGTTCTCGATAGGCGAGCATGCGGGTGGTAAGTTTAAAAGGGGTTATATTCCGGGTACTATTGATTGGTGAACGTTATTGTTGTCTGACACGTGACCTGGAAAGGGTGGAAAATAATGCGATATTACTGGACAGAAATCCATAATGAATTGATACCTGAATGGCGGCTTTTAGGGGAGCTCCGAAATTGTTTCCTTCCTGTTTATCCCGGATGAAGATTCAAAGTGATCTCGGTTGAAAGATAATTTCTCATCATTTTTTCCCTTCATATTTTTACATGAAAAGTGTTATGCGAGATAGCAACGAGAAATAATGAGTGGCTCACGTCATACATTAACATTCGGTGATTAAAATTTCAAACGTAAATACTTGTTGAGTTAATTTGAGTTTTGAATTATTTTTAAAGAGATATTTTAATTCTACATCAGAAGTGGAAGGGAACTGCAAGGATCCACGATAATAACCTTTGTAACCATTTGTTACAAACATTTGTAAAAGAACTTAAAATATATCTATATATTAACGTGGTTGCCTGGATTTCATCACAGCTCGCAACACGCGTTAGTCGGATAATAAAAAATAGATTCCAATAAGTTTTTTCGACTCCACAATTGTAAATATTAAATATGAATAAAGATGGAGATAAAAATAAATATTCATTGTTGAAAAATATGCCTTTCAAAAATTATTTCACTTTGAATATTTTGTGTAATTTAAAAAATGACATCAGTTTCGTGTAACATGGGTAAAAATTCAAAGAAAACGATGATGTTAGAATGACGCGACAAAATGTAGAAAGAATATACTGACGAAAAGAAGCTAATCTCGTGGTCACGATAAACATCGAGCTGACAGGAAAATTATTCTTCAAGTAGACAGGCGGCTATTAATCGACGTTAGTTTGTCTCCAGTTCACGGATGAGGGTTTAATAGATCCGCAAAACGGTCGATCGCCCTTGCAACCCTCTCCAAGTGGTTTCATTCTATTAGGTGAATCCATTCATCTTTCTGGCTTGTTTTTGCCGAAGCAACGCACTGTCCCTTCGACGTTCACTTCATACTTATTTTCACACCTCGAGAAGAAAAATGACCTCTGTAACAACAACGAGATGCACTGTGTTCCTTTCTCGCAACCTCCTCAAACTCTGCTTTGAGAGCGTTTAAAATTTAAACTTTAAATAAGAAAAACAAAAATTAAAAAATTATACACTTTGAGTGAGAAAAAAAAGTAGAAACCAAGAATAAGTGATTGTTAAAAAAAGAGGAATAATGTAAGGGAGTAGCTTTTATTGAAAAACACTTGTTAATACGATTTAGAAAATATTTTTGTAATTATGTAAATTTCAATTTTCATCAAAGACGATCGACTAACTCAGACTTAACATGAAGTAATTGGTCTATAAAAAATTGTTACGAAATAATATTTAACTTTAATGTCTTATATTATCTTCTATGAATTTTCTTCGTTTCAAATAGTAAGCAATTGCACACTTGGAAAAAACGTGAAATAATAAGAAAAAGAATAATAATATATAATTGTTAAGCATAAACTCCGCTTCTCAGAATTTTCGTAACTTTTAAGCAGCGGTTTAAAGGATGGTGGAAGAGATGGGGACAATAAATAAAATAAAGGGCAACAAACATTTGATGTTTAGTCGTAATCCTACGTCAGTCGACTCGTTCTATTTTTTCTACGTAATGCTAACGTCGAGTTGCATTTCGCTGGTTGCGCTCTTCAACGGTATACATTTGGTACCAGCAGAAGGTTCGTTTTGCAACTTGCAACCGGAGCAATTTCTTTGTGTCGAATCCCTCGAACGGAAACTTGTGCGGCTCGTTCTGTTCGAGGTGCTCTTTACATTCACGAGGATATTTTCCAATTTTACATGCTCATAGATGGTTGCAGTGATACATGCCTGATGATGGAAGTCAAAAATGAAAGTTCTTTTTTATATAAAACGTCATGTCTTCTCAATGTCTTTGCAAAGAAATGGAGAAAATGTTGATTTTCTTCGAAATAAATGAAAAAAATTGTTGAGCATTCCCTATACGTTTTCATTGAAAATAATGCTTGAGATTTAACTAACTACAGTCCTATAATGAGCTCTCACTTACAGTCATTAATCGTTGCTATTTTCGTACAGTAAGTGAAAAAGACAACATTTTAGAAACTAATTAGTAAGTATATTATACATTTATAGAAATAACAATGTCGATAAAATAAATCGTTGTTAAATGCCTATTCTATGTTAATCAGTTACGTCAACTTAAATCATTATAAATGCAACTAAGAAAGTAGATCTAAACCTTCTATCGGATGATGTACTTGGGAAATTTTATACTATTTCTAGTTCTGTGGATTTCCTGCATTTTCGCAACTTTCAATTACCTATAATAATATAAATACATAAATAATGACCATATAATAAATATTACAACCTATTTAAATTTTACTTCGTCTTCGATGAATCCAAAGCCGGTCATTATTTGTTATGGATGTTGAGATTAACCATCGTAACAAGAGAACATGCCGTAGTGTCAATGACCAATTTTTATAAAATTCAAGTATTATATAACTTCAGATGGTAGTATCTCATTAAACTATTTAGTATCTACTTGTTATCAACAATTTTACACATTAATGGATGTAAAACACTCCTCAAAATTGAAGATGTGAAATCTATTGCGGCGAATATCTCAGAAACTCTTAGAGATAGAATAATTGTTTAACACTAGAACTACCGACGTTAAATCTATCGTATTTCAATACATTAAATAAATACTTTAGAAAGTGAAGAATCGAAAGGTTGAGAAGATGATTAATTCAGTAATTCATATTTTATACGATGGACGTACAATATCTATTCTATGGCTCTCCTACAAACTTAAAAAGATTTTAGAAAACATGAGAAACGTGTTATTTTGACTTCCTTGGTATTTCTAGTGTTACATTCACGAAATAGTTTTAGCAGATCAAAATTAACGATGCTCCCTAAAAGTCTTTTGTTTTATTTTCCAAAAATGATGATAAATGTCAAAGTAATAATTAAGAATTATTTTATGGTCGTTGCTATGTCAACAAAGCCGTTGAGATTTCTTCTAAAAGAAATAACGATGGAACACTATGTTGCAACAAACGACAAAGCAAAAATACGGGAAGAAAGCAGTCGTTTTTGCACGTTACAGAGGGCATGATTTTCACGAAGTGTCGCACACAGATTTCAAACAGGTAACACCGTTCCAATTACAAGGAAATCGCAAAAAACATCGGCTGAAGCACAGGTTTCCAATTACAGGGGAATTGAGGAACAGTTGAGAAACATGGCGCGTGCTAGGGCATGCGAATCTCAGCAAGGACAGAACCCGAGAATGGGGTGAATTCCTCAGATTCGAAGGGAAAAGGGATAAGCCTTTGAGCACATCATGAAATACTTCTAAGGATTTGAAGCATTTTCTAGGAAAAAAACATTCCTTCAAAAGTATAGGAAAGGTTCAGCTTTCAAATATCTACGTTGATTATTTCTCCTAGTCGCAAAGTTCACTTAGCAATAATAGAATTCTAAAGTTTCTAATGTTTTTTTCAAAAGTAATGAGGCTTATTTTCTACGCTGTGTAGTAAAGTATCATCTGATTTGTTGACGGTTGACATATTTATTTTTCTCTTCTTACAGTTTACACGGTGATACAACAGAATTTGGAATCTTTTATGATGCAAAGACGGAATATTGAATACTTTAAAACATCTTCTTCTAAAACATATTTCTTTTTCAATCGCAGTTTTATGGATGGTAGTTTCCTTTTGAACTCTTACTTCTTTTGATGCGACATAGTTACATATTTAGAAATACTGTTCCTTGATTTATTTATTTATGAAGTAACTTCTTAAGTAACTGAAATATTAAGAGTGCTTATTATCGATAATGGAAAATAATTTTTGTTTAACTTTTTGACAGAGTTCTCTAGAATTTATATGAAGGCAAATATCTTGGCACAAAAAGAGTCGCTTCTTGACAATGATTAAAAATCGCTCTCCAAGAGCTCGCTTGCTTGTGTCAAAACGAAAACCAAGAGCTCGCTTCTTTGTGTGAAAACAAAAATGTGAATCGATCATAATGATCTCCTACAAATTATATTTTTAGAAAAGGCATTGCTCAGTTGTACATTGCAATGTTATTAAAAAAAATAGATAGCTGTACCACGAACAATTCAACAATGTAAAAGAATTACAGTAGAAGTGACTTTTTCCACTAGAGATCGTACTACGTTAAATTACATTGTTGCTTTTGCATGCTCAAAATAAGTCCAAATTACAAATTTCAAAAATGACAGAACAGTGAAATATTCGTGTCAATAAGTAGTAAGATTTATAAATAAAAACATTCACTTTCAGCGCAAATAAATTCTTTTCAAAGACCATTCCGATCTTTGAGTTTTATGCGTAGTCTTTCGTTTTTCAGCCAAACCTAAATTGAAATGTTGTAGTAAGTTTGAAAGGAAGTGAAAAAGCTTTGCGTGAGGCCAAGAGAGTACTCCAATTTTAGATAGTGCTACAAGAGTGTATTTCGCGCGACGTTAACCACGTCGTAGCATTTATATCTTGTCCCGTTTTCATAGATAATCATAATCCTTAACACGGTTATATGCATTGCGAGAATTTCTCATCACCGCTTCACAGTGTGTATATACCTCCCGAAACCCTATTAGAAGTCCCTTCCCAATTCTCAACCACGACGACAATCTTGACACCGTCGGGGGACTCGTACATCATCGTTTCCCTACTCTGGCTTTTCAATTTTCTTTCACGATATGTGAAAAGTGACAAAATCTCGTGAAATCTCGAAAGTTGTTATTATTTTCACAACCTGAATACCATTCCAAAATATGAAAATATGAATTTCATGGATATGCAGAGAAATTCCCTCCCGGTAGATTTATCAAACAATTGAATTTTGCAATTCAAAAGAGATACGTTACAAGATTCCAAAAATGGCTGAATATGCAAATGTGTTAAGTATATTATATAATAAACTTTTGAGAGACGTTATTTACCATAAGAAATATAAAAAGCTACGCGCTTCATGATCTGTGCTTGCTTTCAACATTTTATAGTTGCACGTCTTTTATCTTTTATGTTTGGGACTAAAATTCTGCTATTAGTTTGTTGGGGAGCTCAAAGATTTGAAACAATGACGACATGCAGGAGAGGGATCGTTGCAATGAAGTGAAATAAATCTGAAATATTGAAAAAGATAAGAAACTGTATATCATAATTCGCACTATTTTTCTATTACATTTTCTATCGTTATGATATTATTATTCTATAACAATAGAACAAGAATAGAATAATTTAATTTACTGTCATAGTTATTAATTACCACTAATATGCTAATAAAGCATACATTATTACAGTCTCGCAATTGTCAGTTCCAGATGTTTTAATACTTTGCCAACTAAATGTGTACATTTCACCATTTTTTAATAAAACGCAGCATGACCAAAAAGAGAGTTCTCTCCACTCCTTTACCACAACGGGTTGTATTTCCTTTAAAATATTTTTCATTTATTGCGAATCAGTTAGTTTGAAGTTCAATTTCTGTAGAGATCATTAAGTATCTTGCTGTTTTTATAAAACATAATTTTTTGTTTAATAACCACACGGTTGGCAAAGTGTTAACACTAGAACTACCAAGTAAGTCAAAATGACTGGTTCTTAATTTTTTCCATATAATTTCCATGTTTATTGAGTAGTCACAGAATAGAAATTCCACATCCGACCTACAAAATATAAATTATCTAATCGATCATCTTTTCCACTTCTTAATTCTCCTAGTTTCAAAGTACTTACTTAACCCTTTACCGACCGGTAGCCGATTAATCGACTTTTCGGACCCAACACTTTTGGACTTGTAACTCATTAATTAGTCGCTACGATAATTAATAAATTATTATTTTTCACTGCGGTTAACTGTGCCAAGGACTCGGTGAAGAAACTGCAATTTTCGAAGAGATATCAGTATCAGGGAAATATTTGCGTGCAAGTAACCGATCAGAAGAGGGTAGGATGTTAAAAAATACCGGTCGGTAAAGTGTTAATACATTTAAATATAATAGATGTATCCCCGGTAGTTCTAATGTTAAGATGGCATCTCCGAGGGACGTTTCAAACTCTCAACTTTTCGAAATATCAAAAGAAATTAATTTCAGGGAATAGACATGCAAGTACCCAACCCTGTTAAATTGTACGAATATTGAGGCAAAAGTTAATGGAGTAAATAAATTCCGAGAAGGGTGGTTTGCACCAGCCACCAACATTACTGTGCTTCTTGCGGATTTCGTTGACAAAACCCACGCCGAAAGTTTTGCTGAGCGTCAGATGCGTGCTAAGAATTTTCAGTCGTCGCTATGGCACGTTGAATAATGTAGAAGGTCGTTCGCAGCATCGAAGATGGTTCGCACGAAATATATCATGATTTCGAGACAAAGAAGAGAGTTAAACACCGAAGCCTTAGCATTAAGCGGCATTTCCCGAGTCGAAAAGTCCAGCCTAAAAAGAAACTTCAAATCCTAGATTCTTTTGATTTCTCATTTGCCGCTTAATTATGCATATCATTTTGAACCTCAAAATCCCCAACTAGTGTGTCTACGTTCCTCAAAGTCCTGTAAATATGATTTTTAGGAGTTATATGGACTGATCAGGTAAAATTTGTATTCCAATTTAATCTAACATCTCCTAAAAATATTTCAGAAGTTCCAAGTCGGTCGACCCATATTCTAAAAGTAGGGCTTTCAGTAGCAAGTTGGAATTAAATTATCATTTTATTCCCTACAAATTCTAAATCTCCTAAAATGACTCCAATTCCAATACAATTCTAAAACTCCTCGTTATTAGAATGTATGGCTTAATATTGGGCTTAGATTAATTTTCTAAATAAGAATGCTGAGGATTATTTTGGGCTGTACGAAGCCTAAATTGATCCTAAACTAGGCAAAACTGGCAAAAATGAACAAGTTTAGGGCGATTGTGGAATTACAATTTGCATTCTTTTATATGTAACATATTTTTCCATATTCAGCCTAAATATCCTAAGTTATTTGATAGTTTAAGAGGATTTTGGGCTGTAATCTTCGACTCGGGTTGATTTAGCATTTGATCACTGCTTAATGCTAAACTTTAGTATTGAGTACTAAAATTTGCTTTAGTAATAAGTACTGATTAAACTTATCCTTCTATTGACTGCGTATCAACGATAATGCTTAACCTGCAAAATTCCCGGTTACGTGGCCTCGTATATCTTGTGGTATCATCATCGAAACATCAGAAATTATCTTTACCGCTTTCTGCACTATTTATTTGCTGTACAATTTTACGAATTAGCTCTGCTCTTTGCAGATTAACATTAACCCCTTGAATACGGCAGACTTTGAGACCCACCAGCCGTACCATACGGCAGAAATTGTGTTACGATTTACATACGCCAAAAATGGAGCACTTTTTGAGTAGGGATGCTTTTTTGTGAAACATATTTCATTAATCAAAAATCTGAATCTCACTACATTAAAACATTATTTTTTTCTCTGAATCAAGTTGTGTCAGAAAGCCAAATTATAATGAGTATCTTTAGGCGCCTAAAATGGTGATTTTTCAATAACTATTCGCAATTACTTATGCTGACAAACATATAAGTATTGAAAATAAAAAGTGAAAACAGATCTTCTCAAAAATGATTAACAATACTTCAAACACGGTAAAACATAGACCCTAAATATCTCCAATTAAAAAGAGAGTGACTTGTGCCACTTCCAAAATAAACGGCTCATACAAAAAAATATAAAAACAACAGGACGTCATGACAAACAGAAAATCTCAATAATAATCGTAATAATTTATTTTCCTCTGCCAAATACCGCAGAATGCGTCTCTTAACTCCAAACCTACTTTACTCTAATGAAACTCCGTAAATGAGATCTGATCCATTAATATATTACAAAAATTAATTAATAACCACGGAAACTTTCAGCTGCTTACTTTAACACAAAGCGGATAAACCTTGGAAGAGCAAAAACGAAATTTCAAACATTCCTTGAAATTTCCGCTCCCTCAGATTTTCGTTTCATCGACCAAGCAAATTAATTAATTATAAACCAAGACGAGCGAGGAATACATCTCTCCGGGCTAACATCGCGATGACTTTACCCCATTGAAGTACAGCACCGACTGGTCTTCTGTTACCGACTTAACGCAAATACGCCACTCTTGGAAAATATAACCACCCCTGACACAGTAAAAACACATCGCAGCCTGCAAAGATAAACGTAGCCGGAACGATGTGAAAAAAAGGAAAGGGGGTGTAGAGGCGGAACGGAAGAGAGAGAGAGAGAGAGAGGAGCGTAAAGCACAAGTGAAAGAATTGAGTTCCACTGGGAAAGTAGAAGTAACGAGTAACGAGGGGTGCAACGTAGAGAGGGTGGTTTACCCTCGAGAAGGCATCGTTCCGGTCACGAGGTCCCTATGTAACATCGTCCCCGTTTCTGGCTGAAATTATTTTTTCCCTTCCTTCGCCCCTTTTGCACCCTCTCGTTTTACCTCTGCCTTCAGTTCGTCTGCTCGGCTGCTATGGTATTGCTTTATCCACCGGCGAGAAGTAGGCACACTAGAAGCCAGCTAAATTGAACCATTAATTGCACCCCACGCGCCTGATATGCAACGGTGTAGAGTACAATGGATCGTCCTTGGCCCAGATACCGATTCTGTAAAGCACCTTATCCGAAATTGCTTCGGAGAGAATGCGTACAGAGAACCGTGGCACCGTCTGCGCATTCACGGGGAAGATTAAAAGGTTTTGGCGAATCGAGGTATAATTGGAGAACTTAGGTATATTCGTGCAGGTTAATTCCATGTATAGGGTGTACCAGAAATGGTGATGAAGAAATTTTTACGGTGACGATTTTATGGGAAAAAAGAAGAGATTTTTCGCTCGGTATGTGTACACAATTGAATTTGACCCTTGAATGCATACGATTGCAGAAATGCAACAAAATCATTTTCATATGTAAAACATAAGCCAAAACGAGTTCTCGATCTATCCGTGACGTTGTAGCGATGCAACGTTGTGTTAAGTATGAAATGAACGTCTGCATTCTGAAAATTTAAAAAATTTTAGATCATACAAGTCAGCCTCGTGACTGTAGTCACATGTTCTAACCCTACTTTCTTTTAAAAAATCATGCACTTAAGGGTTAATTATTTTGAGGTAAAAGCCCGAATTTGCAATAAATGAGTTCCAGTTTCAATTCTCCGCCAATTCTGGCAAATTTATCGTATACGATATGTTTATCATAGCCAGGGTGGTTCAAAACTCATAATACTATGTCCTAGAAGAAATGAACGTAACAGTTATATCCTAAACAATACGAAAGAAACAAAATAACAGTATCAAAAATTGTCAGATAACTGAATTGTAAATGTAAAGTACTTTCATGTTTTATAATAGCAAATTAAGAAATTTTTATTTTTTTAATTCTATAAGAAGATGGTATGTTGCCGTTGATGTTACTCTTGTTTTTTAAAAACACTTATGGAATTTAGTTAATATAAAAATATGATAAATGTCCCATACATTAAATAAAAGGATTAAAGTATGATGGAAAAACCGAGTATATAGTCGAACACTTACTCCTTTTCGGCTTGAAGCGATAAGAGTGCAATTTATGCATTTATGAGCACAATTATCAAACAGTTCGCTTTCAAATGTTAATAATATACTAAAGATATATATGAAAAACATTATTTTATCATATAATGTCACTTTGTTGCAAGTAGAATTGCAATTTTCTTTTTGTTATCGCCAGTTACGAAATTTCCTGTGTAGTTAAGCTGGCTCTAACAGGTATCTAGATAAATTGTGCCCATAATTATGAAAGTGGTCTAAGTCAAGAATTTTTAAAAATTATATAAACATATCGTTAAATTTTTGGTATCTGGTCATTCCTTTCTACCGAATGACCGTGATTTTGGGTTGATAGAAATGAAGATAGGAAAAGTAAATTACTTATACAACCCTGGGCGTTATTATGAATTGATAGAAAAGTGTAGAAGAAGAAATACATTTTCGGTAAAACGAATGACATAGTTGAATTTTATTTCAACGAAACCACTGGAAGAGTCAATGACAAAAAGAGTAAAAAATACCGCGGGCGAATCTGTCCTTTCGCTGCAAATTCAATGGATGAGATTCTTGCAAAATGAACTTTATAAGATGTTCTATAAAATTTCTTTAGACGATTCTAAATTCCACGTTTTGCATCCTTCACCTAAAAGAGGGAGACCAAAAATATACGGAAATATTAAATTACTTCCATTATACACCACCACTAGACCAGTAACGGAAGGAAAACATAAAGATATTATGTGTTTACTATAATAGCATACATCCCTCCAGTTTTTCAAGAACATTTTAAGAATCTCAAAAACTCATAATGATAAAAGCCTAAAATTATTAAAACCGATTACTTTTTAAAAATAATTAATAAATGTTCATGAATTATTTCATTAAAATTATTGTTTCTAATAAAACTCGTAGTTTTTTATTACTTTAAGTCATTTATAGGACATTTAGTTAATTTTGAAAATGGTCTAAGTCAATTCAAACTTTAAAAACAACATTTCCGAATGAAATTCACGCAAAATTTCATATTCATAATAAATTTCCATTAATCAAGTCTAATTAAATTCTAAATTAAGATGTTGCATAATATAAAAATATTTTTTAATTCAATCAAATGTAATTCATTAAATATCTCGAATCAAGAAATATATGACTTAGACCACTTTCATAATTATGGGCACAATTATCAGAACGATAGTTTATAAGGAGTGGGTCTTGACTTGTTAAAATGTTATGAATTTTTTCCTATAAGTTTGTATGCTTTGGTGTTGAGGTGGATTTCGTTGCAGAGCTAAGAATAGTTCGCATATTTCAGTCATTATGAGGGTAAAACTTTTGGTAAAGACACCATAACTTCTTAGAGTTTCGAGTAACTTTCGCAATCCTTGTTGGACAGTCTGACTAATTAATAAAGCTACAGCATACTTTTAATTAGCTGTCTTGCGTGTGACATATATAGGAAAAACTAATTCCCAGATATAGTTTTTTCTTACTCTAAGCAATTATTCTCTAGAATTTCAAATTTATTATAAATTACCATTTAGGAATTCTATCGAATTTAAAATGAATGCGAATAGAGTAATTGAAGTTTTGAAAATGATTCGTATTTAGACGCACGTAAATATAATAATTTTAGAGATTGCGTTTTATAACGAGTCTGTAGAGAATTCTTTAGTAATTGCAAGAGGTTGAACATTGTAATAAATTTTCAGATCTAAACAAATGCTCCCCGAGGAACACGACATTTGCATATTACAGGGGTGCAGCTAGTTTTTTATAACAGTCCGCGCCATCTGGATGTATGTTACTAAGGAGACAAACAAGTATTATAGTTACAGCGTCGATTCTTAATTATACCATTCCCTGTTCTACTCCACAGTAAAGTATAAATACAACAATGTTCTAGGATATTAATGATATGTCTTGTATTAATCTAACTTAATCTCATTTTGAGGAAAACGAGGAACATTGTCTTTTAAACCCACTTCAATATTTACTGGTATTTTATCCACCCCCAAACCAGAATTGTGCTACCTTATTTTCTATTTCACGCCATTTTTACACTTCATTCGATTTGACAATATGTTTTCATGTTAAAGCAAATTTTTCAAAGAGAATTTCTCTGTTCGTTGGATATTGAATTTTTGATGTAATCAAAACTTTAGTCGCGTTTTACCTCTGAAATGAGTGAAACTGCATATTCATTTGTTAAATATCCTTGATTCGTATCACTGTATATCATACATCTGGAAAACCATAAATATCATTTTTGTTTAACACTAAACCTACCAAATCTGTCAAAATTCCGGCTTCAATTTTTTGCTAAAAACTATTTAAATTGATAGGGTAGCCATGAAGTAAATATTTCACTTCTATCTTGTAAAACTTGAATTAGTTAATCATTCATCTCTTTCACCTCTTCATTTCTCTTCTTCTACAGTAGTTATTAAGTGTACCAAAATTTTAGTAGATATAACGTCGGTAGGCCTATTGTTAGTGTTAATGCTTGTAAAACTACACAAATTGCAAGGTTTGACTTATTTAAATAATTGTATTAGTTTAATTAAAGTAATCATTATTTTATAGCAATGACTAACAGAATTATAGAGAAGACGATATAAAATTCAAAACGTAAGTATAATATTTACACGTCTGTATGTTAACGTTCTAACACTTCCGGTTATTTTAATGAAATACCTCATACAAGTTTATTTCAATTTACTGATATAATTCACTTCAACTTTGCAAAACTTTACAACATTCTCGACTGACATGATTTGTTTCCATAATAGAGTACTTCTAATTAAAGATTTAAAATTACATATCGCATCATAATTTAATTGACAAAAGGAGCAACGACCTTTCTCAATGCAATTGTTTATATTTCTCCTGTTCTATTCACTTTTTTACTTTTTAACGTACCGTGCTCCCGGATTCTCTCTTTACGATTCTCTTTACCTTAGTTTGCACAATTGTTTCTAAGTCCCTCCTTCCATTCCGCCCTGACTTCTACCAACACAGCTGAAGATTTCCCCATTGGGTTGTACCTTCAGTTATTCACCATCACTCAATTATTTACGCACAAGCGACCGCTCGTGAATCCGCACCCTCTTCGTCCATTTTGTCACTCACGTGTGTCCTCTTGCGTTAACCGAGAGAATCCCCTATCTGTAACGGGGTCACATTAATTACGTTATTCAATTGTCCGTGCTATTACACTGACGTTTTCACCCCCGCTAGGTGGATTACGGACCTCGATTCGGGGACAGGTAATGCAACCTGAATTATAATTATTTCTCATGGATAGTTTTAATTCCATTTTAATGAACTGGCGTAATAAACTTAAAAACTTGACGAAATTCTCCCGTTAACTTAGGGACCATGGCCGCTGCAGAGGTTCCCAGGAAAAACTCTCTGCGGAATTCCTCTTTTGTAAGGGCGATGATTCGCCTTTGGAGAAACTCCTTAAAGCTCACGAAGGGCTGATAAAAAATAATTACTTCAATGGCACAGTGTAAGGCCCAACGTGCCCTACTCTCTTCCCACCGTCATATTTCTCTTGATGACGCACAGCAGTGGTAGGAAATTTCACTATATGATACTAATTCGTTTGGAAACCGTCAACTAATAAATTCTCTTACGTAGAGTTAACCCTTTCACAGTGAGGTAAAATTACGAATTCTGGACTAAAAAATGTCTAGTTTTTTTTTACGTTCGATAACATGTCGGTATGCAAACTAAATCACGTCTCCTTCTTCAATTAGAATAATTTTAGAAAACAGAGGAAGCAAAGAATCTAGGTATAGACTAACAATTAGATATCTTTGGTAGACTAAAGGGGATAAACCGTTTGGTACTTGACGCTCCGCCCGTGACTGTCAGTGGGTCAACATAAATTGAACTATGTTAAAGTTTCATTACCCTCAATCACGAGAGCTAACTTTTCATATCCGCACTGAAAATTTTTAATGTTGAAGTTTGTTTTTGTTCAATTAATCTATTTTAATCCATCGAGGATTTTGGGGTTTATTCCGGGAGTGTATCCCCATCAAACTCAGCGTTTGATCACGACGGTTGATGAGAATTAGTGAATCAAAAATTTTTTAAATTATTAACGTTGAGTGAGAGTGTAAATAAAGTAATATGTTGATAGAACTGATCAATGTTTATCGCTCAATTTATTTTCAGGGGGTAAAAATATTTCTTTAATAATATTCTTTGTCTTGAAACATGTTGAAAATGGTATGAGATATTGAAAAAAATGTTAAATAAAACTTGTATCGTTATTTTCTAAAGACGCATGTCTCTTGACGTAGTCGTTGCGCATAATATGCGATACATGCAGTATCGAAAAAAATGTGAAGTGCTTTGTTAGTTTAAAGTAGCAAGGACGAGATAGACTTTACCAGATGACTTTACAGTGGACGAAAAACAGACACTTTGAAGGGAAGTGATTTTCAAAATGTAGACTTTCTTGGTTCAGAAAATATCCTTGAATTAGCCGCCATGCACGAGGGTGAGAGTGCTGTTTTTCTCTTGATTGACGGAGATAGTGACCATAGACAAGAACGGACAAAACCTTTTAAAGTGGGGCTCCACGGACGACAAAGGTTCACTGTTACGGAGCAGTATTTACGAAATCTGTGCGGATTACGGTTATAAGTGTAAGAATTTACAAAAACCTTACTGTGTGTTTCGACTCGTAGTTCGGCGCTCGTCGATCGAGTTATCGAAACTTGGTTGATTTATTTTAAAATTGTTTAGCTCGAAGGACCACCCTCTTACGAGGGAAAAATAGTATTATTTTTAATAAACAACACTTTATTACACATGTGATGCACTATCCCGGAGAATACACTATCTCCTATTACGACAATGTGTTCGTAGAATATAATAGCTTTTGAGAGTACAATATCTGATTCGCGAGAATATCTATGGATTGTGAGAATGTAATATCTCGTGAGAATGCAGTATCTCGTGAGAGTGTAGTATCTCGAGTTGAGAATTTAATATCTAACTTGTCGCTCATTGCGACGCTTATTTATAAATTTGGTTTGGGGGCGTTTCCGTCTTCCCCCAACTCCCTTGTCCAAGACCCGGAGCACTGGGACTTGTGGGTGGGAGACGTCAACGCCCCTATCCAAGGGTGGAAGGGACATTGGCAACGTCGCAGATTTCCGAGGCCCGGTCTTTCCGTTAACCCCTAAGGTTTTCCAGGAAGACCGGAGAATTTCCCCCGAACCACATCTGCGACGCACGTGCAAATGGCACGGGCAAGCAGCGAGCGCCTAGACCCTTTGCCAATGTCCCCGGTTTACTATACGGCCATATTTTTAAGAAATATTGAAAGTATGAAAAAATCTCAAACTCGTGGCCGAGGAGAATTTGAACGGTCCGCATAATAAACCTTGCAGATGTCTAAGACCTGTGCCTGAACACTGTGACTTGTAAACGGATAATTTTACAGGGGCGACATATTATTGTGGAATAGAATTTGAATTAAATATGTGCGAATACACATCGTATTATCATATTTCAATTATATTATTATATATATCTATCTATCTTTAGTAAGTAATTGTGAGTTTCTGTATATAAAAAGGTATATTCAGGACTGAAATAATAAAAACAATGAAATACAATGGAATACAATTTGTTAAGTAAGTTGGCTCTTCGCTTAATCCATTTGAAACGGATTGCATACCGTGTGTGCAATGTTATTGGATTGCAATTATCAGTTAGCACGGAAAAATCAGCCGAGGAATTAACACTAGTTTAAAATAAAAGGTATCTTAGAATTGTGTTAATATCAAATTTGATATTGGGTTCAATTTAAACCCTAAAATGCGTGACCCAAAGCCAGGATTATCAAAAATGCTGGAGATGGTAAATGTAAAGCGAAAAAATGTTCGTTATCTCTGGATCACCACAAATGAAATGCACCGTCTCGAATGAGTTAAGACGGCTGCAATGGGACTGACTCCCTCGCAACGGCGACTCTCTTAGGAGGCTCAATTGGACTTGTTTGTATTAAAATGACGCAAGGCCTTCCGATGACGAAGAAAAAAATACATCATATTATTTCCTACATAATTAAACTGCATTACAGACAAAGGCAATTGGCGTAATAAACTCAGTCACGAATGCGCAATAGATGACAAACACACCAGCGACAGATGCAGCGAGAATGGCATAGTGATTGATTTAGACCTCGGAACAGAGGTCGCGTGGCATAATAATAAATGGTGATGAGATTCGAGATTGCATTAGAGACAAGGACATTTCTCAAAGCAGAGATCACGGCAAAATCGTAAATGGTGATAAGATTTTCGAATGTGCGAGCGAAGATATTAATCATGACATGGCAAATGAAAGGACTAGTCGTTGAGACATCGCCTTATCACGAAGGAGTTACGACAGCTCGTGAAAGGGTATACGAGAATGAGGAGAGGAAATCGTAAAGTATATAATATCATAAAGGTAAGAAGTTCGACAGAAGTCGATGAAATTTATATAGTAGAAATATCTTTGAAACTTCATTTTGAAAAGACAAATTCGAAATGTGTGATTGCTCGTTGAAACACCACGCATTAGTCAATCTCGGCCAGTCTGCTGGAAATAATAATTTCTACGTTTAATTGTAAAATCTTTTTATAAGAAATTTTAAGATAATTGTCGATAAAACCTAGGGCAATTTCTTTCGCTTGACGAACTTCGATCTCTTGAAAGTTCATTCTACCGATATCATCCTGTCTATTTCGTCGCCAGCTTCCATTTAAGGTTAGCCAATCTAAGAAGCTTATAAAGAGGAACTGCACTCTCCTTCAAATGCAAATCTTCGCGGATGGTGGGAAAATTGCGCCCACTGTAAGCCATCCTTGAAAATACTTTCCACTTTGATAGAGATTATTGCTGTTGAATGAAACTGAATCTCGGCTACTGAATTAAGTAAATCGCTCTTTTTTTTTAATAATATTATGCTTATATTTTCACTTTAAATAATAATGCTTTTACCGCTTAATTTTCATGTTAAGAAATTTCATTAAATATCCTGGCCCAGTCCAACAGCGACTGGGTGTGATTTACGAATGATCTGAATCTGATGAGGACTTCTGAGAGTTTGGAATTAGGAATTGAACTTGAAGATGACTCTCATTTGAACTAGTAATGACTTATTGGGTTGTCGGAAAAGTCGTGACGCATTTTGCGAACAGGTGGCGGTCGATCATTTTTTAATGCGCTAGAGTCATTCACATGTAGGTATATTATCACTATATCATTTAACAGCTGGCGGTTTCAGCGCCATTTTAAAAAAACAATTGAGTTATGTCGTTGATTTTTAGAGATTTTACAGTAAGAGTAAGATGGAAGACCAAAGTGCGCATTTTCGCCATATTTTGCTGCTTTACTTCCGTAAAGGGAAAAACGCGTGTCAAGCTTGTGAAAAATTGCGTAAAGAAAACGATTGTCGCCCGAAAACGATCTTGGTCCCGACATGGTAGTCCGCTTCGAACGACATGGAAAGCAGACATGTATCAGAGAAAAGCATCGCTCTCAGTGTGGTGGGATTTTAAAGGTGTCGTATTTTTCGAGCTCCTACCAAGGAACCAAACTATTAATTCGACTGTGTACTGTTTGCAATTGGACAATTTGAACGAATCGATCATCCAAAAACGTCCAGAGCTTGTTAATCGTAAAGGGGTGGTGTTTCATCCCGACAACGTGAGGCCACATACAAGTTTAATCACACGTAAAAAATTGGTGGAGTTTGGATGGGATGTACTGTCACATCCAGAATACTCTCCCGACCTTGCACCATCAGGCTTCCATTTGTTTCGTGCTCTACAAAACTCCTTGCGTGGTGTATCTTTTAATTCCGATGAGGCGGTAAATCAGCACCTTGTTCAGTTTTTCGCTTATACAGGTAGGTCCTTCTATGAACGAGGAATCATGAAACTACCTGAAAGATGGCAAAAGGTCATCGAACAAAACGGACAATATATCATTGATTGATCTTTGTTCTCTACATAAATAAATGACTTTGAAATACATACAAAATATGCGTCATGACTTTTCCGACAACCCAATATTTTTGAGGGTTAAGACCCTGGTGGAAAAAGACATAGGGTTTTTAAAGGTTTTTGGTAGACCAGTAGGAGTAGGATGACGGTATTTGGGAGTTCAAAGGTCAAGATAAGAAAGTAAGGGTTTTTGGACTTGGAACTATGATTCACGTATGGGTAAGGATGGTGGTGAGTGATGATGCCGCTGCGGCACATAATATTTGGGTTTACAAAATAGTAAAAATGATAGATTGGAGGGTCGGTACATTACATATAGATCTCTATACACTTTAAAAGAAAATACAAATTAAATTCTACAGATTATTCCATTCGCTACAAAGAATGTTCTCTTGGCGTGCACAGTACTAAAAAGATAATTTCTTCAATTTATGTTGATTCGAATCACTTCAGTCGGCCCGAGCGAAGTCCACACCTGTTTCTCTCATTATTTCTTTTACGTTTCGACAATCCAGTATGCAAATAGTCAATTATCCAATGAAAATCGAACCTACGCAAAATTCAAAAGTATGCTCATCTTGATATTCTATTCAGTCTGCCCTAGTTGTAAATGATCCTCAGCAGCGACATCAGCTAGTCCCATCAGGTTTTACGTTGCACCGTACAGCGTTGAAGCTAGGATTTCACAGACGTCAAAGTATACAAATAGCGCTGGAAACCATTTTAAATTCTTGGCGGAAGACCCGATTATTACGACGACCGGTGGGGAACTCCGTTGAGTCTATGCCATTCTACTCTGCAGCAGAGTCGAGCGAGGAATCCCGAGTCAGTAGCCATTTTGTTAGGAAAGCCGTATCAATCCGTTTGTATACACCCAGCGTGCTATGTGCACAGGTCTCTCACTCTTGTATTCGTAGGGAATGCGATCCCCAACTGGTAGGAGTATGCAACTTCAGCGAAACTTTCCCAGCTGGCAGCAAGCCATCGTCACGGTAGACGGAATTCGAATGTGTTTACGGTTATGTTTACGCTCACAATCGCTTCTGGACAATCCTATCGGCCACCGGTCTACCCCCTTTTTCTCTACCCCCGTGATTCGCCTCTACTGACATTATTTTGCAGCTGCCTCCGTATGCTTCTAAAATTCGATCGGATTTTTATTATGCAACACGAAGGAGTAGGGAATTTTTGAAAATTCCTACGCACGAGTTTCATTTGTCACAGACTGTTGAAAATTCTGGTTGCGAAGGAATTTCCATAGACATTTGCCATTTTGTTTTGGATTGAAGTCATTGAATGTATAAAAAATGTAAAAAAAATTTCGAGGGACGCTAAGACATGTAGACATGTATCGTGGACAATCCTGCTAGCCTTGGCCGAAAGTCACCCTCTACCGTCTTTTCTACGTTCTTAACACGTTGACTGCCAACTACAAGATATAGAAAGGGATCAGAATGAAGTCACTTCGTATGTAAGGGGAGACTGCTTTCACACTACCTATCTCTTTCTATTCTATATGTCTGCTGTCCTCTTCATTCATAGTCGTAGCTATTCACATTCATTTAAGTAGGTAAAATCGGTGTCTACCAATCTGATAATAAAAATATCGTGCGTACGTCAATGTTTCGATTTTCACGATCGATATCGTGCTGTCGTACTCAGTTCCATGGCTTTTTCTTTTCTCTCTTTGTCTCGCAGTGCAATTTCCCCTCAAGTGACTTGTTTCTGATCCCTTGCAATAACTCGTAGGTTGTTTACCTGCCCAGGACGCCAACTACGAGTTATTTCGCAGCTTCTTTGCAGATCATTTTTAGACACCTACGATTATATAATACGAATATATTTATATCTGTTACATAAGCTAACTACGAGATAACTCGTAACATATTTAAAACAAAAAAAAAAACGTTTTATAAGCTTTTTGATAATTAATATGTACTATAATTAACGTTTTTAATAATATAATATGATTGATTAAATTAAATTGGCTTCTGGGACCGAAATCCTTGAAAGTGCCGTAGCAGTCAACGTGTTAAACTAAACAAACACATAGTAGGAGCAAATTTACGAAAGTGAAGTGAATTCTCTTGCGCGCCAAAACTCATTGTCAATTACTCTCAAAATATAGTCATTCGTTTAGAAACACTTCCATATTCTTCGACATGTTAGAGGGAAAGTGAAATAATACAAACGATTCTTGAGCTTCCAACGAATAACGAACAATTTGACAAGACAGTCAAGTCTCGCAATTCGTACAACACATCCCATTAGGTTCATCAAAACTAACAAGTCTTGCAAAGACAATCATACGACGACCTTCCGATGAACAACACCAGCAATTAAAATCCAACCAACCAAAATAGCTAACCACAGGTGGATTAACTTGTCTTGAAACGAGAACGGACCTTAAAACCCTATTCTCTAACAAAACCACGGACGAGAGTTTAATCTCTGGATTTTGAATGGACGCAATTTCCTTCATCATCAGCGCGTTTCTCCATACCGGACAATCCTCGTGGGAACCAACTATAATACAAGATAACATGTTTCTTCGATTGCTATTTTTTATTTTCTTGAGTGCGCAAGGCTCATACCTTATGGAATCAGTCACTCTCTGAGTCCACCACGTCTCCTGGAGACACTACCAACTACTCTCAAACCTGTTTTTGTGCGGTATATGAAAATTTCAATGAAATCGAAACATAATTGACGAAGTTATCAATAAATAAGTAGTAGGTTTGATTGGCCATTTAGTTTTTTCGATTTTTAATATGTATTTCATCAAATTACATAAGTCTTGTATCAGCCGATTCCATTATATGTGTATTGAACTCTATAATCGCACATCACAAAGAGTTGCTGTTACTCGTCTGTGATCTGCGAAAGTGACAAGTCCGCTAAATAAAGTTATTGAATGAAAAAGAATATTACGTGTTTTAATTTTTAAATCTAATATTAATTGACGTCCTTCAAAGTAAGTTCACATTTCTAGACCATTAAGATAAGATTCATTTCAAAGCGTAAATTGAAGATTTTATTATTTTTTCTATTTACGAAGAATAATAGTTATACGTTTTGAAAAGTTTTGTATGTGGAAAATAAGTAAATATTTAAGTAAAATATTAAAAAATGTTCGCATGTGTATTTTCTAAATCAGATTACAAGTAGCTGCCAAGTCGTGTGCCTTGATTTCGTTTAAAAAAGCAATTCCTAGTTATTTCGTAAGGTTTTGAGTTATTTTCTACGTGAGACTTTTTTATGCGGTCCCTATTCACCGCATAAAAAAAATACTTTTTAATTGCGTTGCGAAAAGTCTTTCTTATAGCTACTCGTGAAGTTTTGTGCCATTTTTTTTCAACATTTTTTTCAACAATCGTCATTCCGTAATCACCACTGACTGATCACCTCACGTCCAAATTTCCTATTTTTCCATTTCGAACTTTCAACTCCGTAATAGAGTCAATATTCCTTACTCATCCCCGAGTCATCGTCCAAGTCCGACATCCTACTTCCTACTTTGTGTACCGTGATCTTGATAAGTCGCGGTACGTTACGCTTCGAATTAACGAGACGTAACTTGTTTTTAATGTCTTTATTTAAAACAAAAGGAAAAACTATTTTAATATATAAACAAAACTTAACAATTCGGGTTGAGAGGATGGAAGTACTTGAATACTGTTGTAAATGATTGATCGTGTTGCTGAAGTAATACTGACTCGAAAGTGGCGAAAAATGAAAAAAGCTGAAAGTTCTCCCCTCCAAGGAATTTGGAAAACGAGGGCCTGAGGTCTCATGGTAGGGCGAGTAATTCGCCAATCATCGCATATCGCGACGACGGAAGGGCGGGTACCACCCTCGCGACGTCCCTTGAGTGGCGGAAAGGTTCCTTCGAGGGAAGAATGTCGGTGGAAATTCTGGTGGACGAGACATCGTCCAAGTCCGCCCCCTCTCGAAGGTGCAGAGGTCGAAAATAACTGGACCACCACATGTTCACCCCGTGAGTGACCGCGACGTGTCCGCTCCTACGAACGACCCGGCGACGTTCTTTGTTCACGCGTGGTGAAAAAGGGCAAACATGGACAACGTTCAAGGTTTATTGCACGGTTATGCTGTTGAAATAGAAAATTAAATTTCTAATTGTTCTAACACCAGATGTTCGAGTTCCTGGAAAAGGACTCGTTGAAAATTAAAATTGTCGCTTCTGAAGAATAGTCATGGGTCTGTTCGAGCAATAAACCTTTTGAAAGGTCCTTAACACATTGAAGACGAACTGCGTACTAGGCATCGGATTTGAAATGTAATTAGGAAAATTCCATGGAAAGGACGGCTCGGTGAAAGTTAATAGAATGAATTTGAAAAGCGTCTTCAATCTGTTAAGGTTTAAGGTTGAAACCGAACACTTTGCCCTTCGGCTTGCATCCATCATTATCACCACTCCACTTCGCTTCCAAAAGCCTTTAAAAATCCTACGTCTCTTTTCACCACTCTTAGTTCATAGTTCATAACTCAGTTCAATAACTCAGTTCATAGCTCAGTTCGTAGTTCATAACTCAGTTCAATAACTCATTGTCAGTTCAGAGCTCAGTTCATTAGTCATTGTCAGTGTTCACAGCTCAGTGTTCATAAGAAATTCAACTATTCCAAGTTCATCATTACTCAGTTCATTTCCAAGTTCAACTAATTGTGAGACTCATCTTCAAATTCTAAATTCTAATTCTAAACTCTCACAAGTCCTCACCATCAAATCATTCGTTTCCGTACATCACACTGAATCGCTCTTGGAACGAGCCGAGTTATTTCAATACAAAAAGTGCGAAAGTATAAGTTCTCTTATTCTAGCGGACCTTAACACTTTACCGACCGGTATTTTTTTAACATTCTACTCATTTCTGATCGGTTACTAGCCCGCAAATGATTCCCTGATACTGATATCGTTCGACAACCTCAAGAAGTCTCCGAGCGGCGGAGCTTCTCGCTAAATACCGCCTATTCGCACCGTTTTTTTTTTATTTAATCCACCCTGCTCAGCCTCCTGAAGGAGGCACTTGACAAAGTCGTAACATTGAAATATCTTTATGACGCCTGGCGAATCAGATCCTGCCGAAACAGGCCTACCTCCGAGGAGACTTCTTGAGGTTGTCGCGTTATACCTCTTCGAAAATTGCAATGTTTCTTCACTGAGTCCTTGACAAACTTAACCACAGTGATAAATAATAATTTATTAATTGCCATAGCAACCAATTAATAAGTTAAAAGTCCAAAAGTGTTGGGCCCGAAAAGCCGATTATGTAATCGGCTACCGGTCGGTAAAGTGTTAAGCGCGAATCACACTATTCGCCGTTACATAAGGACTCTTACAGTAGAATCCCTCTAATGTTGACAACTCTGGCCAGGATCATTCGCTAATGTTGACACTCCCTTCTGTCCCCACTTTTCATGACTGATTTTCCCCTATGCGCATAAACATGCGCAGAATTGAAACTTGAGCGAAGGATCATGTAAACATCCATAACCTACATGACGCGCCACGAAACTAAAATTCTATTGGGCAATAAGAAGTCCAAGTGGGGGAAAATACAAGTAACAGTAACGGAAGTATCCTGTTAACATTAGCGAGAGAGCAACCTTAGAGGGAGCAACATTAGAGGGATTCTACTGTATATCATTCTCACATACTTGCTTGAACTTGCATTCACTACCCGTTAGAACATAGGTTCCAACTCCTTTTGGTCTACCGCCCCCTTTATAGAAAAAACACATCGACTCCCATTCTTGGAATCAATAATGTAACCCATAGTTTCTAACTATTTTGCTTCACAGTCCACTTTTTCTAACTGTCATTCGATGACGCTCCTCTTAGATGAAGTATACCAAATTATGTATTGAAAAGCAAGGAAAGATGCTTCTTGTATTAGTGAGTATATCGGCATCCGGGTACGTAAACATTCTACGGTTAGTATACGATGATTCAGTGTACAGAGAGCTAAAAGACATTTAAAAGTAATTGTTGAAACTTACTTACAATGATTTTTTAGTATTAGTAAAATTTTCCGTGCATTCTTGCGACTATTGCCAGGGATCGGTGGTTAGTATCGAACACCTTCTAAATTTGCACCGAAAAAGAAAAAAACTAAATCTATTCAACGTGAGCCCATTGAGCGGTACCGACTCTGTTGAGAACCACTGCTCTACAATTTTCGGTGCCCTATGAGAGAAAGCAATCAGTCTGCTGTCCGAATTTGACCCAATCCCGTTGTTGTCATTACAGCTTTTGTTATATCTAGATCATTGCTATTAGCGCCAAGTAATGTTTTGTATTATATTTGATTCTTGAAGTGAAATTAAAATGTTACTCTAAACGATTTTCGGGATAGTTGAAATATGACAAAGTTCACCCGTAATATTGTAAAATAAATGCTTCAAAATTTGTGAAGGGCATATTATCAGATTGCAGGCTCGCTGGCTGCTAAATAATGCAAGTAAACGTTCAAACATTTGCAGTTGAATAATTTCATCGGCTTATTGTCCGATAAGGATCAGATTACTGTGAAATTCAGTATTTGCGATTTAACTGAATGCAATGATCAATTTAAATTGTTTGTAATATAGTATTTATACTTTTCTCTAATGCATAGTAAATGTTACATTTTGTCGTTACAAAGTAACACTGCACACCATGAATATGATTGTACTAAAATAATTGTAGTAAAACGTTGCATGACTATATGGACAATAAGGAAACATATAATCCATGTGCAATTAGAATATTGAGCACTAATAAAGTACAAACTGGTAGGGAAGAATACTTACCGACAACAAAGCAGTAATTTAAATATCATGCTCTGTACAGTAACTGTTATAAGCACCACTGAAATCTATATTACTCCCAATAACGCCGAGACGAGAACATAGAATAGCCAATGAAAGATCTAAAATATATCACGGATAAGTGGTAAAGTTTCCAGTGAAAATAATTGATAGATTGCAGAGAGAACCATTTCAATTCAATTAGAGATATTGGTCGATGGCTTACAATATAAACGGCATCGCTTTCTTCTTTAATCGATAAATGAATGTTAGCAATATGAGATAATGAAAATATTACTTTAACGCATTAATCGACAATCGACATATAAGGAATTATTTCTATTCAAATTTAAAATGAGAAATAATATTTTGAAAATTTCACTATGTGAAATAATTAAGGGTATAGCCGGTTAAGATGGTCAAATGTGCCCTTGAACCGAATTCAAATCGCGATGAGTCATTCGAAAGCTTATAAAAAAAGAATGATTTCTGCCAAGTTTCAACTTTGAATCTCGACCCGGGGGGTAGTAAAGGGTAAAAATAGAAAATCAGGTTTTTGCCGAATTTCTCCTATACCAGCGGATAAAAAATTTTGAAAAAATTCAGAGGCACTTCTGTTATCAGGGCACATATTAGAGAATTTTTTCAGATTTTTAAATTGAAAAAACAAGCTGTGAAAAATAAAAAACGCTAAAAAATGATGAAAAATGCCGATTGTGTATCGAAGCAGTATTGGCACTATAATTATATTTTTACTGTAAGTACCTATCATTGTTACTATTGTCCTGAATTTTTTTCAGATTTTTCAATTTGGTGCGCCGCAGTTAAAAAAATTAAAAACCGATTTTTTCGTCGTTTTTTCCGTGTCAGAGTAACTTATACGTCGAATTGCTTCATGAAATAGGTATTTTATGCGATCTTCTATGTTTATACGTACAGCAAAACATCACAGGAATTAAAGAAACTGAAAAAACCGAATCATTTGAAACTGTTATGCGCCTTACATTGTAAAGTATGTACCGTATTTTCCAACGGCGTCGGTGGCGCAGCGGTAGAGTGTCGAGCTGCCGCTGCGAACTTTTTGAACGTAGGTTCGAGCCTCGAACTTCCAAGTCCCTTAGGCTAAGTTTTTTTTTTTTCGTTAATTACATATATTTCCTAACTTTACGACACAACGATCAATATTTACTTTCAAATGTTTTAAGAATATTTGAAAAACATATTAACCTGAAATATACGTAAATATGACTTTGGACTGCTTGTTATGCCGCCGTTTATCCTGTCAATTGCGGCATTGTTTGAAATTGGTTGAAATTGGTTTTCAAATCTCTTACCTTTCATGCATTGAACCCGTGACAGAAATTCTAACATACATTTTGAATAAAAGAGAGAATAGAATTGTATGATCTAATTCGAATAGACGAAAAGGCTAAATAGTAGAAAAACAACAACACGATTTTTGTTGCCATCCATCCATAACTGTTAAAGGTAAGAGATTTGAAAACCAATTTCAAACAATGCCGTAATTGACAGGATAAACGGCGGCATAACAAGCAGTCCAAACTTATATTTACGTATATTTCAGGTTAATATGTTTTTCAAATATTCTTAAAACATTTGAAAGTAAATATTGATCGTTGTGTCGTAAAGTTAGGAAATATATGTAATTAACGAAAAAAAAAAACTTAGCCTAAGGGACTTGGAAGTTCGAGGCTCGAACCTACGTTCAAAAAGTTCGCAGCGGCAGCTCGACACTCTACCGCTGCGCCACCGACGCCGTTGGAAAATACGGTACATACTTTACAATGTAAGGCGCATAACAGTTTCAAATGATTCGGTTTTTTCAGTTTCTTTAATTCCTGTGATGTTTTGCTGTACGTATAAACATAGAAGATCGCATAAAATACCTATTTCATGAAGCAATTCGACGTATAAGTTACTCTGACACGGAAAAAACGACGAAAAAATCGGTTTTTAATTTTTTTAACTGCGGCGCACCAAATTGAAAAATCTGAAAAAAATTCAGGACAATAGTAACAATGATACGTACTTACAGTAAAAATATAATTATAGTGCCAAGACTGCTTCGATACACAATCGGCATTTTTCATCATTTTTTAGCGTTTTTTATTTTTCACAGCTTGTTTTTTCAATTTAAAAATCTGAAAAAATTCTCTAATATGTGCCCTGATAACAGAAGTGCCTCTGAATTTTTTCAAAATTTTTTATCCGCTGGTATAGGAGAAATTCGGCAAAAACCTGATTTTCTATTTTTACCCTTTACTACCCCCCGGGTCGAGATTCAAAGTTGAAACTTGGCAGAAATCATTCTTTTTTTATAAGCTTTCGAATGACTCATCGCGATTTGAATTCGGTTCAAGGGCACATTTGACCATCTTAACCGGCTATACCCTTTGTAATAATTTTTATATTACCTTGATTACTTTTGCGAATTACTCTATATAAAAGATTAGAGTATTTCCACTATACAATAAATTGTACTTATTGATATTGCTATCTTGCTGATGATTATAAGACGTATACCAATCGCATGTTTAATATTTCTTAGAAATGAGCTGCTGCAATATATACACAGTCTATACACAGCTCTAGATTGTAAAATTTATAAAATTTCTAATTTGCCAAACCAGTTTAGAACGTCAGGAGATCAATAGTCTAATAGCTTAATATATTAACACATCTGGTACTTGCAAAAATAAGTGTCTATGAATTATTTACAACTATCAAGAATATTTTTACATGGAAAGAAACTTGTAGCTGAAAAACATTCAACACCAGCGACGTTACGTTTCTCGGGTCTCCATTTTTCCTTCGAATTTTCCGCTTCTGTTTTGCTTAAAACTTACAATTAGAAGTACTTATAAGAAATTGCAATCAATGAGTAGGCGTACCTGTCTTGTTTTTCTCCTTGTCAAGAAAGGCAAATTTTATTACCTGACGTTTCTCTTTCGACGCTAAGCCATTGTTCTGCGTAATCGTGATATTTCATCGAGATATCGCTGTTTCTGGGATTTTAAATCGACCTCGTTGCAGGCTGAATTTAAGGCTCGTAGTGCGAAACGATTGAATTTATTTGGTTATCGGGCATTGATATTACTTGAATTATTGCTCGGAAATTCCGACTGTCGATCCACGTTTTCATGCTGGAAAGAAAGTTCTCTAACATCGGATAATAGAGAATGGGAAGCATTTATTTGTACAAATGCATTCCAGAACTTCGGTGAAAGCCCCAGCTTAATGGAATTCTACGGAACGGAGCAACCTATATATTTCTCCAAACGCGAAACCGAATTCGCTGATCCTGTGCAACACCTGTGCTATCTTAATTGACCACCGCAAAGCGCGGTCGTTAGAAAAAAGCAAACGAAATTTCTGTCTCTCTTTGAATTTTTTTTTTAACAATAGTATTTGGATTTCGTATTAATACGTTCCCCCACATTTGGATTCAGAGATCGGGGCCGTGCTGCAGTATTATCTTATTTACTTAATCGAAATTTAATCCTTTCCGTAATTATTATGAAACAAAATATGTAAGTTTATAATGAATGTTCGCGTAGATTCGACGTTTTTACTCCGCGTTCCAATTAAAATCTGCGTATAGTTGGCAGAAACCGGAAATCATCACAAGCAGGACGAATGAACCGCTCGCATCAGCATGTGAAAGTCCATTAACTTATTAAGCTTCATATTACGTTTTTGATTTTTAAAAAATATGCAGTGGGCTAGTTCATGTTGTTTGTTTTTTCTAAATTATTGAAAACATCATTGCAGCTATAAAAATACAAAGGAGATGGAACTTTTTGCAATATAAGTCCAACAACATTCGAAATAGGCGGGTTATGAGTAACTAAATGGAAAAGGGAATGAGTTTAAGGTGGTACATTTTACTAAATTAATTGAACTGAGTTGAAAAAAAAATTGGGAAAAGTAATTCACGTCACAGAAATTTAATTCTAATGTTTAAAAAATTCCAGGGCTATCACACTTTGAATACACGAAATATCTGTTTCAAAGGCTTTCCTTGCACTTTATGATGAGACAAAATAACATTTGAAAGAAGTTAGGGAATTTAACTCTTCTCACGACGGAATAATCTTTCAAAGTGTAGATGTAATTTTTCATTACATTGATATTCCTTTAAGAACTCTTCAACGAGGAGCGTATTTTTCCTTAAGAAATGCCATCGTTTCAGAGAAAACTCTGACTACAGGTACAGAAAGCTGGAACAGCAATGAAATCTCGAAGGATTAAGCTTGACACGTCTTATCGAGATTGCAGATAGACGTTCTCTTTCAACTTTAATTCCTTAATTTGTGCCTGCTGCTTCGCGATTCCGCTTATCAAGGCTTAAACTGCTATGCACGACCTTTCCTTCGAATATTATTTCGACTTTCAAGAAATTTCGTATCTACTTAGTATGAAGGAGTTGAAGAGAATATGTTCTTTTACGATGCTGAATTCACAGTTGAAAGGATGACGAGATTTGATTATAGTCTACTTATTATTAACACAATGATCTCTTTCGTCTCATTTCGAAAGCCACGGGGTGTGATTTCATCCCGCTATGGGACAATTATTATAAAACTTGTAAATAACTTCATCGAATTTTGTTTAGACAGTCGATGAATGTTTCTTGACGTAAGAATTCGAATCTCAGTTATCTACACGTTCACTGAAGTTAGAAAACACTAATGTTAATTAGATTTAAAAATGCTAATTTAGTTTCAAGTTTTATTTGCTCTTATACTGTACAATATGTAGCACATTTTTTACCATTTGAGTTTCAATTTATTCGTTTTCTTTTAATAACTGATAAATCGTAAAATGGAAAAGTTTGAAGAACGATCCTAATTTACATGAATGATGTCATAGTTTTCCTAAGGAATCAATGCCTACATGGAAATTATATGGAAAGAGATTCAGGAGGTGTTGTAGCAAGAGTGAAATAGCGGAAAATCTATTTGCTGACATAACAATATGATAAGTTTATTCGATAAAGTTTATTTGAAGTTTTGAATATTAATATTGACAAAGGGTCTAGCAGGATATTAGGTCAAAAGTGCCCTTCAGCCGATTTTATTGTTGGATCGCTGACAATAAGAAACCATTATACATCAATTTTTAATTCGATACCTTCACTGGGACGGCAGCTATGGGCCAAATTTAAAAAATCAGTTTTTACTTTACATTGCTCACTTAACGGGTGTAAAGCTTTCGAAAGAATTCTACCACGTTCTAAACATAAATGCACACGTTAAGGATTTTTTTCAGATTTTTCCGTTGCAAGACCTACACACAAAAATTGGGAAGAAAAATCCAAAACATTGAAAAAATGTATATTTCGTATCGAAACCTTCCGAATACAACTTTTTCATTTTTACAGAAGGTGCCTAATATTATTATTCTTATGCTCTATTTTTTTTAGATATTTTATCCCCTAATTATACTTCTTGGAGAGATATCGGATTAAAAATAGGTGTAAAATGTTTTTTTATGGTCATTTATCTAATAGCCCATCATTGATAAAAATCGATTGAAGGGCACTTTCAGTGCTGTGCAAAAGTCTTAGGCCACCTACGTTATATTACCAATTTACGTTTATGACGTTAAAAACCGGACAAAAGTTCAGATTCGGCGTACATATTTTATTAGACTAATATTATTTTTCAATGTAACTTTACAAAGTATATAAAAATTATACAAATTTGGTGGAAACTTCAATATTTTGTATGGCCTCCTTTTGCTTTGATTACAGCGTTGACTCTTCTTGTACAGCTTTCATATAATTTTTCAATAATTTCCGAGGGAATTTTTTGCCATTCTGCTCGTAATATTTCAAATAGTTCATCTGCATTTTTTGGTTGGCTTTTTCTTCGTGCTCTGTCCAAATAATCCCAAACATGTTCGATAATATTTAAGTCAGGACTTTGAGGTGGCCAGTTCATAACTTTTAATGTTTCACTGTCCTCTAAATCTTTCAAATAATTTTTTATAATTCGGGCAGTGTGTTTGGGGTCGTTGTCATGTTGAAAGACAAATTTATTGCCAATTAGCCGTTGCCCAGACGGTACTGCATGCTGCTGCATAATCATTAAGTATTGAGCGGCTGTCAATTTTCCATCAATCCTGATCAAATCTCCTACTCCATTTGCAGAAATACAGCCCCAAACCATTACCGATCCACCACCATGTTTAATTGTTGGTTTTAAACATGATTCTTCGTACGCTTCTCCTTTTCGCCTCCGTACATACTGACGCCTCTTGTTACCAAAGATCTCAAATTTTGATCGTCCGTCCATAAGACCGTTTTCCAATCTTCTATTTGCCAACTACTGTGTTCCCGAGCATATTGTAGTCTTTTCTGCTTGTTTCCTTTTCGAAACAATGGTTTCTTAACTGCAACACATCCTCTTAGTCCGTTTTTTAAAAGAGCTCGACGAACTGTTGACGCGTCAACTGATACTCCGGTAGAATGCTGCAGATCTTCTGCCAGTTCTACTGAAGATCTTGTCCGATTACGTAATGATTGCAGTCTTAAATACTTTTCATGGCATGTATCTTGAAATAAGCGGTGGGACCGAAAGCAAAGGGAAGGGCACGCGACGATGAAATTGTATAAGACAACGCTGATTGTCGTTAATGAACAATATCTAATTCGGCAGTTACCCGCCATTTACTCATTAGATTTTAATCTTAAGTTGTAACCTCATACTTTATTAGAGAAACCTTGCAACTCCTACATACTTTAACAAATTGTATGCGAGTTTTTTGTAACGCCTCATTAAAACTCAAGAGGGAAACTTGTTGAAAAACTTGCACGAATTTTCTTTTTACAAAAAATTGGTATAAATTGGAAACTTCTTACTTTCTAAATTCGAAAATATACTTAACTTTTCAAATCTAAGTGATTAATGCCATAAATCGCCTTTTTTATACGATCTATGCACAGTTTTCGAAAAACGTATTTTTACGTGGCCCGCATACAATGTGTTAATATTAGGAGGACCGGAAAGTAATGTCATTTCATTACATTAAATTCAAATAAATTTGTAATGAGTTTTTATTCTTCACGAACGATGTAACCATCTTCGTTATCAACAATCTTTTTCTATCTAGTGTGTTAATTTTCAATGCCGCATCGATAAAAATCAATTGGTTTTTGAGCAAAATAGTTGAAGAAAGGACGTTACTTTACGAACCCCCTAATACAATCAGAGAAATAAGTGACATTGGTCGCATTTAACGCATTAACAAAATAAAATTTGTGACATTTAACGCAGCAAATAGAAAAGGAAACAAACAGACAGATAAAGAAAACAAAAGTCTAACTGTAAGTTATTATAAGTGGAGAAAACAAAAGTAGAAAAAAGAATGTTCTGTTGCGACTCTTCGGACAGTTAAGTCGTTGGAGTCTAATTTTGTTTTCTTCTCTCGGAGAATTAATAAACACTGCACTCCCGAAATGGTTTTGTTGTTTGTTTATTATAACGAGGAACAAGTATTTACACGGAAACAAATAATAACAAGAAAGAGATTAACAAATAGATAACAAATATAAATACGAGCGAGCCAAAATGTGTATAAAGAAAACTTGTTGTTACGAAGAATATAGTTACGGAGAGAATCTGTTACGGGTGAGAATCTGAAGATTTGGCTCACTTTTAGTTCTTTTATAAATTTCGGAAGCACCCCTTCCTCTGTCGGCAACCCCGACGAGGAGGAAGGGATGGCTTGATAGGGAGGAGAATGTTGGGCCTTGGTGAAATGTTATTGGTTCTGCCTGGACTTCGTGGGTGGTTACCAAAATGCAGCGTTTGCATTGGTTTTGCCAAAACCCACGGAAGGCCCAGGCAGAGGGGGGCCTTGGGCCGCGAGGGTAACCCAGGTGTAGATGAAAACTGCTAGATTTATGACACCTGTCATAAATCTAGCGCAGGAATTCTTGAGTGCAAGTCTGGTAGCCACGTGCCATCCTTCGATATTCGAAGGTGTTTGCCAGATGGACGGGTCTACACAGCTGCAAAACTAAAATAAAGAATTTAGAAATTTTGTCCTCGCAACCTCAAGGCCCGCGTTGCAATTACGCCTTAACATGTTCATTAAGGTGGCAATTGCTTATGTTCATGCGGTGTTTCAAATGTAATTTCACTCTAATTTGTATATAGTCTCGTATACAACAAAAGAGGCCTTTTTTCATCCCATGAGCATTCCCTTTTATCTTTGATATATTACAGAACTCTCGAAAATTTCTTTCAAAATATGTTTCGTATTCTAGGATTCGCTGAAGCGTCGTGAATATTGTAGTCATGTCTGCCTGTCGAGCCGAAAGAAAAACAAGGAAAGACATGAGCTTGTGTTTGAATATGAATTCTCAGTTGAGACGGATTTCACTTGAGAACGAGAACTGACATAAAAAAGATATCGTAGAGGGAATTACGTAAGAACGGAATTATAAATCATAGATATCTCCAATTTAGTTTCGGAACTAAAAGAAAAATTTTTAAATACAAAATCATGTTTATCTATACATGTTGGACCAACAAAAGATACTAAAAAATTTAAAACTATCATAACTTTTGGTACCTTTTGGTTTTAATTAATTGATTATATTTATCGTAATAACAAATAATACAAATCCGAACAATATTGATTATTTAACATACTGTCACTAATTTTCAGACATTGAAATCTATTAAAATACAAAGTTCCAGTGTCTTATATTAAATATTTCGCAGGATTGTGTAAAAATAATGTCCAATTAATCTTAAAAATCGTGAATTTTGCATAGTCAAATTTCGTTTTATCAACTCCTCGACTTTCCTCTTTAACCAGCTTGACATGACCCACCCGATAGGCAGATGTCATAATATATCATCGTGGAAAATTTTATTTAAATTTATAATCATAAATATATACTCATTGTACTTAAATGAGACTCTCTCATCAAAAGCGAAAGACATTTGCCACCTAACACAATACATATTTCTAAAATGTTCGTAAAATCCCAAAAGAAAGCATTTCCTCCATATTTTCTTGCTAGTCGAGATTTTCGTCCACTTGGGGGATTAAAGTTCTACAAACATGTCCTTCCCATTGAAGCCGAGTTGCAAAAGAAACATTGCGGCCAGGAAGAGGAGGCAAAGAAAGCTGCAGCGAAAGGGATGGAAAGAGACAAGGAACGCGAAGAGGACGGATAAAGGGAGTAATTTTCGTCGGTACACAACCTGTAATTATTAATGTCACGGATGGGTCTGCGTCGCGCGAGCTTTGCGAGCTCCTACATCTTGGGTTACACGACAACAAGCTTCACGTAAGACTTATGGTTATGGCCAGCCATTTTTCATTTCTTACTGCCGTAACAATCTTCTCTCTCACGGTGCCCCCACAGACCGCTCTTTCTACCTTGAGGAATGAGGAAACGCGTTCTCTTTCGTTTCATGTCTTTAATTATTTACCATGGAGGAATATTTCATTCAAGAGGTGCATAATGCGTGAAGCTGTTGGGCTGATAATAAAAAGACTTCCTAGTCAAACATCAATGTCTTCATACTGTACGACATATTTAACATTACGTACATATCTGATGCTCTGTCATTAATTATTTCTCACGACTTTAACCCTTTGGCTACGGAGTACTCTTCCGTGAACTTGTCAAACACGACAGCAAACAATTCCACCGCGGACGAATAACTTTTAATGATTAATGACATCATATAAATAATTAATTCTTTGTCGAAGTTGCAACGCATATAATACAGAAAAAATAAGAACTTATGGTATTTGAAAAATATTCAATTACAAAATATGATCTAATAATTAATGCTTCGGGTGAAATTTTGTCGAGTGACTATAGTCACCGCTAGTATCTAGCCAATGTCAGACGGTGGGTGACTATAGTCACCGATAGTATCGAAAGGGTTAACCCCGTGACCTACAATAATGAGTGACATTCGCGACGCGGAAAATAGAACAGAAATTTTTTAAGTTTTCCAAAAACTATTCAATTGAAAATATTAGTAGATTATGGAACGATTGAATTATTTCTAAGCTCTTAACACTAGATCTACGGCAGCCGTCAAATTGACGGGTTCCTACTTATTTAAAAAATTTTTCTCAAAATGATAGAGAAGCAGTGCACTAAATATTTCATGTATATCTTATAATACACAAATTACTTAACAGATTGTATTTTTTACCGTTTCGTCCTTCTCTTTTCAAAGTACTTATTTGATATATTGAAATATACCAGATTTAGCAGCTGTAGACCTAGTGTTAATATTGCTTTAAGTTGTACGCTATATTAAAAATCAGTTTTAACTTTGTATGCCGACAAATAATTCTGAGTGATTGCGCATTCAGGCATAAAAGAAATCGTAGACCTTAAAACCTATATAATATTACATTTTCCTTTGATTGAGCTTATTGACTGTCTAGCACATACTTCATTACGATCAGTTGAAAGGCAGAATAATCGAAAGTTTATATTGCTATAATTAAAAAAGGAAATTTTATTTAATTATCTAATTAGTCGATACTAGAATATTTATTCTAGTATCGACACGATTAGAAAATAGGTGGAAATAAGCTGTAGCTATGAATGGACGAAGGGTACCAATGATGTAGGCACACAATAACGGACGATTGCCTGTCCATCGAATTGGCCGATACGGATGATTACTTTTGAATGAGGCTTTGCCAATAACTGAGCTAATTAAGCGAGCCCTTCTCTTCGACATTACAAGGCTCGCATCATTTGCCACGTCATTGGTCTGACATCCTCGTAACTGCGATTACCGTAAATACAATATAAATCATGGTTCATTAACTATCGTTGAATTTCACGATTACAATTATCGCATCTTTCCTAGTCGTAAAATTGCACTGCAATGTATGATGTTAAAATGAACTACAGAACTGACACTACTAACAATAAGATACTTTTTTTTAAGTTTTTGAAGATGAAGCGAAAGAAGAATTAGTTTCAAAATTATAGGGAGTATATATTAACCCCTTGACGTACAATAACGAGTGACACTCGTGAAACGCTGAATGGAATTGGAAATTTTGAAGTTTTTCGAAAACTATTAAATTGAAAGTATCAGTGGACTGTTAAGGACTTTGGTTGGAGGTTTGTGGCATGGGTGTTTTAATCGACACTATTCTTGGAGCACCCCATGTTTTTATCACCGATTTTTCTCTCTTAGGAGACGAGGCTGGAGAGATCATGTAAACTAGAGTTCTGTGAACTGACTCTTTTATCTCTCTAGCTCTCGATAGCACGAGGTGCCATAAACTATTCTAACCATAAAAGATCACCACTCCTCTTCCAGGAAAAAAATTCTGTCACCTTAAAATCATGGAAGAGCGGTGATTAACCCAATTATCCCCACCTTGGAAGGGCGTATATAACATCTTGCCTCGGGTTCAAGACACAGAGATTTTTGAAACTTAGAACTTGGAACTTGAGACTAGACACTAGAGACCAGAGACACGACTCTTTTTGTACTTTGCATTGTCAACTATTTCGTTCATATTCTGCATTCATAGTAAAATTTAGTTTTAATAATCTAAGCACATATTTTAAAGAAGTAGAAGTGGAAGTGGAATAATCATTTTCGTTTCCCTCCCTAACAGTGGACAACGATAAGATTAAATAATTTCTATGTTATTGATATCGCGTTGAATTATACGCTCTATCAGGAATCATGGATAGATTGTTATTTCTAACTATGACGACACATTTTACTTAGAACTGGCAATTTTTATAAGGTTTTAACAGATTAGACCTGTTGTTATGCTCATATAAGTCTATTCCTCTCCACATCCTTCTACCATAGCTTTCGTTAACTCTCTGTGTACCTACACCTTCTTGTCCGCGTGCAGTCTACGTCTGTCTTTCGTCTATCATTTGTTTTACTCTAGGTCTTTCTAGAAGGATCTATAACAGTGATGATGAACGTTTTGGAACTCTGGGTCTAATTTTTTTTACTATTTTTTTTAGTAGCTCATTGGTCACTCAGTCAGTGGCGTCACTTGCAAATGAGGATGAGGGGAATGGTTAAAAACTACTTTTTTGGGCTGTCAGCTAGCCACTGTCAACGTGGAAATATTTTTGAATAACTTCGACAGTAGATATTGTAGGATCGTGAAAAAGAAAGAGATGCGCGCGGTAACCCATTCAAGGAGCGTATACCGGCCTGAGTAGCTTAACGTCGACGATCGCCTGGGTCAGCGCGGAACCCTGCGCCAGTGACTTCTCCCGGCTGACTGTTCCTTTTCACGTCCTTTTCTCGTAAGTTCTTTGTAGGAGGGCTTCTCCGCCCCGATCCCACAATATATAGGGGAGGGTGGGGCGAAGTGGGCCCCTTCAGCAAAAAATAGTCATATCTTTATTTTTCTTTATTCGTTATAGGGGAGGGGGGGCAAAGTGGGCCCCTTCAGCAAAAAATAGTCATATCTTTATTCTTTTGGGCTCTAAAATTTTAAGGGGCCCACTTTGCCCCACCCTCCCCTATACTTTGTAACGGTGCGCTTTCCTTTGGGCCCCACGTTGGGCGCCAATTTGTAACGCTGGTGTTCTCGTTGTTCGGGGGAGGTTCTCGAAAACCCAGAGTTTTAGGACGGGATCGGATAGGAAGAGGAGAGGATGGTGAAGAGAGACATCAGGGGAAGAGGGGTGACGTTGCCGCGGAGGCTACGTCTACCCCTCCGGATGGCTGGAGGTGAGGGATGCAGAGAGAGAGAGAGGTGCCGTTGCCGCGAAGGCTCGTCTTCCTCTTGGTCTCTCTGCTTAAGGATGGGAGTCGGCTAATTCGCGCCTCGCAGGAGTGCCGTTACCGCGTAGGCTACGTCTTCTCCATACGAGGGCTACTATAGTTGAGGGGTGAGAGTGCAGGGAAACTCTGCCGTTCTCCGGAAAAGAGCCTCCTTATATTCCTCTTTCCGCTTCCGGGCCTGACCAATCAGGGTTGCTCCCAGCGGAGGAGGGTAAGAGGTCGGGTAGAGGGGCGCGGGACCTCCGGGCGAGGTACCTGCCGCTCCTCGGTGGTAGCCGAAATTCACGTCGCGTTACAACTTTATTATTATTTTTTAATATTTTCGATTCTGTTCTCTCTTTCATGATATGAAAAATAAGTTTATAAAATTCACTGCTTGGGTCATTTAAATAGCCTGCATGGGTCAGTGTCTGACCCGCGGGTCATAAGTTCGCCACCACTGATCTGGAAAGCTCCACGCGGGAATTATAAAATTCCCACATTATGTAGCGGATAAAGCTCGCGCGTAGCTTTCGATCTGAATTGAAACATTCTAAACATCAGGAATACCGAATCTCGTGATTCCAGAGTATACATGTATATCACTGATTCTATTCACTTACACGGCACTTGCATGCTCCCCATCAGCTGCTTCTCGTGGTGACAGTTGATTGCTCGCTCCCACGTAATTGACCTTCTTGTTGAAAACACTAAACAAGATCACCGACGGTTCATTCCAATCATTTTCATACACTCATGTCAAACAACTAAAGCGGTTTATTCATACACAAAAATTCATTGTCCCACATTAAAATAAAAGATATGTACTAATTCATAGTTTATGGTGGTTGAGGAGGTAAAGCTTGAGACTCAGGATCAGTGGTGTTATGTTCAAAACCTCCCTCGTGACCTTTAGGAAGAGTTTCATATGGTATATTTATATTTATAAAATTCAAATGAAATAACCATAGCAGTTTAAGCCGAAAAAGCAAATAAAAAAAAAGTAATAATTACTTTGGTAACTGTACGGAAATACGTCTTATAAGTAGATAATGAATAAATTAATATCGGCGAACAAGCAAAAACCATCTACACCATGTGACAGTCTAAGCTGTACTATCAATTTGAAGCATTGTCCATACCTATAGTAGTAAATTATAATGTTTTTTTCCAAGGTATCATTAATCAAGATACAAATGGATAGATAGAGACAAAGTATGTCACGTACTTTGTTTATCTACTTCTTGAATATTCATAGAGTTTTATGTAGAAAAAAGCTACTTTAAATTATGAGTGTGCCGCAAACATTGTGTCACTTTGACTGCAAGCTGAGGTAGTATTAAAAATATGCTGGATTTTATACTTCATACGCGGCTATCTTATAATGAAAATAATTATTTCATTTTCTGTATACTTATTTCGCGTAAAAGGTTATAAAATAGTAGTGGAGATTGTTGAGTAAAACTACAGATATGAATTGCATTGTAAAATTAATTTTTTAGATTGCATAATATAAACGAAAACTACTAAAAATTTGTAGATTATCGAACGAGAAATGAGCAGTTTTCCGCCGACGCACAGTGGTCGATTTCGCCGAAATCCTGGCCAAAACCCCAAGGAGTTTTTCAATTTAGCTGAAAATTGGTATATTACTATTATTTCGGTCGCTGATTAAGAATCCGAACTCAGAATTTTCAAAAACAAAATGGCGGCTCTAATATGGCGGGTGCGAGTATCGAAAAATTGTCGGATCGGCACAAAAATCAGTAGTCTTATGTTTTTCCGGTCGCTGATTAAGAATCCAAACTCAGAATTTTCAAAAACAAAATGGCGGCTTAATATGGCGGGTGCGAGTATCGAAAAATTGTCGGATCGGCACGAAAATCAGTAGTCTTATGTTTTTCCGGTCGCTGATTAAGAATCCGAACTCAGAATTTTCAAAAACAAAATGGCGGCTTAATATGGCGGGTGCGAGTATCGAAAAATTGTCGGATCGGCACGAAAATCAGTAGTCTTATGATAGCCCGGCCCTATGTCATAAATGCACTTCCCCAAGCATGACGCGCGCGACAAACAAATAACAATAACTCGAAGAATCGCAAAAAGTCGCAAGAAAACTCAACAAGATCTTCTTCGGGAAGCTTCAAAGTTTAATTTAAAAAAAAAAAATTATGTTATTCCACGGACTTCTGCAGTTTTCATGATATTTATTGCAGCAGTCGCTGTATCCTAATACAAGCATGTCATTGCTGTTCCATCTCCGAATTTCCCTTTGTTTAATAAAAATTTCGGTCGAAGGAGAAAGATGAAACATTGTAAGGAACAAATATTTCCCTCATACCTGCAACTAGCCAGATTTTCATTAGAATCTTCAAAGATCTTTCGGTTTATGACGGTAAGCGGTCGAGGTAGCCGCGGCTATCTATTGTTGCCTCGAAACAATAGGCCACCAGCTTGTTTAAACTCATTCCGATTTTTAACCCCATGAAATAAACATATTATTTCGTTAATTGCCAGGTTGATCTTAGAGAAGGATTAGCAATATTCATTAGGTAAAGCACGAGAGCCCGGCTCTATGTCATAAATGCACTTCCCCGAGCATGGCGCGCGCGACAAACAAATAACAATTACTCGAAGAATCGCAAAAAGTCGCAAGAAAACTCAACGAGGTCTTCTTCGGGAAGCTTCAAAGTTTAATTTAAAAAAAAAATTAGCTTGGATGGTTTTGGAATTCACAACTATTTCACTAGCAGAAAGAAAAAAATATATAGGATTTACATTCTGTGCCATCACAGTTGTAAAATATTAAATAAAAAAATGAAACCAAGATATTTATAAATTAAAAGTATAATAAATAGCTACCAATACTGAAAAAGTGGATCAAACTTTAATTTCACATTGAAAACGTATTCTCAATTTCGACGTGAAAACGTTACATTATTTAAGTGCCAACTTTGACATTGCATATCTCTAACAGTATTGTTCAATAAAAATTTTTATTAATGGAAAACAATGCTCTGATGTGTTACAAATCAAACGCAATTGCTAAATTTTGAAAATTCTAAAAAAAAATTTTGGGGTTTTGGCCAGGATTTCGGCGAAATCGACCACTGTGCGACGGCTATCAGTAGCACTATTAATACTAAAGATTTATGTTTTTCGTATGAAAAATTATTATTAATCCTCCCCCCGCCTACCCACAAACAGATCTCTCCATTTGTCACGCTCGTTTTATTTTTACAATCCCAATGAAATTTTGCCGTTGCCAGCTCGCTAAGCTAAATGTTAGAAGAAAAATTTGTATTTATTTGTTTCTAAAATTGTATTTTTATATTTCATTACACCGTTTCCACAGGATAAAAACTCGCGGTAAAATTTTGTACCAGCAGCGAAAGTTCAAACGAACGCTGATTAAATAAAGTTGTAATATCGTACATTCACGAATTATCAGCTTGATCGATATAAACATAACAGTCGGAGAGTGGACGAGGTGCGATAGCAAGGGATGATCGTTTTAACTGTTATTTTCGTTTAGTTACAATTTTCACTATTTATTCAGCTATCGCTACATTGATAAACAAGAATATTTATCTATCAAATATGTAAATTCAGATCCGCATTTATATACACAAAACATAAATGCTCATCTAACTCTGTTTTTTTTTTTCTTTTTTAAAGAACAGACAGTGCGTAAGTTAGTGATTGCTTTCGATTTTCAAAAATGAAAATTATACGTTAAATCAATTGATACAATATGTTGGCGCAGCAAGGTTATTCAGTATAAAAAGTAGTGTTTATTAATGTGACTATAATATTGTAATACATTGGTGATATATGCAACTAACAAGGAGACATTACGACCGTGGACATGGGGATTTTAATGAGCTTCATATTAAGTGAAAGTACATCGAAAAATATTTGTGTCATGTCCGGGCGTTTTTGTGAATGGGCCCTCAATTTTGAGAAATCGCATTTTGAAAAACGCAATTTTTCTGTAATAAGTGATGTACTCTTAAAGAGAACAGGTCTATCGAATAAGTGCGATGGCTCGGCGGATGCGTGCATGACTTATACTTTTGCACTCCGCCGCGCTTCAGGTTCGAATCCTGCCCGATGAATAATTTTTTTTTTTTTTTGTTAGTAGATAACGTTTTAAATAACTGATTTCAAAACGGATTAAAACTAATATATTTATCTGTCTATTCAAATTACTGATTTCACAAGTGTTCGGATGAAATGATTCATAAAAACAGGCAAAACATATAAATTTCCGGCACCAGGAACATTTTATAAACGCTGTTTCCGAACAAGAACATTTGGATCTAGAAATTTCAGACGGAAAACATGCTTGGTTTACGTTCATAAAAACTTTTCTAGTTGAAAGTAATTTTGAAGCAAACCAAGCATATTTCAACATGTCTTCAAAAACAGGTGCACATAATTGATTATGTGCCAATGCATGGATCTTTATAGCATCTTCTCTAGAATTAATTTCTTTTTGACTATTTAGCAAATGTGGATGCATTCATCCATTCGCCGACCAAGTGATGCAGCGCCTGATGTCACACACTTTCTACTTATACCATTGCTAATTATGTCGAGGCTTATTAAAATTTTTTTACATTCTTCAAAACCGTCAGTTATTTGTTGTTTATAGCAGGTTGATAATATTGGATTAATATTTTCATCAACATTCACCACACTAGACTGTGAAGAACTTCCTGCTGCACTCATTTTTACAGAAAGATCAAATAATGTTCAATGTAAATAACACTATGATAGTCAAAAGAAATTCTTTGATTGGATAACGCTTCCTTTCACTTCGGTAGTTGCAAGGAAACTAATGATTACGTTAAAATTGTGAAAGAATGCTTTTGAAATATTTACCGAACACTTGAAAAGTTACAAAAAGTTTACGGTAAAGTAATAAAACACAGGTACCGTAACGGTAAATATATTCGTTGTGACGAATAGCGAACCAGGTAATAAAACAGTTGCCCTTTTATTTGCTTGCATCCAAGAAATGTAATTTTGTAGTAAACATTTTTTAAAAGTTATAATATTTTATCGATATACAAATTTTCAATTAAATTATGTTTAGAAGGATTGAAATATTACAGAAAAGAAAAAAAAAAAAAATTATTCATCAGGCAGGATTCGAACCTGAAGCGCGGCGGAGTGCAAAAGTATAAGCCAAGCACGCATCCGCCGAGCCATCGCACTTATTCGATAGACCCGTTCTCTTTAAGAGTATATCACTTATTACAGAAAAATTGCGTTTTTCAAAATGCGATTTCTCAAAATTGAGGGCCCATTCACAAAAACGCCCGGACATGACACAAATATTTTTCGATGTACTTTCACCTAATATGAAGCTCATTTAAATCCCCATGTCCACGGTCGTAATGTCTCCTTGTAAGATTAACTAAATATTATACGATTACTTACAACAAAAATACAACGCATGTTAGGTGGTACATGGCACAACACCGGATGAGACCCACGACGATAGAGGGCATAAGAATTATAACCCATTTACATAATAAAACATGAGTTAGACAAAATGTAAAAATCTTCGTTTATTTTTTTTCTCTTTCAAACTACAGCAATAATTTGTACATTAGAGAATTGAAACTTAGAACTTGACTCTCGATAAAATATAATATAGGCGGTACTTTTACATTGCAAACGGAAATTTTGTAAAATTTACTCAAAAAGTTTGTAGGTAGCTGAAATGTATGAATCCAAGAGTCTTTAAATCTTTAAATTTTGTAAAATGTACTAGATACTCTTGATAAATGTCTGTCCAAAAAATAATCCACAGTCACAGAATATAAATTGTTAACTAAACAAAGTTAGCTGTCTTTTGCAAATAGCACAGGCAAGCAAAATATTTTTTAATATAAAACAAATTTTCTAATTTTTGCAAATACAGAAGAACCTCTTACTTATTAATCCTATCAATGTATTAATGGGTAGAAACGGAGAGGTCATGCATAGAATATGTGGAATATGAAGTGGTAGGTGAAAATGTTTTAAATTATTTTTGTGTTGGAAGACAGGTGAGCTTCTACACCGCGTTTTTATTTTTACGTTTCTTCTCCACGACTCTCGACCAAGTATCTGGTCGGTGACAATTTTCCACCAACGCAGATTTGTGGGAGACGGAGCGAAGTTTCGAGAGTTTTTTTCTATTACAATTCAATTGCTTAATGTACATGATTGGTAGAGAAAAACTCCCTGCACTTTAGGGTCGGTCTGGAAAGGAGACTTTTTTGGAAACAATCTGGACGGTGGTGACTCACACCGTGGCCGAGGATTTTCATTTCCTCAAGGTTTTATGGCGATGCACTTCAGGTTGACAGCAGATGGTTCAGTGCGACCATTATGCGAGCAAGAATTTATTTGTTGTGTCGTCTAGAAAAACTTCGACTTGTAATTGCTTTCGTGGTTCTTACAAGGAGAGGACCCCAACTGTCCGACTTCGATTTTAACGAGGCTTTGCAAGATGATAGCATGTAGGTCCCTAATGATATGTGTAAAATATTAGCCGTAGTTATGCAGTAGTTTTAAAGATATAAGCGATTAAAGTTCGTACCTGTTTATATACTATAAATGTGAATCTGGTTACAACAGCTGTGGTGTATATATGCAAGCAATGTATGTATTGCAAGTGTACGATAATTGTTATCCTGCATTGTGTGCAATTTTATCAAATTCAAATAGAAAAAAAAATTACCCGTCATTGGGACTTGAACGTAAGACGTTCGGGGTCGTGAGCCTTAAACCGCTGCCACTGCCCCACCACAGCTATTGTAACCCAATTTACATTTATAGTATATGAAGAGGTATGAACTTTAATCGCTTATATCTTTAAAACTACTGCATAACTACGGCTAATATTTTACACATATCATTAGGGACCTATATGCTATCGTCTTGCAAAGCCTCGTTAAAATCGAAGTCGGACAGTTGGGGTCCTCTCCTTGTTAGTTTGACCCTCGGCAGTTACAAGTCGGCTTAACGAATTCCGAGAAATGGTAAACCGCATATCGTTACAAACAGAACAATTACGGTATCTTGTAGTAACTTCAACAAATTATTTCACGTTAGAAAAGGTATAATAGCATAATCATTTTTCAATTGCATTTGTCTCATCATTTTATCACGTTGAATATCCCTAGCCACTGATAGACTTTCTATGGGAAAAGTACCATAATGTGCTTCCAAATTATGCTATAAAACAGAACGGGCGGTAGATCCACAGAAATATGATTCTGAAGTTCGGTGAAGGATTAATCCACCGTGGCTGAACCAGTCAGAAGCACAGCAAAGGGAAACAGAGATAATAAGAAGAGGATTGCAAAAATGTGACAGAAGAAAAGGGTGAAAGAGGCTAAGAGGGATGAAAAAAAAGAATCATAGAGATAGTGTTCTAGTAGAGGGAAACAAAGAGAGAGAAAAAGACAGAGACATAAAGAATGGTAGATAGAAGTGGAAAGAGCAAGGTTAGCAGAAAGTGCAATTCAGAGAGTGATAGATAGGAACAGAGAGAGCGAGAGGAGGAAAGAGATGATCAAAGGGAGAGGGTGACTGAGAGGAAAAGGGTTGAACCACGCCTCCCTGGACAGATCCACCGGAGGGAGTAAATTCCAGTTTGCGCGTGCATTATCTTGGCCGGTCGACGATAAATATTTCACGCGAGTGTTTCAGGCGCACGCGCCCTGTACATTGGAAAGCCATTATGCGCGAAACGGCGCTTCTCTGCACGCGATTTACGTCCACGGTATTTCGACACTGCGTGCACCAGCCTCGCACTTAATTCACATTGAACGACAGCTAGATTGTTCTCGTGCATTATTTCGATACTTACATACTCGGTCCATTCGCCTCCCTGGACTTCCATTGTTCGAAAATTTATATTTCAATTGCGGAGGTTCAAAATTAAATTATTACTTATAATTGGAGCAAATTTATTATGTAGCGTTTGCAATTTATTTTTTTCTTTTTCATATTAACCTTATTTGGTAGTTTCCATCCTACAATGTTTGAGTATGCGTTACACGTGCATTGAACTAATCACAAAAAAAGTATGGTGGCGGACGATGTAGTAAATTTTTTGATGGTAATATTTACCCTTTGCGGTCCACTGTCCAGTGGTTAGTGGACATCGCATTTATCAGTTAAAAAGGTCCCCTGTCCTGTTCCACTGGGCAGATGTCATTGACATGCTGATTTATACTTATAAATGATTTTGATAATAGTGAGGAAGAGTTCAACATTTTATGCTGTTCGGGCGTGGTTTCGGATGAAATGAATTCGCCCTTTGATTTTACTTTAATTTTAGATTCTGCTGAACTGTAGTTTATCTTTCTTGAAACTTAACAATGTATATTTACAAAATGTGAATTTTTCGTTGAATCTCGAGGTGTTAATGATTGACGCAAGGACGAGTGCATGTCCTTTTTATGGACTGCGATTTGATTATCTGACCAATCAGAAGAATCTAATGTTTTGTTGGAATCCAGTAACGTCTTCATTCAAGGGGTTGTAAAGGTATCGGCAATGCTGGAGTACCTCCAGGTCGAAACTACTGACCCCTTAAGCTTGCTTTGCCAAAGCCTCACCGGTTTATTACATGAAAATAACTATCGAGCCTAAGTCAAAAATATGGAAACATTCAAACGCAAGGGTGAGGATGTCTTGCATGATTAGGTCCGCAAATGTGCACCCTTGGACACATCTGTGTCCCTTAAAAGTAATTAACACTCAAAAATAGTTGTCTCGTCGCCCTTCTAATAAACCTGGTACCTTAAACAGTTTGAAATCAATTTAAATGAAGGATTTATTGTTAAAAAATTAAACAACTAATATATTATGCATATAATAGTCGAAATTTGAATGAGCCAAACTGGCTCCTAAATTTAGTGTTAAAGCTGAAGTAAGGTGTAGGCGAGAGTGATTCCAGAACCTAGACTTTATTATAATCCGAGAGTTGTTCCTCTTCGAATTCTGATTACACTGGTTTCATACAATTTTCAATTTAATATATATGGTTCGGTTATGTGTGCGTCGGTGTGGGGGGCGTCTACTTATGACTCGCTAGACGTGTCCCTTCGACGTTTGTAATTGGTCAAGAAGGTAATGCGGGGGTAAGGCCCTAAGCAGGTACGTTTATATTAGGAACCTCGTGTCATGAAGTTCCTCATTTGCTTATTGTCCGTGGCTGTGAGTTTACTTTACTAAATACATTGATTAATAATTGTTATGATTTTCTGCACTTCATGACACGGTCGCCACAAAGCCAAGTCCTTAACCATGTGCCTTACTTGATTTAAAATGAATGTGTACAATGACAAATCTTCAGTTTTCTTTTTACTGGTTAAAATTATACATCAAATACAGAAAGAGTAGCGTCAAATTATTAGGCTCATGCAGGCTGTCTCACGAATTGTGTCTACTTAACTCTAGATTTAGACACTCTGTTTATTAGACATTTATTAGAAACTCTAGATCTAGACAATCTATTATATTAAATCAGAACTTTGTAAAAACTGGCATCACGCGACAAAGATCGATGTACACGTCAAAAATATGCTGTACAGCTCCTCTGTAATTTTAAGAAACATTTATAAAATAAGTAGGAACATGTCAATTTGACAGCTTCCGTAAATCTAATATAAATGTCTTGGTTAGTTTTTAATGAATCCCAATTACAGTGGGGTAGTAACATTTGTTAAATATTTATTTGGCCATTAATCATGAGTAGATTAATAATTGTAATAAAACTGTTCATATTATCAAATAATTGAAACATACTCGTTACAAGAGTACTACCACTTTCACGGACTTCTATCGCGTCTCCAAAAACGAAGAGACAATTCAGCACTTAAGAATTAAGGGTACTGCAACAATGTCTTTGTTCGAAATATCTTCGTCCCCTGCGTCTTATTACGAAGACCGCCGAAAGCTCTCCGGTTTCATTTCTTCCCTTTTCCGTGTAGAATAACCCCCTAGCAGCAGTTTCGACAGAAGAACCTTTGTGCACCGCTAGAACATCCATTGTCCACTCGAGTCGCGCCCCACGTGTTCGTTCCCTTACGCGTTTTCCTCAATTCCAGTCTTGTTCATCCTTCTCTGTACTTCTTGTTACCCCTGGTACTCTCTTCTGTCGCAATACCGTTGTCTCGAGTGTCTCCAAGGAATACTGACGGATAGTGGACTACATTGAGATCGTGACGGATGCTAACTAAAGCACAGAACGTCATCGACTATATTTTCACTTCGGATTCCCGAGACTCCGTCTCGACAATCTAAAGTGGATCCGTCGTTGCCCTGGAGGCTCCGCGCTAAACGGATTTCTGCCCTCTAATTGGACACCAGGAAGTTCTTGCGAGTTCTTAAGCCTTTGTCGTTGTCAACGTTGACAACTTCCTTTGTGAAATCGTATAGGGTTTGACAGATTCACACAGATGTCTGTACATTACTTTCTACTTTCTTTGGTAATTTCATCTCAATTGACTTTATGCAGGAAAATGATATTACAATATTATTAGCATTCTTACCATTTTAAGATGTTCCGTATCATTGTTCTTAGTTGTTCTTGATTGGATGGTCGATACGACTTTAAATGATGAAGAGGCTTTGCAAAAATCTTAGAATTGAAGGATATTGATGCGGATCGTTTGTATCCATGGTCGTTGTTCTCAGAACAATAGAAGTGGTAAGATAATTGGCGTATCTTTACATTTTTTTAATGAATTAATAGAAAAAAAAAATTACGCCTTCCATTTCTTGATGTATCTAACAACGGGCAGGACGTTTTAGGAGAATCCTGACATGTGTGACTTATAAAGTGACTGAGGATTTCGCAGGAGTTTCTCGCAACTCACGGTTTATGAATTTGGCTGATGCATCTAGAAAACTTCAATTTATAATTACTAGACTGCGGATGTTTAGGCAAATTTCGAGTTCCACAAATGCAGGTGAGACAGGAAAACCTATCTAGGGATTTATTACACTTAATAAATATTACAACAACTACCATACTTTGGATATTTTAGATATATTTTTATATTATGTTCTTTTCGATATTTTAGCCGTATTTAATTTGTCATAAATGCATAAAAATCCGCAGTCTAATAATTACTTTCGAGGATATATTATTGTTGCGCAGGAAAAATACGCCCCTGAAGCTCACAGTTGTAGCTAAAAACTCGTCTTAGATTATTTATCAACACGCACATGTTTCCTTTGTTAAAATAACAGTTGCGCATTGTAGTTCATTTATGATTCCGAGATCAATGCGCTTTATAGGTATATTGTCGTGAATACTTCTTCTGGAAAAGTCTTGTCCGTTAAAAGGTATTGACCGGAGACCTTTTCCCTCACGTGAACCGTGTTCTTCCGCTTCCTCTGAACGTCCAGGGAAGTTCTTGACCAACGAGCATTAGATATTTCCTTGTCTCGGCGGTCAGAAATATTAATATTGCAAATTACAGAGCCTCCCAATCAGCTGCTTCCCTGCTCACAATAACAGTCGTCCCCGCCAAACTCTGACGGAAGCGCGACTTTATGCGCGTCCAATTCTTCATTATTTATGTATTATAAAAACATCGAGTCGAATAATATGAAGCGCTCTTAATAGAATCTCCGTTCGCGATTTACATAAGACCTCCGTACTTGCTCAAGTCGGGTGAGCCTGTTTTAACCCCTTGCCATACGATTTCTTTTGTGACTGCTTCCGTAAGAGTTCAAAATTATATTGATAAAATAAGAATTGATCAGTGATTCTTGATATATCGTGTAATTTACCATGATATTAATATTATAAAAATAGTTGTATGGTATCGCTACGCTCTGATATTTTCAATTTGATAGGTTTTGCAGAACTTGAAAATTTCCTTTCTAATTTATCGTCTCACGAGTGTCACTCGTTATTGTACAGCAAGGGGTTAATATATAGGTTAATAATACGCTAAATATAATATAAGGGTGTTACGGATGCACACCTCGCGAGTTGTTTCCTGTCCACGACTTCTTTAGCGGCACCCTGAGTGAGCATGTATTAAACAGGCTTACTCGAATTAAACCACGTAAGGAAGGTTTTGTGTAAAATGAAGTTGAAAAAGGCCAACTTTGCCTTAATCTAAATGGTTTATTTATACTGTACAACGGTTAAGGTTACGGTTAGGTCTTAACCTCGCGAACAGAGTTTCTGTTAAGAGTGCTGGATGTTATTCGACTCGTTGTTCTTATTGTTAGAAGACTAAAAATTTGAAGCGCGCAAAAACGCCCTTCCGTCACTATCTGGCTGGGGCTTTCACTGCTGCAGAGCGGGAACGTTGCTAATTGGGAGACTCTTTAATTTACAAATATTAATTTTGTGATTGATGACCAAAAGAATCGTCCTGGGCCCATAGGTTAAGAGCCTCCCTCAATGTTCAGCAGCGTAGGAAAACTCCGGCTCGTATGGGGGAAGCACTTCCTGGTCAACACTTCTTTCAAGACAAAACTTTTCCTGAAGAAGTATTGACGACAATAGGCCCATAAAGTGCATTGATCTTGAGGTCAGAAACGATTTGCAAGGCGCGACTGCTATTTTTCCCAAGGAAGCATCTGCAAACTATTAAAAATCCTACAACGAGTTTAAGCTAAATCTGTGAGCTTCAGGGGCGTATTTGCTCCGAAACAAAGAGGTTAATAATACGCTCACTCCATAGATGCTATCAGAAACTATGAGCAAGTATATGTAACTCGTAAAGCACGCATCTGTAACAATTATAAAACCTATAATTAACCACTGTTACAAGCTTACGTATCTAATTCCAAGAAATTGCATACCACTTGTCATTGAAGAAAGAAGTTGCAAATTTGAAACAGATCATCCGAAGTGTTTCTTCGCTGTTGTTCACTGAGGATTACAGAGAACGTAGGAATTTTGCTGACAGTATGAAATAATTGTGACGCTCCGTTGATTTTTTTCGACAACTCGAAACTTCCTTGAAAACAAATATTGATCCAAGTGCTGAATGAAATTAGAAAGTACTTACCGAAAAGTTGGCAAACAGGACAGAATTTTGAGATGGGCGCGGAGGAACTTTTAGAAGAATTTTGGCGCTTATCGCCGCTCGTCGATTCATTACTCACAGGAAGTTTGAGTTTGGCCAGGAACATCGTAGGAATTCTTCGTTATTTTACTTTCGTCGTTGGTTCGCGTCTAATGCAGAAAAATGTCACGATTCGCGAAGCTCACCTGAGAATAAGCTTAGTCCTTCTCACCGTCATAAAAGTATTTCTTATTCTCGGCAGCTCGGAAAGTAACATTTATCGCTGTTCTACTTTCTTTACTTTCTTCCTGATTAATGCGAATAAATCGCTCAACGCCGGCGACTCTCGTTTTTCATTATAATAGCCACGAAAATTTACATGATAGACGAAATGTTTCTTCACTGCTGATATCTAAATATACCGCCTGCAGACTTATTACAGCTTTGTACTATATTATTGAAAGTAATAAAAATATCAATCATAACGTTTAATCAATTTATTCCTTAGGATCTCTGAAAGTTATTTATAGAAATTGCCTTGTACTTTAATAAAAATAAGTTGCGTAATGTTAGAACGCTGAATTTTCCTTATGATTAAGTGGCACAATGTTATATTGAAAACAATAGCTTTATTTATTTGTACTACTTTCGAAAAATTTTAAATACTGACTTAATCATGAGGAAACAATATAGACAAGCTAAATACTTATAAAGATATCAGCGGCAATGTATTATTTTTCTCTTTAATGTGTAACTTTAGGTAAGTTGCGTTTCAATTTCAATGTCCTTAAAAAATGTTTAATTCGGAGCTTCATTTTCTCCAATGCACTGGCATTAATTATCTCGCAGGGCATTGTCCTGAAACTTCACCAACTCTGAGAGTTTATAGCGATGCATGCAGCAAATACCATGATTCTGGCAGTAATACCTCCGTAATAATCTTCGTGATTCTCTTTGCAAAAATCTCTATACCATACTATATAGAATTCTCTGCAATGTTTTCATATAATTCCCCATAACATCTAAATGTCCTTCATCTATAGTGCTCTTTTTCAAAGAATCTCGTTCGACTCAGTTATTATAAATTACCTCATTTCCCTTAACGCTCTCACCAGATGCTCCAGAAATCCACTGCCCATTAGACCATCCACCTTTTCCACAAACCTAAATCATACTGATCCCTTCTGTAAAATCTATACGCTACATTCCAGTTCAGCAACTGATAGATGACTAGGGAGCAGTGGAGCCTCTCGTTTTCAACCGGAATTATTATCAAATTTGAAAAACGAGCAGATGCGCGAACTTTTTACACATTCGCTTTACATTTTCACGTAGAGTACTATTGATATCACAAATTTAGTGTGCATCATTGGATTCTACATGCATTTCTGAATAAGAAACTATCAGTGAAAAATGTCACAACTGTTTTCGTTTTGGCACAATGTGAGAAAATATCCGTTAATAGCGTGTGCCGGCCGTTTTCCCGCTACGACGCCATCGCTCCCTGAGCTGGCTTCGTAAGTGCCGTAGCTACACGTAATATGTACTTTCACGGGCCCTGAACGTCGATAAATCCCGTTAAGGAGTCATTCTCAACCTCTTTACTAAAGCGTGAACAGATATTTTTCTTTTATAGAGAGGAAATGCTTTCAATTGTTTGAGGCGAGTATTGTTTCATTAGTTAAATTAAAGATTTGCGGGTGTGCGTAAAGCATGTCCCTCTATTAGTATATAAGTATCAATTTTCTATCCACTACAACGTCTATTTGTAAATTTACCCGTTTTGACCTCGTTTCTTAACTGTAATATGTTATTTCATTTACTATGAAGTCGTCTTTGATTTGACAACATCATTACCTCTATATTTTTTCAGTCGTCTCTGACCTAACACTTCATATATGAGTCGCTCAGAAGCCAATGCGGTTAAGTCCAGAAAACAAGAATTGGGAAAATCGTTGTTTTGATACAGTAATTTTTAAAATTCTTGATTTATTAATTTGATTAGAAAAGTATATAAAGTCTTTTTTCTAAGTGTAAACTCTGCAAAAAAAATATATGTACAGGATGTGTAAATAAAAACGTAAGTATTTATTGGAACAATAACAGCATCTTAAAAATTTTAGGACTTATATCTTTTGGCAGCTGAAAAAGATAAGAAATTTATATAAAAATAATACAATAACATTTGTTGTCATAAGTTTTAGGTTTATTCATCATAACAAACATCTTCTTCTTCCGAGTTATTTAAATGTAAATTTTGATCTCCACGTGTTGTTCTTAATGTCCTGCAAAAATCGTGTTTAATTGGAGGTATATACTTGAGTAAACTCATAATGTCTCTTTTTGTTTCTTTTGTAATTGTTCTGCCATTAGGATATAATATTGGTTGAGGTATATTTTTTAAAATTCCTTGCCTACCTATTTTTGTTTTTTTTATATCAATTACATGAAAGGTATCATCCTCGTCAAAATTATATTTGAACTTAATGCTGCTTGGGTTTGACCTTTCTAGTTTTATCTATCGCATATTAAGCCAATTGACTGTTAGTCCATTTATTATTTTAAAAAGTCAGAGTTTTTACAGTTATTAAAGAAAATTTATTTAATGTTTTTGATAACACAATAATTTTCACAAACACTTCAATGTAATATATTTATGTTTTAACCAAAGTTTAGATATTTCAAATTAAAAGAAAGCACGTACATAAAACTCGAACAATTCTAATTGTAAGTAGTAGAAATAACAGTTACAGTTACTATGAATTTGTTGTTTTCCAGTGTTACCAACAAATATTGAAAGAAGAAGAAGAATTTAATTTTTATTTCAAAGTTTATGTAAGAAAATATTGATAAAAGGTGGACTTATTCACAATGGCTTCTGAAATTATTATACAATAGATTCAAAAGCTATTAAAAAAAATGGGTGCCTGACCTAAAAAAAGGAAGCAACGAGTAAATCCTTTAATAAGTAAGAAAAATATTATTTATTTCATCAAAATTTACAAAAATCAGAAAATATCAAAAAATGAACTTAACCCATTGGCTTTTGAGCGACTCATATAGTCAATAAAACAAATCATTATCGAACCGTTTAATTCAAAGATCCTTTAAATAATATAGTGTTACGCCAACTTCGAGGCGTAACAATAGTATCTACATAACTAATAGTATATCAAAAGCATTTCAAAGGGTTATTATAGTGTAGTAATTATAGCGAGTTGACATCGTACTATCCGGTAGTGATTTCTTTAACTCTTTCAGTAAAGAGGATCAAAAGGATCAAGTTTGATACTACGATTCAGATTAAATTTATTTCGACGTAATACTATCATTTTACATAAGCTGACCGGAAAGCTAACTCCATTCATCATTATCACTGCTTAATGACCAATCCACACAGTATGATGTGAGCTGTGTTCGAGGGTGACAATGCGAGCAGTCCGAGTCAACGACTCAGATGTCATTATAACACAGTGGCAGGGAATGCAATTTTGAAAGCAATTTAACTTCTACCACCGGACAAAGCGTAAGCTATGAATAAATGTTTACCATGAAAATCGTTATAGTTGTTCGGCACCTTCCACTGCCTGTATTCCTGTCCTGGACGAACCGAGGATGCATCTACGTGCACTCAAACCCCTCCACATTCTCGGTTTTACAGTGCTTTGGTTATAATCTGTCAGTTATCTTGAAAGTTTGATTATGTATAATTAATACTTTTCTTCGTGTTACGAGCTCGATCGAAGTTTGAAGTTTCGTATCCCGATTGAATTTTGTACTGAGGTGCCTCTATTACTTGCTTTCAAAGGACTTTTGCATTAAAAATGGGGAAAAATGGATAACTATGGATTGCTGTGTGTGGACTCTGACTGTATTGAATTTTAGATCGATTCTCTCTGACTGTTACAAAAGTTCTGATTGAGTGTTAGAAATGTACTGCTTGACTGTTAAAAATGTTCAGTGGTAAGTTGTGATGCGCCCCTCACTTGAAGTCGTGGATGAGATCTCTGACTTCGATGGGGGTACAGTCTTTGAAAAATAAACAACTATTGGTTGATAACTAATTTTCTCCACCCCCTCGAGGGCTTCAAGAGAGGCAAGGCGACGACATGCCCTCAACACCTAATGAAGTATTTTAAATCTACCAACTGCCTCCGAGCAAGCTCAAACGGGTCATCTGCGGGTACGCACAAAAATTCGTTACATTAATTATTTACAAATAATACAGAGATGTGCGCACCCTGACCAAGGTCCAATCGTACCTATGGGTTTATTGCCGAAGACAGCTGTCGACAAGATGTTTGCCGCTCCACCAGGTCTTAAGTTTTATGTCTCCTTAATACTTCGATTTACATAAAGCATTCGGAACCGATAAGGACAAAGTGTTAGGTCATACTACAAATAATGCCTGCTGAATCCATAAAGGACATTGATGAGAACATAAAAGTACAACCGATGATATTTCAGTAAGTATATATTTCCAGTACAATCTTTCTACAACCTATCTCTGCCTTGTTTCTAAATGTGCAATGTCCTTCTACAAAAAGGACACTCCAAATTTAGAAACAAAACGACGACAAGTTGTTGAAAATGGTGGTACATATATACTCCAGTAAATATAATAAGTTATATTTATCTCATCAGCTATGTCTCTTACGAATTAAACCAACAATATTTATGAAATCACCAAATACTTTAATTACCTCGAGAAATCGTTCTCAGCTTGTACTAGGGGAAGTTGAGTATCATAGAAATTCAGTTTCATGGTGTAAGGAACTCTATTGTTTGTGTAGAGTTTAATTTTCAGTAAAGTTTGAAGAAAAAATTGTTAAATAGTTATATTGCTGTTAAAAATTGGATATTTCTAGTTATTCAGAGAATTTCATAAAAATTAGGGAGAATAGAGACTTTGGCAGGTAGTAAGATGAAGTGCATAAGAAAAAATGTGTGTTTATTGAGAGGAAAGAGGTGCCGTGGGTATAAGGGAGAAAGTCAGCGAGAAAGTTCTGCAAAAGAGAGCAGCGAACAGCGTCGTGTTCCTTGCGGTAGCTAAATTGACACCGCAAGATTTGAAGAGTATGCACATAGAATTGATCCTTTGCTCTTTCAGCATCTGGCCCCATCTCTTTCGTTCAAAGCCGATAGTAGAGTAGATCCAATCTGGCGAAGAAAATTGCGAAAACCTAATATTTATTACAACGTCAGCAAGGTAAATTTTCGCGCGTACGGATGGAACATTTCCGCATCGTCTGTCTCGTCTCCCGTTGCCACTTTTCTTCGCCTACCCTCTTAAGCCTTTCAAAGAGTAAATATATATATATTCCCCCGAGTGTGTTCATAGCGCTACGCTTTATTGCTTATTTCCTCTCTCCCCTTTTCTCCTTTGCTCTGGTTTTGAACCCCAACGAGAATGCAGATTATAACGGATATTTCAGTCCAGTTAGAAAATTTGCCTCAGCTAGGACGCGAATACTTTGCACAGAGGGCTGCAGGTGAAACAGGACGAGGGATGAACAATTAATTACCTTTTCGGCGTTCAATTTCTTGTAATTGAATGACACATAGCCTATTATACCATCTCTGTACATATTAGTTTCCCTAATTGAGACACATTTGCATTTGGAATTTCATATAACATCTGCATAATAACAGTTAGGATCAAATCCTGGTATTTGCTGTAAAGTAATGAATATTAAACATTTATAATCTTACATTGAACTATACTGCGCCGTAATGTTTAAAAGTTCCCAATTGTAAGATTATGCACATCGCAGTACAATTTCATGGTGTGTGTCGAATTCTGTCAGATTTTTCGATCAGCTGTGTTCAAACACTTAACGAAGTCAACAAATAGATTGCAAGAAACCTTAACAGAATACAGGCAGCAGGATCCGCAACAACATTTCAGATTAATAATAAGAGAATGTAAAATATTTCAAATTGTTTCTAAAATAAAATTAACCAATAAAAATGATCTTAAAGATGTTAATTAATATGTCTTCGAGTAACGATACCAATTTCTCTGACTTTTAAATCTCGAAACAGGATGTACCTTGGGGAGCCAATCGTATTCACGAAGGATCGCTAGAACCGATGTAATGACCAGCTTTCGTTTCACGGTATCGCAGTCTTCTTAGCAATTTTAACGCCTCGCCGGTTGTCCCGTTAGCTCATAGGTTTTACAGGTAATTAAACTTTCGTGGCTGCACAGCATGGCCGCGGCACACCCTCTGTTTTCTCCATCAATGGTACCAACGCTCCGTCGAAATCTCCGCGCGAATGCTCGCTGCCTATACATCCTCTATGTACCGACAAACCTAACACCCTGCTGGATTACACGTATTAGCAGTTCTTCCTGTCGACGTCGACCCTTCGATTATCGATCCACGTAGCCGACTTCGAATCACTTTCGTGAACTACCTCCGCTATATCGAGGCAGCTGACACTCCTCGAAAATCTAAAACTTAACTCGTTGACTAAAACGTCGAAGAGAGGAATTAAAGCGGATTTCTTCGATCTCCTTCCTTTTCTTTGCTTGGTTCCACGTGGATCGCCAGTCAAGCAGGATATGGAACTTTCGAGTTCGTTCAATGAGGACTGTCAGAAATTTTATTGTACAGGAATTGTATAGACCTCAGGGTTATTGAATTAACCGTTCTTTTTGTTGATTATTGGAAAACGGAGAAATAAGTTTGTGAAAAACTTTTCATTAGTTTTATTTATTGTACAATTGTGACACTGTATACACATCCGGTCTAGAACTGTGCTGTAGTATAAAATGATTTAAAATTTGTATAAACTTACGATGCATCAGGACAGGGAAGTTTTTTGACAAAAAATATACTTGAACAAATAGTTCAAAGTTGTACATCATTGTTTATAGGCCTACGTTAGCTTGATACGATGACTTATCAACCGAAGGTAGGGATTGCAATATCGGACCAAAAGTTCAATACCGGTATCCAGATAAGTTAAGTTAGCGCCGGACTAGAAGCAATCTTAATGAATTATATCTCAAAAAATTGCTCGCAATTTGCTCATCAAGAATGTAAAATTGCTCACTCTGCGCCAATTATTAAAAAAAAGTTATTAAACAATTTTGTAACAAACACTAATTTGACGATTTCTAAGTTATCCGAGTACGAACGGGATCCTTTCTGGGTTCAAGAGATTGCTATTAATTTGCTCATCACTGCCCCACCTTTTTATTCGCGTTTTATTAACGTTTTCTGAATTAAAATTTCGAAATTCGGAACTGTTATTTCCGATTTGGATTGAGGACCGCTTTTACTGGGTGTTAGTTCCATGTTTCAAAACTAGCGACGCTACTGTCGTTTTCCCAGGCCTTAAAATATCGAAAATTTAATTATTATTTTTAACTCAAAAAACGTTAAAAAACGCAAATAAAAAGGTGGGGCAGTGATGAGCAAATTAATCGCAATCTTTTGAGCCCAGAAAGGATCCCGTTCGTACTCGAATAACTTGGAAATTGTCAAATCAATGTTTGTTACGAAATTGTTTAATAACTTTTTTTTAATAATTGGCGCAGAGTGAGCAATTTTACATTCTTGATGAGCAATTTTACATTCTTTATGAGCAAATTGCGAGCAATTTTTTTAGATATAATTCATTAAGATTGCTTCTAGTCCGGCGCTAACTTAACTTCACTCCGGTATCCGGTATTTTTTAGATCGTAATACCGGTTTTAATACCGGTAGTAGGAATTTTAGAAATAGAAAGAAAACACAGGTGTTTCTTTATTTTACTTGCCAGTTTCATTAGAGAGAGTAAATATCACAAAAAATCATTTGAAACTTATAAATTATAACAGTATATAAAGAATCACAAAAAAAAGCAAAGGAACAAGGAACATCTTATGTATTTAAATCACAAAAAACTGTAAATATCACTATTCAGCCTGTGGTACTATTACAAATTTCTGAAATGTGATCTTAAATAACATAATGCATCAATTGTACTGTCATTAAGCTTGGAACGTAATTTTGTGCAAAAATTACCAGCTGTCGAAAACGCTCTTTCAGCATCTACGCTAGTTGGTGGTATTGTTAGCAATGCGCGATATACTTTTTCGAAGTATTTACCTCTATATCCCTCATCTTCAAATAAATCAATTTCTCGTCGGATGGTGTTGGATATAACTGATTTCTGTATTATATTTTAGTTTGTTGAAACTTTTTTAGTTATCGCTAATTCTAATTTTTGTTCAAGAGACAATTTCTTTTCACTATCGACATTAGTGTCATCATCATTTTCAATAACTGTATTGAATTCTTCTGAATTTGGATAGGTTTGTGGGTAAAAAATTTTAAGAAAATTTACTATAAACTTGATCAAATTTTAGGATTTAAAAAATTTCTAGTAAATACCGAAAAAACGGTATTTAAACTTGTGAATACCGGTATTACAAAATTGTACAAATAGCTCAAAATACCGGTATTGCAATCCCTAACCGAAGGCCTCAAGTCATTTGCCGGGGTCTTTTGCAAAATGAATGTACAGTGTACATTGTACACTCTGTTGAGCAATGGTAAGAAAATTTCAGTGAAAATTTTTGTCAGTATTTTTCGATTTTTGCATGATTAATGCAAGTGCAATGAGATTATTTGAAGCGTTCTGTAAAATTGTAATGAAACCTACAATTAGAAGTGTATTCTTTGTTGAGGACAATATTTTAACTTTGTTATTAAAATATTTAGAACAAAATTAGTAAAGAAAATAAACTTGTCAGATGCACGTACAGTCTGATACAGTAGGTACTGTATAATACAATAGATATAACATAATAGGTAAGAATTTGTGCAGGTCTTACGCGCCGCGAATACTCAAAACAAGTAGCGTTTATTAAAACTTTCAAGCAGGAGGTTTAAGTGAGTTCTGAACTATTACGGTATAGCGTCATATGAAGAGGAAACGATGGCGGAATTACAATAACAATATCTTCAATACAAATACGAACTTTCATAAATTATTATTGGAGGATTTCGACGCAATGCAAAGGTGAGCAGTAGAATGAATACTGTTATAGTCAGACGCATCGAAACTGACATCACAGGAATCGTAAGGAGTAATTTTAGAAAGTAAAACACAAACGGCAAATTCGTACAACTTTATGCAGATAAAAACGGTAGATCTCAAAATATTGTTTTATAAAATATAATCAGGGGAATACTTAGTGGCATGTCACCTTTCATTTGTTTCGCCGCAAAAGGAAAGTGCGGGCGCTTGCGTAATCATAAATCTCATTAAAATTCATAACAGGGTGCGGAAAGCTATTAGCCTTGAGCATTCGAGCAGGTCACAGAACGTTGTTTAACGGGCAAGATAACCAGCCCAGCCGCGGTGGACAGTAATTTTCTTTGAGTATTTTTGCCTTTGAATAATCCCCATTTCCGTCAAAAATTTCGTGGTGAACATAACTGAACAAATGCTTCCTACTCGTCGTCAAATCTTTTGCAGCTAGTATGCCATCGGTTACTAGCAATTAAAAATTGAACTTAACAGGGAATATTTTCCAGTGCAGATAATCCAAACGAAATCACAAAATAATATTTCAATCTATTACTTAGCGAATCAGCGCATTCTCCTTGAACAATAACCAGTAGATGTGAGGAATTTTAACTAATTAATTGTTTTTCTTATTAGGGCGAAGAAAAAGTACATAATTAATATTGCTCTTATTGAATTTTATGGAAATTTTTAGTCATAATAGGTAGTATATGAACAGATATGTACATATAAAAAGATACTGAAGTGAAAATTACAGAAAAATAATAATGGGGGTTGAAATAAACGAATAGATATATGCATGTAATGTATAGATTTGTATACTGTGAGAACCTCGTTAAATTTAGGTCCTCCGTTGTCCCAGACAGACAAAAGTAAAATTCAATATCGTTATCAAAGCTTGTTTATTTCTCCTTTAAAACTACCTTTCACGTTACCCGTATTATTTTTACTATTTGAAAACAGGAACGATAGATAAAAACATTTGCACATCGGGATTTCCGCAATAATACCAATCTAAAAAATCAGTAACTAGAAAATCCCTTAAGGATGATTTGTAGGTACAAACGGAGACATGAGTATGTGAAATTTTGATTAAACCAATATCTCTCAATATCTTTTAAAATATGTCATTTTAACAAAATGTCTTTTGTTCCCAAGCTTATTTTTATTATCAAATTTGTAATAAAATGGAAATTCATTTGATTTTAATTAATTTTTCAATGAAATTTTTAATATTTGTCATAATAATAAGAAAACTTTTGATACTGGCTGTACCCTGAATTTAACTATTAAAAAAAAAAATACGTAAATTTTTTACATCAAAAAACACTAATACAAATTTTCTCAATGTATTTAAATAAAAATTAGAAAACAGATATATACCACAGAAAATCATAAATTTTATTTTATTTAAGTAAATTAAATAAAATAAGTTAAATTTTTATCTGATGAAACGTGACAACATTGCAACATTTCGATAGTTGGTAGTCGTGAGTGATTCGATTTTGATCGCTCCAACTTTGCGACGTATTTTAGTAACATTTAAATTCACGCTGTAACGTAGCCTATAGTATATTTTTAATTTGCTATAGACGAGTTTAATTTTATTTCCCGTAGCTGTTTGCGAGGTTGCCATGTTTTCATTGTGAATTACACTCTGCATTCAATTATACCATAAATATCACTCATTTTTATTATTTTTCTCTATAAATAATGTTGAAACCACTAAATGTTAATTGCTTATGTGTTTCGTAGGTATTTAATCTACTAGTTTACAATTTTGTGGATTTTTCCAATCGTATTTTCAATGATTTTTTTTACTTTAACTTGTCCTGATAACATGTTTTCCATTTAAGTACATGTAAATTTGTTGTAATTAAAAAATGTTATAACTTTTGAACGGGCTTGTGAAAACATTTCTAATTTTTTGTGGCGTTTCAGAAGACTTATAAGAATAATATATAATTTTTTCAAAGGATTCTCATCGGTCTTAATATACCAACAAATCATCCTTAATTTTCTACATATCCGTTTGCATACCACGAGCCACTTTCGCGTTCTTCAGTTTTTATGTCGAAAAATCCCAGGACATTTTTTCAATGTTGACAATTGAACGAAGACTTTGTTAAGATATTTTATTAAGAATGCATCAGGTTTCTCCTTTAAAATATAAAGTAATTCCAAATTAGAATACAAGCACAAGAAGATTGTTCTTGTTGTGCACTACATAGAATAAAACACCAACTTTAGCTTATTTTAAAATAAAATCTCAAGAGCGCGAAAGTGGCTTTCGGCCTTTTTCGAAGTAATTTTTTAAAACCCTCCCGGTATTCAAACGGATATACATTTGTAAGTTTATTTTTTATAGATCTACTATGAATTTGTACGACATAGAGAATGTAAGGAAAACAGTAAACAATTAGTTATATATTTTTTTGATGTGGTACTTTTCCCAGAAGTCCCTCTATATGGATACCAGGTTTTTTTACTACAAGTGTGACAATAATTACGTGTTTCCCGCCGCTCTCCTGGCGTTTTTTCTATACGAACGAACAGTGCAATCTTTTTCTCTTTTTTTTTATCAAGAAACAATTCCCGATTGCTCTTGTTAGTTTTAGAGCACGCAACGACATGCCGCCTGTATGATGGTATCTGATATTTTCGAATATTTATAGTATCACGAATATGGCAGTATTCGTTCGTTGAGAGTTAATATAAAATTTCAAGTAGAGCATTCTGCGGCTCTCCAAAATACTCGCGTTAACTTAAACTACAAAAATGCTGTAACAACACTATTCATCAGGACACAACCGATTAATTGGTGTCTATTGCTCTAGCTAGTTTGAGCACCGTCCGCTAGACTACATTGTTCTTCCCATTGTTACTCGCAGCTACCGTATGCTCATCCGATCTCTATAAATACGATGAATCGATAAATGGAAATCGTTCCGTCGGGACAGTGTTTATAACAAAACCTGCTCTATTAATCCTACTTACGAGTCTATAAACATGCCCTGAATGAATCATGTTGCCCAATAATTTTATTCCTTTCCCAAAAATACCAGAGTCTACCGATTGGATTGACCACAGCACAAACGTCGAATGTCAACGTTCATACAGCAGCGATATATCAAGAGAACTGAGATTGAAAAATATCTTCTGATTTACAAAGATTCTCATACCAGGGAAAAACGAAAAACGTACCACCGAGAGTAAAATACGGAATTGCAACGATTAAATTTCCATCAACTGCAGCATGCCAGCGATCCATTTGCATAGTGGTAAAGTTGACGGGCTACTGTTTAAAGAATACACCACCATACAGGATTCTATTTAAAATGGAATGAATAATTTCTGGGTAATTTAATCTTTCAAGCGTCAAAGATCGTTTCTCCTCTCCTTTATTCCTCTGAGTCCTTTATACTTCATCAGGTACCTTTCTCTTTCCTGCAGATTGCAGGAACTCCTACAAAAACGAGTTATCTGCTCCTTTACCCTGCACATCGCACCCTTCGTTGGAGGGAATTTAGTTTCGAGGTGAATTCTCGGTAGCGGATGGCTAGACCGGCTCTCTCGTTCCGTCAGTCGATGCTTTTACTGCGTTTGATAGAGACGAATAGCTGGCCGGAGAACTGTTAGGGGTGAATACGTCAGGAAGGTCGCGAGGGTGCCTCGAAGAAGTGCTGGAGCGCCGCTAGAAAGCACGAACGAACTTATTACAGCGTCTAAAGGGGCAAGGAATACATCGTTTCCTTGAGGGTTGATCGAGAACCTTAGAGGTTGACGTGAAAGGTTAAAGGGAATAGATGCAGATCGAGGGTAGGTAGGTACATGGGTATCATTTAATTGCATATCTTAATGCCGTAGCTATTAATTTGTAGGATGCTTTGATGGGGAGAAGTAACAGTAGAATTATTTTGTTCATTCTCAAGAAAGAAGAATAAAGTTAACATTTTTATAGGCATCGTATTTAAGAGAAATATGTGTTTAACACTGGATCTAACGACGATTAATTTAATATATTTAAAATTATTAAATACATATGTCCGAATCAGATAAACGTAGGAGACAAAAAACTTGTAGACTTCAAGATAGACGTAGAATATTGGAAAGAAACAGCGTTACAAATTTTAGAGACGTTTTCAAAAAATTCAGGGCAAGTCATTTTGACTACCTTAGTAGACCTAGTGTTAAAATTGGATAATGTTGTACAATTAATGTCAATTAATTGACAGTATTATAAAAAGAGTAAGAATTCCCGTGACAATTAATATGTTTAACCCTTTGCGCTCCGAATTGTTTTACTAACTATCCGTCAGACAAGCAAATATAGCCTCTGAAAATTATCTTCTGATAATCATTTAGTTTTACATTATACTAAAAAAATTTGTAATTACCGCGGGATATTTATGTTAAGATGCAAAATTATTGTTGATTTTGAAAAGCCAATAATTAATAGATAACACATTAAGTACCACAGGAAGTTGTGTCGAGTGTAGCTCGACATAGGAATGCAAAGGGTTAAGCAAAGGTACAAGTGAAAATGTTCTGTTCACTATTTGCGTTTTGACATTTTTCCTTTGTACTGGCTTTACAGTCTTCGGTCAGTCTACTAACAATGTTAACAAACCTTTTCAGTTATTTACAATTCCAATCAACTCGGCTTTACACCTTCGATAATTTATTAATTGTTTTTTATTCCAATGGGAATGTTTTGACCCGCAAAAATAACTAAAAATTACATGAACATCTACTTCTACCGAATATTTTCATATAGTGAAGCATATGATAATCAAACCACGGTAGAAATGAGCCAATAAAGTGAATGCCGAAAAATTGTAAAATCAGTTCTCCAAAAAGATACGTACAATGGAAATATAATACTATCAGCATCTGTTTCTTCATTCCCAACAGAGAGGTAGGAAATTTTGAAGCGCAAACTTATTACTTTTCCTATCTAACGCATCTACACTTGGTATCTGGATGCTCTATCAGGAAATTGAGAGTTTCTACTAGCAAGCAGCCAGAAGCAGACAAACTGTACCATCCGCACCCTCGAAATGCAACGGCGTATATGCGTATGCCAAAGTCTATCGATGATCCTAAATACAATCTAGGAGTTTATCTCTCTCACTCTTCGTTTTTCTCTATCTCTGTCTACCTCTTTCTCTCATGGTCTCTGCCAATGGCATATATTCTCCTACTTATCGGAAAGCCATAACTCTCGAACGATCGCGCTGGTAGGAAATCGCACCGACGAGATCCAATCTGCAGCATATCTACGTACGGCCATCAAAAGGCGCACGAGTCAACAGAAATGTGAGCGGAAAATAGTGAATTTTTTTTGAGTCCGAATTTCGAAATATTATTTGCCGTTTCAGTGAAATTTGTTTAACACTAAAACTGCCGAGCCAGTCGAACTTTTCTAAAAATTATCGAAATAGAGTAGTCAAGCAGTACATATTCTATTTTTATCTTATAAAATGTAAATTCGTTTTTTCACCGCTTAATTTTTCATTTTTCAAAGTACATTTAAACATAATAGATATAACACCGGTAAACTACCTTGTATTTTTTATTTGTGTTTATTTTCTTCAAATTTTTCTGTGCAAAACGAACCACCCAATTAACAAATTATCTGAACGCAGAAGAGTTTGCAAGAAATATTCTAAATTAGAATAAAAATTCTTAAATAAGTTATAAAAAGTTTATGTTACTAACCGATTCCATTTTCGCCTTTTGGGCATCCACTTCAGTTCGTTACAAAGGCTAGTTCTAAAATGTTCTTTCATTTAAGCCTTATAATAAAATTGTATATAGTAATAATACTAACTAAGACTATATTTTATTTAATTGTCAATTCCGCTAAACGGTAATAGGTATTGTTGTATAATGGTAACGGCGCCAAGCACATTGAAACATAAGCTTAAAAATTTATAAATCGCTTCTACTTGTTTCACTGCAACTGCCTGTTCGTCAAAACACCTTTAGCATTCGACTTTTGGCATAACACACGGTCCATCGGGATACCTGTGCAACTAATACGAAAACAATGTTGTGATGTTAAGTTTCCGGGAATTCAGATATCCCAGTATTTAATTGTAATATACTGGCAATTTTATTATAAGTGTACGTCTCCATTTCTTTTGCCAGAAATCCAATAAAAAGATTATATTATCGACAATTTAAATTACTTATTATTTAATGTTGAATTACAATGCGTGTCACAAGTATTTTAGGTGACAATCAGCGTGTTAAAAACATATTAACTCAACAAGTATCAATTTTAATTATTTTTTTTTAAATGAGACAGCAGGTCGATGTCTTCGTATTCGAAAATATATTACGATTTCTGATTGTTTTTATTATACAGATTTATCGCAGTTGGCCCACAGTTTTATGCAGAGATGCATCTGTTCTGATCGACTATAATTATTACTTATTTTTCCTTCAAACTAAAATATTCCTGAAAAACTTTCATCAAATATATTAAACATCTCTAAAAAAACGTTCTTTTTCGTCCAAAGGTAAAACCCTGAACATTTTCATGGAAATCTCACCGGACTGAGATTAAAGTGAATTTTCATCATTCTTACATAGTTCAGCGATGCTGCCAGTCATCAGTCGTCGAAGGACTTTTTCCATTAAAATTCCCACACTTAAGAAACCGGCCACAGGAATTACCATAGAGACGGTTGCCCGTTTTTGCCATCGCTGTAAAGGGACGCTTTGAATTTTGGATAAATGAAACGAAGCGAATTTTTCCGGCAGGAAAGTCGGCGCAATAATTAAGGCAGACCATGCAGATACGAGCGAGGAAGAAAAAAGAAAGTGTATCCCGGAAAAAATAAGACTGACCGACGAAGTACACGAAAACATGCACAAGTCCTGTCTGGAAAACTGGTCGAAAAAACCGAGGAGAACTTTCACGGGAAAGGAAGAGTTCTCCTTTCGTTTCGTGCTCTTCCAATCCTCCACAAAATAAGAAACATAGAAACGCCATCAAAGAAGCTTACCGAGATATGCGGCTGAATTTCACCTAACATTCTCGTGCTCGTACTCGCCCTACGCATATGCAATTTCGACTCATCGAAAATGCAAAAGGACCCTTTCACTCGTACTGCAAGAAGCGACGGTATTTTCGAGAATTTCTACCGGCAAGATTACTGAAAGGTTTTGTTGATTCTTGAAGTAAAAACCGACGAACGAAAAGAAATTCCGAAACAGAAATTGTAGGAGTTCCTTTTACCTTCAGAATGCTAACACTTGTGGAATAATTTTATCAGATTCATAGTAAATAGTTGACGTTGAGAAGCAGAATGTTGGAGAATCTCGATACGAAATGACACGGTTACAATTAAAATAATTAAATTCCTACAATGGAGTCCTACAATTATTAATATTCATTAATGTTCAATCCGCTTATTGACTTTTTATTTTAGAACTTGGATTGTAAATTTAACAGTAACTCATTGTAATTAATTAATTCACTGCCAGGAAAATGAGATTAACTATGCTCTGATAGAAAGAAGATAGCAACACATATTAGAATTACACAATAATTAATTTGAAATACCATTTTTATATTTGTAACGACATAAAGAATACTTATCCTGGATTTACTGTTCATATCTGGTCCTTATTGTTTACTAATAAGGTAAAATATTATAAGCTAAATGGCAACACATTTCGTGATTGAGTTTATAGTGTGTACCCTTACTACACTCACTCTCAGTATGTATTAAATCGACCGATACTTCGTTTAACTTAACAGAAATTTAAGGCGCATCATTCGCCAATGACAGTTAAAGCGTCAATTAATAGAATTTTAACCCATTAAGGCCCAAAGTTGCGTTAATGCAACATTTCACGTCTAATTTTTTTTCGGGTAATCAGATTAATTTAATTTATATTTTATTCTACACATATATGTCATAGTAAAAGAACAAACCAAAAGCTTAATTTATGCACTATAAGATACCACGTAAGCCGAAAATTGCGTTAACGCAACATTATGTAACCCAAAAACTAGTTATAAATTTCTTTCTTCATTTCAATGCTTGGTCCTTAATGGGTTAAAAATCTCAGACTTTTGCTTCCTCAGCCATAAACATATAATCAAATTGCATAACAGAGGAAAAATATCTACATGCTGGGGAAGGGAGAAATAATTACATCCGGCATAATTGTCTTTTTAATTTCACAATTCTTGCAATTCAATTCCTACGAATAAGACCGCAGCCTAAATATCGAACGGTACAGCTTCCGCGGTTAAAAAAAAGGCACCGTCGAATCTACTCGGTAAGAACGGAAGTAGGATGAGCCCTTATAAAGAGCGATCGTAAAGTACCGAACGTCACTTAAAGGGTCTTCAAGCCTCTATTACTTTGAGAGAAGCACTCTATGCTATTACCAATACACGAAATAAAAGCGAAGAGAGCAACGGCGAGACCACACCTGACCTTAGTTTAGTCCTCTCGACTCCCTAAGCGCCTCACGAGCGTCTGCCTCCGTACCGTCTCTTTCCACTTTTTCGAGCCCCGGCTGGCGCTGCCTGAACCTCCTTCGACGTACAAAGTGCCATTCAATTGGCCGTACCATTAGGAGCACCAAATATCGCTTTATCGACTCGGGAACCCCATCCTGAAAGCATTTTTAATGGAAAGGTTCCCTCGTCGTCGTAATGTCCTTGCCGCTTCTAATTTTTCTTTTTCTCCTGTTGCACGATGCCGCGCTATCATAGACGACCAAAGATACCAGCTATTGATTTTGTCATCTTGTCAACGATCACGTCAGATGCTCTTAAATTCATATCCATAAAAGACACTTATCGCTGCTAATACATTTTTTGTTTCTTATCATTGCGTTATATTTATTTTGCAATTATACCTATGGTATGTTTTTATGTTTTGGTACGGTTAACATTTAAGTACGGTTAATTTTAAGTGAAATCGCGCACATATGACAACAGATGACACATTGTTAAATTTCTATATATGAATGATCAGTGTTGATTACGAATGATCCAAATTTTAATTTTTACGAATACAATGGAGAATAGGATTTATGCTGAGATAACTTTTGCTCTCTAAACATTCTAACGAGCACCATTGTTTGGATATTTAGTAAGTTTTGAATTTGAATGAGATGACTTTCTCAAAGTGCGGAAAAATTAGCAGGATAATTGCAACCGTCCGACCCTTTTCGTGATAGTGTTTCTAATTCTACACATATATTTGTAATAATGTGCAAACAAAATAGCTCAATTTAATCTATACACTTTTTTCCGGAATTGCCAATTAACGTTTCAACAAATTCAGCAATGATTTTTAATCTATTGCTTGTTATGTAAGTTATCCTGAATTTTCCAACGTTTAAAAACCGATCAATCTCCGATGGAAAACAATAACTCGTCTACCCATATGCTGAAAAAAAAAACACCAGGGAAATGTACAATTAAAAAGTTGGCCCCTCCCTTCGATGACACGCTCTGTCGTGTTATGAAAGTTTCCACCTTTCCTCGTTTTTCTACAAGAAAACGATCCATCAATCTTAATGCAGAGAAACGAAAAAAATTTCCCCCGACGAGCAATTTAACGAGCGTTCGTAATCCTTCATTAAATGACGACCGTCGTTAAGCCACGATATTGCATATGGATCAACGCAAAATTTCATCACGTATTCACGATTTTTACTGATGTTATGAGCATTTTGATGAGCATAAATTCAATTACTTCACAAGGGTCTGTGTAAATAATATTATTAAAGAATATAATACAGAATCTACAGGCAGAAATAAGGAAAATGTGGATACTTATGCGGAAAAGGACCCATCTTACCGATTTAAATGATATTTGGATATGTTATAAGTAGACTGCGGATTTTTATGCATTTATGACAAATTAAATACGGCTAAAATATACAAAAAGAACATAATATAAAAATATATCTAAAATATCCAAAGTATGGTATTTATTGTAATATTTATTAAGTGCAATAAATCCCTAGATAGGTTTTCCTGTCTCACCTGCATTTGTGAAACTCGAAATTTGCATAAACATCCGCAGTCTAGTTATAAGTATCATGATTCTATGGACTTTTTTCTTACACATATAACCGCCATTCCGCTTAAACTGTCGAGATATTAATCAAAAAGTTCTGTTATTACTATAAACTTCTGTTATTACAATCAATTTTTCTTATACCTCTGTCCAATATGTAAGAGTGTTAATATTTATATGAATGTAACACCGAGTATGTTCGTCGCCGCTGCGACGACTGACTCGCGTTGGCTTGTCGTCCGGAACGACGAACAGCATTTTATATAAATATTCAGTTAGTTGTTTAGAGATATTAGAAGCGAACGGATAAATAGTTTTACGACAAATATTTAATTTACGTATTAGAAGTTATGATTTATGTTTGAAGAGTTATTTCATGTGATTAAGTGTTGTCTTATGTTATTAATTTATTAAAATAATTTATAAAAATAATAGTTTTTCCTCTCTTACAAATATAATAAGGCGTACACTCGGAGAAGCGGTGGTTTAAATCAAATACACTGCCCTAATTGCTTGTAAAGAATTCGGGCATGGTTGCCGGACAACGAAATAACAAAAAAAAATAAATATTAGGGTGAACCAAAAGTCTGGGAATTTTTTCCTGCTATCTGAGATTGTGCAATTTATTGTCGTCAATATAATTACTTTATATGCAAGTGTTATATATCATTTTTTAGCTCATGAAAAGGCCTTTCTTGGTTATTAATTGAATGATATTTTTTCGTTGTTTTTTTCTGGTTTTCGTTGCACTAAATATTCCGCCGCGCAGTAGCAAAAGTACGTCCGAAACGAACCGAAATTCTGTCATTCTTTAACGCCGGGGTTTGGCTGCCAGATTTTTTCATATTAGCCGACATTTGGCGACCATTAGGTCCTGAAAGTACGTTTTCGTCAATCCGTGGTCATTTGTGAGCGGGTTGTAAACCGGAAGCTCGACCCGAACGATCCCATAGACTGCTAATGTTTGGTGGAATTTTCAAGGTGTTGTCCATTTTGAGCTGGTCCCAAACAATCGTAGCATCAACGCAGACATCTATTGTGTTCAACTTGACCGAATGTATACAAAGTTAAGACAGAAATATCCAACATTGGTCAAACGAAAGCAAGTATGTATGTACTTGAGTCAATCTGTACTTCTGCAGCAATATAACGCTCGGCCGTACACCGCCAGACAAACCATGGATAAGTTCAAAAAACTCGATTCAATTGAACTTTTACCAAACCCAGCATATAGCCCTGACCTTGCTCCAACGAACTACCACCTTTTTTCATCAATTGCACATTTCTTGCGAGATCAGAGATTCGACAACTTACAATTAGACCAAGTTGAATCAGGGTGTCGTGAGTTTTTCAACTCCAAGGACAAGGAATGATACCGCCGTGGAATAACTCAACTCGCTAGTAGATGGCTAGAGACCATAGAATCAAATGGTCTTTACTTCGAAACTTAATAACAAATAGTTTTTGTACAATTTATATTCAAAGTTTTGACGAAAAAAGTGCCCGAACTTTTAGTTCGCCATATTGTTACCTTACACTTTAGTAAAGACGTTGAGAATTCTACCTCAACGGAGTCTATCGACGTGCGAGACCCGTGAAAGTATTATGTGTAGCTACGGCAGTTACGGGGAACGATGGCGTCGTAGCGGGAAAACGGTCGATACACGCTATTGATGAATATTTTCTTCAATTGCGCCGAAATGAAAACAGTTATGATATTTTTCGCTGATAGTTTTTTATTCAATAATGCACGTAGAATCCAACAGTGTACAGTAAATTTGTGTTAGCAATAGTACTCTACGTAAAAATGCAAAGTGAATGTGTAAAAAGGTCGCGCATCTGCTCGTTTTTTAACTTTGACAGTGATTTACTGCTATTAACAAATGCGGAATATGATAATTACTCATACCTACATACTCGGGAAACACTCCTCTATTTTTCTAAAACCAAGAACAACGCCATATGTTTCTTAGTTTTCACGTAATACCAGCTTCTTTGCGAAAACGGCAGTTTTTACAAATACTGATGTTTTTCGAAAACAGAGGGTGATAGAGAAATTTCATTGCCGGATTCGTGTTTAGGACGACGAACTCTATAAGAACTATATAGTGGCTACCAGAAAACAAAAATGGTGTTGGACAGTGTAATCGAAGTGTTTTTTTTTACGGAACACCCATATCAGTGCATTTACTGTTTTTGGAAATGCATTTCAACGGCTGGCAAAGAGTCTTTGTAACGGGTTTATTTATCTAAAAAGTACATCACAAGAATGAACTAAAAATATGAGCCTACCGTTTATCGTTAGACCAATTTTTTACTGTGCTCAACTAACAGTAATTTGTATTTTTGTTACAGACATCTGATTTGCACCCTTCGAGCACAGGTTCCCTGAGTATGCATAATAGGGTACCCGTCCTCGAAGAGTTTGTTTTAATTTAGGTGTATGTAACAAAAAGATAAATTAATGTTGATTGAGCATAATTTTAACAGAACGATTAAGTATTCCAATTCTAATTTTCGCTTATCCTTATAGAGTACTCTTTCAACAGGATGACCCCTTATGCAGCCCAGGGGTTGGAATTAAATACTCGCAACACGCGCTTTTAAGCATTAAGACAATTACCCGTGCACATACGTCACACATCTTAACACGTTAAGCGCCACACCGATCCCTAGGGACCAGCCGTTAACTTTTCGTTTTTCTGACGGTGATCAATGAAAATGAACAATTACTTTTTTACCTAAGCTGGTTAACCCACCTAAGTATACGTAATTAGTGGTGTTCAGTATAAAATAGAACATTTTATCAAAAATTAAGGTAGTTTATTAAAACAAATAGAAAGATATCTTTCCTAATAAAGGATCTAAACGGAAAGTGCAATACCAGTCTTTAAGAACGGGCGTGGCTCTTAACGCGTTAAACTATTATCATAATGACAACAGTGAAAATGTTAATGGAATAATACAAGGTATTGTTGATTCTAAACTGGACATGCATTAACAAGCATATTCAGCAAACTTTGCTATTATTCCCGCAAAGCAAAACAATATAGTTTGGCTATATACTGTTTTATATTATTATGTCAAAAGTTTTACGTACAAATTACGGTACGACAACCTAAGCCTCGTAATGGCGAGTATGTAACACTTGCGCACGAAATATTCAAGCAGTATAGACGTAACTGCATGTTAATATATTTCAGTTACGGTATTCAGCCCTTAGTATGTCGTTTGTAAACTCACCACAAGTAGGTAAACGCATCCGTGGACCTGTCCACAGAATGGCCAAAGTTACGATCAGGTGACCCGTAACTAAACTATCCCTTCGTAATTAGAATCAATCGCTTGGAAAATACATTCTACCGTTCGATTAATTGAAAATACTGTGAAAGTAGGTCCAACGAAGCACGTTATATATTTGCAGTGAGAATGTAGTAAAAGGTATGTGGTAATTTTTTTTCCCACACCGACACATTTTTTTCCTGTTGATTTACAATACATTAATAATGAACTTAATTAATTGAAAATTTATTTTTAAATTTATATAAATGGAGCTAGTATATCATACTAAAGGAATGCTCATCAATTTTCAGGAATATATGTTTTAATACAGATATAATTTTAAAGAAGGGCAGGATCCAAACCTTGAAGAGACGCGAAGGAAGACATCAGAATCTCAAAACATTATATAACGAGGTTAACATTGTCGCGCTCATTAGTTGCCAGTTGACAGTAAACGAATCGCATTCTTTTCTCTCTATAATTTATGGTATTCCATAGAATTCAAAATTCAACGGAACGACACGTAATGTGAATATTCCAAATGTCAATTGACGGACATGAGCCACGAACGGAAGCAGAAATTTATCAATTTTTGTTTGTGCGCATATTATCATTCTTTTTATTACGACTTGTATGAAACTCATTTAAATGATTCATGATTGATGCAGTTTGCGAAATCGTTCTGCGTAGTCTTGAATTTTCCAAGTCTTCATTTTGAAAGTATACCAGCCTCTTTTGTTTTTATGTTGAGGTAAATGAGAGTTTGTAGGTACAAAAGCTTTCGTGCTATAATATATAACAATTAAACCACAATAATTAAAAAAGTAACAATTAAAATTTCCAACGAAATAAGGATATTTTATACTATTTACTCTTCCATCGAAAATACGGAAAAAGGACATATATGTTTAGCCAAAACTATGTTAGCATTACCATAAAACTACCAAGGTGGTTCAAATGACATGCTTCCAATTGTTTCTAAAAATTCCCAAAATGAATAAGATTGCAGTGCAGTAAATATTCCACTTCTATCTCATAAAATTTAAATAATCTAGTCAATCGTATTTTTCACCTCTTGATTTCTCTTTTTCCAAAGTATTATATAGTATATTTAAATACTAGTAGTTCCAATATTAAACAGGGTTTCTCAAAAGAGGACTTAACCATTTTCGAAAATAACGACTCAACTTTTTATTATTTTTAAACGCTCATTTTGTGCCATATTAATGATCGTTACTTTTATGTTTTCTAGAGTTTGCCACAAACACCTGTTGGCAGTGCTGGCGGAAAAGGCGGTGGAGGCGCTGGAGGTGGATCTAGCATGGTCAATGGTGCTGGAACCGATCATCCAGACATTCGTAACGGTGCTGCAATAAATACGGAACACGTAAGTGACTTGGTTTTCCACTTCTCTCCTCCTTTTTCAAACAAATAACACTATTCCTAAATTAACTAATGTTGCGTCGCGCCAGTCAGAAAACAATCTCTAGCGATGCCACTCGCGAAAGGTTTAGCAAATAGTTAATTTAACACTAGATTTACGGAGCCAATTTGGCTTATTAAAAATTTGATTACTACATGTATAATAGGGGAGAGCGGGGCTAAAAGTTCCGATTTTTAGTTAACTTCAAAATTTGTTAAAATACTTGCTTTTAGTATTGATATGATGCGATCAAAATCAACTTACATATGTAACTTTGATATTAAGACAGTTATTTGGGTCATTTTTTGGGAGATTCTTTTATTATTAATTTTTTAATGCCTAAAGTCGGAAAGTAACAACTTACCCCGACTTGGGGCAAGTTTGTTAACAAGCCGGGATAAGTTGTTACCATATCTGTTAAATCTATTATTTGTGAAATAAAAAACAATAAATGATTAAACCAAGTCTGTTTATTTAAGTACTACTCAACAATATCGTACGAATCATTCGTGAGATAGATCACAAATACCAGATGCGAAAATATTTTCTTACGTGGACCAGCGAGGCACGTGCTGTCGTTCCGTTGTTCCAGGGCCCACCCGTTTGTTTAAAATGGCTATTGCCGGTGCAATGTGGCGTTCCATTTCATTACGAATTTACACAATATTCTTATCTCTTCTCCTCGCGGAGTTATTTCGATCGGAACAACTTACATCAGTAACTTTTATCCCCGCTCTCCCCTACATTGGTTGGCTAATTTTTGAATAATAAATCTTTCATTTCAATTGATTTGGAACTATTTTCTATGCAAAAAACTTCAATTTTCTTGTATGATTCAAATTGGCTCACTTCAGAAAAATGGGTATATCAACATCCGTAAATCTAGTGTTAAAGGAGTTCAATGGAGGATATTGAATTTACACCAAATTTACAAGTTAAGTCTTGCGCAACTCGTGACGAAAGTTATATATAAAATATGATAAAACAACGAAAGACACGTGTGGGTCAACACACAGCGTAATGTAGTTAATAAAATATATGCGAGAGAGAACTCGAGCCTATGGACTTGGCCTTTTTATCCCCAATAGTTGGGAAGAAGGGTTGGATCACCCTTGGAGAGGGGCTGGAAAATTCGATTTTGAACGGAAAAGCACTCTACATGTTCGCAGCCTAAACTACCAAGTTTATGGGCGTACCTATTTAACCCCTTGACTTACAATGACGTGTGGCACACGTTACGTGATAAATGGAATAGTAAATTTTTAAGTTTTCCAAAAACTTTTAAACTGAAAATATCAATTAGGTGAAGAGGCGTCGATATTAGCTCTATGTTATTAATATTACGTTAATTTATACCGGTACATCGGAAATTAGTGATAAATTATAATTCAAAAAATTAATTCTGAATTCAGTCACAAAAGAAATCATAAGGCAAGGGGTTAAATAGATACCGGGCATGCAGAAAGTTTGCTGTGACTTTCCGCCGTGACAAATAATAGTTTGTTCACGCCTGACATTAAAACAACATAAGTTTATACATCTAATACAAGACATGAGGCATTTTTTAAATTACTCGGACTGTCACGCGTGGCAATTAAACAACTGCACAATTTTTTTGTTTGTGTAAAATGAGCGTATGTATTTATGCACTTAAAAAATAAGTTCATCAGTTAGATATTTATGATCAACGAGGGTGAATTTGAACTGTCAAAAATTTCGTATTGAATATTCATATTATACTTAATATACATCCTATTTTTCACGATTAACCGTTTGCCGTACAATAACGAGTGACACTCGCGATGCGGTAAATTGGATAGGAAATTTTCGAATTTTACGAAACCTGTCAAGTCGAAAATATCAGTGACACGCGACAAGATAAAATCATTTCTATAATATTATTATTACACTGAATTATATAATACAATATATCAAGAACCGCTGATCAATTTTTCTTTTATTAATCAATTTTTGAATCATTGCGAAGGCGATCACAAAGTAGATAGTATGGCAGAGAGTTAAAAAGAAAAAAAAAGATTTATACATCGAAAATGTCATAAAAAGGAAGCGGAAGAGTATAATGTATACACATACATTGTATCTTATACGTCTCTCTATATATCTTACAGCCTTATATTTTACATAAATTACATAGGAATTTCGTCCATTTATTTTTCCAATTTCGACAACATTTACCATATCTGAAAACAGAATAATAGAATAACTTTAATATCGTCGAACTTTCGAAATGGACTTGATTTATGTAAAAAAACATTTCTATAGTAACTATAAACAGCTTCATTAACCTACCAAACTGAAGAGTTTGCAATATCACACGATTGTATACGTAATATATTAACGGTCAACATTGCATTGCACGAAATATCATGGCAAAGTATACAAAAATTGTTTTATCAAACCAAACATATAACATCATAAATTAAATACACTTAATGTTCACGTATATGATCAATGATGTCCAAAGATTTGTTCGAGCAGCAGCCAATCAGTAGAAAAATATGATCTCTAATTAACGAGGTTTTAACGTGTTTAAAAAAACGTCATCAGTGTTCATCACCTTGTAAAAGTATCATCCGACGATACCGATATGCTCTCATTGAGGAAACTAACAGGAGCAACCCGATAGGAAGAAGAAAGCGACGAATTCACACCCCAATGAACAAGAACAAATCGCCCCATTTTCCTTCAACCAATGATTGCCCTTACTGTTCTTAGAAACTCCCTTAAAAGTGGCTCCGCAAGGAAACTTCCGCATTGAAAGCAACAAAGTGAGTCATTCAACGTGCCGAGGGCATTGTTTGCTTTCTTTCGCTTTATTTCTCGGCTGGCTTTATATCGTCCAATGCTACGGTCCATGGGAAAATAAGAAAAATAAAAGGAGAAAAAGACAGAGTGGAAAGCAGAGAGGAACGAAGTATCGACGTGCCCGATCGCCTGGGGAAATCTTCGCAATTACACTCGAGACGAGTAACTCATAACGATTTCTTTAAGGCGCTAATCGAAAACTTTAACTTTCAATAAAAACGCACTACACCCGGAAATGGAATTTTATAATTGATACCGACGTGGCACGCGGGATTGCAATAATGGATCATGATTTATTGGGCGTTTTGGACGTATTTCACATATTTTGTCTTTTAATTATACCAGTGTCTGAATAGCTATTTCTTTGTGTTCCCTTCTCTTTACGTCTTGGAATGTTGTGATTAATTAAAATCATTGTTATTAGCATCGTCAATAGAATGGTATTCTATTGATAGAAATATTTTATTTTACCTTTCTGATCAATTTCATGATATTGAAAATGATGTTAATTCAAGTGTAAATTTCGTTCCATAATATTATTTTTAAGTTACAGCCGTCTTATAATAAATCAATTATCATACACAAATAATACCATTCATTGGCAATCTTTTATACACAGAAACAAATAACTCGAAGACACAAAAAAAGTATAATCAAAAGCAGAGACATAATTACTGATATGATTGCAATCTAAAATCTACAAAAGATGCATTCAAATCGGGAAAACCAAAGGGACACTACGAACAACTTAAAGTCAGTCCACCTTAAATAAATTCGTTGCGTATATGGTTCGAAGTGTTTTCAAATACTGCAAAATTATAATAATTCCAAACTGCGTTATCTCTGGTGATATCGCGATTCCGTCGAGAGGCTGAACTACCCTCAACTCATCGATCCTCCCGGTCGAATCGAAAAACGAGAGGTGGGGAGGGGGTGCGGAAAAACGTGAAATCGCGAAAGACAGTTCAATCGGAAATCAGCCGAAGGTAGGTGGAATCTAGGAATTAAGCGATTACTTTCGAAGTTAACCATTGTTCCAACCGGTCCATCAATCTGGCCTTCCTCCAACTCTCGCCCCCTCCCTTGGACTTGATCCTCCCTTCCGATTTTCGCGCCTCGATCCATTCGTACGGAATTAAAACCTTTATCTACGTTTCTCCTCCTGCTTCATCCAACTGCTAACGGCTAGAAGGGACGAGAGGAGACGAGAAACTATTGAAGAGTGGGGGTTGGAAACGATAGGGGTTGACATCCCTGGGATACCGGCGATCGTTTGTTTCGAAACGACCAGCCTTGCGTCTACTCTGATAACCAATGGCAATTTTTTGCAATCCGGCCTTTTGTTCCTCGTTTCTCGATTTTATTCCTCCTGTCTCCTCGTTTCAACCAGTTTCCTCTATGATTTCCATATTCATTCTTTTCTATTTATTTTAATGCTCCGTTTTTCTTCTTATCCTCTCACCTTTTTTCAATCACTTTCTGCTTTCGTCCCTGTTTTTTTTTTATCTTTCTAGAATTCTTTGTTTTGTATCAATTTCTGATGTGTGTTATCAGCGACACCGTGGTACGACGTTGTTTGAGAATTTCTATGGTGCTTTGAAATTGGTTTATTCAATATAAAAGTGTTCTGCTTAATTCTGACATTTAGTTCAAGAATCAGCAAGTTATTCAATAAAATAAGTTACATATTTTAATTTTCATATAACTTTAAATTTGTAACAACTACGATTATTACTTTAAATTGTAACTTTCAGTAATAAAAAATAGATCTACAAAAATACTTTTAAAGAATTAAAATAAGTTTCAATAATGTCTCATAAACCAAACAAGAAGCTCACTAGTTTTACACCACGGACCTATTCATCGTCCTAATTATTTAATATTGAAGTAAAACATGTAACACGAAAAACCTGTGTAGAATCTCCTCTGTCTCTATATATATATTTATTCTACATACTTTTCTCTAACAATTATATATACATCTGAAACTAACTAACAATATCATAGCCTAAATATTGAAATAATAAAAAGAAGCACTCACTAAAATAAATAACTCTAATAACGCTAATTCCTAATAATCTCCACTAAACTCTGTATACATCTCCACTATATCTCCGCAACGAACTCCAAGTCTCAACTGTCTCAACTAACTCTCCCAAAAATTCATTCTCGCATCCACCCTCGATACTCTTTTTCACAGAATGTATTCTTCGTCTTTCTCACAGCTTGCATTCTCTATTGCACTCACTCATTTTCTTATTCACAGACTAAACATTCACTCTAACTCTCGAATTCGTCGTCTTCCAAATCACGTATTCTAAACATTCATTCTCACATACACAAAATCCATCCACACTCGCTAACTAAAATCTATTTCCTATTTTTAAAAAATTACGATACTACACCTGTGTTTGAAAAAACTTTTAAAAGTTGATGATCAAACTAGCATCCGAGAAATTTATATACGGGCAACTAAACATTACCGAATGGCAATGAAATTTATGGAAAGTAAAAGTTCTCGCAGAGTTACTAACTGCTGTAATAGAATTTTATTTTAAGCGAAATGTCTCTACAATTTCGCGTTTCGCACTTCGGACTTTTCGACCAGGCTTTAGCAAACAGCTTCGACACACAAATGGTTAAAATACATATTTCTTTTTTTTTTATATATAACTCCCATGTCCGATTTATTGCAAGCCTTGATTGAGATTACACACTAGCACTAAAAGTACCAGCGTTTAATCTACTATATTTCAATATATTAAATGTATACTTTGGAAAAAGAGAAATTAAGAAGTGAAAAAGATGATCGATTCGGCAATCTGTGTTTTATAAGATCAATGTAGAATATCTGCTCTATGATCATCTTATCAACTTGGAGAATTTTCAGAAAAAATTGAGGACGAGTCATTTTGACTTGCTTGGTAGTTCTCGTGTTAGTTATATCATACACGTTAATCAAATGCATCTTCAATTTCTAAAACTGTTTTCAAACCAGATGTGGCTCATAAGCAAAACAGCGATCTGAAAAGAGCACCGCTGTGAAAAATGGCCTGCAATATTTTTCATTACTTTCACATCTTATCATATATTTGCCAATTTTCGCTTTTTGCGATTATACTTTTTAAAAACAAGTGTACGTACCTTTCCCTCTGATGGTTCCTTCCTCTCTTTTTTTAAACCGGTGAAGCTTTTACGCAATTTTCGTCGGTGTGCTATCGATTTATATGAGCCAGCAAAAAGAGGCAGCTATCATCAATTCCCACACGGGTTATATTGAATCTACAATCGGAATCCGTGGTAGTTTGAGAGAAAAGCACAAAAAGGAAAATTCTACAGGGTGCTTCAAAATTATACGTCCTTTCCTGTCAAGCGTTGTTCTATACCTGCTGAACGATAGACATTTCTGAAAGAACCACAAATTGTTACAAATGAAGGTCAACCTTTTTATAGGCTTATTGCACTCATCTCATTGATTTTCGCCCAGTACGTCAAGCCACAAGATCTCCATCACCTAAAGACAATATTCATGTATAAAATTAAAAACCATGCTTTTATCTGTTTTTGAAACACAACAACGTTATTTAACCGCACAGTTTAAAAAGGGCGACAATTTTTTTTACGTTTTCAGCATGTTTCTGCCGACTTCTCATATTGATAATAAAATTAAGCTTCCAAACAATCCCATAGTGAAATAACCAAAATTATTATTAAATTTCGTGTCTTAAATAGAAAAGTAATTAAACTCTATATTATCTTATTTCTGTTTGCATTCCTTATTAACATTAATGTATAAATTTGTCATACCTCTTGTGCTTTAAAATAATTCGGCTAATTTCATTCAAATATAATTGCAAGGTAAGACAGTCTCCCACAATTTTTCCGCTCCTACTTACAAAGTTATTAAGAAAATAATAAGAAGTATGGTATTTACAAAATAAACGTTTGAAAATTCTGCACGGAAATAGAAACTGGAAGGAAGTTGCGTGCAATCCAATGATTTGATAATTCTGCCTGCATAGAAGTTCCATTGCTTCGACTTAACCGTATCTCCAGAGGAGTTTCCTGCATTTGGCTTATCTGAGTGTAGCAGTTAGCCAGAAACTATGCTGACTACGAAGTTGTCCTGTACTTCCTCCAGTTAAACACACTCAGTAATTCCTTAATAGCTAAATTCCCGAAAACGTAGCACGAGTCGCACGAACCGACGATTGTATCAGTTGTTCCTGTATTTACATTGAGCCAATCCGAAATCACTTATACTGTTAGTTAGTATCGATAATAATTATACTAGAAGCTTAAATCACTATCGAGTAAAGATAAATTTAAGAACTTCTGTCCGTGCAACATCTTCCATTTTCCACGTCTGACTATTGCCAAATGTAAATGCTAAAAGTAACTAATTTTGAAATAAGTCATTTTTCGTTAGCGATTAATATCACATACTTCAGTTTATTAATGGAATACTTGTGAAAAATAGTCATTATTGTTCATTATTAATATCATTAGTGATTTAAGAATTTCTCAGTTAAAAATTTTTAACGACCGAAGTCGACTTCGATGTTTTATTTAACATAAAATCCAGTAAAGATAGCTAGAACCACGAATCCTCGGTTCTTTGTAAAACTTGTGCGAACTTCTAATTCTGCTGTTCTTGAATTGTTTACGCTTTATCTTTCAAAATTTCAGCGATTAGATCAATCAGTCAATTCTTTCTCTTCCCTCCCCCACTTCCTTGAAATATATTTATCTAGTTTGACTAAATATACCGGATTATTTATTGGTATGTCTATGGTTCGCGCTAACCATAACATACGTGGTCGAATGACTAATTCAAAAGCATTCTTTGCATTATCAAACAAACTCTGTTTTCTGCGTTCTTTTCAATATTAAATTTACATTTTTATGGATGTCTTTCAGCAACATATTATCGCTATTTCATAACGAGTGAAATGATCGACCACTGCAAAAATAGATAGACGATTAGTGAAAAAGATAAAATATTACAACATATTATTAAATGAGTGCAAACTAAAGATATGTTTTACCAAGTGAACTAGACTTTTTAAAATATGTTCATTGTAAGATGCGAACATGATAAAAATAATTACTAATTATCCAGGATATCTATTTCTATTGTAATAATAGTTCCAACAGGGTAGGTATTAATTTCTCTACAGATACTATAATTTCATGTTCATAAAATTATGATAACGAGGACGCAGGCAGAATGTACGATTATATTACTCATTATCATAGTAATTTCATTACGTATAATCCTATGCAAGGATATGTTTCAAGTTGAAGTATGAAAGGATACAATAAATCATACAGATTAATTGTGCAGGAACAATAACGTGATTTCATAAACGATGAAAAAGATAAACAGTCGTGTAAACGTATCTCGCATAATTATTCAGGACGTCAGTGAATCTTTTAAAAGAAAGTGGTGGCTTCTAAAGCATCCGTCAGTCTCGAAAGTATTCGCAACGATGAGCAGCTGCAAAATTAGTCGACGACGTTCACGACGACCGGAAGTACCAAACGACGACGGCCCTGGATCCGCTTGGCCAAGCGCATACACATCCGTAGACGTTTTATTTTCATCGTTGTGCACCACCGGTTGTAGACCCAGGGAAAAACTAATTCCGTAATTGCGATCCAAATTTTTCTCGAGAAACCCGGTAGCCATTCTTCCTTTCCCATTTCACGTTTCGTTTCGTCGTACACTTACTTACCATCAACCCTCTCCTTGCCCGTTCCTTTTTTTTTACATACCATTCTTCTCTCTCTCTCTCTCTCTCTGTGTGTATGTGTGTGTGTGTCTTTCTCTCTCTTCATGCTTCAGTTTTCGTTCAGTAAGACCGTTTTTCAACCGTCCATTTATCGAACTTTTTTTCTCCATTTTCTCCTTCTTCTGCTCTTCTGTTTTCCATCAAGCTCTCTTTTTCTCCTTCGTTTGTTTCCGCTTTCATCCCCTTCGGCTTCCTTCGTCGCAGGCCACGCTCTAATTCCCTCCGGCATTTCGTGCCTTCTTTTCCTACATCGTCGTCTCGCCATATGCATTGAAAGCTCACCGCAGTCGTCTTCCTACGATTTCGTCCTGCCGATGTACAACCGCACTCGACTCTCTTCATTTTTTAAGCCGTGAAATTGCACCTTACTGTGTCGACGAGGTAATAACGAAACGTATGAATGTACAATAGTGAGAGATATCGTTAAAAGAGGTGATGCATAAAAAATGCTCATCGGACATCCGTGGCTGCAATTTTAACCTTCGCAAGTGGATAGAATAGTTTTGAATATGTACTTGAACGCTTCGTGCATTTTTTATTGTTTACCGAGGTAATAATTAACGGGAGGAAAATTACTCTACTTGATAATCGAATAAGATGTATAGAGATTTACACAAATTTTGTATAGTATTTTTGCGAGCTGAATTTATTAGGTGCGTTGGTCTACAAAATTAATAGTTACTGGTTTATTCCTGTGTAAACATTCGTCTTAAATGTAAGAGGAGCTTTTTTTGTCGTATTCGTTTGCATGTAGAGTTACAGTCAGTTCCTGTAAATTAATCAAGTGCATTGGATCTCTATTATTCAGAAAGGATACAGTCGAAGGAGCATAATGTCGTAAAATTATAATGTAAAATTAAATAGGATTCAATTAATTTTACTTGATCTTTTTGTTTATATTATTCCATTCGGTAAAGTTTTATTCTACCACCATCGAAGTAGGTACAGATCAAAATCTTCCAGTTGAAGCTCGACTTCTTCTATTTTACCTTATGAAATATTATTTTAAAACTGGAAATACATTACATATTTAATATTTTCTGAAATTTTTCACTGCATCAATATTAATTTCATTATTCCAGCGGTATTTTAGGAAGATACAAATGTCAGGTGTATCAATTGCTCTAGACATCTCCTCTTTGTGAGAATGGGAAGACAATAGAATATAAACTGGAAATTATATCCACATTTTGCAAAACATCCTGGCTATTTGAACAGATTGCTTTTGTCGTCAGTCCTATATAGAGCTGAGATTAAAAAAAAAATAAGCACAACGACGAAACGAGGACAGGCAGCAAGATTAAAGTTTGATTAACCAACCCTCCCGGAGGCTGTCGAATTTCGTTCTTCGTTTCTGTGTTTTGACAGCCCTATGCTTTATGGGTCATGCTCAAGAGTTTAATGTACGGGAAACGTTAAGTGGTTGCAGAAATACAGACGCATACCGGACGTGCTCAATTGAAGGAGAATAAAGTTTCTTTTATACTTTACAACAGCGGAATCGTTAGAAAAAGATATTGATATACAATTTCACTAAAATCAACTGGAATATTACTAAAATAAAACGCCGGGAGTTGTCGCTAATGGGATGCATTTGTTTAATAGTAAAATATAGATTAAAATATAAAAAACAAAAACACATATCGCCTATCTGTATATTTAACACTTTACCGAACGGTAGCAGATTAATCGGCTTTTCGGGTTTAGCACTTTGGGACTTTTAACTTATTAATTGGTTGCTACGGTAATTAATAAATTATTATTTATTATTGTGCTTAAGTGTGCCAAGGACTCAGTGAAGAAACTTTGCAATTTTCGAAGAGATATGAGTATCAGGGAAATATTGGCGGGCAAGTGAGCGATTAAAAGTGGATAGGTTGTTTACAAAATATCGGTCGGTAAAGGGTTAAGAAATCATTTATATGATTTATTGCAGGACATTAATTTTGATGATGTCTGCAGAAAAAAAACATTCCGTTGCCTTTTACATCTACGTTCTAAAATGGTGTTACACGTATATCTTCTAGTAGATTAGAAAGTCTAACCTCGTTGCAAGTAATGATATTTTATTTCAAAGTCCTAAGCTTCATAGTAATTATTAATCCTAAATCCTTTAATTGTAATACAATTAAAGTAATTTTTTCTAAAAATTTCCCAAATTTTTAACAGTATATTTCATCAAATAAATAATAACTTCTTACTGAAACGTTAATAATAAGAAAACAGTGAATAATTTAAAAAAAAACAAATCGCATGGCAAATATATTAGATTGATTTTTAGGCAACATTTTCAAACACTCTATTTTCTGCTTGTTAACGGCTGTTTTACATTCCTTACAAATAAAAAGACGACTCAACATGAGGATCTGCACTAACCGGCGCTATTAAATTCAATGAAATTTCATACGACCTTTAGATTGCAATATTTGCGAATTTTCGGATAGGTAAGGTCCTGCAGATTATATATCTATTTGTGTCTTTATAGTTTCTTCTTTCTAAAAATGTGATTTTAATAGAAAAAGTTTCACTTTAGTAAATATGATGAAACTAACGAAATACCGGTGGCGTCCAACATATTAAACAGGCATCGATCGCCAAGTAAAAGGTTACGTAATACGCATATCACGAGCAAAACTTATCTACTATATTTAGGAAAATATCGTTATGCAAAGGGTATAGTAATACGCAATGGACATTGATGTCTCTGCCCTAGTAGCACAAAATATTGTATACACATTCATATAATATTAAAAAGAGATTCAATCTTTTTTTAATATTTAAATATACATACAATATTTATTTCATATTTAGAAACAAATATTTTTTTTTAAATATGCAGAAAATATCCATTTCATGTTACGAGAAAAATATGTTTTTCTGAATATTAAACAAATCTTTATTTAATATTAGAAATAGAATATTTTTTCCTAGTATACAGATAATATTTATTTCATATTACGAAGAAAATATTTTTTTCTTATTATAAAATGAATCTTTATTTAATATTAGAAATAGAATATTTTTTCCTAGTAAACAGATAATATTTATTTCATATTACGAAGAAAATATTTTTTTCTTACTATAAAATGCATCTTTATGTAATATTAGAAAGAGAATTTTTTTAAACATGCAGGAAATATTTTGTGTTTATCATGGATGAATATTGGTTCCAGAATATGATATGAAGTAAATTTTTTACTTTTAATTTACTTTGGATTCGTGTTTGTCACGTCATCGACATTTATTTATATTATAAGAACATTAATGTAACAATTTGATTGAAATAATTGAATGAATTGAATTGACAAAACAAATGATTGATCTGTCAGATTAAAAAGTTCGTAGCAACAGACTCCCTATAACATTTCTGGAACCTGTTCGGGTCTAAACAGAGTCTGGAAACTAGACTCGCGGAGAACAGTGGTCGATTTTGCCGAAATCCTGGTCAAAACCCCGAGGAGTTTTTCAATATAGCTCAAAATTGGTATATTAGTATTATTTGGATCGCTGATTAAGAATCCGAACTCAGAATTTCCAAAAACAAAATGGCAGCTTGAATATGGCGGGTGCGAGTATCGAAAAATTGTCGGATCGGCACGAAAATTAGTATTCTTATATTTTTCTGGCCGCTAATTAAGAATCCGAATTCAAAAAATTAAAAAATAAAATGGCGGATTCAATATGGCGGACATCTGTATAAAAAAGTGTTTAGTTGGGCGCCAGAATTGGTATTCTAATGTTTTTTGAGCCACTAATTACAAATCTGAAACAAAAATGTCCTAAAATATACTGATGGATACAAAATAACAATAAATAATGCACTGCTTCACGGATGGCGGTCAGCGGAACAGTCGTCCGCAGCAATAGGTATATTGCTGTCTCGAAATAAAACTACCAAACTACCAGTGTCTAGTTAACCACCCTTGAACTTTCAACGCGACGAAATAAATATATTATTTTGTCAATTACCAAAGTGCCTGTAGAGTAAGATTAACAGTATTCATTAAGTAAGGCAAAATAACCCGGCCCTATGTCATAAATGCACTTTCTCGAGCATGGCGCGCGCGACAAACAAATTAAGAATAACTCGTATAGTCGTAAGAAAGCTCAACGAGGTCTTCTTCGGGAAACTTCAAACTTGAATTTAAAAAAAAATTACGGTGGCATTTTAGAGCGTTCACAACTATTTCATTAGCAAAAGGGAAAAAATGTATAGGTACCTATTACATTCTGTACCATCACAGTTGTAAAATATTAAATAAAATAATAAAACAATAAAGATATTTATAAATCAAATGTATGATAAATAGCTACCAATATTGAAAAAGTGTATGGTACTTTAATTTTACATTGAAAACGTATTCTCAATTTCGACGTGAAAACGTTACCTTCATTATTCAAGTGCCAAATTTGACATTGCATATCTCTAAGAGCATTGTTCGATAAAAATTTTTATGAATGGAAAACGACGCTCTGATGTGTTACAAATCAAACGCAATTGCCAGATTTTGAAAATCATTACGAAAATGTTTGGGGTTTTGGCCAGAATTTCGGCGAAATCGACCACTGCGCGTCGCCCCAGCGTTTGGAGTTTGTCTCGATTTCGTGTGGTGTTCTTGAAAGACGACGGGTGTTTGGCAAATGTCTCGTCGCCCGGTCGCATTACAAGGAACAGATTATTTAACGTATTGATAGCCTCTGAACTATAAATTAGATCCGTGACTAAGTTGTAGCAAAGTCGTCAATGACCCACCGTCACGGTGTTGCATAGATTTTAAAACGAGACAAACGTATTCTTAAAAAATCTGGCCACAGAGTGGAGAAGATATTGCATCTCCTGCTAAGTTACCTCTGTGAGGGTCTTACCCCATGATTTTGAAAGAATACACATCGCTAATATATAGTTTCCAAAAATCTAACATAATATTAATAACAAGCTTCATTCAAAAAAGTAGATTTTTAACTAAGTAATTTTTTAAATAGAAGTTTATCTCGTCCAATAATTTTATAATTTGATATACGATGTATATATCTTTATTTTTAATATTTGAGCATTAATAACTCTAAAAAGTAATGAATATAACAGTAAGTTTCGCATGGCTCAGCAAGGAAGCACATCACGCAGTAAACCATAGTTCCCGAGTTCGAATCCCGTTCCAGCTGCATAAAAATTTCTGAATTGTGTCAAAGGTTTTTTCGAAGACAAAGTGCAATATTCTCGCAAGCAGTGCAAGCAAGTTGTTGATGTTACATACCGAAAGAGATTTTTTTTATAACTTTTTCTTAAATTTGAAGATTTTATTGAACGTTATTTAAATATTGAATTTATATTTTTCAAATATTGGATTTACATTTTTTAAATATCTTGTTTATATTTTTTGACTATTTATTTGACATTGTTTTTATATCCATAGAATATTTGAAACTAATATTTATTTCATATTAAAAAGTGTTGCCAAAAAAATATTATTTTAATATTCGAAAAAGTTATTAAATAAATATTTGTGTGCTACTAGGGTGGTAACTCAGATGCAAACAGTAGGTATCTGGTTTTCTGCATCTAATTCAATGCATTACATTACATTGGTTTTATTGCATACTGAATAAAACAAGAGATTTTTCTCTCAGATAGCTATAATTTGGATATGCAATATAATAGTATATCGCTGTATGATCAACATCGAATACTTGCATAAGCATCATTTTTTTTATGAGCTTGTTCTTTTTCAGAATGGAATTACATTCATGCTTACACATTCGGTGAAATAAAGTGATCTACCACAAAATAACGAAATTATCTGAGATCGGGCGGGAATAACTCCTATAAAAACACTTAGAATTAGGAGAAAACGACGTGAAAAAAGTGTCATCCATATAAAAGTCGCTGGCACAGTAGGTTTTAACCCATCCCACGACTTTTCACGTGTTAAGAAACTCGATCGATGTATGATTCCATGATGGTTAGCCACGCTCCTCTCATTTTTCCGCGTTTTTACAATTATCTATCGCATAATAATTGAACAACGTGCACATTTTAATAGATATTGTGGGATTTTTATAAATCACGCGCGTATCTTTCAAGATTCTTCTATAAAAAATATCCTATAATCAGCAACAAATATTCAATAATATTAATGTCACGACGCCACGTCCCGAGAACGATATTTGATTTTTAAATTTTAGACTGTCCAAGGTGGAAACTTTCTGTTGGTTTTGTACCTCGGTACGATCATAAACCGTGCCTCGAAATTTGAACCTGGTTTTTGGAAATCCGAACCTCGGGACGAAAATCCCCTTCTTCGGGAGTCCGTACACTTTCCTTTAAAAATAGATATGTAAAGGGCTGAGGACATGGGTTCTCCCTATCTCTTTCGTCATACAAGTTCAGATACACAACGTTATTCCGTCAATTTATTCTAATAATTCTACGGTCACCTTGTACTGCAACATTTAAGGTAAAAGCACCAGTAGTTGACACTGTACCAGTAATTGACACTTCTTCAAAAAATGTAAATAAACAAGGACACCACAAGCTGCAATAAATCAAACTTATCAGTTTGAATAGTATCATCTTTCACTGGCTTAATTGCAAACTATTGTTCATAATCCACCATTGAGAAGTGTCATAGCAAACCGGTTACTGAAACCCGTGCTCGGCTCTTACGAATTTTGGGTGTTTTCTTATATGAATCGCTAAAGACTTGGTTGAAATGTAAGTCTTATAAGTTTGTATTACTTATTCATTGCGGATAAAAAGGCATTCGTTTATGTTGTTTCAATCTTAAAAAAGGGTTTATGTATTAAAATTTGCAACAAAGAATGCTAAATTACCGAAACTCACCCTGTGTCAACTATTGGAACCTGTAATTATCTGTTATTCAGTAATTGACATAGGGAAATATGTTGCATTTCCTTACGAAAAAGAGTTGTTCTGCAAGAAATTTCAGCAGTGGCAAAGTGGCCGGAAAAAATGGATAAGCCAGATTATGAATGGGAAGCTGTGGTGTTTCGTATCAACGAAACCATTGAAATGAGCAGAACCAGAAACATGTATTCAGTTACCGAACTAATTGTAAGTTAGATTTTTTAAGGATGTAACTTCTAATTATTAAATATCTTTCTTGTAAACTTACTCAAGAATAATCTTTTTTAAACATTCAATAAATTCCTGTATTCATATACTATTAAGGCTAGTTCATTAATTAGTTTTTCTCCCTATGTCAACTATTGAAGCAAAAGAATGTCAACTACTAAATCTATCGTTTTCGCTGGGTGTCGACTATTGAATCAAATTTTACACTCAGAAAAAAAATTACAGCCGCCAGCAGGAATGAATACTTGTCGTAATATAATAGAAGAATAATTTGTGCAGCAACTACTAATCATAAATTTTCCATAAAGTGAACATAGCCTGAGTTATGTAAAAAAATAGGAAAAAAATAACTCAAAGTGTCAACTACTGGTACCTTTACCTTAGTCAGTGTAAATAGGTTTAATTTCAAACCAATTGAACTTTTAAACTGTCGATCGAGCATCCACGATCGGGTCGCATACGAAAGCAATCGTTCGAATTCGCGACGGAACAATTAACCTCTTGCGCTATCAATTAATTAGCAGAAATGTGTGCCTATCCCACCCAAAGAAATTCCAAATGAACTTTTACTTGGAATAATTTCTGTTAAAGCTTCAAAATATATACATATATATATTAATATTTTATATATTGTATATATATACAACAAAAATTTCATTTCATTTTTATATATGTAAAAGATTAACGGTTGGTTTCCCTTATTATAATTTTTCAAAAATCTTCTTGCATTTTGTCCTATAACTTCAAGTGTTGATTTCTCTATATTGAGAATTCTCGAGAAATGCCATACTTTATAATCGTTTGGTTCATATTTACACACCCAATCATTTCCATCTTCTTCATCTAGTATTCTACATTTTTTTCGAAATGGAAAAACAATATTGCTAGACTCACTACCAGCCTCCTCACCAGCTCTTATGATGGCGCGCCTTTTTTTGAAAGTAGTCGAATGATATTACTATCTTCACCCTCACTTTCCATTTTAGGAATCAGAATAAAGATAATGCTTACTAAAAATAACAATAAAACTATTATTATACTGACTAGGTTTTAATTGAATATATCGCTATAAAACTAAATAAAAACTTCATACAATTTCATTGAAAAATGCAATTCTGTGTAATTGCACTAATTTCACGATTGAATATCGCTGTTCTGCTATTGTCCTAATCTAAAAGTAAAAAGCTATTACCAATGTGAAAAGCAATAAAATGTGTTAAGCAAGGAGTACAGTAGCGCAGAAAATTCAGAAGACGTACGCTGTACGTCAGTCTCAGTATAGAAAAAAATTACCAATGACGTATATTGTACGTCGAAATAGCGCAAGAGGTTAACATCAATTATAGTTCTGATTCTTCTTTTAAGTATACAATCCTTGAATCCATCTCAACAGTTATCTGCAAAATGCTTTCGTGTTACCATCATCTCTCGCTAAAGTGTTAAAACCCTTACACTATGAAGCAGCAAAGAACAGATGTAGAAAATCCTACGATAAAAACAATATTCAACAATCATACCGAGGGGCACACGGAGGAAGAGGTAGAGGGTGAACGAAGTCCGTTAGCTACAAAGCGTAATGAAAAGAAGCCGAACGTTTTATTAAGCCGAATACATAGAAACCACGGTTGGCTGTTCCGCGGGAAGGGTTGAAGGGGGAGGGAACATGCTCCGACTGTAGTGGTACGGTCGAATGAAAAGAGGTACGAAAGAAAAGAAGACTCAACGCGATATGACAAAGGATTCTGTGAGGCAGTGCGAGCCTCTGAATTCACCACCCTTTTCGGCCTCCCAATTTTCCCTTGCGCAATGCTCCGCAATTTTTTTATTCTCTCTCACCCTCTCCCTCTCCATCTCTTAGCCTCTCTCGGTCTCTTTCCTTCGGACTTGCGTAACCGGGGTGGAAAACGTCGGAAAATGCTTCGCGCTTTCGTGTCCATCCTCATCCCCTTCACGGATTCAAAAGTGATTGTGCGTCCGCTTTATTAAAGTGCTAAAACTGAAGATTAAGCAGGAGAGTTGGTCGCGATATTTTCCTCGGGATTTGAGGGAAATGAAATATGATTTTTTTTAGATCCTGAAAATACCTTTAAAATAGTGCATTTTTATCTACCAATGGAATCGTTAAATTCCGTGGAATGTTTGAGTAATGGAGTTTTTGCGGAAAAGTGTCATATAGAAATAATGATTTTATAATATCTTGGAAATTTTGTGATAGAATTGTAACCTCCGGTTCTGAGAGAAATTAAATATACATCTAAATGTTTTAGTTTTTATTTAGTAAATAATAGTTCCTCTTTTCAATTAGTGTGGGTCGAATTACAGTTTATTCAAATTATTTTCGAGAAAGTATTCAATTATAACGACGAGGGAAATTTACTGTCCAGTTGCACAAATTTTGCGTTTGATCATTCAATTCCAAGGAAAATGAATTATGAGTTCTTTGAATTATCGATAAGTAATGTAAGAGATTCCTTTGTAAAGGTGTCTATTAGCTACAATTTACGAAAAATGTTTGAGAAATTAATAACAAAATTTATAATGTCGATCTTTGAATTGATTTTTTGCAAACCTTCATAAAAGTATATAAACCTTCGATATTGAAGACTCGATCGTACTTAGCAGGCGCCTAAGCTGTGTTACATTATTCTATCACAGTAAATATTTGATTATGTTTAAAATAAGGAACTGTCAAACATAATTTCCAAAAACTTTGCTCCATTAAATCTTAAATATTTCATAGTGAATTAGACTAAAAACAGACATAAATTTAAAAAATCTGTGCCGAAAGATATAATTTTCTATACCACATTTATAAGTATTCAGTTTTATGTGTTAAGTATACTTCTACATGTACTATGAAGTATATTTGTTAATTATTTTGTTGAAAAGAATAAAAATTTGCGTGATGATTTCATTAATTATTATTATTAAAAATGCAAATTATTAGGTACAAAATGTCGTTCTAATCCCTGTGTGTACGTCTCTGTGTCATTTAAAGCTTAGAGAAAAAACTGCTCCTCAATGGGCATTAAAGTGGCATAAAGTTATTCACGGAATAAACGACGACCCTCTTCAGGAAAAGTCCAAGGGCAGGCCGTGTAATTTACATACCGAATTAAAAAGTTTGAACAGCGTCGAAACAAATTAAGCGCTGATAATTTTTAATCACCCTACCTCAGCAGTTTCTTGGGCTTAATCAAGAAACAAATAAGTTTACGCCCTGATTCCCTAGAAAATTGATTGCAATAAGAATTAATTAAACGCGGCTCTCTAGTAAATGGTCCGTCCCCTCATTTTATAAGGAAATTAATTGCCATTCGTATTAATTGTTCTGGCGCAAAATGCGATAAGATTATGTAAATTTTAAATTCAGTATTTCCATTCAAATGCAAACTAGTTGCCATTGAAAGCAGCAAACCGTGTATCAATTACATTCACAGACATGAAATAATAATACAATTAAGATGTTTAATAAATAATAAATTAATATTCTCCTTCACTTTTAATCTGCAATCGATAGAATAGTTCAGGCAATTATGATTTCATCAAATACCGATAAAGGAAAGGCAATAAGGCAAAGTTATTACAAAGATAACTCATCCAATGAAATTTCTCGAAGCATGCTTTAGTTCGACATTTCGTAAACTGTAATCTCGGAGCAGCGTCGTTCCGTATTTTCCACCGAAAATTTGTTATCGTGATCACTTCGACCCTCGTTCTATCCAATTTCCTCGCAATGGTGCCAAGCTTGTTCTCCTCGAAACGAAACGGACGTCCGGCAGCGAGCGTCCATCTTCAGCCTTTCTGTGTTCAAGCTGAACAATAGGTGTTCAATTTGCAACGAAAATACGATAGCACGAAGTGAAGAAATATTCTCAGAAAACTCCATAACATCCAACAGCGGGTAATCGCATCTCAAAATAATAAGAAGATAAGATTCTCCCGCTATGGAGCCGTAGTATTATCCCGTATAGTAAGACTGCATCTAGATGAACTCTGCTGTTGTTGACGCGTTATTTTAGGAATTTATTGTGGTGACAATTAACCCCTTGCCGTGCCATTTCTTTTGTGATTAAATGTGCAATGACTCTGAAATAATTACTGAAATAATAATCTTACCCCTTATTTCGGATATAGTAAATGACTTAGTAATATTGAATAGCGTAGAGTTAATTTGATTTTATCAGAACCCACTGATATTTGTAATCAAATAATTTTTGGAGCACTTCAACATTGACTATGTCATTTATCGCGTCACGAGTAGTACTCGTTATTGTACGGCAAAACTTCATACAAACACCATTTATATGAATGACACATTACTAATGGTACTGCTCGAATAACTTCCTTCAAACTAAATTCTTATCGGTTAAATTACATTGATCTACAGAATTCAACTTTTTTTTGTTCAAAGAATATTTATATCGATCCTTATAGACTTTGTAACGCTGAACACAAATATGAAGTTCATTTGAGTTTATCAAACTCCATTTTTGAAGAAAAGTACAAATTTTCAACTTTTAGAAGTTTTTGTAATTTTAACCGTGAAAGTTATTTAATTTCTTTTATAAAAAATGATTCTATACATAACTTTAATGTCATAATGATTTAAACATGTTTGAACAATGTTTAGAGAGAAACCGGTTGCCAAATGCTCCATTTTTTGTGGATGTTTTTGTTTATTTAGAATGAAGAACCGGATACCCAAGAAGAAGTATAATAGTAGGAGACAATATAGAGTAGATATTTTTTTGGAGGAAAAAAATATTTGTGTAAAAAATCATGTTGACCAGCATTATCAGCGAGCATCAAAACTATTTATCACTTTATTTTTGACAAAGTATTTTAGTGATTTCATATTAACCCTTTGCACTCGAGGACTCTTTTTCTCTGGCTATCTAGCAACTTGAGACGATTTTGACTATGTTAGGCAAGTGTTTTGCAAATACTTTAAAATGTTTTTATTCTAAAAACTCAGGTCAAACCTGGATAAGAATATCTTATCGTAACAAAAACAAACATAAAGAGTTCGAGGACTCGAGAAACGCCAGGGTGTCATAGCGGCGACCCTCCAGCGCAACGGATTAATGTAGTGCATTAATTGTTTAAATTAATTTGTTGAAAACATCAGACACCAGACTCTTCGCCTGCCTTGGTAGATCTGCTATTAAATCACACATTTAATTGTATCAAATTATTTCACAACGGTGGAGCCACAAAAGTTTTCTCACATGTAAAAAACAGGAAAAATTGCCTATCATTTATGTACTCCAGTTTCTTCCTTTTAGCATTTCGGAAGCTCGTATAAGAAAAGAGGGATAAAACAATGAAGGAGGAAGAAATAAGCAACGTCGGAACCTTTCATTTTGTTCTTTGTGGTGAAGCTGAAACGAAGGGACGCTAATGGAAGCGCTCTACGAGCTAAAGAAACTTTGGCAGGACATTGTATCGTTACATGTAAAGTTTTCACGACCACCGTAGCATCTTTCTGAATGAATTGACACGGTAGAACTTTCGACAAGATACCCTGTTTATTCGCACTTTTAACTGGAGTTCTCTTTGTAGGAATAAAATTTCAGATGTTTCATCGTTACATAACAAAAATCGAGGATAATAAAAGTTTTGTAAGGGATGAATTATTAATTCGCATAACGTGCATATCCAGATTCCTCGTGATAAATCGTTTATGTTTAAAGTTAGTTGATGTGTAATTTTTGTTTCGTTGTATTCGTGAATTTCAACCGAAAACCACTTTTACATATCATTCTTCTTCGTTGTGGAATACATGTCAGATTATTCTCGGATTATTTGAACTTTTGGGGCGCTTTGTACCGACTAATGAGGGCAATTATTTGAAAATACAGAAAATTGGAGGAGCGAATGAGACTATTATTCCTACTGCTGCTTTCTAGAAATTAATAATGAAAATAATGTAACATACCAATGGAAGTAATATTGAAAGATGATGATGAAGAGAACATAATAATGAAAATAATGAAGTTCCAACGGAACAGTTGCTTGTATACACCTGAATCAAGTGAAATGAATTGTTAACTCGTTTAAAAAGAATGTACCGTTATTAGTTTTTACACAAATTTTCAGAAGGTAATTATGTATACTTCAATCACTTCGCGGTATTGCAAGTAATATTATGACACTATTTATAGTTTTTAAAAAATTGTTAAATATTAAGAAAATCCTTAGGACAGTAGTAATATTAATTTGGACTATTTTACTTTACTTTTGCTCTCCGTTTAAAGAAACTATGACACCGATTTCTCTCTTTATTTATATAATATAATAGGAGAGTTTATAACTATTTATGTCGATAAATACAATATGCAATAAACTTGTTTCGCGCCAATAATACAAATATTAAAGTTTTTGTTCGCGACGTCACTCTTGTAAGAGTGTTTCCTCGATGTATACAAGGCGTCGACTCCGTAACGACTATCCCTGCTATATTGCTATCCCTCGTTCTTATTGCTGGGTCCTTGGAGGACCTCCTTTTCCCCGAAAAGGCCCGGTAGCTACCGGTAGGGGTGACGGTCATTTTTCTCCCTCGCCAGAGGAATTGTCCTCTTGACGGAAGCCAGGCGTGTCCAACCAGCATTTTTATTTTTCTTTGGTATGATACACTATTGCAAAAAATGTGAAAAATCAATAATTTAGCTAAAAATATAAACAATTGTTGGTTTTTAATTTTTTTAACTGCTGTCCACTACTCGTAAAAATCTTAAATAATTGCACATTAATAACTAGGCTACTATGCAAGTACTGTAAAAATATAAAAGTGATAACTTCATATTTTCAATAAAAAATAAAGGTTTATAAATTTTCTTAATTTTTTTTAAATCGATTTGCCAACCAAAAAATCTGAAAAAATTCCTAACTATGCACACCATTGGGTATAATATCTGATTTTTTTCAGAATTTTCTATCAAGCTAAACGCGAGAAATCGAGCAAAAACCGTAAAGTACGTTTCACCCTATAACTACCGCTACGGTAGGGGTACCGGGTTCATACTTTGCAGGAAGGGTTTTCCCAAAGAGCCCTATCGAATGGTATGCCTCAAGGTTAATTACCTCTGGGGGCACTTTTGCCATCCTTATCCTGTTATACCCTTTGACGTCCAAATAATCTCAGACGGACTTTCAACTCTGTCTGGCTTGTCACTGACTCGTATTACTTACCTGATTGTGCGGCTCAAGCCGGTGTATACCATATTAGAGAAGTTATAATTATAATACGCTCGTTAGGTATTTGTAGGTAATATGGAATTTTGAAAATGGAACAAGGGTACCGGTTTAAAAAGTTTTACAGTGTTTTCGATTCAACACATTCTTTATTCATCATTTGTATTACAGAACATAAACGTGGTACAATATTCATCAAATACAATTGTGTGTTTCTAAGACTACAAATTATTTATATAATAAGTGCTGTCCTACGTTGTCCTGCGCTGTCTTCTACCTGTCCATCCTGTCTGCTGCTTGTTTTGCCAAAAAATAAATATTACAATTTTATTCTCTCTACGGTGCTATGAATCTTACTGTTTCGTACTCGTGGTCGGCTTTCATCGTTCGAGTTTTGAATTTAGTTTTATTAGCTAATTTCGAAGAACCACCCTCGCGTGAACGAGGGAAAAAATATATGTAAATGGTGATAAGCATTACATTTTATTTCCGCGTATAAGTATATAGTTACTCCGCGTTTGAGTGCCTAAGTGAGAATGTAATATGTCGGGGAGTGTAATATCACGGTGAGAGATAATAATATGTCAATGAGAGTGTAATATCTCGAGAGTGTGAGTATTTAATATCTAAGGTAAGAATGCAGTATCTCGATGAAAATGTAATATCATGATGAGAGTATAAGATCTAAAGATCGCACTCTACGACTCTTAATTTACAATTTTTATTTTGGAGTGTTGCCGTCTTCCCTTAGTTCCCTCTCCAAGACCCGGAACACTGAGATTTGTTGGTGGGAGACGTCAACACCTCCGTTCGAGAGATGAAAGCGACATCGGCAACGTCGCAGGTTTTCCGAGGCCCGGTCCTTTCCCTTGCCTATCAAGATATTCCAGGAATACCGGACATTTTTCCCGGAAACTCATTTGTGACCCACGTGTAATGGCCCGGGCAAGCGACAAGTGCAGTCATGGCCAACATACGGATCCGGCCCGCGTACTGAATTAATGTGGCCCGCGAACAATTATTTATAACAACTATTCATAAACAAATCTCATAATAAAATTTTGTTTACTTAAAGAAATAAGTGTTCTGCTTAACATTTTTTAATTTTAATATTTCGTCTTGCCTGTGAAAACATTTTTTTTACAATCGGACCCAGGGGCAAAAATAGTTGGCCATGCGTGGCCTAGATCCTTTGCCAATGTTCCCGGCTTGCTGTACGGTTATTATTCTTAAGAAATGGAAAAATATGAAATAATCTCAAACTCGAAACCGAGGAGTTCTTTAACTGCTCTGCTGTAATAAACCTTGAAGATGTCGAGGATCTGTGCCTCAACACTTACGTATATATAATTTATTTCTAATAGTTCTAGAATTATTTTTTCTTAATAATGTTTTCGATTTAACATTTGCTTATTCATCATTTATATTACAAAACATAAACATATATGATATAACGTTCATAAGATACAGCTGTGTGCTTTTGATACTACAAATTATTTATTATTAAGTAAATGGTGTTTTGACTGTCATGTGCCTGTTCTAGTTTTGCTGAGCCTGTCTGACTTGTCACAGACTTGTATCACTTGTCAAATTGTCAAATTTTACCCGCAATGAGTTTCAGCTCATAAGTAGAGCAAACCAATAATATCTCAGACGAATTTTCGCTCTGTCTGTCTTTCAATAATTATTAATAGTTAGGACTTCAAGCGAGAAAAGCTTACGTTCAAGAAAGTAACTTAAATTGCGTATTCAAATTCTCGATCTGGAGTGTACCATTGCTTTGCGTACGGAAAGTAAGAATACATCAGATTTTAGTTTTTCAAAATTATATTATACCACTCCTAAACATCTGTAAAAATTATACATTATTATTTACGATACAATGCAAATACTGTAAAAACAGAAAATGTCATTTCATATTTTCAATTACAATGTTTTTAAACTTTATTAATTTTTTAAAAATTGATTTGCCAACCAAAAAATCTGAAAAATTCAAAAATATGCCCACCATTAAGTATAATGTCGGACTTTTTTTCAATTTTCTATGAAGCCAAACATGAGGAATTGAGCAAAAACGTTAGAATATGTTTCAGCCTGTAACTACCCCTATTGTGGGAATAGCGGATTCATATTTTACAGGGAAGTTTTGTTTTAAAAGACCTATCAAGTGGTATTGCTCAAAATTAATTTGCGTTGGGGCACTTTTTTCACCCTCGTACGGTTAGACCAATGATTCCCAAAGTGTGCGCCGCGGTGCAGTCATAAGGGCGCCGCAAAATATTCAATTAAACAATTCGGCAATTTTCTTGGAATTTCTAATTCTCGAATTTTTGCGCCAACAATCGTGTATTCCAATTTTTCAAGAAAGTCCAAAGTTTCGAAAAAAATCTGATGTATTAAGGGCGCCGCGAAAAAAATTCGATTATTTAGGGAGCCGCAAACCGAAAAAGATTGGGAACCTCTGGGTTAGACCCTTTATTTACCTACTCTACATATAAGTCGCTAACATAACTGCACATAGGCAGTTATTTTCGATACTTTTCCAATAGGCTAATTGTAAGTGTTCTCATGCTATAATCAATAATCGCTTAGCCAATTTACCAAATTCCAAAGCTTTGCTAATTGTAAAGATTATTAGTTGCAATAAAAAAAAGAAGAAAATTAATAAATAAGATTTTCATTTCAAAAAGATTTGTTACTAAAGACAAAACTATACATTTTTCGTAGCATGACGAATCTATGTTCAAAAAGTGTATTAATTGTCAAAAATTTATCTGTTAAAATAAAAGCCACTACCTCCTGAATGATCTTGTCAGGTTTCGAAGCTTTTTGATCCAGTCTCGAGGAATTATTTCAAAAGAGCTTTCTATTTAAGAATAGCAAGTCCGTCGATAAAATTTAGTCAAGGAATGGACATCTCCTTGGCGTAAAATTCACGAGGGAGAAATTTTGCTTCATCAATACAGTATTACTCCACCCTAAGTTCAAGCTATTTGAATCCTCGGTGAGTTGTTTGAGCTTACCAGACGGAGGAACTTCAATAGCTCGCAGATTTAACAGGCCGTGAGCACGAAGTTCACCATGAGGTTACTCAAAAGCTCCGAGCATTCACCTGTACATGCGAAACAAATTTCTGATTTTGAACACGTACCAACTTGGAAAAGTTTCCTCCGATTCCTGGGGGTTGTTAGTTAAAAGTTTAGAAAATTAACAGGGCTGAGAGGAAAATCCGTGTGTTCGTTATTTTAATGTCATTCTGTTTGAACTTCGCGCTTTCCACTGCTTCCTGATCCGATGCTCGTATTTTGACTTAAAGTTTGAAATATACGTATTGAATATAATAAACATTGTCTACATTTAGACAGTCATGGTTTCCCTTGTATTATTTTAGTATCGTAGTTTATATTTTCAATTACTTAAATTTGCGACAGCCTTTACAATCATTTTTAACAGAAGACACAACTGAAGTTCGAAATAATGAATGAAATCAGATACCCAAGGTCAATATTTCCTAATTATAACATATGCGGGTTGAAAGATATCCTGAAAGATATTAGGATCTGCTGGCTATTACATCTGCTGTGGGCATACAACGCCCTTTCGTTTCAGCTAACTGATCCCAGCTTATCTTAGGATTACGATATATTTTATTTGTTTTGAACAAAGGATAAAAACTGTTACGATATCGATTCCGGTTCTTGAAGCAGTTAGGAGAACCGACAACTGTCATAGATATAGGGATCTGGTTCGAGATCGTGGGGTGCATGTGTTCTTATGTGTGTACGTGAGACGTCTGAATACTTAATGTTACATCCGACACTGCGAATTTTTAAAAAATTCTTCATTTCATGCCAATCAGCCTTCTTCGCTTTACAGGACTACTTTCCACTTATCTAGACTTACACAAACCATGCCACTTTACACTTTGGCCAGATGTCTTCCATATGTCCTTGGTACGCCTACATCCCTGCCAGAGTCCTATCACCTCCACTCATTTTTCCAAATCCTTCTCGAAACAGAGCCCTATATAAACGAGACACTTTTCTTCCTAGGCGGGTCATTTCTTTCATAGAACGTTACGGTGTCAGTCAGACAGGTGAATTTTCACGAGACTTGGAAACCCCCGCGATCCGACGCGTGACATTCAGTTAACACTTTCACTTTAATCGTTTAATTTAAGAATCAATTCTTGTAATTGTATCTTAAACCCAACTCATTGTTAATAACTTAATATACGCATTTTAACGTTCTAGTTATTTTCAATTTACTTCTTTTCATCTTCGTGTAACCGAGCAACGGTCTCCCTTATTCACTCATGCCGCTCGGAGTGAATAAGATTATTTAAAGTTACGGGTAATAATAGAATCAAGAGTCTTGATATTGCAACATAAAATTCATTTCCTTTTATACCAGCTAGCGGCGGTAACACTGTATTATTTGGTAGGGGACTATCCGCTATACTAACGCGAATTACCGAAATGTATTGTTGCGTTCTGCGGAGGTCCCGAGTTGATGTTGTCTTCTTGGTATTTTTATTAACTTTAATAAATAATAATGAATACAATTATAACAATTTTTAACTCTTCGCTCCTCGAACGTCTGCACTCTCTGACACTTCAGTTGCGACTTCCGGTCACAACATTTCCGGTCGCTAAAGCAACGACCGGCCGAATCGTTCCATCGACTTCAATCCTCGAATCCTACAAGTTCGAGGGAGCGGCTTCGTTCGGCATGCCAACTTCATATCGGTGTAACAGTATATTCGTTATTAACCCCTTAACCTACGATTTCTTTTCTGATGGGACGAGCAAAGACACAAAATTAATTCGTGAAGTCAAAAAGTTTCACTGATTTTTTATATTTCGTATAACTGAACGTAATATTAACACTAAAACTACCGACGTTATATCTACTAAAATTTAGATTTATTGAACAAGTACTTTGGAAAAAGATAAATCAAGAAGTGAAACGATTAGTTAATTAACTAATTTAGGCTTTATATGGTAGAAGTAGAATTTTTACTTCACGGCACTCCTATCAATTTAGGTAGTTTTTTGAAAAAATTGAGAGCCGGTCATTATGACCGCCTTGGTAGGTTTAGTGTTAATAGTACAGAAATTATGAGACCGTCTCGTGATCGGCTGATATTGTCAATTTAAAAGTTTTTGGAAGACTTCAAAATTTCCTATTCCATTTTTCGCGCTACGAGTCTCACACGTAGTTGTTGGCTAATTGTAAGAGGTTAAAGGGCAAACGGCGACTCTACAGTTCTGCTATAGGCTAGTCCGGTCCTCGGAATATTCCTCCTATATTGTTGCAACTCTTGGATTCTCGAATATAAAATTGCAATAACGCATTACGGTCGCGTTTTCTGCCACTCGTCCGGATTGTAACATTAATATCAGAAAATATCAGCTACAACATTGTAGAACTGATGCGGAATTAATATATTATAGGTTTTGAGTTTTAAAGAACCGAAATTGAAACTGATACAAAATCCGAAAACTAATAGTTACAGAATCGATACGAAACCTATATAATATCGGTTTTGTATAACTGAAACCAATATGGGCTGAAACCGACATAGGTACAACTGATGTAACATTTTTTCGGTTCTCGTTAGTGTTTCAATCAAAACCAACATATAGGTACATGACAGTTTCATACAGTTATTTTCCGAACTACTTGAATTCCTGGGGTTTAACATCTTTTCTGTGTTCTTGACAGAATAAAGAAAATGTAATTGTTGACTCGTGTGCCTTTTGCCGTGGTTTCTGTTAGGCACAATGTCGGACTCCTCGGACAGTTAAGTCGTTGGAGCCAAATTCTTATCTGCTCCGGAATAATCAACTTGACACTCCCGAATGTTGGTTTCGTGTTTGTTTATTGTAACACGAAAAATGAGTGTATACACGGAATACAATAACAAAGAAAGTTTAACAAATAGATAACAAGTAACAAAATGAGAGCGGGAGAGAATCTGACTTTTGGGTCGCTTTTGGTTCCTTTATCAACTCTCAAAGCACCCGTTCCTCTGTCGGCAACCCCTGTAAGGAGGAAATGGTGACTTGATAGGGCGGAGAATTCTTTCTTTTGTAATACAATTCTGACATGTACAGATTATAGACCGACGTACATTTTCAAATATTCCGTCCGCAATTAAATGAATTTTTATCATTTCTTCGTTAGAATAATAAAGGGACATTATTAATAACTAGACTCCGGATGTTTATGCAAATTTCAAATTCAACAAATGCAGTTAAGACAAGAGAACCTATTTAGGGATTTGTTGCACTCGATAAATGTTACAACATATACCATACTTTGGATATATTTTTATATTATGTTCGTTTTGTGTATTTTAGCCGTATTCATTTTGTCATAAATGCATAAACATCCGGAGTCTATTAATAACGCAAGAATAACACTTTACTCTAGATAAATATCTACTGAAAATTTATACGATTCATGTCGACGAAGCAATCTTTACTAATTTTAATAATAGTTTTTTCTTCCTTTTTCATGATAAACTTATCTTGACAACCTTGAACTTGTCTACTTCTAAGAAAACGTTTCCCTATACATTAGCACTAGAACTACCAAGCAAGTCAAAATGACTCGTCCTCAAATTTTTTCTGAAAATTCTCCACGTTTATAAGATAGCCATAGAGCAGACATTCTGCGTTGATTTTATAAAATACAAATTACCTTCTCCTTTTTTTTTATTTCTCTTTTTCCAAAGTACATATTTAATATATTAAATTATAGTAGATTGAATGCCGGTAGTTTTAGTGTAAAGAGACTCACTTACGTTATTGAACACTCCTAAACAATAAACATTAGTTTACATCTAAAAGGGTTGATTGTAACTGTAACAATAATTAACCCCTTGGCCCACACGTAATCTGCCGATCGTGCGAGCCATAATAAACATGAAGGTCGATCACGCGCCGTGCGATTCAGCTGTTCAGACTCGTGGTTTTCGTTTATGACACACATTCTCTACCACGAATCAGACTCGTGGTTTTCGCTTATAACACAAATTCCTTGCCACGAGTCAGATTCGTGGTTATAGGCTAAAGGGTTAAACATTTATTACTCGTGTCAGTGAGTACAATGAGCTTTTGAAATATCGAACACCTTGTACCGTGAATTTGTTTCCACGATACGTCGCGCTTTAACTTAACAAACCGCGACTGATTATTGTCTTTCTGGTTTTATTGCTTAACAAAATAATAATAAACTTTACAAATTCTATCTCTGAAAATTTTACAAAGTGTGAACAGTGGATTTTAGATTGCAAAACAAGACTAGTTGTCGATGTGTTGAAAGATTGCTGATGACTGGTGAAGTTCCACAAAATTTGGGAAAAATCTAAGATTCGTCTCCCTCCAAAGACTCTGATGCGAATTTTTTACTTCTTCGGTGGAGACGATAATTAACCATTCCTGTTGCCCGTTGAGGAATTGGGCGTAACCATCCCCACCGAGAATTGCAAGCTAGAAGATTGACTTCCTTGGAGGGGAACCGCGGAATTTCCCAAATTCTGAGGTGTCGTCCGTGCTTGCCACCCCTCCAGACAAGAAGGGCCCAGAGATAACGGGACTCGTCATGTGGTGACCACCTGCACGACTGAGTGCACCGTCACCTCGCGTGTCCAGGCCGATTTCTTTGTCCTAGTCCTAGACAAAGAGGGAAGCAAACCCGGACGATGCTCAAGGTTTATTGCACGTTGATTGTTATTGAGAAACACGTGTTGGAGTCTCGACAAACAAAAGGGACCTTTCGTCCGCTTTCGCTGAATTCTCGGAAGGAGAACCTTGCAAGTGTTCCTCAAAAATAACTACGACCAGAACATGCAATAAACCTTTTAAATGACTTCTTAGTACATTGAAGACAGATATTTTGCTCACAACTTCGAGCCATAAAAATGCAATGAATTTTAGAATAGTAATACAAGAATTAAAGATTAACGGACACAAAATCTCTATAAACCGTCTTCAATCCACTAAGGTAATTGTGAGAATCGAACACACCTTTTTTGACACTTTCTACATCTGAGTACTTTAATACTCAGCACTCAGCATAAAATTAGTATCACTAACTTGTCAAATCTTATAATAGCATCGTCATTGTATTATAAATGCAGAAATTAATGAACTCCTCATGATAATATTTCAGGCTCTAGTCTATCGAGACGGAAATCTCGTGTCTGGTTCATTGGAGGCCCTCGTCCAGCATATGGTGCCCACGGAGGAATATTATCCCGATCGAGCGTACCTCTTCGCCTTTTTGCTGAGCGCCAGACTCTTCATCAAGCCCCACGAGCTTCTGGGCGAGGTTTGCGCCCTGTGCGAGCATCAGCAAAATCTGAATGGAGAGGGCGGCAAGGTAAGCCACGAATTGCGCGCCCTATAAAAGCCCACCAAGAGCCTTGCGGGCGTACACTTTACGACCACCGCGTGCATTATCGTTTCATCGTCTCCCAGCTCGACCCCTTTTTTTTCGTATTCGCTCCTCCGCCCCGTGAATCGCGTCAACACGCTCTCGTTCTTGCTCTCCGTCAGGTTGGAAAATAACGAGCGTGCCGCCAGAAATGTCTCGCTTACAAGTAAATTTCTACCCCGGTGCCCTTGTTTCGCTTAAGGGCGCGCAACACTCGACCCCATCTAGGAGCGATTCTTCAAAAGATCACGCGTGAAGGTGCTTCAACTTGTGTTACTATCAATGACAGTATACTTGATGAACATTACTCACTGAAAGTTATCTTTTAGTAATATATGTATAACTTAACGTGAAGGATATTTTGTTTGTTCAACAGTTACATGTTCGTTTGTGTATTTGTATAGGGTAACACGGAAATAAGAGACTGAACATTGACACTACATTCTACTATTTTTAGAGATGGCAAAATGTATGAACATAGGTTAGAAATGTCTTTTATACCAAAATGTATTTGCTTCTTTGCATCAAAAAATTTTGTCTGATAATTATCATAAATATTCGTATATATGTAAATGTTTTATATTGTAAGAACGCATTTTTTTGTTGTCCGTCGGGCTGCAATGGAATTAGTTACGTGAACTATCATCTCCTTTGACCGTCTCCTTCTTCCTATATTCGTTTTTTTTCCATTTTCCTGGTTTTCAAATGCAACTTTCAGCCGTTTCGGCCTGAGAAGTCCTTACATTTTAATTAGTTTTATTTGTTAATAAAGCAAAGTTCCTTTTATTGAATAAATTGTAATAACTGTTTGCCTAACTGTTACTCAACAATATTTAAATATCTGCTGTCAGAATAGCTTATCCTAATCTTAAAAAATAGATCATAATAATTAATTGAATTGTTAGAATAACTCATTGTCTGTTATCATTTTAATAGGAATTTCCTCATAAACGGTGTCCTACTAAAAATACTTTTCTATCAAAACCCAAAATGCTTAGTTCTGCTTGCACCCCCAGAAGTGAGTTTTCGCTACCCTTTATCTCCAATGTCTACATGCTGTAGATCGGTGAAAAATCCAGCAAAAAATAAATGTAAATAATTCCTCCAGAGTTATTCCTTACACTATCTTCATAATTACTCTCCTGTCATTGTTTTCCTCGTACTCTTTATCCTTAATACTAGATCTACCGATGTTTAATCCAATATATTGCAAAATGTGAAATAAATACAGTAAAAGAAAAGAAATGAAGGAAGCGAAGAACTTGATCACTTTAATTGCATTCACTATACACAATAAATGTAGGGAAATCAAAAGAAACTTCGTTAAAAATTTCAGGAGTGTTCATAAAAAATTCAGTATAAGTTATATAGCAGGATTCTATGAAATAATACTAAGGAGGATTTTATATGACTTAGGTGTAGACGTGGATAAAATAAAAGGAAAGGACAAATAAAATAAGAAATACACAAAACACTAAGGATATAATATAAATAAATAGGATATATATATATATTGCGTATATTAAATATATAGAATACAAAATAAAAATAACTAATAAGAATAACTAAATTATTTAAGGTATCTAAGGGTGTCTAAAAAAAAGTCGTGTGTCTAACAGTTTCTCTAAAACTAAAGTGTACTCTATGCATTGTGAGACGCAACCTCTTGAGATGATTTCCCCCACTTCTCTCTAGGTCACGCATTTAAGGGGAGACGTCGCTCTAAAGGCATCGACATCTAATATTATACCACAGTCATTTTAACCACCTTGGTCGATCTACTATTAAAGCATTATAATATTTTCTTTTTTCACTTTTTCGTGCCATCTTTCAGCAAACCTCATTACATCGCTCTTGAAAAGTGTCTTCCCCCTTTTGCGTAACTTCTTCTACATAGACACACTTTAACCCCTTGCCCTACAATAACGAGTGACACTCGTGATCAGATAAATGAAATAGGAAATTTTCAAGTTTTCGAGAACCTATTAAGTTGGAAATATTAATGAGACCCGACGCGATAATACTATTTCTCTACCATTAACCTTTTCCTGTGCCTGTGACAAAATATGATCGCTGTGTACGGAACGCATAACAGACTAGTCGACAGTGAGCTACGAAATGCTACGAAGTAATTACAAGATGTTTCTTGTTCTCTAAATTTTACAATGAAATTTATTACATTTAGTAAAATAACATTTTATTTTCTAAAATATAAAAATTTATAATCATATAACTTATTTTTTATAATAAGCTCTTCGTATCCGACCGCGCACTTTTCGAGGGCGTATATACACGCTCTTCGTATATGAATGTTCATTCTTCGAGGGCGTATAAGTACGCCCTTCGTAGCGAAAGGGTTAATATCACGTTAAATTATATGACATATCAAGAATCACTGGTCAATTTTTATTTTACCAATTAAATTCTGAATTATAGCTGAGGCAATCACGAAACAAATCATAGCGCGAAGGGTTAATGCCATTAAAATCTTTAATTTTGTCCTCTTTAAAGATTTATAGTAGCAATTCTAGTACTCGCAAGGGAACATCCCGAGGTGTAAATCACCAATTTTGATGAAATTTTAGTATGATATAGATCTCGTTAAAATATTTGACGCGTATTTTTTTATCGGCAACCGTCCACGTTAAATGGGTGAAAATCACCCTCAAAGTTAGGGTCCCGAAAATTATTTATCGAATATCTCGAAAACTATTAGAGATACGAAAATTTTGTACGGAATGAAAATTAAAGCCTGCGGGCATTGAATCCAATGGTATAATCAGTTTTTTTAAAAATCTATTTGATTAAATAATATGCTAAAAAATACTACTTTTTTAATCATTTTGTCAGTTAAATTTCTTGAATATTAGTCTGTGAATACTATATATCGAAACACAAAATACGGATAAATTGAAAATTCAATATTTGTGTTACAAAGAAAGTTAGTGTTTTTTCAATTCTTACGCTTGCCTAGTTGTCAAGTTATTCCTTCGTATATACTTGTATGATTGCTCTGAAAGGTCAGATTTTATTGTCAGACACACATATTGTTTTTACATAAATTTAAAAAATATGATTGATTAATTAATAGTTCGAAAAAATGATTGCGAATATGGTACTCATTGTTATTCGTATAACAAATATTTTCTTACATCACAAGCATTCTAAAACAACTATATAATCAATTAAAGCAGTTTATGTTCGCAAATTGTAAATATATAAAGCACACCTCCGCAGAATTGTTCAATTTCTCAGGTCGGTCGGCTGTACAGTCACATCTATTCCATGTATGACTATCACCAATTCTTATGAAACTATAGAAAAATATGGTTTTTGTGGAAATATTTGATACCTACTTTGTTTTATCGGCAATCGTCCACGTTAAAGGGGCAAAAACCGTTCCCAAAGTTAGGGTAAAGAAAACTATTTTATTGAATATCTCCGAAACTATTAGGGATACGAAAATTTTGTACAGAGTGAAAATTGACGCATTTCGACCACGAATCCAATGATATAAATATTTTTTAAAAAGTCCTATTTGTTTAAACAATATGATAAAAAATACTTTCTTTCAACTTTGAGGGTGGTTTTCACCCCGTTAACGTGGACGGTTGCCAACAAAAAAAATGTGTGTCAAATATTTTGACGAGATCTATATCATACTAAAATTACATAAAAATCGGTGATTTACATCTCGGGATGTTCCTTTGTCAGAGAAATACCAAATGTTAAAAGAAGAGAAATTTAAGAGAGTCGATTTATTTCAGGAACGTCTACAGCGTTTTGTTCCACGGCTGGTGCAGCTGCTGGCCGAATGGACGGAAACATTCCCGTACGACTTCCGGGACGAGAGGGTGATGGGCCACGTCAGGTCCATCACGCAGAAGGTCGCTGCGGTCGACGCTGCGGCCAGACAGGAAGTTTCGGCACTGCTGCAAAACTTGCTGCTTAGACTGACGGCCCTGGAGAGGTACGAGGAAGGCCTGGCAAGGCTTGCGATCGAGCCCGCGACAGAACAGCTTTCACAGGTTCGTGAGTTTCATACTGCCGCCCGTTACAACTGCTAAACTAGACTCTGTAATTTCCCTTTAAGTGTTTAATAGGATGATCGAATAAGGAACAGTGTACCTTGCGAAAATTTAATAGAATTATAGTCATCTTTTAACGTCGTAATGAATTGAGAGCTTGGCTGCAGAAAAAGATTATTTATTTACTGTCATAAATCGATGGAGTTTATAGTTTTTTCATGGCGCAAGGTATAAGGGTTTTTGTATATGAATAAATTTATAATTTACATTTTTTTTATGACATGCTAACATAGCAATATGTAAATTTATAGTTCTGTATTTGCGTTATGTATAGAAATATGGTTCAGGTATTTTTTTTTTTTCATTTTGTTAGCGGATGTGTAAAATCTCGAGAAAGAAAGTTAATATTTGGGATTAATTAGGTTACTATTCTTTTTATTTTCTCAGCGATCGTTAACTAAACGATTTGAAATCATTTTTTGTTCAGGACGATTCTTTTCTGCTTTACATTTAGGCTAATATTTATTTTCTTAATTATCATCTCCCAGATAAAGTATCTACTATTTTCCTTGTCAATAAAAACTATACGTTACTACTGATTTGATAACATTCTTTTAAAAAAATCGTTTCTTGTACTCCTCATTATTAAAGGAAAACAACTAAACCTTTACAAAACTTAACAGGCAAAACGTTAATTACAATTCAAACCTATGTTGAGTGTAACTCGACACAGAAGTGCAAAGGGTTCACCCTTATTAGTCAAACTGTTCAACACTACTATCGGTAAATCGTATGGTGGGAAGGTTAACAAAAATGGCTGGTTCACTTCCACTTCCACACGAATATTTGCTTAGTTTATTTGATACTATAATTAGAAAAAAAAGAAGTCTGTGATACAAAAGAAAGTTGGGTCTTGTCTCGAATGTTTCTATGGTCTCGAACGTATCTATGGTCTCAAAAACGAATCTATGGTCTCAAAACGAATCTATGGTGTCGAACGTATCTATGGTGTCGAACGTATCTGTGGTGTCGAACGTATCTATGGTGTCGAACGTATCTGGTCCTCGGTCCCGAGGCATGATTTTATATATGTCCCTTCCAAGGTGGGGGTAATTGATTTAACCACCCCTCTTCCACGATCTTCGATGGTGACAGAATTTTTACCCAGAAGAGGGGTGGAGATCTGTTATGGTTGGAATAGTTTATGGCACGTCGGATTATTGAGAACTGGCGAGATAACAGAGTTCACAGAACTCTAGTTCTGCATCATCTCTCCAGCCTCGATTCTTGAAAGAGAATATTTGGTAACACAATATAAGGTGCCGAAAAATGGTGCTGATTGAAACATCCGTGCCATAAACCTCCAACCAAGTCCTTAACACCGTAACTCCTACTCAGCACACAATTGTAGATTTCTAATTGTAACAGTAATGATTTAAATACCGTAACAATATATAAATAATCTTCATATCACGTGAAAACGATCCTTGCTTCTAAATAACATAGTTTCAATTATTGCACTGGTGCCCTAGAGATACCCTTAAATTAATAAAACACAATACTTGCAATCAAATATTTTCCAATCACTTCAAATTTCTTCATTAAAAACTCTGTTCTTCGATGTTCTTCTCGTAACATTAATATAATCAAACGGAGCCCCGAACCATGACATTTTCGAAAAAAATATAATCCATCACTAATACTAACTAATGCTAATGGACGTATCACGTATCAGAAAACGAATTAGAATAATAAACAACAATCGTTTTAATCCAGGGCAATTCAACGCAGAACATCGATCTTCCCAAATGTCTTGCTGGCATTTTAATTGCCATGGAGTCACGACATGGAGAATGCTCCGTCGAGAATTCGCTTTGCTTTCACCTGCACGCGATCCTGTTTATACATGTTATTCGCGTGGCATGCTAACGAACACAGTCCCGACGCATTCGGGCGCGTACACTTTGTGCAGTTAGCTTAACAGGGTTACGTAGTTCCCCGGCAAGAGAGACAGTAACTATTCCATTTAATTTGATTACCGTGGGCCTATCTGCCACCACGTGTAACACCTACTAATAGCTAATTTGCAACTGCATTAGTTAGTTAAATATGCCGGCGCATAGTGCGCGGCTAATCAGTTCGAAATTACGTGGCAGACGACCACTACAAGCTTCTGTCGATGATCGTGTGGCCGGAGAAATTACCGTGCGCTCAATTGTTTCGTCGTATGCTAAGCGACTTCGCGTTGGGATCCTCCCTTTGGACCCTGGCCATCGACTTCATCCTCGTTCCATTGACAGAACAAATGCAATTTACGAGCATCCAATGAACAATGGACGGATTATGGAATTCCAATGGCTAACGAAGCCAGCTGCGTGTGTTACGACGAAGGGTTGCGAAATTCTGGGAGGGTGCGTAATATAGTGATACCGAATTGTCGTATTATTAGCGGGAGATATCTAATAAGTAGGTGTTTATTGTAATCTATTGTCTTTCAATGAGTCCCAGGGTTTGAGTAAGATATTGAAGATAGAATTAACTTCTGGTTACTTTGATTAATCGCACATGTAGTTGTGTACTAATTAGGAATTATATGTGGTTACATACAATGATCGAATGAAGTATATGAAAAACTGTATAGTGTTATAACGTTTCTATCTAAGGCTGTGCTTCTTTAATGATTGGAACAAATAAAATATAAAAGATGCAGACTTTTTTTCATGTAATGCATTTCAGTTCGTGCTATATTATTTTCTTGTTATTTTGTAGCTTAACCCATTGACTGCCACGCAAATTTAGCGTGTCTTGCCCTGGGTGCCACTGCCATTTGTATCCAATCTAAACTTGCAGTACACACTACGAGATATCTCGTAGCTGGCAGTTTTGGTGCAGACGCTCACTACGAGATATTTCGTAGTTGGCAGTCAATGGGTTAATGACACTGGGGTAGGATAGTCATGAAACAAATGTAATGGCACGAATAGGGTTATTCGCACTTCCAGGATCCGCCAGGAAAGAGAACTTATACTTTCAGACGTTTATATTTAATATCTCGGGTGCGATTTACAAATTGAATTAAAATAGTTGTACAAAGTGTAAATAAAGTGTTAGGGTAGGCAACTTTGGCCTATTTCAACTTCTTTTCTGCACAAGACAAAAAGTTTTTTTATATTTTTACGTAAATATCCATCAGTATGCAATAATCAATTTCACGTAAAATAATAAAATTAAATACTAGTTTAATAAAATTTTTGTAAATAAGCAATTACTTTTATGTATCTTTTACCTTTTACATTACCCTGATTAGCCAAAAAAGAAAATGTGACATACTCTGACATACGACTGCAAAGGGTTCAATAAAACCCTTCTATGTTTGTCAAAGGGTCGGTGATACAAAATGAAAACTTCTCTATACATCAATACTTTGTCACTTTTATATTTACCTATTAATACTCAAGTTGTTTATCTTTGCCCTCACTTTTCTCCTCCATGAATTATGTTACACTCACACATTCCATCTTCCATGTACATTTCTCACAGTCACTCTTCTCTTTCTCCTTACTAAACAGACGCTGCCATCTTTACAAGCATATAACTCACACATTCCATTTATACGTTACATTCTTTAGATTTACCACACTACAGCTGCCTCACGTTACCATGTTAAAAATATCGAATAAAAATACCAACCAACTTGATTCAATAATTTTCAACCTAATTGAAAAACTTACGTGCATCTTTCACAAGAAGCTTGGACTGAAAATAGTTTGACGTTTAACGTGTTAAAACGTTTCACATGTCGGTGTTCCGACGTGGTCTTATCAATGAAAAAGCGTTCCTTTGGTGCGGTTTCATCGTCCGCTAGTAGGACGTGTGTAAGCCGGGGCCAAGTTTACGACGGAATTGCACCGAAAAGGAAAGAAGCCAGAGGCTCGAGCGGAAGCGATAAAAATAAAAAAGGGAAAAAGGAAATAGATAAAAGGAAGACAGACGAGGAAGAAGAGAAGCCAAGGAGGTCGAACTTCCACGAAGCAGAGGCTTATTAAACTGAAAGTTCGTCGCGGTTTTTGAACTCGCCTCCGCTACGTGCTATGCCGACAGCTTCGCTCCAACTTTCCGCCGAAGCTGCTCGTAACTCGTGAGACCAATAATACGTCCTTGATTTCTTTCCCGCCGCTGTTTTTCTTTTTTCTTAATCTTTATCTTCGGAAAAGTTCCCCTCATGAAATTGAGGATGCTTTATTGAATGCACCGAAACGCTATGTTACACTTATTTCCAAATATTACTTCTTCTTTTGCATTGTTTCGACTTTGATAACTATGGTCATTTCACCTTTGACCAATTATATTGTTCGGAGTCCATTCACTGAGGGTATAATCAAAACTGATTACAGAAATTCTTGGACCCGGGTAAAAAAACTATGACAGGCCCGCACTTCCGTATAGTGAGAATTTTATAAAATTCAGCGTGGATCTTTCTAGCGCTTTTTAGAAAGATCTATGGGTCAAACAAATGAAAGACGAAACACAGACGTAGACTGTACGCGGACAAGAAAACGTAGACTGACAATGAGAGTTGACGAACGCGAGTTGACGGACGTACAGAGAGAAGACGAATAGATGATTATACGAATAGATGTTTAGACGACTAACAGAACAGACGTGTGGACAAACTAACAGATAGATTTACCTAGACGGATGGTAGAATATGTTATGTATGTACTTTACAATAGTAAGTGTGTGATTGTACGTTCTAGTGATTTCCTATTAATTAATGTTTCTATTTGTGTTTGTTTTAACCAACGTGTATTTTCAATAAATATCCTACAATATTAACCCTTTCGCTACTGTGAGCGCCTATAGGCGCTTAGAAACTTTGCGTTTGTGACACTGAGAGCGCCTATAGGTGCTCGATGCAGTTTGGCTTTCTGAAACGGCAAGCGCCTAAAGATGCTCATTGTAATTTGGCTTTTGGCATTGTAATTTCTGACATGGAGAACAGTTTTAAAGGCTATAGGAGGATAAGTATGATCCAGCGGCCTTAGCTCCGATCATGCTCGCTTTTTTTTGTTAAATTAGTTCCTATGTGAGTAATTATCACAGCAATTTTCAACCCTTAAAAATTCATCCCCAGGGAGTAATCGTTAAATAAAAAAATTTTTTCAAAAATTCATAACTTGAGAACGACTACTTTCATTTTATTGAAATTTAGTCAGGACGTACATATAACTAAGGTCTCTGATTAAAACAAATTCCAGACTTGATGAATTGACAAAACCTTAGAAAAAAAATTTAAACATTTTTCAATGACTGCTATTGATAGGTTATGTTTGAGGCATAACTACCAAACTTTTTTTTAGCTTTCTAACACCATTTTGCACCATATATAATTTTGGTATAATTTATTTCTTGGTACGTCATATGCAAAAAAATAAAAAGTCTAATTTTAATCATATTTAATTTTTTTAATATGTTATAATTATGGCACACCCATCCTAATTTTTTTCTAGTTTTCTAACATCATTTTGCACCATATATAATTTTGGTATAATTTATTTCTTGGTGCGTCATATGCAACAAAAATAAAAAGTCTAATTTTAATCATTTTCAATTTTTTTCATTATGTTATCATTATAGCGCAATCATCTTAATTTTTTTTAGCTTCCTAACATTATTCCCGTAGTCAAGAGGTTAAAGAAACTAAACAAAAGGTTAGCATCCGGGCCCCTTTTGAATTTCCGAGTCCTGGAAATTAGTCCTATTTCTACCTGTCTGTGATAATACCTGGATGCAATATACGTTTCACTGATTGTTAGAAAAAATGGCCATTGATTGCAAGTCCGAAGCTTTATCTCCTTACATACAATTAGTGGTTATGATGGGTAAGGAGTAAAGGCTAGGACTCTTAGTAGATCCTCTTAATTAGTAGAACCGAGTTTAAATCCTTCGCCGCCTAGGTGAAATGTTTCCTACTTGTTATGTATATCACAGTCTCCGTGGTTGGAATCCACAAAAAATAGTTGGTTTAAATGGAATCCAGCAAAAATACTCCTTCATCTCTGGGAAAATTTCTCTAAATTATTGCGTAATATGATGAAGGGTGAATTTTGCAATGTGACGATTCTAAATAACTTGTAAAATATTTGCTTTATGGAATAGTCTTTCGGACAAAAGTTGTACGGTTATGAAACGGTCATATAACAGTAATGAGTTTTATACTGTTGTACTGTTTTATCGAGATATGTAGCTCGCCTTCATTTTTTGAAATTGAATGCATGTATTTTGTTCCTAAATTCTGATAAGCCATGGAATTTTCTACAAAAATTAGTATACTGTTTAGTATATTGAATTCTGAAGAGCTGAATAGACGATTCGTAAAAACGTGTTTGAATTGAAGATTTTTCTGTAATCAGCGACAATCATAATATTAAGTTGTATAAATTTTTAAACCATTAGCAGACATCTAAATGAATCTTGCTTATCACAAAATACAAAACAAATACACTAGCTAATCGCTTGGAATTGCAGTTTTTCGTGATACTAGATTACTATACTTCTTTAAATGCCAAGAATGAAGCTGCTGACATTAAAACCTCAGAAGTATCTCACATTTTTATTTGCTTCTTACTTGCTATATTTTTTTAAAATAGGTATCTAAATTGATGAAGCACACATAATTTTTTGCCGTGGAAAAGTCTACTAATTGTAAGTACTTTTGCATTACATATGGTAAACTACACTTAAAAAATAGAACTTTCTCGTATTCCTTGAACTTAGTAAATTCGCACTTCGAAATGAATGATTTTGCTGTAATTTCCTGCGAAACAAAAAAAGAAACTCACGTGGCCAATAATACCGGCTTTAATCCCTTCCTTTCGCATCAAAAAAGTTTTGAGCGCGCTGAGTTATTGCGGAATAGAAATTTTTTATTACAGCCGTGCAGTGGCCTACTCGAAAAGTTCATTTCTCGACGGACTTCGAAATAAAATCGCAAAAAATCTTTAAACGAATATTTTCCGTGCAACGGGAGTTTCTCGTTGATCTCCATGATGGTAGAACATTTCTTAAAGCTTCGGTACACTCAGCTTACTTTTATGTTTGTAATATTTCTTTTACACTTTTCACCTACTTCTCATTCTAAATTAATTAATAATAAAACAAATTAAACTAAGTTTGAAGAAATGAATAATAGATAGGTATTTCTTGAACTGTAAGTATTAGTTTTCAACCATTTCCGTCTAATATCTATTTTTTAAAGTGCTTTTAACAATGAAACCTTAAATTTTATGTCACCAGAAATATCAGTATATTCACATTAAAGATTCATCTTCAAAAATATCGTATATTTGAAGATGTTTCAATAAAATTGCTTCAAGCCTTGATAATTTTCAAATAAAACAATCAAACAAGTATGTATGTAGTTATTGCGTTTCTAAATTTTCAACTTTCTTTTACCATTCTTCCTTTCAAAATTACTTTGAATTTTTTTAAGGTTTCCTTACCGCACGAAGCAGTACGTTTTCATGAAAGGCCTTCAGTCATATTAACGAGTCAAGTCAGACATTTTCAACTAAAATTGTTCCCCTTTGTACGTTTCCCTTCTATCTTACATTTCTGACATCTTTTTTGTTCTACTCAGGGGCTGAAATGGCTCCGAAAGTAACTGTTTGAAACCGTTACATACCGCTTTCGACTGAAACAGTTACGAGAACCAAAAAAATATTATAACAATTATAAATATATTGATTCTCTATATCGATTCCGTATCGGTTCCACAAATTGTTATTTTTATGGTTTCTGTATCGGTTTAGTTTTTCAATTCTTCAAAATTCAAAATCCATAATATATTAGTTCCGTATCGGTTGTGCAATGCTGCAACTCATATTTTTTGATTTTGCATCGGTTAGGGTCTGGGTTTCACTACTCGAATAATGAAAATTTAATATCTTAGCGTCAGTACCAAATTTTCACTCAATAAAACTTATTTACCTGCGCTAGCACTGATCAAAAACAAACTTTCAAAATAGATTAACGTGTAAAAGAAGTCGAAAAAAATTACAGGTTTACTCTAAAGATCGCTCTTCAAGTTTTCGAAAAATTTACACCAAATTGTTTCGAAGGTAAAACCGTATATTTTTTCATTAAAATTCATTCACGGTATTCGTGGAGCCATGGTTAGAATAATTTGCGACCGCTGAAACGTTTTCTCGTTTCTGCATTTCACCGAGACAGAGCTTTTAATTATGTTGTCTTTCTCATTATAGCAAAGAAAATGGGAATTCGGGGAATAAAAACGAAGCTCCCTCCTGTTTGCGGATTAATTTAAACGTATCTTTCAACGTCATTACGTATTATAGAATTTTGATTAATAATAAAAGATACGATAATTTTATATCGATTCACTAATGAATACATGAAATAGGAATAGGCAAAGATATTTTTCGTCTAAAAGTTAGAACTTTTTTCAGTGAAAAAGGAAGAAAATTTTAAAGTTCAAAGCGAGTATATACTTATGCAATACCGGAAGAAATCGATACCTACATGTAATTCATGTATTACCTGTGTTGAAATTTATAATCAAATTATTAATTATATTAAAATTTGTTACCATGTATAAAATACATAAAATCTTTTCTTTTTTTAAACTAGCGGAAATTTCATTTTCTGCTGTATCGCTAAAGTATAGATTACGTGCAAACATCATATTTCCTAATGATACAAAGCTGCTTTTAATTAAAAAAAATAAATGAAATCATGAATATCTCATTGATGACTTAAAGTTGTTTTATTTGAATAAGGACATTATATTGTACTAATTATTTTTCTGAACATTGAAAACTGGGTGGGATTTTTAAGATTAACTTCATTTTCCAAATTGAACCATATAAAGAAACGTTAACCAATTTATTTTGAAAATTCATTGGCCTAAAAGATATTTCTGTTTGAATAGCGCGAGACATTATAAATTGAAAATTAGAATTTGGGAAAAGATAAAGACCGCATGTGATTTTTTATAGTTCAATAGAATAAAATTTGCATATAGATGTAATGAAATATAGTACATATAGTTTTACTACTAGTCGAATGATCACGTATTCAATAATAGTTAATAAATATTAAATATTAAATACGGAAAATTAATGCAAAATAAAAAAGCATATACATTAATACCTGCAAAATGAGTATTTGCTTGGGCAGATGCACTGAAAATATTTCTCCTGAAAAGAAAGAAATAATTTGATCTGTAGCTATAGTAACAGTATGAAGAATGCCATTTTTCGGAGAAATATTCGATAATTTGCAGTTTAAATTGAAGTTTCATTAATTTAAAATAAAACAAATTAAATAAAAACAAAACAGTAATATTGTCTCACTGTTTTATTAAAATTCAAATTTCGCCGTTAATACGTCCGTGTTTTAATGCAGTCATAAAATAATTGTGCGACAAAGAAAAAAACGAATGTTCGAGATGGAAAATCTTAACGCTCACAGTAACGACTTTACAACAAAGAGTTATAGAATCTTTCCTGCAATATGGTTTTTATTCCCAGTCTCTTTATTGCAAGTAGTTCGAATCAATGCTTTCACAGACGTTCTCGTCGCAGTCGTTTCCCGATCGGCCATATCTTTCGCTGTCCTCTCTTCCCGATAATTCGATCGACGATATAATTCAAAGTGGAGACTGCGGGAATGGCATTCGCTTCTAAGCGAATCACGCGGCTCGCTGATCTTATTCGAGCCTGAGAGTTCTTACTTTCATCATGACCAAGAAATAGTACGAAGTTTTATAAGAACTCTTCGCAGAAAAGCTATTTAAATATAAATACGTCGCGTTATATATATTCGATGGTAGACCAAGACACGAAATAGTTTTCCAAATTCATTTTATTTTGTAGTAAGGAGTATTAAATAACGAACACACTTACAACACAAATTAACAAAAATCAACTAAAGTATTTATATTTAGATGAAAGAAGAATATTTATGTAGGAATGCGCGCAAGCAAAAACCAAGCGGATCGCGACAGCGATGCAATCGCCGATTTTTAACCCCTTGACTGCTAAAGGCGTATATATACGCCTTCACAAGTCCATCAATATATACGAAAGGCGTAAATATACGCTCTCTGTAGTTTTTTATTATAACACTTTTATTATTGTTTTACCGACTGATTCAACATGAAATTTATTATCTTCTGTAACATAACAACTAAATATCGGCAATTATTTCAATATCGTTTAATCAATTGTCTTCGTATTACACTGCTCTTGTACGTACGCTCTCGAATAATCTTTTAGAATCTCTTCGCATTAATTCCTGTAAACCTGTTTCTTATGATTAAGTTACTTAAGCTAAATAAAAAAAAAATGATATTTTTAATTTATTTCCCATTACTATTTTTTAATCCTAAGAATGGTATCAAATTTCCGGGAACTGTTTTGGTCACTAGGCAGTGGACAATCAGTCGCAGCGACTGACATGCGAAAAATGCACCGTCTATATTGATGGATTCCTCCGAGAGCGCGCCGCAGTCAAAGGATTAAAAAGACGAGAGTGAAAACCGGGCAACGGTAATACAAACAGTATATGGACCGTTTATTTTGAAAGTTGTGTAAGTCCATTTTTTAAAAAAAAATGAAGTATCACGCAATTTATGCTTCATTTAGTGGAACCTTTTTACTTATTACAAGTTAATATTTAATATCTTAAAAAGTGCTATTGTTTTGTTCAATTTTAAATTGACCGCTAAAAGAAATTGCATAGACATTGATTATGAAAGTGGTGTAAGTCCAAGTTCCGTAGACAAGTTGCGGGATCAGTGACCACTGTTGGCTACATTTGTTTCATTTAACATTTCGAAAGTTACAATTTCAGGTTACTTACTTGATTTTCCTCTAAAAATGAATAATTTTATATTAAAAACAAATAGTTATATAGGTAAGAAGAAGTAATAAATCAATATTATATTATAATAATATTATTTTATGACAACTAAAAATATGTATTTCTGTTTAACTTTAGACAAATACACGCGGAAGTAAAACTCATGGATATAAACAAAAGAGTGATCTCAGGGGTCAGAGGATGAATATAATTCCACTATGAAAAACAAATTAATGAAACGTAAAAAGGAAAGAATAATTATAGAGATAGAATCTTTATCAGTTGAGGATATTGTTACTGAGAATTTCAAAACACTGTTACAAGAAGAGCATCAATAAATAATACCAATATCTTATGCTGAGTTTAACAATATATAAATATAATTAACGTTCAAAACAAAAAATACTATTTCTATTTTATTTCTTGTTATTATCTATAAACTAAATTGGATTAATATGAAATATATTTTAAGAGATATTTGAGTTTTCAAAATTGAAATTAAATGATTGTTACAATTGATTAATTACGAAGGTGGTGTAAGCCCATTTGCAACCCGTAAATATACATTATTTTAGTTAAATTCGCCTAAAAGAAGTTTGTATAGTCAAATTACATATTGATAAATTGATAGAAACATTATTAGAGTTTTCATAATTAACCAATATTTTTTAATTGACAGATATGCTAACCTTTAATTTTCTCGAAACAACAGAGAATGGACTTGCACCACTTTCAAAATAAACGGTCCATATAAAGAGCAAGGAAGGTGACAAGTAGAATTGTGAGAGAATTGTGAGAATCAACCGTTTTATTACTTCATTGTCATTTTTATAATAAAATTCTAGTAAATCGTACCGAAGTCCCACATTTATTAGTATAATAATAATGAAAATAATAGTAATAGTGTTAGAGTGTCCTTAACTAAATGTCTGTAAATGAATAAATAAACGAACACAGCACTAAAAAACTAATATGCAAATAATACTATTTATTTAAATAACTAAAAATATACTATAACTACACTAATATAAACTTAATAAACATAAGACACATAAAAAACATAAAACAGAAAACACTTAAGGTCTTTAGCTCGTGTTGTAACAAATACATAAACTTTCGCATCAATCTTATTTGTATTTCAATGGAGAATATTTGGATGAAGACAAGTTCTTACGAAGATTAAAATGGCAGAAGGAAATTGCGTTAAAGAACCTACGATTGCTCGATTATCACCGCAACCAGCAATTGCCAGCAATTTTCATATATTCTCTTAGAATGTGAATTACGGGAGAAGTGGGAGGCGCGGTGGTAATTACGGTAACTCGTCGGGTAATTATCTACACGTAATACGATTGTAGAAATTTCCTACTAATTAACATTTCCCCTCTGGCGAAATCAGCTATTCGTCTATCATCTTAAACAATGAAAAAAAATGTTACGTGTATTCCACTATTAATTAAAATTGATCATTAATATGAAATTCATATAATCATTATATGAAATAGACTTTCCCCTTATTTTGCATGTAGGACATGAATATTCAAAATTGAATCGCTCTAAAATGCTACGTTTAAAAAAAAATTGTTGTTTCTCAGAAATTGTTACTATAAAAAGATAAATATGCAAAAAAGATAAATCAAAATTTTTAGGAAACTGGGCATTGTGGAGGGCTATTTACATTAACATTATGTACAATAAAAATAATAATTTCACGGAAATAGCTGCCTCTGTGATAAACTTCGCCATATTAAGATTATAAGATTCATAACCATGTCATTTTTCATGTACCTACAAATCGGCATAAATTAACAAAATAACATCTTCCTTTCATGTATCGTAAAAATCAACAATCCATAGCCTCTTTTAACAGTCTGTTTGTAAAACACAGTTATTTTCTGCGGCAACATCCCTTATGAATTTATTACTCAATACTCTTTTTCAAAATCGGCAAGATAAATATGAAAACTTCTTTTTTCCCTTACATTCTGACGTTCATTAAGACACGATTATTATCCTGTTGCCATATATCTATTATCATTAAACTCCGTATTATCCTCTTTACATTTCTTTTTAATTTTTGCATCGCCACAAATAAAAAACTCCCTGTAGCCTGAATATGAATGAAAAAAAAAGAAGTTACTCCCGTGTCACAACCCATTCGAAAAGCACGTAAAACAACGCACAAATGTCGATAAGCGTATGAATAATAAACGAGAGATGCAGATAGAATCTCAACGTTTTTCTAGGTTGCACGTCGCGGCAGTGATATGGGTCAGTGTTTGCAGCGATGAGCGTTTCACCCTGTTCTGCCTTGGGACAAGTTGAGCGAGAGAATATAAATTTTCCGGCGGTCGTTCCATCCAGCGTGGACGCGAGTATGAATGGCCAACCATTCGAATCAAATTGAAATGTCTATCGGGCTTATTCCTTTCATTCATGGACGCACATACAATAGCACAATTGGGCATAAATAATATCACGGACTATCTGTGTGTATGCACATAACCGCTAGTTAATGCTGGAAAAATATTGTACTCAACTTGGTCATGTTTCACGTTTTTGTGAGTTTTAATGGATAATCAGGAACATTTTAGGCCAATTATACAGATATCAAAAAATGGACGTTGTTTTGCAGCCATTTTTATAGAGTATGAAATTAAGTGATGTTGGTTTTGTTGTTTTTAATGGTAGTGTTACGAAGCACCCAGTAGATTAAAAGTTACTGGGTAATGAGACTTGGCAGTTGTTTGTAATAAATAAAGAGTTGAGATTCTACGGTCGGTGGTCCTTGTTGATGGACGTGTTCTCTTAAATAAACGTTACCACTTTTTCTATAAAATTGTGTTCTATTTAATTATGTCCGAAAGGTTAATGCGTTCGCGGTCGATTCGTAACAGTATTATTAAAGTACATTTGATGTCGTTAGGAACATTCCTTAAGATTATAAAGTCCTAGTATATTATTTATAATAGAAAAAAACACTTTTGAATGTGTGCTGTACGTTTTAACTGTGCGTTTTTATTTCTACAAATATATTGCGCAAAAAAGATTCATCAATTTGTTTACACCACTAATGTTTGATCGTGAATCTCAGAAGAAAATAACTGAAGCAATTTTTCTCGATGAGCAGGCAACATGAAATTTCATTACCTCAGTTTTCACGAGCGGAAATGTGGCGCAGAATTGCCGTTAAAAAACAGGAAATGAAACCGAACGAAATCAACATCGTCCACAGCCTTGAAATCGTACACTTTGCGCTGGGAGATCAGAAAATATGGAAAGCTTACATAATTTGTACAAAAAAATAACGAAGAAACATACAAATATTGTGTAAAATACAACAAAACATTGCATACAATGTAGGTGTATAATTTTGACATTTTGTCCACCGGAAAGGAACTTATACTATTTTTGCTCTTTGATGAATAAATGGCAGAAGAAAAATGGTAAAATCATCTAAAATTATATTTCTCCACATAAATCAATTTGCACATTTTTATTAAACTTTTAATCTGTCTGCGGTTTTATATCAATCAGAGATAAAAAAAAACATCCACATCACATGCAATAACTTCTTCATGATAACATACTCTTCTATAAATATCAACTCTATGAAAAAATACCTGTGACAGTATAACATTAATATCGTTTTTCTGTATATGAAAATATTATTTATTAATCAAAGTGAATATAAAACAGTATGTATAACACAAAAAATTCAATCGTAATTAATGAACGTAATCCTTTAACTGTTTGAAGGTAATTTATTTATAAACATACTGTTGGATACCGACCTAATTCTTTACAATATAGTAGCCAAATATTACTAAACGTTATTCAGGGTTCAAGTGGGAACTGTCACTTATCTCCAATTCCGTCATCGCTTTTCCTCCAAAATATGTTTTCAAGACCTTCAATCTTAATGAAAGTCACCGGAAAACCAATTGCTCTGTTGAAACTTTATTCACGAGAAGTCAGGATCACCCGAACCTCCCAAGAAACAAGAAAATATAGTTATGATAAAATAAGAAAAAAAATAGCATGACATAAAGAAAGTTGTTAGAAAGATTAAAAAGGTTTTATTCGATACAAAATATGTAAGCTTTACAATCTGATTCTATCCTTAATTGTAGCATACGAGGTCACAGCCGGAACAGGAAGTGTCTTCATGACAGGGCGCGTTTGCATCTCCAACGAAAGTAAAAAAATGTCATGTGAAAAATCGAATTTCTGCCCGACTTATTGGAAAGGCTCATTGTGACGGGCTTAGTCACTTCCAGTTATATGAAATATTATTCGATACCATAAATTCTTGAAAGTCTATAAGATTTTAGTAGCCTTGTATGTACCATTTACGAACATAATTAGATAATATCGTATGAAACGAAAATCATTGAAAGTGCATCACATTGAAAATAATTTCATTACCGCCGTAGTAAAACATTTCAAAGAATCATAAAAACCTCTTCCTATATTTCTTATTCAATTAAACTTCGTTCTTATTTAAATGCTGCAATCTTGCAATATTATTATTATAAAACCTGCCTGGTTAACTTAATTTCTCTATCAAGTTTCAATTACATCCACCACCGTTAAGCGCGTAAAAAGTAATATTAGCTTAAAATCAGCTTACTTCGCTCTCTTCTTTACTTTAAGAAAGTAAAGAAGAAAATCAGCAATGACTTCAAGACTTTGGACTCATTCGAATCTCATTAAGGCTATCCAGCTTTCCAAACTTTCAATAACATATCATCCAATTTCGTATCATTCTGCAACTCATTTAAAATCCGTTGACGTGTAAATTGTTTAACGACTGACATTAAAAGTGATCACAAAAATTCCCCCTTGAAGCTGTAAACTGTGTGTTCACTGACAAATAAGAATTCTCCACAATTCGTTCGTCGAAGCGTGAGACTTACGGGATTGCAGAATGGAGAAGCAGAGCAAGTAGAAATGCCGAAACCACTCATGGTTTCCTGTGTCAGTCTTTCTGCGGTCTCTGCAAATCGAGGTCTCGTCGACATCTGGCTCTTCCCTTTCATTGCATTTCCCGTGTGTTATTCCTTTTTTCTCACTCTCCGTTCTAGCTTTCTTCAGCGTTTTAACTGAATAGAGCTGTCGGATTGTTTTTCAGGTGGACGTTACTGAGCTTTGCCCTTCGGCGACCGTCCTCGCACAGCAGTTGACACACGTGGAGCTCGAGAGGCTCTCCTACATCGGTCCGGAAGAATTCGTCCAGGCTTTCGCCAAGGTACGAGTATGTTTGAGAGTCTTGAGCAACTTCATATATTTGTTGGGAGATGTGTCTCTTGGATGTGTCAAGGTTTTGCATAAAAAATATATAAAATAAACGACCGTGGAACTTTTGAAGTAGCAAAAAAGAAAAGAGTTGCGTTGAAGTCACGTAGGATAAGGCAAAAGTGGGTCATTTATCATTTGGCTTGCAATTTTAATCGATAAATACGACAGTGATAAGGGTCTATTTAATTATTCAGTAATTTATTAAGGAATATCTTAAAAAAGAAACATAATGATATGTTCACTGCAGGCTCTAATTATTTGTAAAGTATAAGAATGTACTTTTTAATACTAGAACTACCGGCCTCAAATCTATCATATTTTAATAAATTGAATAAGTACTTTGAAAAAGGGGGAATCAAGCGGCGGAAAATTTGATCGGTTGGATGATTTATGTTTATTGATATAGATGTATAATATTTATTATATGACTTTTATGTAAACTTGGAGAATTTTTTGAAAAAATTGTGTATCAGTCATTTTGACTGGTTTGGTAATTCTAGTGTTAATATTTAGAACTAAATGCATTTAGAATTAATAATTGTTTATCAATCTTTCACAAAAATTATCTTTCAGAACTTGTTAAAATATGTATAAATCATTACGTAAACCAGATTCTTTTATACCATAATTGCTTTTGAATATTCAAGTTTTAGGATTGTTTGCACGCCTTTTCTATTCCCCCTGTTTTGGCAAAGGATCACTGTTATTATTTCTGCTGTCGTGTGTAGTCACGTAGTAAATTAAAATATCTGCTATGTCATCGTGTAGGAATGGTTAAAAATTAAATAGTTTAAACGTTGTTAACAGTTTTCCGATTACACAGAACTTAATAAACAATCTAAACCTAAAGTCTAAATATCTGTAAGCAAAGAATAAATGATTCAAATCATTGTTATGAATAATGGTAGGTACACGTATGGAAGGAAAAGAAATAGCAAAATATTGAACTACGAAATATTTCCAAATTCTTTGAAGCTTTAAAACTCCCTTAATAGTTTGAATCCCAAATCCCATTAGGAAAATCTTTTTGAAAAGTGACAGGAGACGAAATTGCATTTACATGATCACAGCAATGAAACATTGACATGAAATCTAAAAAATGCGATGACATTGAGTGGGACTTAAACAGTTCATGTCTATTTTCAATTAAGTGTAAACAAATATTATAGAATGCTCACCTCTTTGATTATACATAATTGAATATTGGTATATTATTCGGTTTCGATATCTAGTATTAATGAAATAAAGGCTAAATTACTATTCAATTACCTAATTTCTGATAACATTGTACAAGGGCGTTACCCAGTTTATATTCAGAATATCTTTCACTAATTTTTGATATCATTTTACAAGGGTGTTTCCCAGTTTATATTCTGAATATTTTTCAAAGTCCATAAAATGGATAAAAAATAGAGAATGTAGCCTAGTTTGAGCTTAATTGTCAGAGGATTAATAAAATTGTAATTTTTAATCAATATTTCCGTGATAAACTTAAACATTCCGATAATTCTGCAAATAGTGAAATCTATGATATACTTTTCCTGTTACTGATTGATATTACGTATTTCTCTAACAGGAATCTCCTCATTTGGAGACATCTTTCAAGGACATGAAGAAAACTCGAAATCTCGAATCATACGTCCAGTGGTTTAATAGGTTGAGCTATTTCGTGGCGACTGAAGTATGCAAGGTAATTTTATCAAAAAATCCTCATTGTAAGAAAAATACTATTATTTAAGGATAATTAATTATGTACAACAAGTCATTAAAAAAAGAACATACGTTCAGGGTATATTTCAAATACCTATTTTCTTTTTTGTATGTCATTATTTTCCTTTTAAACATAGTACCTTAATGATTTGAATTTTAAACACTTTCTCATGTTCATACTTAGGTATTTATGTTCTTCTGTTTCCTACTAATAACTTCAAATTGCAAAACAGCAAATGAAAAATTTTATTTTATACATTTTTTTCCAGCATGCCAAAAAGAAGCAACGCGTTCGTGTAGTCGAGTATTGGATTGAAACTGCACGTGAGTGCTTTAACATTGGTAATTTTAACTCCCTGATGGCTATCATCGCCGGACTGAATATGTCACCGATATCCCGCCTCAAAAAAACAGTGAGTCTGAAATACATTTTCTTAATATACATTCCTGCTGAATTGTCCGAACTCTCATTCGTAACTATTCTTACGTTATTAATACATTCGCGACCGGTAATCTTTTTCCGTCTTTAATACTGACAATGAGTACCGGTGAAAATAATGAAATTCTAAAGCTGGTTGCCGCAAATTTGTATCATTAAAGCAAGGACACAAATTGTAATATTTGTTTTGAATTATGAATTGTTTGCAATTATGTGGTGTTCAAAAGAAAAAGATTTGTATAATTCGTATATTTGATTTATAGGTAGATAATAGACCACTTGATATTATTGCCCTCAGTATATTTAGCATTATATTACTTGTATTTTGGAAAAACAGAGTAAAGACAAAATTTAATATTTCTGTTTAGTGTGTCGAATAAAAGAAAATACAATGACGTTTGCATAAAGAAACTATGCGATTCTTTCCAAATGATGTGTTGTCATGTCATCTGAAAATCTGTACGAACGATTAAGGTGTTTCATTGAGATAGCGGTTAACGGAAACGCCTAATGTTTCCGAATACGGAAACTAAAATTGCAGGACATGAATTCTCGTCAACGGTAATCAGGGATAGAAATTAAAATGACGTGAATTCACGTCAGCGGCAACCAAGAATAGAACTTGAAATGACGCGAATTCACGTCAGCGGTCGCGAATGTGTTAATAGTTCACACGAGAATTATTTAAGTCGAAGAACTGACAATGAGATAATAATCGAAGAGACTTCGACCATTCGATATCGATAGACAACATATTTTAACTCATATTTTTGTTATTGAACGACGCTGTACGTCCCGTCCTCTCCACAAAACATAATACTTTTTCTACCAATACTTTTTTAGTCGTTGGATGTTGGTTGAAGATTGATTGTTGGAAACTTAATTGGTTTGGACGTTTCAACATTTCTGTTTATGTTAAAACTTATGGCGGAAGACTTCCTGTTGATTCTTGAATTGTTGTCTCACGGGTATCAAAGCAAGGTTTATTAGCTTTAACGTAGTTGGTAGGATGAAACAGGTATTTAGGGCATTTGAAAAAGGTAAAGTATACTAACAATAAGACTATTACATAATAAGGCTATTGAATGAAGAGTCACTTTCTCTCAAGGTTGCACTCTCTTCCTTACGCTGTTGAAGTAGGGCTAGTATTTCGTCAGAATTGAGTGTCAGAATTGTTGTTTGACAAAAAAATAAAATTCTTGCAAATATTTTGGGAAATCAAGCTGGTGCATCCACTTTGCACCAGCTTCAATTTACAATTATTCCTCCTCGGTAGAATTGTGCAAAGTGATCGAGACAACTAAATTACCTGCGCATTGAAGAGTTAACGTTACGTTAATTAAAGCAAGAGGAGTGAAAATACAAACATTTTATCAAAATACTTTACTCATCTTAATTAATGTGGAAATGAATCACAAAATTTGAGCTTGCTGACGTATTAACCTGGAATATGGTTAGCAAAGATTAGAGCAAGTGCGTAACAGAGAACCACAGCTTTCTGTACGAATGGAATTAGCTATTGAACATTTTGACCAACAATTAAAAAAGATAATAAAAGTTTGAAACTGCGCGGCTAAGATAGTAAGCGTTTTCTGATCATACATTGTTCTTTATAGTTAATTGACCCACAGCAAAAATGACATGAAATATTATTAGTCATTTAAGAATAAAGAGAATTACGATGATTTTTTTCGAAATATGCTTCAACGGGTTTATTGAAAAAAAACTTTGACAAAGTTTAAAAAAAGTTTTGACAGAGAAAAATTCACCGATAAATCTAATGGCTATGGTGTGCAAGTTTCGAAAACACAGTCAACTGACTCGACCTTTCAAGTCCTCTGTTAAATCTGCAAAATTTTTTTATATGAAATGTAAATCATTCTTCAATGGTTCTACAGTTACTTAAAATGACCATAGTAGTTGCAACAGAAAAAATAAAAAGATTAGACAAACGAGGAAACAGACGGAAGGGAAAGAGAGAGATGAAGCGGGTTTTCCTTAAAAGGAGAGAATTTAATCTTTGCATTGACTGATTCATTTAATCAGACTTAAATAAAACTATTGCTTCGTTATAACCAATGATTTCGACGATCCAGATTTTCCTGTACTGCACTCCTCTTTAATTAAATCCCCCTGTAGCAAAGGACATAATAGAAGTCTTTCAGCACAGAAAGAATCAAGGTAGAGATTCCGAAAGAACAAGTTGATTCCCAAGCGCCCTTTCAATTTTGTAACTCTCGTTTTATAGTTGAGAATTCGTAGATAGAATGATCGCCCGGAGAATTACCAAACCTCGTTTACTCGTGCTGGATAAAGTGCGACAATAAGCACTGTGCAATCCTCGTAAATCGAACGTGACATCGCGACATTCAGTGTCAACCGTGAAGTTTCTACCAGAGTGAATCTTCGCTGTTCTAAAACGAATCGTTGGAAAGTAAATGCATTTTCGCGAAAAAATCACCACGATTTAAAATGCAAACGGTTAAAAAAAAAGAGGAGGTATTTGTTATAATTAATTTTTAATTAAATTTTTGCGTAACTGTGCCGCAGCCGAATTCTGCAAAAGTGGAGAAGAAAAGTGAGTTTAATTGAATCGCAGATTGAAATTCGTTATGGTAATAAAGTTAAAAATGAACTTTAAATTAATTTTTTATCGGAATTCTTGAGATGGATAATCTTTTTTATTTCTAGTTTCGATACTACGTTATATGAACAATAAGTACTTAAGTATAAGAATTCATATCATACAGAAGATGAAAAACTGTTACATTTATTTTATACTTTGATCATTACATACTAATTTTACAATAATAATGCTGCTTTTTTTGTATAATCATTGTATTTTGCTTGTAAAACTATTTAATGTCGAGTTTCATGCGTTTCTGCAAATGAAAGCTTTAAATGTGCAAATAAGATACGTAAATAGAGGCGGCCTTTAATGAGTTAATAAGTCAAAAGCAGATATTACTTTTTTTTTCCTCTTCAATTACATATTTCACATTTACATAACAATATATCGGTTTTGCGAATAAGAATTGACATAAAAGTTTTAAAACTTTTCAAATGGTTCCTTCTCATATGAAATAGCTGTTGTCTATTAATATGTAATAGTTGGTTCTTTTATATATAGTTATCGTCTAAAAATATAAATATTCATTTAAAGCACGTTAATCCTGACATTTCATCCGATTAAATTAAAACAAATGTAGCAGAAGAGTTGAATTGGCTAACTATAAAATTTTCGGTTAAACAAAATTTGATTAATGACACAAGGTTTATCATAGAATATACAGAATATCATACATGTATTCAATTAGGTTTTCTATTAGGTACATACATTATGTTTAGGATACCTGTGGGAACTTCACAAACTTCGTCAAGACGGAGAAGGGCGAAACGAAAAATATATTTAGAACACACAAAACACAATACTACTTTACACAAAGAGATACACATACTTGCAAAACGATATCCTATGTCAAACCGATTGGAAACCCATCTTAACACTAAATTTACGGAGCCAATTTGACTCACTCAAAATTTGATTACTATGTGTATAATATGATTGATTAGTTAATTTTTTAATAATAAATCTTACATTTAAATTGATTTGAAACTATTTTCTTTACAAAAGACTAATTTTCTTGTACGAGTCAAATTGGCTCACTTCAAATAAATAGGTGTATCAACACCCGTAAATCTAATGTTAAATATATGTGGTCTGAACTATTATATATACCCAATTTCTCGATAGTTAAATAAAATTTATTTTAATCAAGTATCTACCGCTGATTAGTCATCTTTCTCCGATATTTCTCCGATACCTATAATTATATTATAGATGGGTACGTTAGGGATATTCAGAGACTAAATTACAATCAATATTAGACTCCAAAGTTAAAATTGAACGGTATCTTATAGCAGGACTGTAAAATTAGCACACTAAACTTTAATAACGCAAACTCTCGCTTTTATTTGATATACTTTGGTTACCTGAAACGAAATTTATTATTATTATCCACACACGTATTTTTTTTAATTCAATCATTGCCAACGCTATCGCTGAGTACAGTTTCAGTTTGTATATTGATAACAAATCACGGAAAATAATAACAATACATTGGCGATTGCTTCTCTCTAACTTTACTTACAAATATTTTGTAACACGACGTTTCATTAATTTGTATCATAAAGTCTCCACCTAAATTCAACCTCTTTGGCATGTGTTAAATAATTCTACTTCCAGGCACGAAACCCAGACACCTTTTGACAAATTACAAAACGCGCCATGACTTAATCGCACACTGAATTGCGAACAAGAACGAGAGCCATTAAATGCTGTTTTTCCCGTTTTTAATTACGAAACTGACCCTCCGCGTTACGCGGATGTTCCTCCGAGTCTATTCGATGCGAGAGTGTATTCACGGTTCATTTGGCTCGGCCAGCTGATTTATATGGGGAGCGCGTAAAATAATTGCTGGAACTATCAGCGACCAGTTGGCGTGGGTCGTTTCGTAATTTTCGTTAATGAAAATTTAACGTTCGCATTCGGTCATCCTCGCCCGATGCTTCTGTATTCACGTTAAAGTCATTGCACGCCAGCAGAATTGGCGCAAAAAAACAAGGTGTTACTTTTTGCTCTTTCCCGTTGATGGAATGTACGTGTTGATGGATCATATATTTTGAAAATTGAAAATGCAATACTAATTATTATGATTGTTGTTGTTGTTATTATTATTATTATCGAACGTTAACTGAGAATTTAAAGTTAGAAGGATACATTTCATTGTGACTTCAATTAAAAAATTATTGGCTGAATTTGTTTTGATATTAATATTCAATAATAAATATAATGTTATTTTGGTGATAACATTTGCATCTCTTCAGCTTCCTAATATTAATCCTTGACACTCGTAAATTTTTTATTACCTGCCAAAAGTCCGCAATTAATTTGCAAAATACGTGAAAAAGGGAGGGCCTCAGTAAAAAGTTGTATTGCAACAGAGATTGCTATTATTATACTATCGTTATCGCTATTATCTTAGAAGTTATGTTGTATAAAATCGAGTTTAACTGGGCATTCAAGTTGGTGAAAGAAGTGTAATGTCGAGCCACACTCGACATAGGAGTGCTGAGGGTTAATGGACGTCTTTAACATAAACACAGTCTTCTTTGAACTTTTTTCTGTTGAACATTCGTTTAATATTAGAAATTATATCAGTTTCTTATTTCTTTTTTATACCCGTTTTCACTTATTACTCCAGTGCATAAAGAAAAGAATAAAAGAAGTAAGGGAGGAACATATTGAATGACAAGGAAAGATTATATAGAAGTAAAATTGTACTGAAGAAATGCAATTTACCTTGATGCATTACAAATTGTTCATTTTACCAACTACGTGCTATTTCTTCATTACAATTTTTAACAAGATGCATAGAAACGCGAAATTAAATAGATAACACCTGAAAGATAACGTTATTGTTCCAAAATACAAGTCTGGGCTTACGGATCTTTTATTTTGCCCTTTTGACGCATTACGCTCTTTGAAACTACATGCTTCAGTTATTGTTTCAAATTACTTTTATCTTCGTATATTTCTTTGTAAGGAAAGCTTTTGTCTACATTTTCGAACACAATACAAATGAATGAGAAGTGAAGCGCTTCTTTTTATATACGCACAGTAACTCCTAGTTGCAAACGTTATTTGAAAGGAGTACTGACACATTTCAAGTTTCCTGATTATACAAAATCGAAAACAAATCGAATTTCGAATGAACCGTAAGTTTATCTTTCTTCATAGTCTGATAATAATTGTATGAAATAATTCATCGGCATTTCGTAACCATTCAGTCACGGAAATAACTAAAACGTTCAGCCATTAATGAATTAAACAGCCTTCATTAGGAACCTTAACCCTTTGCGGTCCTATGTCGAGTACTGCTCGACATAGGTTTTTCAATTGATTTCATTTTCTGACACTTTAATATCGACATTTAAATTTCATAATGATTTTGTAATATCGCCTAATTATTTGCCAGTGCCTATAGTTATTGATATCAATAAAAAAAAATCGGTTAATAATGATAGAAAGTATTGTGAAATTAATTTTATTTAGCTCACTAGAAAATTGAGAAAATAATTCGGACCGGAAAGGGTTAATTCATATAGAGATCTTCGGACTGGAAGATTCCATGGACCAACGGCATCTCGTAGAAACAATGCTATTATAAACCGCAACCTCTGACTGTGATCTAAATTATGCCTACAAACGGAACCAAAATTTTTGGGTCTTATTTTACTGTATTTTCTGCCACCGTGTCGACATGGGTGCGAGAATGACAATTCCACAGAGCTGGTTGCAACCAAAGGACACACAAGAGAATAGCAAACGATAAATTTTTTCGCATCACTCAAAAATCTGAAAAATTTACCCACTGCTAAAGTGTGAAATTTCTTTTGGCGAGGATGTCCGGCTTTCGACTGCGTGGATCACGCAAAAACGTAAAACATTCATGTTTGTCATACAGATGTTCATCATTCACGTTTTGACATTTTATCACATAACATTTAGTCTTAACATATGTATGTATGCACTTTTCGACATTCAAACCTTTAACATACATATTCAACATTAAAGCTTCAGCGAAAGTTTAAATGTATTTGTTATTTTTTTCTATTTATACTTCGAAGCACTCAATTAAGTCATCATCGCAATATTTTTATTATTAACTGTGAGGATGGGAGGCGACGTGAATCGGAACCACAATAATCAAAACAATCCGTTCGTTGCAAAACGATATGTTACGGTAGAAAAAAAATGAGATACATGACGCGTGCATAACGATGAACGCACAATCTGTATAAAAACAATAGATGGGGGTCGCCACGCGAAAAGCAGAAAAAGGTGCGATCGGCAGATCGCGCCACCGACCGTGACAACGCATCGCCAATGTAGTCGATTTCCAACATTAACAAAAAACGAACAGATTCTATCATAGATGTAGAGAAAGATCACTGAAATCGTACTCTTTATGAAGAAAGGACTATGAATCTTAGATTTTATTGAATAAGGACAACATTTGGGTTTATTTCCAACGTCTATGACTATTTCAACTACGTATTTAAACAAAATTTTAAATAAATGTGCACAATCGAAGATGATTAACTATTTGCACTCCGAATCATTTTTTTATGAGCAGTAGTGCAAGATTATTTACAATTCTGCGAGTGCATCCTGTGGAAAGTTAAAAATCTTACTTTGTCATTAAAAAATAAGCATATGCATTTGAAAATTATATTTTACAATATGAAGAAATGTAAAAATACACTGGATTTATTTGACAACGGAGTTACCAGCTTCAATAATAATGTCGCTACTGCGGCAACAACGGAGTGCAAAAAGTTAACAAAAAGTAAAATAGTAACATCTATACGAATGAGAAAACAGTGTCATAAATTGTGCCACCTATGTTCTAACAATAAGTCGTATCTAGGAAACACACGAACCAAAAGTAAGTAAAATAAATAGTTCTTGTGTAAATCTTTTTAATAACAGCAATATCTAACAGTTACAAGATCCACAGAAATGTTTAATAATTAATTTAAATATTAAGAAATTATAATTCGCGGAACTATAAATCATAACAATGATCCTCCGTAAAATTAAAAAAGGTTACATTTCATGTAACATATTGAAATCGACAGTATTCTCTTTCTGATTGTAAGAACAAATTGTATCTTCAGATGTTCTGTGTGTGTATGACTTTGGCAACGGAATGCGTAAAACTTTAAATAATCATAATAAAATAAATAATTATACTAGTGCATCATCGTTACATAAACCTGTTGAAATAATCCAGGCTGGTCACCTTAGAAATAATAACAGTTTATTAAAAATGCATTGCCGTACCATCTACCAAGTATGTACTAAAAACAATAAAAATAATTATTTAAAGATCAAAATTGTTGCTGTTAGTACATCACACTACGATTAGAAGCGTTTTGTTGAGAAAACCAACTAAAAAACGTCTTGGGCAACCTTCCCCTAACAGTATAAATTTTGAAAATCATTTCCTACAGTCTACTACCGCTTCTTTCTCGAAATACAAAGTAGAAAATTAAATCTACTCCACATACAGTCCTAGCCGAGGGTCACAAGTGATTAAAAATTCACAAAAGTGATCCACTTGGAGAGAAAATCGAAGTTTTCCATTTACTTCGTACGATATTCTCTTTGCCCGGACGGATCTTTCGCAACTTTTTCGTAAGTGCTTCGTCGTGCAACTCTACATTAGGTAACCCTCATTTCGTCTTAGGTTCGAGGAGCCGTCGATACCGAAAGGTAAACGAGAAATCGGTCGAAGATGAACGATACCCTCCCATCGATAGAGAGTTAATTTACCACGGGGATAATCTGCGAGTGACGTCTTCATCGTGAAAAAGGGAACCCTTGGCTTTTCACTTCTCGAAAAGCTAATTACATTCGGTAGTTACGGACCTTCCACGAGTGGCTCTTCTTTATTTCTTTATTGTTTTTAACCGTATTAAACACAGCAGTTCTTGATCATTTTGAATATGTTGAAACTTACCAAATTTCAAAGTGGTTCTTACATTTCGATAGATTTGACAAACAATGATAGAAGACGGTAAGTTTCATTCGGGCAGTATAAATAATTAAGGGACAATATTAAGTCGTTTTCTGTGAAAATAATTTTCTTTGTTTTGTCAGTGATATTAGATTTTTAGTTGGTAAAAGCTGAGTCTTTAATCAATGTGAATAATGAAACTGCAGTGATATTGTTTAATCAGTACTTTTTACTCGGTACCAGATTTGTTTTGTATGAACTTTATTAATTAGCAAACCGGTTTGAAATTGTAAAATAACAGAATATGTGACAATATGTAGAATAGAGAGACAGCAAATTAATTTGATGTAAAACATTGTACGCTGGAAAATGAGGGATTACAAAAACTGTAAAAAACTTTAATCAATCATCTACCAACAATGGTATGAAAATAAATCTAGAGTAGATTAATAATAATCTTTTACGTTTATTACTAAATTAACAGTTATTACATACTGAGATATTATTCTAAACACTGTTTATTTATGTAAAATACGAACTATTACTATGTTTACAGATATTTGAATTAAACTTGTTGGCTAGTTTTGTATGGATCATAAAGACGTGTAAAATACTAAAAAAATAATATTAAAAGATCTAATAAATATTAGACTAATTAAATTACACGTATCTTTTGACATTTTTGGAATATATTTGCATATTAAGAAAGGTTTATTGTCTTCTATTTATGAATAATCAGGTAATGGCGTTGGTTTCATCAAGTAAAACATAAACCTTAAAATTGGAGATATTATAGCAAAATGCAACAAACAGTGATATTGTATAAAAAATGTATGTTCGTAATAAATAAAGATAACACTACTATAACTACACAGTGAGAATGGTAAAATATGGAAATATGTCTAACAATATTCGTTTTTATCGACAGAAATTACATTATGGATTGCAGAACATTTAAGAAGTTGTAAGGGATCAATTTTTATATCTTTAAACCTGACGAAAATAATTGATGAAATCAAAACTTATTACATTCGCCTTTATTTATTTCCTTGTTTTTTCTTCTCGAGCTAGTAACGACACTGTCGGAGAGTTTTCGCCCGGAGCACAGCGGAAGTCATTCTGTACAATAAAATTACATGAGGAACGGTCGGATTTAAATGGAGTTTTTAATATGCAAATCTTTTGAAATTTTAGAAGTCGGAGTCGTCGCGGATAAAGGAGAGTTTGACAAATGGTACCATAAAGTTCCACGAAAACACCGTTCTGACAATTTTTACAGACGAGAGATTAAAGTTTCGCTGAATTTCATACGTTTTCGAAGTCAACGTTTTTTTTTAGAAAATCAAGAATTTTTTGAAAGCTATAAAAATTCATTATTTATACATCTAATGAAAAACTAACGATAGTGATGACATTATTCTGCAATATGGCAAACTTCATTATTCAAAAGGAGAGAAAACGTCATTACTCCTTAATACGAAGATGTTAAAATTAGTTCCAGATTCTTAAATTATTGGTATTTCCTCTCGTTAAAATATTGCTTTCCAGACATTTTTGAATGCAAGAATAATCCTTACAGTTAAATAATTAAAACCGAACTCGAACTGAATGCTAAGTATATACTTACCTAGATATTATAATTTGAAGTGGTGCTTTGGTAGCACTAAAATTCCTTACACTTTTGAAGCCTCTATATTCCAATCAAGAGTTATATTTGTCTAAAGTCTCTTCGATCTTTAATAACCCAGTAATACACGTAGGTATCAGTATTTAATAGTCTATCTTTTGTCCATGCCCTTAGATGGTTTTTGTCAAACACAATTCTTATTAATAACATACATTATACTCATCTAACCCCATATTATCATATTTTTTAATTGCATCTTCCTTCATTCCTTCCCCACAAATTTTCATTAAAATTTTTCAGTATTGAAACTCATCTTCAGAAAAAGCTCAACCACTATTACATCGTTAGTTTGATACGACACAGCGAATTCTCCAATACCAAAAGGTCCCACAATTTCTACATCCTTTTCTTTCTCTTGCCGTAAAAAACAACACCCCTCGTTTTATTTACAATTTTGTCCAGTCAGGTGTCATTTTTCAAGCGTCATGCGGAGCACCGTTTCTTTGGTGTTTTCTTGTCGAATTCTCCTTGAAAGGAGATTCCCAGCTCAACCCGTCTCTCCCCCTCATTCCTACTCGTTTCCCATCCAGTTTCAATTTACCGGATCTGCCAGGAGTCTTCGATTCCCGCTGTTTTTTACTTCGTGAAAGCATTTCCCGAGAAATCGAATCGAGTCGCGTCGAGAAAAATGGCTCCCGCGGCGATCGAAGAGGAGTAGTACGTTTCACGGAATGCAGTCTGCAAGCGAGATTCTTACTCCTTAAAGAATTTAGTCCTCCGAGGAGATGGAGTTACCTCGAAGAAGAATCCACACATTTACGAGAAGGATTCGCTTTCTCGATCCTTGCGACGGAATATCGACGACATGTTATTCCGTTTAATAATTCTTCTACGAAATGTCGATAAAACGAATCTTGAGATATTTTAGGGTATAGGCGTGGGAAGAAATCGGACGTGAGCTAAAGAATGCTATTTATTTGAGGTTTACTATTTCTGTCTGATTTTTCATCCTGCATATCTATTATACAAGAGTATTTTGTCGTTTTTGAACTCGGGTTATTGCAACCCCGTGTGCGGGAAAGTTTAGTATGTACTTTTTCTTCGAGACTATCTAAACGAAGGTATATCTGATTTTTCTTATATAAGGTATAGCTCTAATGTGGGTCTAAGTATTCTTCTGAAAGCTATGAAGATTTTCATGTTTATGGATAATGACAGTATATTTTATTATTTGGAGTGTAACCCCTTCAAACCCGAATTTTTTTTTAGTTTAAGAAGAAATTATTTTTATACTAAAATTAACTTGATTCATGTGAATGAAAGCAACAATATACTTTCTCCAAAAATATTTATTTATTTATTTATAATTTGTAAATGTACATTTTAATCTGTTAACTGGAGAATTAACTTTCAGTCGACTCGTTTCACAATGTAGACTTTTTGCTTTGAAGGAAGAAGTAATCACAGCTAAAGTATCACGTTAAGACAGAATGGATAAGAAAAAGATAAATTGTAATGGATTCGACGTATTACGTTTAATAATTTGAAGTTGAAAAAAATCTTCATGCTGATTGGAGTTGTCTTTTTGCTATGATGAAATTTTTCGACATACCCGGTTAACAGGTTAATGGACATATGGTCCTTACGCAAAATTTGTAACAATAAGGAGATCTTGAGAAATATTTGTATGAAAAAATAAAATTCATTAGGTTATTGAAACTAAGTTTAAACCTATACGTAATAAAATACAGCACGAAAAGTATTATGTGCATTACAATGTGCACAGGGTCCGAAGGGGTTAACAAAAATTACACTTTCAATAGTTTTTAAGGAAAAGTGATTCGTGATATGAGATTGGCATATTTTCGTGTAAAAGTTATTTCTTCAGATATATGCATAGGTATAGAATAATTTATATGTCTAGTTTGATTATAAAGAAATTGAGTATATCATTATTGCAAGTAAAACGTAAAATATTTCAAGTATGTTACTTGTTCTATTATAGTAGCGTATCGTTAGCTGAGAAAAAACATGACACATAATAACACTAAATACAGGAAAAGCAACACAATAATACTTAAAACATAAACCGTAACTTTGAACACATAAATTAATTATTCGTAATCTAATAATTCACTGGAAATTTCCATTAACGACTGCCTCCAATATTTATAAAAAATGCGCCTTGTCGTTCCGACAACAGATCAACACGATCCAGCCGTTGCAGTGGCATCGAACATTCATACTATATACACATACACGCACTAATACATAAACTAACACTCTTACACATAATTAAATCATAAGCACCGCCGTTATCTTCATTTATTCCAACAAATGATTTAACGTGTCTTTGAAGAAATTAACAAAGTTGCTATACATGTGAGTGTACAATTAACTCGAATATATTTAGTTACAATAAATAGTTTTGATACATTTTGAGTAAAATATGCAAAGAACAATATGCTTGAATTTATGCATATTTACCTCCTCCCTATCTTAAATAAGGCAGCTCTGAAAATTTAATGACCCAGTGCCACGTGGAAAGACTACATCATTTTTTTCATTGCAATATAATTTATCGTCACTGTCTGCTTATTCCTCCCCGAAAAACTCAATCACTTATATTGCATCTATAATTATAAACATTTTTAACTCTTTCGTTTTACACCAACGAAACTGTAAACGGACGTCTATAAATGAGAAAATAATGTTTTTTTTTTAACGTATTAATATTCTGTTTAGTAAAAATTAATAGCTTTTAATATTTTCAACACTTTTCCTACACGTTCCATTTGTAATGAAAATTCCGCCGCTGTTAATTTTGATTCCAATTTTATCCGTTCAGCGATTTAAAACGGATAAATGGATTTAAAGCTACATACTTCGGTAAATAAAAAATCTCTCAAAATAAATGGGCTTATAGCCAGAAAAATATTATCGAATGTGTTTGATGATATTCCAATAGTATCAGCCTGGACATCGACAGATGTCCAAAACTTCCGCTGAATATGACCGTGGGTGTATTTCCCTTGCTCCTCGTTAATACTATTTTTCGGCTCTTTAATGAAACGCCTCTGCAGCAGTTCGTTATTTCTTCGTCGCCGTGGGACACGTTATATCACGAATAAAAAAAAGAGGCAGGGTGAAATCTTGATGTACGAAATTGCTGATATCCGAAATTAATCCATTATTTGAGTGTTGAAATTAGTGGAATTTATTACACTCCGCTCCATAGCCACGCAATTTAATCGTCGGCATGGAAAGTTCGATAAATGAGATTCGGTTTAATTAATACGTATTAGCGTATCCTAAATTTACCGTTGACGAACATAAAATAATTTCCAGTAAATTGATTTTACGCGACGTTGGGAATATCTGACGGTTTTATGGTTTCGCACTTTTGGTTCAGTTGGCAGATTAGTGTCGTTAAAATCTTACTGATAATGCTTCATGACACGATAATTTATTTTTGATCTTTTCGAAAAATATACAGAAATCAAAGTATCAAATTGGTATATCGTTATTCAATGTATATATTACGGTTCAAGTAATTATCTAATCACTTTGAGAAAGTGATTGATTTGAGAAGGAATTAATTTAAGGATTTATCACATAAACCACTAAATATTAATAATTCACAGCTATCTTCGGTAAATGTAAGGAAAGGAGTGGAAAAATATTCTCCTCTAAACAAACATTCAACTACATTCAAGAAAAAAGTTTAATAATTGCAAGGACCCTTTTTTTCCTACTAATGAAGTTCAAAATAATAATATGAGCTTGAGACAATGTACGCGATTGAAAGCTAATTTAGGTGATCAGGGATTTCATTATTACAATTGTGCAGACGTTTATAATTTGTAAAAAATTGATTTTCTGGTTGCTGGATTTGGATTGGTATTATTGCGGGAATCCCGATACGCATATGTTTTTCCATCGCTTCTGTTTTTTCAAAAAGAGTACAATACATGTAACGTGAAAGTTGGTTTTGTAAGGAGAAATAAACTAGCTTTGTAAACGTTTTAATTTTTACTTTTCTCTATCCGGGACAACGTAGGACCCCCCTAAATTTAACGAGGTTTCTCACATAATTCAAATCGCTGCAAATGCAAAAAGACATAAAATCATCTGAAATTCCAAATTTACGATTTAAAGTCTTCCAGTCAAAATAAATCAATTATTTATAACGTGATATAATGTACAATCATTACAATGTATTATTAACATTTACGAAGAGATACGGATTTATTATGTCAATTATATATAGTCAATCATGTAATTCAATCAGGATTTATTATATCAATCAAAACAAATGACATCTTCGGACCAAAGTTTAATAGCTGAACATTATCAAAGAGCTATAAGTTTTTTAACTATTTATACACCATTCATATATCAAGTATTCTTCACAATAGAGCGAGCAACTAAAGTCAGGAATTAATACTTTTTCAAAATCGAAATAAATAGACAGAAAGGAATATTTGCGAAAGAAAAAAAAAGAAAAAGCAAGAAAAGATAGGATCTGATAGCTGTAGGGACGAGAGGTAAGAATATCGGGTTAAAGGCAATGGGATCAATTCAATCGCATTGTATCGCGACGGGTCGAGTCAGATGCTCTTATTGTCTGTCGTGAACAGATTCGGTTGAACGAAGCTTTCGTATTTGTGCCACTACGTTTATAGCATATGTGTACGGACAAAAAAAGAAACAACAGAAGCAAAGAAGTGAGAAAAACGTTGCAATTATTGTTATCGTCGAAGTAATACAAATCTCTGCTTTTATAAAATGCATTTCATAGAAAGTACCTTATTCAATATTATTCAGCAGAAGAAGTGCATTCTATCTTTAAGAAATTTGCATTAATTTTTTTTAATTACTTTGATAATTATACAGATCCTGACACATATTCAAAGATCAATGAAATCGGTGGAGCGAACCATCATTTGTGTAATTATGATGCTTTCTGCTAACTGCAAGTCTATATTTCCATAAAATCTGAAGATAATATACAATTGTACAATTTGACAATTGTTCATTTCATCACATTCTCTGCAGACACTGTTCTGTTGTTTTCTGGTGGCTGTTATTATGCAAATAAACATTCTATCATCCGTTTCATTTACTTCCCTGCTATCTCCATTAGCACATCATAATCATTAACCTTTATGGAGACAATCGTATAGGCAATCCACGAGTTAAATATATTAAATATTTGTGCGGTTTTTTGTTTTGTAGCGAAACATCACCCTCTTGAAACGTTACCACCAACATGCAAACAGGTAGAATTGTTCATTTCAAAGCTTATACCTCACTTATTATTGGGATAAAATGTTAATGTCATCAATAAGAGTTAGTATTTTTATGAAATTTTGACTATAATATATGAATATACTGGTTGATCTACTGTTAAAAATGCATTTTAAACGAGGGTTTTTTAAAAAGAGGCAGAAGCAAACAACCGCAGGCATGAACCCATTTGTTATTCTGATAAAGGTTCGTAATTAAAAACTTTTCGTAAACAATTAATTTTAGTAATGTTTATTGTCTTTAGCATATATAATGCATCTAATGGAGAAATTTATTCGCTAGTTATTATACGTTTTTGATTTGCCGACGAATCCTGGAACGAATTACTGTCGTTAATCTAAATACCAGTATACATATATGATTACATAAAATAATATAGCACTTTGCTGTGTTAATTATGCTTGTGTATTGCTGAAAAGTGTATACAAATTGCATATAACACTGATGCTGTAGATAATATAACATATAAAATGTACGTATATTGAAAATTTAAAAAGGATTATGTCATAGAGCAGGGATGGCCAACTCGCGGCCCGCCTTGAACATTTTTCCGTACCGCGAGATTATCATCAGTATCGTTATTATTATATTATCTATGTTGATACGTAAGAATAATAATAACTCACATATTTCAATTTTTCACTCCGCAAAAATGGCTATAGTGGGTCTAAATCTAATATGGGGATATATAATTATATATGCGGCCCGCAGAGTTATGATGCATTGCCAAAGTGGCCGGGAAGATCATTTCGGTTGGCCACCCCTGTCATAGACGTATATTACTCCAAAAATCCCATCATCGCTGACGGAGATAAAAATAAAGCTACGATAGACAGCAATTGTGATTTCACAACACTCGAGAACTTGTACGATTTCTCAAATACCTCAAGATAAGAAAAAAAGGATTTTCATTACTTACGAATAAAACGACTCGTGTGTTACAACGGGTGTTAAAGGAGGGGCGCGCGGAAACCCATCCAGGGCAGCAACTCGGCCTGAGATGCTTAACGTTGACGATCGCCTTGGTCGGCGCGGAACCACTGCGCCAGCGACCTCTCCCTGCTGTAACTTCCTTTTCGCGACCTTTTCTTCTAAGATTCTTTTATAGAAAGGCTCCTCCGCCCTAATCCCACAAATATGTCCTCTTTTATTCTAGAGATTTTTAGATACCTGATGTGCCGAACACTGACACGTCGAATCTGTTCAATGTTTCAGTGGTCAAAGGTACAATCGGCGAAATTCTCTATCTTGGAGCACCAAATGGATCCTAGCAGCAATTTCAGCAGTTATCGCAGCACACTAAAGGCAGCCATGTGGCGTAGCGCCGGCGCTACGGACGAGAGGCAAAGAATCGTCGTGCCCTTCTTTAGCCTGCTGGTTAAGGATCTTTACTTCCTGAATGAGGGATGCAGCAACAAGTGAGTAAAAAAAATAATTCTTCCTCGTCTAAAAATAGAATCTCGACTTTAACAAATACTCTCTGTTGAGGAGTTTGACTGTCTTCGATAAAAGTGGACTGTATTACAGTCTATACCACAAGAGCGTGGACGCGATGTTTGTGAAACCTTATACGTAATTTGTTAAAGACTGTGCTGGTCTAAATATACAAAGTTTCCTCTAATACACAATAGGCCCAATTCTTTTAGTATCGTTTCTATCTCCGAGAAATTCAGTTCATTTCGAAATGAGTGCCGTGTACGCTAAACGATTCATAGCGGTCTTGTTGTGGCATCACCCGAAAGGTCCTAAAATGACTGTTAGAGATGCAGCAAAATATCTGCATAAATCTCGCGCATTCGTAAATAAGTGGGTGCAACGGTATAAAGACACAAATTGTGTCGATGATCTCCCTGGCCGAGGTTCGAAACGGGTTACGACGAAACGGTAAGATAAAGCGATTTTACACCTTTTTTCGAAAAATCCGACGCTTTCCTTACGTAAATCGCAAACAATTTTAACTAAAAAGGGCATAGATATAGGTATATTAAAAAGGTATATTATAAAAGTACTAATATAGGTATATTTGTATCGAAGCCGTCTTTGTACGGAATGGAAAACACAGAACGGTATTAATGTGTTCGATTGGCCATCTCAGTCCCCCGATGCCAATCCAATCGAAAATGTTTGGTCTGTTATGAAGTACAAACTCCGAGAACAGCATATTTTCAAATTGAAAACTATAGTTCGTCGAATTCGAGAGATATGGAAGTCGAAAAGTTGGCTGAAAGCATGCCGAGACGTTGTCAAACGATAATCGCTAATGGTGGAGATTGGACATTTTATTAAGGAAGTGCGTATCAATTTTTTAGATGTACTTTCGATTTATATGATATTTCTTATAAAAAAGTTTTATTCCCACAGAGATATCGCGTCCACGCTCTTGTGATACAGGCTGTATTTTGATGTTGGTAATAGATTGTTGATCATGAACTTCTCTGAATATGTATGTATATTTATAATGTTTATGACGTTTTAAAACTTAACAGTAGCTTATAATAATAAATATACGGAACTCTCAGTATTTTGGATTGAGTAAAAAGTAATTTCGTATTTTTAGGTCAGATTAAGAGATGGAATTTTCGTATTGAAAAAGAATTTTATTAAACAATATATGCACCGTTTTGTTCGATTACTTTTCGCCATCTTTCAGGCAATTCCAAAATTCCACGCTCCCAGAAGCTTCCAGTTTTATGAGCAAAAAACTCCTCAAGGTGCGTTTTGCAAGCCTCCAAAGAACTAAAATTTTTTCCATTCAGGAAATTTTGCAGAGATCTGAATAAATGAAAATCTGATGGTGCCAGATCAGGTGAATATGGCGGATGAGGCAAGACATCCCAGCCAAGCTGTAATAATTTTTGTTGGGTTGCCAAAGATACATAAGGTCGAGCGTTATCCTAATGAAATATGACCCTATAACGACTAGCTAATGCTGGACGCTTTTCGTCGATTGCATTCTTCAAACGATCGAGTTATAAACAATACTTTTCAGAATTGATGGTTTCATTTTGCGGAAGAAACTCGTAATATATGATCCCCTTAAAATCCCGCCAAACACACAGTATGATTTTTTTTTGCGTGGATATTTTGTTGTTAGCTGTGGTTTGTGGCGGTTCACCTCGTTTACCATACGACCTTTTGCCCCTTACATTGTGATAAACAATCCATTTTTCATCTCCCGTTATCATCTGTTTTAAAAATGGAACGCTCTCATTGCGTTTAACCAGTTAAGCGTGGCGTCCTTTTGGCAAAGCGCGCACCTGTGTGTGTCGCGATAAACAACACACTGTTTACGAGTTAGCTCTCAGGACGTTATGAATCCAACTCAAATTATTTATAATTTTTATTTGTCTTGACCTCTAAACATTTTAAATATATTAAAATTTACGAATATAATTTAGTTTTCGCCAAAATTACAATTTAAATATCAAATTGTAACAAAATTTTACGCATGACGGATATAGCCGTCATAACACAAAATTCTGCCACGTCTCCATGACGGATATATCCGTCAAACACGCTTAACTGGTTAAGCAATGAATCGCAGATAGAGATGCGGTACCCGCAGTACGAAATTACTTTTTACTCAACCCAATAGATTCGACGTTTACATTGTTCTACTTTTCAAACTTGGTCGTTGCTATGAAAAAATTGACTAATTGAATGATGTGACTGTTTAAACTGTACTGAATTGACTTGAATCTTTGAACCGTATATCGAGTTCTTGTGCCGAACTTTCATCTGTTTGAGTCGAAGAAATAGACTGATTTTGCTAGCATTGGCATGCCGTTGTTTCTCCTCCACACGAGCCACAAACCCCAACAAGCTGTCTCCTATAATGTTCTTAATACTCTCGGTGAAATATTTAATTTTTATGGACAACATGAAACATTCAATCAAATGTGGAAAATTTCACGAGCGTTCTGCTGAAACCTACAAACGGGAAATTGCCTCGGTACTTAAAAATTTTATGATATTTTAAATATCAGCTCTGATTGGCACTGAAATATTTACGTAGGAAATGGCCACTGATTGACTTCATCAATAATAATATTTGCCAATGCTCCAATTACTCATATATGATATCCTATATATTGTATCTAAATTATATACGTTATTTTGAGCTCCGTATTATTAGGTACCTATATTATATATATTACGGCTATCAATTAACCGCAGTTTGCATAACAGAAATACAAACAAACAAACACAATGCATGTCATGTAACAAAAAATGATACATTTGGTAAATCAAATTGATTACAATTCTGTTATTTGTTAGATACCATTAACGCTGGTCTACAAACTTGAATATCTTTTTGCCCAAAGAATATTTCTGCAAATTCTTATCGATTTTTGTGGCGTTGAACACAAATATGAAGTCTGTTGGCCTCAATCAAACTCTATTTGTGATAAAATCAATTTTGAAAAAAAGAATAAATTTTCAACCTTTAGAATATATTGCATTTTAACCGTTTTAAAGTTTTTTCCCGTTACGTGATTCTACAAATCCTCCCAAATATAACAATGCAAATTAGTTTAATGTTACACACCTTTAAACATGTTTAACCCTTTGCACTCCGCTGTCCCCTCTCAGGGGATATCGTAATTCTAGCATATCACTCGGATGTCCCGTCTCAGGGGACATTCAAGTTTATTAGTGATTACGGGGAATTGAGTTATTTCAGCGCAACTTTTTGAGACATGCATGTTTCCCTGAAACTTTCTCTTGAAATGGCACGAGAAATCAAATCAAAATATCGTGAAATTACTAAGATATATAAAAGAAATGTCATGACGGTCCGAGCACTTCTCGGCGCCATGGCGCGCCACTTGAAAAGAGCGATAAGGAGAGTTTGTAAATAGAAGACAGTTCCGTATGCGAGCATACCTCGCACTGTATAGTGCGATTTATAAATATAAATAAACAAATCTACAACTGGAGGAAAAGATATTCAAAGCTGAGCTCATGTCAGTCTGGTTTGAAGTGTCGAGCGGTACAGGTAGATCTAACAAGTGAAAAAATCAAAACAATGATATTGTTTTGGTAAATATCATACTCCTACATAATTTAGCGCATCTCAAAAAAAATAATCAAACACAATTGACGCACTACAAGTTTATTAAAGACACTTATTGATGAGTTGAGAAGTGATTTTCGTTAATCGAGAGCGCATCCGTCCACATCTTCGGCGGGTAATAGATTGAATAATAAGCTACATATTTTCGATGTGGGAGAAAGAAAACGGGATTCCATTGTTTGTTCCGACAGGAAAACACCTGGTGGCAGGCGTCAAACAACTTATTATTGTCAAACATGCACTGATCAACCTGCAATGCATATTGGGGAGTGTTCCAAAATTTATCATACTGCACAAAATTATAAACAATAAAATATTGATTTTTTTTGCAAATATACTTTCCTCGATTTCAACCAATTCATATAAGTCCAATATCATTATAATACGTTACTTAGTTCCAAAATTATAATAAATAATACGAGGGTCTGTAAATGTTCGTTTCTGCCGTAAAGTGGCGCTGAGGGAAAACGTCAAAGGGAAAACGAAGCCCAAATTACTCCAACTTTTGTCAATATTTTTCTATCTATCTTAAAAACTAGACGTTCAGGAGAAATTCTAATAGAAAGTGGCGATAGAACAGATATTTTTCTTGAGCAAACCGTAATTGAAAGCTGCAATGCAAGTTTTGTTTTGGGGTGAGAAATTAAAATATTTACGCAAGATGCAGAAACTGCCTGTGATTCTCAGCGCAACCGTTTCACCCGCACGAGCTGGTTACTGCAAGGCACTGCTCTACATTTTACTGCCAAATCTAATTATTTATCCGTGACTGCCAAATGTAATGATAATCTTTGGCTGCCAGAGCCCCTTATACTATTTCTTCAGATGCCGATGTCTCATTTCAACCCCCTCCAACCACCTCCAATAAATATTCACAGACGATACGTATGATTAGGGGTAGCAAGAGCTGGCACAAACTAGCTGCGACAAAGTATGATTTTGTGTAATACTGCCAAATTGAAACTAAGGAGTACGAGGATGTCACTTCTTTTACATTATGATTTGTGACGCCAATGCCTAACTCCATTCCTTTCCATAATATTCTTGTAATCCTGGGGGAAAAAGAGGAGAGAGTATATCACCGTCTGTAGTCAAAAGAATGAGGAAGTATTGGTAACCCTGAGCAACACAATGCCACATATCGGTTCCAAAAGGGAAAATTGAGAAATCCTTGAGTCCTTAAACCTGCACATACATCCAATACACAACAAAATTTGCACATACCTACAATAACGTCAGAATCAGGTTGACCTTTTCATTATTTTTTTATTATTATTAACAGAAAATTCAAAAACGAAGCAAAATTGAGCTCAAAGCGTAGGATTAATGAATTAAAGCTCGATAAAGGCAAATCGCTTGTACACTGTCATAAACAATAATCTCTCACAAATAGCTACGTATATAGGTACCTGCACGTCCATATAATACACTTTACAATATTAACCCTTTATAATTCGAATAATTTTCAACATGGCCTTTCAACAACTCTGAATTATTTTTGTTATGAGTTACTATGTGATCGAGGACGTGCGAGCGTGCCTTTGTGAAAGGTTGAAGATTTTATTGTATGTATAAAAATACAAAGTTGTTAATGAAGTTATCAATTTATGTTGCATTACGATATCGCCACTGCGGTGTCCCGCGGTAATAGAGTGGAAAGAGCGAAAGTTGTGAGCTTAACCCTGATTTGTTACTTCAAACCACTGTACAAGACTTTTAATTAATCATTAAGAATTCTTCCCGTATTTTGAATCACTACAGAATTATCGACATGCAATGACTAGATGGAATTACTATGTACGTTTAATTTGAAAAGCGCAAATACCGTATCCGACTGCAACGAAAATCGAAGACGGAAACTCTCGGGGAAAATATTTATAAACTAATTTAACTTGGCAAGAGACGCAAGCAAAATCCTTTCTAAGAATGAGAACGTGATCGACAATTTTCAATCACCTAGCGAGTATCCGTTCTTCCTTAGAAACCTTAATTTTTTTCTTCCTGGAGAATCGATACATGCGTTGTAGAAGATAGACATTCTCCACGAGATGTTCCTCGTTTCTTTTTTTTTTCCTTCGCTCTTCGAACGAATTTATCATTGCAACGAATGTGCCGCGTCGTTCTTTTCGTTTTCCATCTCGTGAAAAACGTTCCGGCGCGTGTAAACTTATTAAACTTGTAATGGCAAAAGTTGTTTCGCTTGCTGTGCTCGAATCGAAGAAGTCGCTAGGAAGACGTCGGAATGGAAAAAGGAGAGTAGAAAAGCAAATGCTTCGAGAATTTCGTCAGATTATCCACGCTATAAATATTGCTCGATCGTCATGCAGATGTTTCTCATACATATTTCTTTTTTATTGAAAACTTCAAATTGAATTTTATACTTGCAGGTAATCATTTTATTTTATTCTTAACACTAGATCTACCAAACAATTTTTGCTGTGCCCAATTTTTTCCAAAAATTCTCCAAGTTTGTAAGAGAGTCATAGGGCAGATGTTCTACGTTGATCTTAGAAAATACAGATTACAGAATGGATTACTTTTTCCACAGTACTCATTTAACCCTTTGGGACCCATTTTTTCCCTGATTTGAGGTTATTTGGGACAAATATGGGTTTCTAACAATAAATATGGAAAAATATTTTTAAAAATTGGAAATATTGACATTTTTTGAGTAAACAGGGATGGGACAAATATATCCCAGTGGGATTTTTAACGTTGAGATTATATGTCCCAACGGGAACATCAATAAAGATTTTGTGTATTACAAAATGAAAGTAATTTATTGAAAAAAAAACCAATACGGTAAATTTTTAGTAATTACTCAATTAAGAAGTATGATAAAGGAAAACTCCAGAGTTGTTGTTTATAAACATACTGATCCGCGCATTCATGTCTCAGCTTGCGAAGACGTTTCGAAAACGTCACCAATAATTGAAAAAACTGTTAAAGCACAATTCCCGTGTAAAACGCGATGTAAAAGGACTGGTAGAGGTATTGGGTTGTTCGGAAAGTTCGTAGTGTATTCGAAAAATGGCACAATTAAAGCTTTTTATGACTGTCATTTGTTATTAAAGTTATTTTGTAACAGCATAACATTGAAAACCATAGTTTGAAACATTATTCAGAACAGAAGGCAATAAAATGTATTAGTATTTTGTGCGTATAACAGTGGCAAGAATATGGAAAACAGAAAAGTACATTTCCTACATTTAATGCTTTATTATTATGATAAAGGTAAAAACGCTGTTGAAACTAAAAGAATAATTATGTGCGGTTTACGGAGATGATGCTGTTGGTGATAGCACTGTCAGAAAATGGTTTTCCCAGTTCAAAAGTGGTCATTTTTGTTTGGAAGATGCACAGCACTCTGGTTGGCCATCCGTTATTAACGAAAACGAAATAAAGTTGTTAATAAAAAATAACTCACAGCACACAACTAGGGACATTGCTGAGACATGGAAAATATCAAACAGTACCGTATATGAACATCTTAAGCAAGTTGGGTTCAACAGTTGTTATGACGTATGGGTGCCGCATAGCTTAACGGAGAAGAATTTAAAGAATCGCATCTCTGTATGTGACTCTCTGTTAAAGCGCAACAAACCTGATTTTATACAATAATATTGTAAGAAAAGATCTTACAATTAGAGAACCGCAGAATAATCTGCATTAGTAACACCAAAAGACGCATTGCATTTGAAGAAGGTATCGCTCAGTGTACGGTGGGACTGGAAGGGTATTATTTATGACGAACTTTTAAACAATAAAGAAACTCTTAATTCTGATAAATATTGCGCCCAAGTGGATGAATTAAAGGAAACAATTTTAAAAAACGGCCCGAGTTGACCAAAAGGAAGAATGTCGTTTTCCACCAAGAAATCGCTAGACCGCATGTGTCAATGAAAACCTGATAAAAATTATTGGATTTCGGTTGGGAAATTTTACCCCAACCGACCTACTCGCCAGACCTAGCACCATATGATTATTATTTATTTAGGTCTATGCAAAATTTGTTGGAATGACCAAAAATTTAGTAGTCTGCAGGCTTGCAAAAATCATGTAAAGCAGTTCTTTGGTAAGAAAAATGAAAAGTTTTTTGAGAAGGGGATTATGAAGCTACCTGATAGATGGCAAAAAGTAATCGATAGAAATGGTGCATATTTTATTGAATAAAGTATTTATTTTCCAAAAGTTTATCGAGTTTGAATATCACCCAAGTAACGCTACGAACTTTCCGAACGACCTAATATTTGAGTATGGACGTGTTGGGATTTGTATGTCCCTATGGGGCCGAAAGGGTTAACATACTGAAATATGCTAGATTTAACGTCGGTAGTTCTAAGTATTATTTGCAACAATGGTATGCTTGTTATTTTTTTTCTACTTTCTACAAGCATATTTATAGGTACAAAAATATATAGCTTTTTTGATTAAATTATTTCATTTGAACTTCCTTTCAAAGTACTTGTTAATTCATCGATAAAACTTGTATCATTAAAGTGAAGTGCAAATGCATTTATTCTGATAATGGTATCAGTAGTTATAGCAGAATTTCTTTAGATAAATTATATTTTGTAGTGGATTTAATAGAAGATTTATAATAAATCACTACTAGCCCATTTCTGGTGTACACGTTGATGCACGTTAAAACTTACAATGTTAAATATCTCAAAATATCATAAATGTGGCTTATTATCAAACAGCAGAGCATAAGTTGGAATGTAGTTTTTCTTTATTTGAAAAAGAGGTTAAAAATTTTTAAAGTAACTTTTAAAGTGACCGATATAAAATAATAACTTCAATTCATGAGATACGAAAGTTCTCAGGTTTAAAGCAGAATTTCTCTAATTTTGTAATGAAATTGTTCCCGTTCCAAAATAAATATCGGCATTATCTATTTTTATTCGATTAAAAGAGAGGACATTTTTTACACTAGAATTTTTTCTACCTCGTGATTCCACTTTTCGAGCTTTTTAAAGCTCATCGACAACAAACCGTAGGCAACATTTTCATACTCTTTAAAAATGTATAAAATCCACTTCATAAAGGAATAAAATTATTATACGTTACTACATATAGCCAAAGCTAGATTATTCTGTGACCAGGCATCACCAAATAATCTCACTCGTAGCGAAAATGCAATTATAACTACTCGATAGACACTTAGTATTTAATTTAATTGTCATATTTCTAACTTACGCCTATACTACATACTATTAGGCAAAGCGAGAAGTAATGTCGTTATTATTAAAATCAGAACAAATTGGTTAACCAAAAAAAGTCTATAATGTTTATTTCTTCGAATTATGCAAGCTAGACGTCAACAGTGATAAGCTGACAAGGTTTTAATAATTCATAATAAATCACACCCAAAACATCCCACCAGATATATGAAATAAACCTACATTTCTTTTCGCTTTACTTAATATTTAAGCTTGTAAAATTAGTAATTATAATGAACTATGTTAAATTACACAAAGGCGGCACATACTTCGGAGCGAATAAAATGTGTGAATAAAACAGTTATTTTGGAACGGAGGGAATAGTAACAATCTTGTAATAAAAGAAACGAATGAACATTGAGACGAGGACCACCCATTTCTCGCATCGTTGATAAATATCGACGTCTCACCCAGCAAACATCCACCCAAGAGATAAATCGGTAGCCCCATGTAAATGTCTTTTAGGTCCATGTAACGAATACGTAACACGAACGAGGGCGTACCGTAGCAGTACCAGCGATTTCACGAAGTTCCGACTCGCGATAAATTGCCGAAGTTCGGCCCGTAATTTCGAGAAGACCTCGCGAATCCGCGCACCCTTATGTACCATCGTATTTTCGTCCTCGTAGTCGTCGTTACTGAGAAATTCGCTCGTGCCAATACGAAACGTGCGATAACGATCGCAACGTCCTTTTTTTTCAACGGATCTACGAAGTCGGAAACGAGAACGTGGCTGCGCATCGAGGACGAAAATTCGTCGACGTACATACAGGGGCAAGAATTTGTTTGTGGGGGATGCGCTGACGCGATACGAATCTCGATACGAATTTAGACATGTATTTTCTGATTCAACAAATAGCTTTTGACTTTGCATCGATGTTAAAAGTTTCTCGGTGATATCACGGCCTTTTTTCAGAATTTTGGGATTTGTTTTTTGTTGGATTCAAAATGGCTGGATTAGGGATTTAAAAATTTTTCCTAGAATTCAAGAGCTGTAGCTTTTTTCGATACAATTGGGTAGTTTTTAGTCTTCCATTTTAACTAATTACTTTTTTATATTATGAAAAACGGACGATTGTTGAAGATTCATGTATGATGTGTTCAAGTATCTTTTATTATGAAAAATTAACTTCATTTTTAGCAGAAAGATAATTGTGTTAAGCTACTTACACGAGTAGGAAAATGTTATAAATGTGTAATATTTAGTATTCTGATATTGTGAATATTACACATGTATCGCATTTAATCCACGGAGTGTATTAAAACTTATGTGAATATTGTTGAAGATTTTAAGTGACAAATTGTTGCACTCGCTGAATATTATAAAGGTTGTCACAATTTGATATTTTTTATATATATTCTTATTATATATAATATACATTGCCAACATTCTGACCACTTTTAATTTCGTATAAGTAAATAGAAATAATAAAGAGCCATACTTTATTAATAACAGTGATCACCATTTTCTCTTTAACAGTAGCGGTCTGAACAATATGCATTAATGTAGTGTTGAAATCTCCTTTCAATTGTTTACCAATTGCATTAAATATTCCGTTACCTTTATTATTATTGTTATTATTATAGTAGAAAATACTTTTCTATTTATTAAAGATATATTCTGTAGTATATACCGTTGATATGCGGGAGCCTCCCGAGACGAAGAAATGAGGTCACATTAAAGTAGACATTTTCACTATTCAAACTAAAAAAATCATCCCCCTACCACCTCCAAAAGCCGAAGAACTATAATTCGAACTTTGACCTGTGCCGCTTCCCTGGCCGGCATGACTTCTCTTTAAGGCCTCCCAGAAATCGGGCTTACCTGACTTTGAAATTACATATCTTACACGTTTTTGGGCCGATCCTGGTGGAACTTTATTCTACGTCTTGGATAGAGTCTTGGCTTTCGATCGATAACAATAAAATCATTCTAGAACTATTACACACTATTTTTTATATATTATACAAGTACATCAATAATACAAGTAAATATACAAGTAAAACACCAGGAACATGTACAGAAAATTTTAATTCTATAAATATAAGATAACTTGATCAAAAGAAAAAAATAATTCAATGTTTATTCAAAGTTATTAATGCGAACAGTGTTACAAAATTGCTTCCCACCTACAAAAAGTTTCCATTCCGGTCAAAGAATCTCATAGACTTGTTAGATTTGCATTTGTAAATCACTTTATACTGCGACAACTTAAAAATTCTCTACACTGCCAAGCACCATTATTTTCTCCATGCACAGACTTCTTTGAAAGTCGTTGACAAAGCAATTACACAAAAAGCTAAATACCTACATAACACACAGTAATAAATAAACGTATGCATAACAGAGATCATTGACCTTTCATCCGTTTCAAATTACAAATCCCTCGACAAGTTCAAAATTTACCATACCTGATATATCAATTTCTAGGGAAGCATGTCAAAGTGTCGTTAAATCGTTCAATGGGTGCAACATTAACAGGGTTGAGGCAAAATTAATTTATCGAAATAACAAACAACTTCCCCGTCCAGCAAGTAATGTGCGGCGTCGAGCGTGAACACAAAGAAACTTACGCGTCAAAGGACCCAATGTTCATGCCGTCGTAGTTGCTATTGATCGGTGCCACGTCGAGAGAAGCAATGTGCAACCAAATAGCATGTATCTCAAAGTACAATTAACCCATTATCAATCTCCTTGAACGGTTGTTGTTGCAGATTACCGAACGGACACATCAACTTCGAGAAGTTCTGGCAGCTGGCAAAGCAAGTGACTGAATTCATCGCGTGGAAACAGGTCGCCTGTCCGTTCGAGAAAAATTCTCGTGTCATTGCATTTCTACAGGCGAGCCCGGTGTTAACGGAGAACAGTAAGTCTTACTTTTCTTTCGTTTCATATTGCCATTTTCTGTTTTCAAGATTCGTGACACTTGCGAAACGTTTTACCAGATAGATGTCTTTTTTCTATTTGATAAAGCGGTCGTTCTTATATTTTCCAAAAGTTAATGAAGCTTTAAGAGTTTTGTAAAAAGCTGGTTCTTACATTCAAAGAAATTTAACATTTTTCTATGAACGTAAAGATCAGAGAGGTTTCTTACGTAGGCCGTTGATGTGAAAAACTAATGAGAGTACGAGACTTTGTTGAACAACAATTCTCAACATAAAAGAGTTAAAGATATAATTTACACTTTGAAGGAAAGCAAAGTGCGAATAAATTTAATGGCTTTATAGAAGTTTGAAAGGTAAAAATATTATATACACTACCGCTCATAAGTATTTGGGTACTTCTTTTTCATGCATTTTTTTTACTGAAATTTAAATTAAGTATTTTACTTTTTCTATTTATTTACCATACTTCCATAAATGTATCGCCGGTTTTCTAGAATAACGACACATTTCGAAAATGACAGTTTTACAGTAAGGTAAAAGTACCAGTAGTTGATCATGTGCCAGTAGTTGACCATTTTTTAGAAAACATAAAAAAATAAGGTTTGCATAAGTTGTGCACTTTCGATGAAAGTGAATTTCAAATACCGCAGCATCTGTCGATTATATTTTGAAACAATTACATGTAAAGAGAAGCATACCTATTAACAGCGAACGTTTGAATTCAATAAGGTAAGTAATATGCCGTTATATCTCTATTTCCTTAACGTTTCTGTTAAGAATGGCTGTACGGTTCAGGTAAAAAATTTATAGATTGTGAAGATTTCGCAAATGAATTATTTACTGTTTAAGACCTTGCAACCTTTTATGAGTAATATATACATCGTTTTTATTATTTTAACCACAAAATGCAATAATTTTTTAATGGTCAACTTCTGGATATTGGTACTCTACAATTTTTAGAAGTTGACAGACATGGTTAATTACCGACATTTCTCATTTAAATTTGTTTACGATTTATAATGTATCCGTTTTACATCTCACTTTATTAGAAATACAAAATGCAAATCGATATATTGTAGTATACTGAGTTTTAGTCGATGACACGGTCAACTATTAACTGCATTCGCGGTCAATTATTGATCAGTGTCCAATGTCTACTCTGTTCTTCTTCTTCTTTTATTATTTAATTATTAATGATAATTTGTATTGGTAACGGTTAAAATTAAACGATAATAAAGTGATTTTCAGCATTAATGCTGTAACCCTGCGTCGAATATAAGCGGTCAACTACTAACGAAAAAAGGTGGTCAATTTCTAGTTTTATCGATCTCAAAAGAGGTCAACTACTGAAGCATTTGCCGAATTTTTAAATATATTTCTCAAATTTTTATAACTTATATTTTTTTTTAAATTGGTCTTGATACATAATCTAGAATGTTCAAAGAACGTCTCCAAGCATCGACTCTCGCCAGTTATTGACAGAGTAAATAGTTACCATTGTTTCTATCGAAAATTTCTCTTAACTGGCCAACTACTGGTAACTTGACCTTAGTCCCTTTTTAGTTTTTTATTTTTTTCATCTTTTGATACCTATAAACATATAAAATATGTATTATTCTATGTATTATATACTCATATTATGAGTTTTATTCACAATGGAATAAAGCTTATGTAGATTCTGTAATTAACTCTATAACGACACAAAACCAAATGTGTCGTTGTTCTTGAAAACCGGCGGCATGTGTGGATGTACATAATAAATTAATATTTATTTGGTCTGATACTAAATGTGCCTAAAGACACATGAGCAATTGTATACGTAAAACTGAAAATAAAATACATAGTTACGGATGAGTAAATTAAATCAAATTTTTCATAACAATATTTAGACTTTAAGTAACGATTTTTTAATCGTTCATTTTTTTCCTTATCATAGCACTGGCTCTAGCGTCCTTTGAATGTGAGCCACCGGACAACAACCCCGAAAAGGAACGTTATAAAGCTTTAAAGTAAGTATATCTTTTACATATTGTTGAAAAGTGTACGTAAAGAGTTTTTCAAAAATAGTTGTCATAGCTTTCAAGGGTTATTCTACATCCTTGGATCGATTGAGATTTGCGAAAATGGTCTTTAACCCCTTGCACTATCGGTAAACTCGCAAGAAACGATGTCTAAACCGAACGCCCGATATACGATATCTTACGACTGACAAAAATTACCGCGCTAATATTTCCTTCACGCAATGGAACTTCTGTGAAACTCAAATGAATTTGAATCAAAGTCTAAATTTAATAATTTTGTACGGGGACATACGATCTTATTCGAGATATGAGTACTTTTCCCTAGATTAATACCACGATTCAGACTCGTGATATTCAAGTTTGGCCTAAAATTTTCATCACGAGTCAGACTCGTGGAAAAAGTGTGAAGGGGTTAAAGAAATCTACACCTTTGAAATCGTCAACGTAGCATATGAAACTTCCTTTCCTCGATGCAAACCTTCTCCCCAAAGTCCTTAAGGATTAAAATTGCTGTCAACACGTTTAAAATTAACTTTTCTCGATTCTCTGTTAACAGGTCTGAGCTGAGCGCCCAGTGAAAACAGGCAGCGCAGAATTGCGCCGAATGGGAGCGATATTGACGAGACATATACATATATAAATACATGCACGTTTATAAATATTAATATATTCATAAATCGCGCCATTCCCCGGGATAAGGGAAACCAGCATCTACGAGGAATCGAAGGAGAGATCGCTGAATAGAACGGAGGCAATCATCCGCGGGAGTATTGCGTTTACATGAAATGTAAAAAGTATTCCCCAATTTGCGATCTGCTCGCGATCGACAAAAGAAATTCATCGTAGTGATCTCGCGCTGTTTAAGGACATTGTTTAGGTATCGAAGAGACCGGTGCAATTATTGTTATTTTCCGTGAACATGTTCCTGTATACTCATCCTACTACCGCATTTCCAAACCTGATTGTTCGAAGAGACTTGAGTTAAATAATTCATCAAACTCTATAATTTTCTCTTCGTATATACAAAACCACAAGTAGCAATGTAATCGCTACAAGTGTATCAACATAACTATACGCGTTTAATTCTAAATTCGTCAAAAACTGTCATATCTGAAATTTCACCCTCGGCAAAATTTTGTTTCAATATCAAGTAAAAACTTTGGAACTAATTCGAAAGTTTCGAGGGTCCGAATACCGTCTCAGTATCATTAATGATAATACTGACACAAAACAGATCAGTTAACCCTTTCACAGTGTGGTCAAATTACGAATTCTGTCCCAACAAATGTCTACTTTTTCTTATGCACGAAAACAGATTGGCATGCAAATTAAACCACGTCTCCTTCTTGAGTTAGAATAATTTTAGGAGACAGAGGGAGCAAAGAATCTAGTCATAGACTTAGATATCTTTGGTAGATTAAACGGGATAAACCGTTTGTTACTTGACGCTCCGCCCGTGACTATTACAGAATACACTGTCAATGGGTTAAACCGTGTATTCCCTGTAAATTCGTAACAAAGTTTATTCAGGGTGATGTAGACGATAGGCTTTAAAAAATTAACAGTATCGTGTTCACATCGAAGGCTTAATCAGAAAAAATAGTTAAATGGCAGTTGCGTCTTCGTGAACGGAAAAGAAAAGTGATTGTACCGGTCAGAAGCATCGTCCGCGGATCGAGTCATGATGAACAATCTGAAGAAGGGTGCAACCGACAGGACGAGTGCGAAAAATTCATTGGACAGTATCGCGTAGCAGTAAGTATAGTTCCTAAGCCCGAGGCCGTGGGAAATGCTCTCGAATGAGGATTGGAGTGTTCGCGTTTCTCTCTTGAAACCTCTACAGAATCTGACGCAGGATTTTAATTAGCGATTAATTCGAGAGAATATTTCGCCCGGCCGCATCTTTTGTACATACTCCCTTTTGATATACGCTAACAGACTCCTAGGTGTGAGATATGATAATGGGAAAATAATAAAACAATAGGTTCGTTCCTGTAGATATTAAGCTCGGAGTTGCCGATTCTAAGTTTCTAGGATAGCTCAAAGCGTGTTCGTCGTGCACGTACTTAAAGGATAACGGTTAATCCGTATGAGAAACATTGGAAAAGGGCTGTCGTAAAACAACGGTACTGCCGTGCAGTTATTCAGGAAGCGCTTTTCATAATTTTCATGCTCACGAGCGCCTTCACGTTTTTCATTTTTTTTTTTAATCATCGGTGACGTACGCGACTACCGGTATTTTATCATGTGAGTGTTTTTGCAGGCTTTGGAAGTTAAATCATATTTGGTTATGATAAGGAAAAGGGAAATCCCCTCCACTCGACCAAAATGTTCTTCGATTTGAGTGATCCTTGAATTCGTGGATCTGTCATTGTTCAGCAAACGTGAACGAAACTAAAATGTTTGTTATTCGTGAGATTTAGCACATTCTGTGTTCAATAAGAAATTATTTTTGATGATTTGTTTCAAAACAAGTTGTTGAACGTTTTATAAAATTTTTACATTAAATTGACTTCTGAAAAATGGAATATATCAAAGACTCTATTGGTAGATAGAATTTTCATTTTATAAATTGCATTAGGTCAAACATATTATTTTCAAATAAATTTGATTTTGTCAATAATATTTGCAATCATACCGAAACTCGTCAAAAAGCACTAGTTCAAATCACCTGCAGCATTTTTAGCGAAGAACTAAGACCCATGAATCTGGAAAACTAGAATGTAGATACGTTTCAGTCTTGTGGAGGGGGTAGTGCATTTTATGAGAATTTTATATTTCATATAAAGTCTGATATACGGATTTCTGCTTATATCCAATTAAATTTTGATATACCTCCACCCGGTACGTATTACTAAATGTTTTACAGATTTTTTTACGCTGCACGTGTCAACGATTTTAGATTAAAATAAATTGCGAAAAATGGAACGCTTCATGGTCGACCGAATATCGTGTGGAAAATGATTGGAGTAACTACTGTGATTAATCACAGCAAGAGGTATATCCTCGGAACGATGAAATTAATTTTCTCTCGCATACTTTTGAAAAAACTCATGACCAGCTGGAAATGCAATATATAACTTTAACGATCTCCCCCTTCCACGTAGTCGAATATGTGTCGTTGCAATTGAATTCCTTCGGATCGATTTCGCGAAATGCCGATTTGAAATTTCGATGAAATCAGTAACAGCAACTGAATCAACGATGATATCGCGAGCGTTGAATCATACTGGAGGATCGAATAAAATAATACGTCTATCGATTTGCGTAGCCGTTGGAAATTAAATTTTAAATTAATCCCAACAGTCGATGAACAAATATTTTCCAGCGTATGCATCACTCATGAAACACTCGGGCTTGTATTTTTCTTCGACGATAATCTCGGTACTTTTTCCGTATTAATCAGTATGGACATGGACGAAAGTAAATCAATCCGGGGGGAGAGGAAATTCTCCGGATAAACAGACCGTAGAAAAATGCTTTTGTTTCTTTTCCTGCTTGAGTGAATTCGCGAAAGAAAAAGAGGGAGAAGTGGGAAAAGCGAGCTTGGAACGGGGGGAAAACAAAGAGGAGGTTGATTTTGAAAAAACATAGGGACCAAGAGTTCGTTTTTCCTGGGTATATACTGCGCCTGCAACATGCGAAAGAAACCGATGGATTGCGATTTATTACGATCGAGAGAACAAGCAGACTGTTGAACTTTTCACGACAATTTGCGGTGATTCGCGTGCTGAGAGAAAAGCTGGAATTTAGCGATTTAATTGCGGTGGATTCCAACAGTGCGTGAGTGAAAAAAATTAAATGTCACTGAATATTATTTATTCATATTAATCATTAGTTATAATGATACCGGTTTACGGAAACATTTAGAGGCGCTTTTGACGGAAGCAGATATATTCATGGGGGAAAGTTTGTACACCGGTTTCATTTTTATTTAAATGTTTACTGTGTAAACTATTAGTTTCGGCAAATATTATTTTTACAGTGTTCCAACAATTTTCCATTTTTATTTTTCTATAATTACTTTGATAGTTATTTAATCGGAACTTCTGTAACATTAACAATTGATTAATCAATGCGAGCTTCGTTACAATTTATATACCTTTCTAATTAATTCTATGTTTCCTAATTTCTCTTCTATAGACATTCGGAGTTACGGTATGAATATATTCCGTAAATGCTTTTACAGCAAATTCCCTCTGTCAGCCTTTTCTATCATTTCAAGCACGTCTACTCGTTTAAATGTGCATGTTTTTTAGAAGTTAATCTTTAGAATTTTCCCAACACTACGAAGTTAATATTTCTAAATCGTTTTGAGTTTTGAAGGAAATATTTCTTTCTTTGTCAGTGAACTTTTGTTACTAGTTTTATCTTCAAATTTTAAATGATTTGAAGAAAACAATTTTGTATTCGTAATGTTATTATTTCGAATATTGCCGCACTGAGAATATTCGCGGTAACGGATTAAAATAAAATATATTACTTCAGTGGATGACATTATGATGCAGCTTATTCATTATATTTCGTATCCTGCGAAACAGGAACAACGTAACGTTAAATAAACACAAGGAAAGAAATATTTTTTAATCTTTTTTCGTGTAGCAGTTAATTGAATTTTAAGCGTTTCTCTCAGCATGAGAAATTAAGGGAAAATATGTATAATATTAACAGACTAACGTTGTATGCACGAGGACGAACTAGAGTCTACGCGAAGATCGCGTGAGAAAAAAGAAAGTATAATTCATCGATCGAACCGCCAAATTCCATGGAAATCACTGTACACCAGACTTTTTTCCCCTTTGAATTATTTCATGGGTAAAAAAATACCAATAAATAATTAAACTTTAGAACTACCGGCTTTAAATCATATTTAAACATACTAAATAAGCACCTTGCGAAAAGAGGAATGAAGAAGTGAAAAAGATGATCTGTTGTGGAATACTTACTATATGGCTACTCTATCCATTTAAGGAATTTAAAAAAAAAATGGAAACCATTTTGGCCACCTTGGTAGTTTTCATTTATTAAAAGTATATGTTAGAAAATTACTGTCGTTACATTTTATCTATTAAACGTATTAAACAATGTTCATTCACATGAAATACAGTCTGTATATACGTTCTATGATAAAATTTTGATTTAAGACATTCAAATATTATTTCGGTATTAATAATTTAACTTTACTTTAAATGCTCTTGCAGTGTAATTTAACGTTAGAAATACCGAGGCAGCTAAATTCACTGATTGTTAATTCAACTTCTTCATTTTTCTATGCCTACTTTGCTAAATGAAAAAAGTTCTGTTGTTTAATATTGTGATTTTTCCCTATTATTTCTTTCCTTTTAATCTCCTCATTAATAATCTCTAAATTACTGTATCAATCGACAGTAGTACAAGTGTTAAGAAACCACCGACCATTATGTTGAAATTTTCGTCGAATTGCGTTATTATAATCAGCGTAAAATTTATCAATAACATTCCAGTTTCATCTTTTCTATTGGAAACGCAATAAATTCGTGGCCAATGGAAGTTTCACGATTACGAATACCAAAGAAAGTTTCATGATTTCAAGAGTTTCACAATTGAAACCGGAAGAAAGTCTGGTTATCTGATTCCTCGAGGAACGTTTTCACATTAGGATATAAACGAAATCGACAATTATACATGCACGTTTAACATAAATAAATAATTAACAGTACGAAGTATCATAAGTAAAATAATTAATAATAATAATAATAACAACAATAATAATAATGATGTTAAGTAACGTTAATAATAATTATAATAAACGATTTACCGTTTAAGCCTCTACGCGATGTATTGTCAATATTCTCAAAGTATCATCGTCATTATACGAATCATCAAATCGTCATCACCGATCTCTCCCGATCCATGATCAACGAAAACCATCTTTATCTTCGGATATTGCCGCGAAAAAAAAAATCGCAAGAATGCAAAAACCTATGAAAGAGTCTCACCAATGAAATTTTCGAGCCACTTCTCTCGACTGAATTTTCATCCACGCGTGGCGTGTCTCGTTCTTAAATATTTTCTACCGATCTGTATTTTCGTTTGTTTATAACATACGTCCCTGTAAGGAAAGCCATCAGCGTCGATCGTCTTCGTGAAAGAGGAAAAGCCGAAGACCGTGGCGACAGACTTTTTGCGGTGGCGTTTGAAATGAATTCGTATCCGAATTAATGACGATCTGTCTGATTACGAGGATCTGATCGTCGTATTAGCCAGCGAAAATAATTCGTTTCGCCGAATAGCTGCCGCATTCCTGCTGCATTATTTCTAAAGGGACACCGACGAGTTCTATAGTTACGATTCTCTGTACATAAAAAAAGAAATCGTGTATATAATATATAGTTATATGACACATATACATATACGTATATCTGCGGGATGTGCTAAAATGTTGCGAACAGAATTTTAGCGAATTCGTAGTACGGATTAAAGAAAACATATGATTTTGGTGAATGTGGCTTCGGATATTTGTTGACTAACGAATAAATTACAATTAATTCAGCTATATTTTAGTATCGAAGTTTTCACAAATCTCAGAATGTCAGGTTTTTATCTTACCTTCAATTGTTTAATCTGATTCAATCAACGTAATAATATATTGGGTTGGAAAGAATGTAATTTCGGTTTTCGCTGAGAGCTAGTATTACGTTTGTTCTGAATGACTTCTGACAATGTTTTGATGTTTTTCTTCTGACAATTGAAAATTGTCACTTTGGCTTGGCTTAGAAAAACAATTGTGCTTTATTTTGTTTGTCATTGTTTGCTTATGGTGAATTTTAACATGGAGTGTAAAAACAAAAATTTCCGACTTATGTTACTTTTTTATTTTTCGGAAGGCAAATGTTACTTTGGAAGCGATGTCATGGCCCCCATATAACCTTCATCTGACACCATAAGATTACCATTTATTTTGATCCCTGTAAAACTTTTTGAATGGTGAAACTTTTACAAGCGATGATAGCCTAAAATCGCATTTGGTTCAGTTTTTTGCTGATAAGAGCCAGAAGTTCTATAAAAGCGGAATCATGAATTTGTCAAAAAGGTGACAAAAGGTCATGGAACAAAGGTCATTGAAAAAATTTATTGTTAAGAAAAACTGAGTTCCATTTCACACTACAAAACCGAAATTACTTTTTTGCCAACCCAATAGTATATACTGAGCAAATGAAATGCAGTGAGAATACTATCTTCAACTGGTAGAGATGATAGTTTGAAAAATAATAATAGAGGATTGATGAGCTGTTTCATGAACATTTTGATTTCACAGAAATATTATGATCATTTTAGTTTCTTTCAATGTCAACCTAACAAGTGACATCCGTCGGCATACATAATTTTATGTATTAAGTCAATCTTAATGACCTTTTAGAACCACATTCTCTCGGAAAAAGTCTCTCGGCACCACACCGAAAACTTTTGAGACTTCATAGTCATTTCAAGAACTCGGGTGATGCGTGTCTATATCCTATTAGCATCTCTACTATAAAGTATTCTAAGGTACCTCAAACGTGTTGCCTATTATTCAATTTCTTGATTTAAAAATTATCTAAACAAGGTATTTATGTCTGTATTGAGAAAGAAGTAGAAAACGATTTAAATCATTAGCTTCTCACTGCAGTTGCGATTACAATTTTAAGTTAGCTTATCACCAGTTATCATCGCTCACCTATGTAAAAATCATGAAAATTTAATCCTCTTTTATTTAACACTTTGAACGCCACCGGTATTTCGTTAGATTCATCATTTTTACTGAAGTAGAACTTTTTCTATTAAATTCGTATTTTTGCAACGCAGAAACTTTAAAGATACAGATAGATAAATAATCGGCAGACCTTTATCTTTTTGATGTCGATATTTAAATATTTAATATATCCGAGAATTCATAAATATTCGAATTTCAAAGTTACACGGAAATTTAATGAATTCAATAGCGCCGGTCACCGGTGACCTCCATGGCAGTCAAAGTGTTAAAGTCTGCCGTTAAATAGTAGAAATTACTAATATTTCGTCCTATTATTTAATTCGTTCCATTTGATACATAAAACGTCCCTGCCGCCATTATAAGATACTTTCATTAACCAGAATATGTATCAAACTTCTAAGCTGAATTTCCATACAAAATAAACTTTCTCGCAAGCATGTAAGTAAAACATAAAATACATTTTAAATCATCCGGTTACACGTTTAAAAGGACTTCCTAGGCTATGAATCTGAACAGTGAACACGCTAAAAGTCCAAAGAAATTATTAATGAAAATTGCATCATCATAATGAAACCAAAAATATTAGAAGTCACATTCACGAAAACGTTTTCATTTCCGTTAACCACCGCTATCTAACCTTGCAAGGTCATCCGCATCATTTTAGCTCATTCCGCATACGTTGCCGTAGATTTAAGAATTAATAGGCCGTAATCGAATTTACGACGAATCAATAGCAAGTCGGAAGGAAAGCATAAACCTGATTCCTTCCTGCTGGCTATTGTTGTCGAACGAGGGGAGATAAGAAAAAAAAAAAGAGAAGGATAATCGCCGATCGATCGATCTGAGATCGCCTAACGCCACGTTGTCACACACGTTTCAACCTCGAACGATTGATTGGAAAGAGAAAAAATACTAACACTTGCTTACTGTCTAGTCACTAGATCGTTAGTCCGGCCCGTGTCCACGTTCTCACGGCTCAGATGCACGAGCACCTTGATGAGATTCTTTTTCGACGATTTTGTAATTACACCGACGTAATTAGGGATCGTTTAGCAGGCTCATTTCCTTGCTGCAGGGGGTCTTGTATGGATCCCTTTGGTTCTTTCGACGACGGAGAGGAACGTTTAACGACGAGACCCTCGTGTTAGCAAATTTGCGAATTAATTGTTTTGTTGGGATTAGCACTGGAAATTACGTGATTACAAACGTGTGTTTGGGTTGGACGTGCGTCGGGTAGTATTGGTATATGCGCAGGATTAAAAGCGTACGATGAATGAAATTCTGCAGGTTAGGATTAATTAAGTCGTGGAAAATCTGTGCGCCTAGTTTAAACACCGTGCAATTTCCATGGAAACTCTTCATATTGCTGTATCTCTCTAATCGACATCCTAATTTTGATAAATTAGCAATTTTATCAGTATTAAACTTCGGTAGTCCGTATTCATTTTTCAATCATTTGTCAATTAAATGGTATTAATCTGACAAAATTTCTTGTTGTCCAATACCTTTTCTTGATGGTAAAATTAAATAAAGATATTACACAACCATTAAAATTACTTTGATAAAAAGATATTACGTATATTAAAATTACTTTGATAAAAAAAGTATTACAGATATTTAAATTACTTTGATAAAAGTATTACAGATATGGAAATTACTTTGATAAAACTATTACAGATATGAAAATTACTTTAATACAGAATTAGCTTTAAGAAAAAGCCATGTCGATGACAGTTATACTTAAAATCTTAAAGGATTAGCACGCGGTATAGAATAAGTGCACTACCGCCTGCGAGTAATCATAATCCCTCATTTTATCGACGATTTCAGTACCACATTAATGCAAATGCAGTTGTAAGATATAAAACGATCCTTTATTTAATAGTGCGTATTATAATTTCATTCTCTCTTGGCAGCTAGCAATGAGAAAAATTGGAGTCTTAAAGGTGCCGTGTCCTATCGTCGCACATGACACGGGCTGTGTTATGCCTAAATTAAGAGTATTCAGATTAGAGTTAATATTAATTTCCGTGCTAAGCGTATTTTTGAGCGACATTCCCTTATGTGACGTATAAGAGATTTATAAGTGCATGGCTTCTTTCAACTTTTCGTATGTAGCGTGTTTCATTTGAATTTATTTGACGAGAAAAACTCGTCCGCTTCATCTTTTTCTATTCCGTTCCGATTGCATTCGAAACTTTTTCGCGACTAGGATTTTCTTCGAACCGTCTTCAAAAGACCGAGAAATAGCACGGTTTCTCGATAGAAGAAACGAGCAGTCGTTACGAAATTCTTGTCGAATGAATCTAACTGCCACGATACGTTTTCGGGATCGTGATTTTATTCCGTGCGAGCACCATAAATGTGAAGAAAATTGAATGTGATGGCTGAACGATCGATGGTTCAATGTTATCTTTAAGTTTGGCGGGTTGTCGGGAATTTTTAACAGGGAGAACCTATTAACTTATTTTGTTCTACACAAGAAAGATATTTTGAAAGACTTTTCGAGTGGACACAGTGTGTTTGTGTTCATGTAGGAAAGTACATTACAATTTTAATGTTTTAAGACTATGATTTTCCAATGAATTATTATGTTTTTGAAACTCTCGCCAATGGTACTTGAGATGCTTGGAATATAATAAGAATCGTGACTAATGGCAATCAGTATTTGCAGTATTAAAATCTGCCAAATTTTAATGAAGTATTAACCTCACAAAAAAGTCACGCTAAATTCTTCGTATTTTTTTTTATATTCACGCTATCAATATAATTTATAGTTGTTTTTTTTTAGGGATAAGAAATAAAAGTAAGTTTGAATTAACCAGTGAATTTTTAAAAGATATAAAAACAGTGTTGAAGTCAACAGAAATTTGTACCACGTTAGATCTAATAATTCGATCGTTCAGCCAAAATTCTGTACAACGATTTCATAATGTTATACGATTTTTGCAACTTTATAATGTAAGACACCGATGCCCGTCTCGTTTAATTATTCGTTCTTATCGCATAAACGAACGACCGATTCCGTTTTCACGTTTTATTCAGGTCAGATATGTTGGGACTATTGTAAATAAATAGGCTCAATCATGTAACAGCGACAAAACAGCAATTACAGTTACTGTAGAAACGATGATGTCTTATGAAATAAACTGCAGATTAACGGACGTTTCTCCAACAAGTGTTTTTTCGACTGTCATAAAACTTCACGATTCAAATTTATTTCAACGTATTCATGAATTCCTTTAACTTCTTCTCCATTATAATAGCATCGTGAAACCTTCAAAAGGTGATTTTTCTAAATCTCAAAATGCGATCTTACATCCTCAGTTAATAATTAAGTAAGATTTGTATTAGTAATTCTTAAACATTAAATACCGAGGAGGAAATTACAGAAAGAATGTTACTTGATTTTAAAATCCGAGATGTAGCATTTAAAATAGTTGTTATTTATTTGAAAATGTCGAAAAGGTATTGATTTTTTGTTATATTAACTTGATTTTTTTTACCTTAAAATTACTATTTTGATTTTTTTAAAACTTCGAGTTTCAACTTATCTCAACTTCACAACATTATTGGAATCTAATATATTATTTTTTATGTATATATCAAATTAAAAAGTAAAAGTTGTTACAAACGCAGTTAGTGTCTTCTAAAAATTTTAAAATACGACTTATTTTTCAAAGTAACTTTTTTTGTAAGTAATTATTAATATAATTATTAATTTTAAATTACTTTTTAAAGTAATTCGTTTAAAACTTTATGATTATCAAATATTTTTACTCAACATAAATCCTAAATAACTGCATAATAAATGTAAATAACGGATAAGAACTTCGGAACTTACTACTTGGACAGTGTTTATAAAATTTTGGTGATTTAATGACATTTTGCATTCTTATTGTCCATGTTACATATAACACAACTTAAAGAGCAAAAATTCAATTGTTACGAGCCGAGCGAGTGGCAGAACGCGACCGTAACTCGTTATCGCGATTTTATATACGAAAGTCCAAAAGTTGCAACAGTTAGGGGCAATAATCCGGAGACCGGACTAACCTACAGCCTAACTATAGGGTTGCCGTTTGTCCGTTAATAACAAATACACCTTTGGGTAATTCGCGCTAGTATAACGGATAGTCCTGTACCAGGGAATACAGGGTTACCACCACTAGCTGGTATTAAGAAATGGATATTTGTTGCAATTTGTGAACTCTAAATTTTAACGTTACCCGTAACTCTAAATAATCTTATTCACTCCAAGCGGCTTGAGTGAATAAGGGAGATCGTTGCTCGGTTACACGAAGATGAAAGGAAGTAAATTGAAAAATAACTAGAATGTTGAAATCACGTATATTAAGTTCTTAACAATTAGTTGGATGCAAGATAGAATTACAAGAACTTATTCTTAAATTAAAATATTAAAGTTAAAGTGTTAACTGAATATCACGCGTCGGATCGCGGGGGTTTCCAAGTCTTGTCGACTTCGAAAATTCGTCTGTCTGACTGACAGCGTAACGTTCTATGGAAGAAATGACCCGAAGAGGTAGAAAAGTATCTCGCTTATATAAGGCTCGTTTTCGGAAAATATTGGGAAAAATGAGTGGAGGTGGTAGGACTCTGACAGGGATGTAAGGATATATACCAAGGACATATGGAAGACATCTGGCTAAAATGTAAAGTGTCATGATTTGTATAAGTCTAGGTAAGTGGAAAGTAGCCCTGTAGAGCGAAGAACACTTGTTTTTAAGCTTTTCGTTTTTCGAGAGCGGCTGACTGGCATCAAATGAAGAATTCTTTAAAAATTCTCAGAGTCGGATGTAACACAGTATACAGTTGTTTAAGTTTGTTGCCAAATTATTTAGTTATACTGTAAGAGCTAAATTTGTATTTAAAAAATGATTAACAGAAGAAGCATGAAGAAAAACAGTAAGTATTAATGTCCATTGTTACAATATTCATACATATTATTCAGAACACTGGTACAGTTACAAACTGCAACTTTTTACATAAATTCTTATAAAATGATAACAATTACCACTAGTTTATCTTTATTATTGGGAGTACAAATAAGGTCGGTCCGTTTTCAAACTATAGCTCTGGCTGTTATGAATGTTTAATAGTGACAGCTGATTTTCGATGTTTCAGAGCGGTTAGACATCTGTCAATAATATTCAGTTCGTATCGCTTTGAGTTTCATACAAAAACCTTCTTTTTTACTGTGTTGAATATGTCAAATTTTATGTGAAGTAAGCATTTTCGGGAGTTTTAGTTTTCTGCTTTAATTGGAAAGAAAGTGCAGCTTTTACATCGGATTGTGATTGGGGATGAGAAATGGATATTCTACGACAACCCCAAGAAGAAGAAAATACTACGTTATGCCCGGCCAATCGTTGCCATCGACATCAACATCAACACCCAAGTCGAATATTCATGATTCGAAGATCGTGTTGTGTATCTGGTGAGACGAAAAGGGTGCTGTATACTATGAGCTGCTACAATCTGGCGATTCTATGACTAGCAATCGGTATAGGCTACAATTGTTGCGTTTCAGCCGTGTATTACGAGAAAAACGGCCGAAATACGAGCAAAGACATGACAAAGTTATTCTTCTGCATGACACCGCTCGGCCTCATGTCGCAAAAGTCGTAAAAAAATATTTATAAACGCTCAAACGGGATATTTTACCTTATCCGCCGTATTCACCGGACATTGCTCCTTCTGATTACTGAATGTTCCAACGGATGCAACACTATTTAACAGGTCACCGGTTCACTTCTTTCGCAGAAATCGAAAATTAGCTCCTATCTTGGATCGCGTCAAAAAACGAGACATTTTTCGAAACGGAATTCAAAAATTGCCTAAGAGGTAGGAAAAAGTAGTAGCCAGTGATGGACGATACTTTGATTAGTCTGTTCATTCATTTTGTATTGAAATAAATATATTTTTGACCACAAAATAACGGACCGAACTAATTTGTACTCCTAATATAATAAAGGAACAATATGCAAACATAATAATATTTCGTTGACATAATTTCATTAATTCAATAATTTTATAATAGGATATATTTCATCTGTCGAATAGTCACTTCTTATAATAAGAATCTTCATTGACAAATCAAACCCAAATAATATACACTTATCTACTTCGCAACTTTCATATTTCTCGAAGTTGAAGCCAGCGGTGAAGTTACTATTTTACGATGAATCAACTAACAATTTAACTTCTTGCATTTTTAAGGTCAGATGAACTATTAATTTATATATGACATTACTTGTTTAGTAAAAGTTTAATATGTGTGAAATGTCCTACAATTAAATAGTTTAACTAACACATTTTTATCGCAAACTTTTTGTTTTGTTACAGCATTGTGAAAATCAGAAATTTTAGAAAAAAAGCTTTACACTTGACTGACAACGTACAGTTAAATAAACTTTATTACTCACAATCATTCGCTACTTTGCTGATTTTTCACCCTGTAACATATGTCTTTGTATAATATACTATTTGGAGATAAAAATTATAAAAATAGTTACTTTTAAAGAAACAACAGACTCGAGGTATAACGAGAAAAATTAAATGTAATATTTGAATCTTGGATTTCAAATTCCCATTTTCCAACTCAACAAAACTGTATTTTCTGCAGAAGTGTATAGTCTGCAATGCAATTGTATTATGGAAAAAACAAATTAATTGCCGAAGAATAAAGGGATTTTAAGTAATTTGTGAGCTATTTTTTATTGTACGAGGGTGCACCTGAAGTAAGTGGCTTTAAACAGGAAAATCCTTCCAGTGATGTTCCGGTTCTATCTTCCCAAAAGAGAATCTCGTATTTTGCGGTCGATCCAACGGCGATAATGAGATACTCGAACGTAAACACCAGGTTTATTGGCTCTCCCGCAATGTTGACCCCAGCTGGTAATCCCATATAAGGTAAATGCACCTGTGCGCAAAGAAATCAGACGAATTATTTGAAAACCATCCACTTAATCTTTCGTCCTCATAGAACTGCACACTTTGAACACAAAAATTGCTAAGGAGATTATCAATATGATCAATTACTTGCTCTTTCTCCAAAAAGACTGAATAATTAAACGCTAGAAATAATTTAACATATTAAACAATAATTTGGAAAATTGATTAGTTTAGTGTGTCATATTTCTCATATACCTCTATAAACCTAAAGAGTTTTCCTTACATATAGGTACCAGACATTTCGATTGCGTTGGCGGTTTAGAATGAAAATAATAGGACAATAATGACTTTGAAAGTAAGTTTATAAATGACAATTTTTCTTTAAATAGTGTGGATTCACATGTTTTTATTTAGAGAAATTTAAGGATTTGTAAAAAAAATGTCGTGCATTTAAGATTTAAACTCCTAGCAATTTGAAATAATTTGTTTGTTAAATGAAATTTATTCCGTCCATCATATTTCTAATTATATCCGAAAAAATACACTATAGTATCTGCATTAAAGTCACTGTAGTGTCTGTTACCTTTTCGTAAAATGTCATTATGATATCTACCACGTGGCCTTTTTACGTACGCTGGCGTTATATATCTATTATATCTATACCGAATAACTCATTTTGGAGAAAGATATACCAAGTGGAGGAAAAGGAGACTAAATTAATTAAATTAGGTTTTACAAGGTAGAAACGGAATATTTACTGTATGGCTCCTCTATCAATTAAGAGAATTTTTAGAAAATATTGCGAACCGATCATTTGGACCGCCTTCGTATTTTCATGTAAAAGAATTTCAGTACTCTTTTGTCCGCGCAATCTGTTATTCTATGTGATCAATTACTGTTTAAAATTCGAATGGTTAATAACTTTGAAATATTAAACGAGAGCAACTTTCCGAACGTTACCGAAATGGCAAAAAATATTTATAAAGTATAACCAAGTAAGAAATGACTAAGTAAAATATAGTTATATAAGTATTGCATTCGATTCACCATAATTCAGCACTGCACCATTGGATAAGTATTTTCGTTTCAATTCCTACATATTATTATTATATTAATTATTCATTCTTCTTGCTTTACCATTCTGATAACATGCCAATGGTCCCCCAGAGTCACCGTCGCAAGTGTCAACACCCTCGTCTAGATAACCGGCACAAACCATTCCACTGCTGATTGCACCTTCCCCATAAACGTGTCCGGCACGGCATACAGATTGATCCAGCAATGGTACCCAACCGTATCTCAGGTCTTTGGAATGTGCTGCAAGAACAAACAGTGTATTTCTTGCTTTCAAAGGAAATTGTACAGTTGTATTCCGGTTAAGTTGATTAAATTTCAATTGTTTTTAACTACAGGGTATATACGCGACAGAATTTGCAATGAAACAATAAAGCAAAGTGGATTTAGTTTAAGATATCACATTCCGACCGGTCTTTGGATTATACGTTTTAATAATTGATCGTATAATGGCATTTATTTTTTTATACATCGTTTAAGATATCCGTGTCGAAAGAATTCCGGAAGAATTTTCTGATATAAATGAGAACAGATATAGTCCGCATAAATATTAAATGCTTACATTTAATTTAATTTAACTTTATAGATAAAACATCTTCAAGCAACATAGGCAAAGATTTTTATAGAACTTTGTACACAAAAATTGTAAACGATATGAAGATCATTTCATCCTATATCTATCAAATAATCCATTTTCTTAGATTATTTTTGCTTTTCTAGTCATTTGCATTACCAAATTAAATCCGATAAATACAATTAATTAACATTACCAAATATCTAATTACAGAGACAGATCGTAAAAGGGCATAGATTGCATAGAAAATTAGGATCATTGCTAAGAAATAATTTACTTGATTTTCCAGTTTCTATGCTGCCAAATCCACTTATGGTGCAATTGAGTCCCGCCGGATACTCTGTATTTTCAGAGGGCAGGCAGATTGGCACTATATCCTTGCCCAGAGGAATTCCACGTCCTTTCAACAAAACGAGGGCAATGTCGTTGTTCATCCTATGACCTTTGCGGAAATCCTCGTGTATGTAATAGTCCTCGATATTCGCTTCGACTTCCGTCCCCTCTTCTATCTAATATATTTGCACGTTTAAAAAATGCATAATATCATTTTAGATTTAAATATTCCTACTGCAGTAAACTGCAGAAATTCTGTAATGAATTGGAATATTGCATAAGTCAGATATAGTGTCGTTTCTACGACTTCTTTCAACGTAGCAAAATTATGGGTGAATTTAAAAGTTAATCTCTGCACATCCATCGTGTTGCAACTTCGTAAGCACAGTTTATGTAATGTTCTCTTTTTGCAATTTAATTTAAACTTTTGTTATTCGTCTTTGCGTTCCTCAGTATTTTTTTAGAAAACTCTTATCGAAAATAATCAATATCATTCATAGATATTGTCATACATACACTTCTTTGGCAAGTAGAAATCTTATTGCTGTTAAAATACTGATATCTTTCTCTTATTGCTGTTAGAATACCAACATATTTCTCCAATCTTTTTTACATCTCTGTTTGGACTTGCGTTAATTTTAATCAGTGATATTCTCAGATAGGTAGTAACTTTTAATATTATAACACAAAGTATCACCCGAGTCGAAATATTGAACTTCATTTGAACCTTTTACTACCCAACATTTAGGAATTGAAAGTATAAAAATAGGTCTAAATTCAATGTAAAACAAGATCCTATTTAGCGCCTTAAAGTGGCACAAATTTCTCTTTATGCCATGTTAAGGCGCAAAATAGGACGTCAATTGCAACCTCCGTTGAGGATTTACATCCTATCCAATCCCGAGTCGAAATATTGAACCTCATTTGAACCTTTTACCTTTTACCTTTTACCCAATTGAGTGGATAAAAGTTTTGGTGGTAGTTAAATAGGAGTATCATTTTACTGAGAAGGAGTTACAGGTTTAAATTAGGAGTTTTAGTATTGAAAAGTATCATATTAGGTTCAAATAGGAGTAAATACCATGCAAATAGGTTCAATATTTCGACTCGGGGGAGTTACAGGTTGAAATTAGGAGTTTTAGTATTGAAAAGTATCATATTAGGTTCAAATATGAGTAAATACCATGAAAATAGGTTCAATATTTCGACTCCGATCAACATATATGTTGACCTATATTGATACTGATATTTGGACCTATATAGGTCCAAAAATGTGAATTATTTCATAAAACTATAGATATTTCAAATTTTGCCATTACTTCCCAAACTAAAGTAATGAAAATGTCTGATGCATATCACCGCGATAGCACACAACGTATTGAACATCTGTACATTCGAAATCAAATATTCGATGCAGGAAACGTATTCATTAGTCGCAGCACAGAGTACGAGTTTTTAATTAACTTACCTCCGTGTTGTAATCCCCGGCACGAACGAAATAAGTGCCCTTATTGTATCCTTCCAGACAATGGGCAGCCGTGAGCACATGAAGGGGTGAAAGAACCACCGCCCCGCACCAATGGCTAGACCTGCTATGACCTCGAACACGAATGCTGGCCTGTTGATTTTCAAAAAGAGAATAATTTTGAACTTTCGAATGCATTCGTGAAAGGTGAGAAAAGTTCATCTTTCCTTTCAGATATTTTTAACTACTATTTGTATAATGCTTACTTAAACCGGAGAAAATATTTTGTTTTTTAGATGTTTTTATACAAAATGTAGATAAATATTATAGAAATGTATACTGTTGAAGACTTAATTATTTATAAGTAAATATTGAAACATTCATGATCGGTCAATATTTGAAAGTTATGAAATATTTTATCATGGGGCTGTTGATATATCCAGCAAACATGTTGTCGACGGTATTTTAAATTGCGTTAAAAAAGCACAAATTAATTACAATTTTTCATTACTATAAATGATGTGAATACACCAAAATGTTAATCAATGTAAGTGGATTACTTCCATACAGTATATTATTTTTCATTCATGTTGCGTTGTAATTATAAGTTTGTTAATCATTAATAAAAATTCAATACTATTAGTCAATACGTTTATTTCGTCGTTCAACACATGCTGCATTCATTTAAAAGATATTAACACCTTGAATGTCACCTATATTTCGCTAGTTTCCTCACTTTTACTGATATACAATTTTTTCTGTAAAAACAACGTATTTATACCATAGAAACATTCAAGGTATAAATAGTGATACTTCCTCAACACTTTAACTTTTTAACAAAAATGTATAAATACTGTATCTGGTACCAAATTCATGAATATTATCAATTCAAAATCGTAAATTTCATTAAATTTCAAAGAGCTGATTAGTAGTGACTCCATGGCAGTCAATGAATTAAAAATTTATTTACACCAGATGCATCACGAAATTAAGTAGAGCTATAATCAATTCTTTTATGCTGATTCCCTTTTAGCCAAACATATGTACAACCCAATAGTTTAATTACATCTCTTAACCCTGCTATTCACCACATTTGTACCTCACATTCGTGTTTCTTCGAATCTTAGTGACCCGATGAACAAAGGTTCGCATTTCAAAAAATGTAAATTATACGCACAAGCAAACGTAAACTTTAAATACGTTAAGTATTAAAAATAAAAACGCAAGAACATGGTATCTGTTACAATATAAACTTAATTTTCAGTAATTCTAACTCGAGGAGAAAAGCAAGGTTTAAAGATAATTTTGCATTACAAAATTTACCCTGCTATTTTCAGTTAACTTTTTACATATAATCAGCTTTTTAGGTAATGTTAAGTATTTTGGCATGCCTGATTTAATATCATATTTCCTATAATTAAATCAATACGGTTCACGATCCAGATTATCAATGGAAATTCTATTTGAACTAGAATAACATTTACCTGCCAAGGATAGGTTCCTTTCGGTGCAACCGAACCGTGCACCACTTTTGCAAATATGAGATCTTCGTCATCGTTGAAATCTTTAAAACGTTTGCCGCAATTGGCCGGAAGTAGTTCATTGATATCCGTCTCAGGCAAATCCGGCACAGTCTCCCACTGTAACTGTAATTATCGATTCAATAATAGCATACATAGGTCACGTGTATAAAAGGAATGCCAGGGTCAAGGAAGAAGTAAATAAGCCTTGTGATTACGTAATTTTCTCGTTTATTTAACGCAGAACTCTATCGACAATTTACAGATTTCTTTTCGATCATGCGTACCGTTGTATCGTTCAGAATTATTAATAAATTATATAATGTCAGTAATGCGAGAATTAAATAATTCACGCACTCTTTTAGTTTATCTTTCTCTTTTTTTCAAACGACGCTTATATTTATGTTCTGTATTATAAACATACTCGTTCATATTTATCAATCCATTAAACTATTGGCATTGGGCTCATTGGTAAATTGGAGTTTCATTCGATACCAATTAAAATCATAATTATCACTCCCTTGCAGTCAATAAGTTTATGACCATTAAAAATTATTCACTTCAAACGTCAGAATTTGTTTGTATTTAATTTATAACTTTCCGAGAAATAATTTAATGTTACGTAGCGGATTATAATTTATTATCATACTTCGCGATGGGCATTTGAATTCTAGTTTCGGAGCGAAATCAACGTTTTTCAAAACGTCGACAATTTGAATTATTTAAAAAAAAATCAATACCCTACGTCCTCTGGAGATCTTGAAAGTCGTGAATGTTTTATCAGTTTCGAAAGTTTCAAAAGTTTTGGAAATCCTGTAACTCGTCAAGCTCTTCATTATTATATAAATCCGTTGTAATATTTTCATCGTTTTAAGATTCCCTCTAATATTTTATGTCGATGGTACTGTCTCCAATGGCAAGTTTTCAATACTTATCATAATAAACAAGACCTTCCAGACTTTCAAGACATTGAAAAGTTCCAAGACTTTCAAGACTAACTAGACATTTCGAACTTTCAGAAACTATAGAATATCGTGAATCTTGTCCGAAGCGAGTTGAATTTTTCACTACATACTGAAATTGATTCGAAGTTCGCTACAACCCATCACAAAATATATTCAAGCTTCTCAAACCTGTAGAAACTATAAACAGAAACGATCATATTATAGTGCAATAATTTTAATCAATTTGAATATAGTACAATATACCATTCCACAGTGTCAGAGTCCTTACCAGTACATTACACTCCATTTAAATTAGCTATAAAAACAATTACCAATAAACCATGAGAAAAAATTGGTTATCGGCGAAATAAACAAATAAAAAATTGGTGGGAATTCATTTGACAAATAGCTCATTGTCAGTAAGGCTCAACCGCCTTTAGCGCTTTCATCTAAGGCATTGGTTCTCAAACTTTTTTTACAATTTCTGTTACAATTTTTTAGATTGCTGGTGGACCATTTAAAGTTAACTCTAATTAATATTTAGGCTACTTTTACGAAAACATTTTTAACAAGCAATCATTCATTCAAAAAGTGGTACATCTTGGTCATCGCATATGAATGCAATAAGATAGGTCATCCACTTTGTCGGAACCAGTTATTCCAAATTATTCTTTTTCTGGCCCCTAGCGGACCGCAAATCTCGGTTTGAGAACTACTGATCTAAGGGAAGTTGATTTATCGCAAATCCGAGGAAGCCACGATCTTAGAATTTATGCCCCCGTCCGTGAGAGATACTGTTTCGATTTACCTTGGAATCGTTAACATCTCCAGGTGTGCAGATAACACCTGCGTCCTCATTGTGATCGCAATTATGTTGACCCCAGTGATTATGCTCACATCGATACAGCTGGGTCTCGTTTCCGTGGCAGAAAACCTAATTTCGAGAAATAATAATGTTCTTAACGGCATAGCATTTTGGTATCGGTAAGAACAGCCGCAAATGAATAACTGAACTACATGAATATTCATCGAATGTTGCCAAAAAACGAAATAAACTACGAATAAAATCCGAGAAAATATATCTTCAAAGTGAATGAACAATTTGTACAGGATGGAGGACAAAACTTGTATTTTATATGGTGAAGCGAAGCAAGGAAATAAGATATGAAACTAAAGCATAGGTCTACTTTGTTTTTTTGACTATAACTTTAAATGTACTTAATCGAATTAGCCAAAAGTTTCAACATTTTGCCAAAAAGTTAAAGTGTGCTCTTGGAATATTTCACTTTAATACAGTATTGCATTTTACGAGAGTAAACGTTTGTCTAAATATAGACAATTTTTAATCGTAATGAAATACCAGATCACCTTGAAGCACTAACTTAGTCTTAATGGTAAAATGCATACTTTCCAGTGCAGTTTTTTAAGTAACAATACCAGAACACCATAATATGTCGGTTGTCTTTTGTTAAGATAATAAACGATAACTTTTATTTCTTCATAATTGCACATGCCTTGCTTTAATATTGAAAATTAGCAAAATGGAATAAATGTTCACTTTATAAGCATAATGTATATACGAAATATAATTTATTTTGTCGTAATGAAAGTTTTTATAGAGATTACCTATCGTTTAGATGAAATACTAAAATAAATTGCGGCTAACAAAACTTTATTTATTTAGTAAATATGATAGTTATGAGGCTGACCTCATCGAGCCAAATTAGGCCTTCACCCGCACCAAAGAAACCATTCTTTTTGGCAATGGCGACTCCACCGTATCCCAACGATCTGCAGATTACTGCTGCTGTTGCGTTAGAGAAGTCATCGTCACATACGGTGCCCCATATGCCGTGATGACGAACCTCAACTCGGCCTTGGAGACGAGAACTTCCGTTCACCAAGCGTATCTCGAATGGTGCCTGAAATAAAAGTTGCAATTAGCTTCCACATCTTGTAAATATGCAGTAAGACTTTTGAGACCATCACGAACGGCTGTAGAAAAAATGATAAGACATAGAAGGTTTATAACAATGTAATAATATAATGCATTCAACATTTATTTTATAGAAATAAAACAGTTATTGTCATTCAAGAATTATAATAGAAATTCAAAAGAAAACTGAGTGGAACGTATAGTACTTTATAAATTAAAATAAACACAATGATGTGTAAGACCAAGGCGAATTGTCTGTAATCGTTGATACTATGTAAAATACATTAACGGTAGAATAACATAAAATTGACTTGTCAGTTGTACGAATGAATTATTGTTTAAAACATAAAGGTCTCATATGTGGTTTATGTTACTTTCGTTAAAAGACTGTATATTAGCCGCAAAAGTAAATGAAGACCGTTAGTTTTTACAAAGTTTTTTCTTTAATTATTTTGCTGTTTTATAAACTTTGAACAGTTTCCAATTATTTTATATTCGAGTTACGTTTGCGCTTTTTATGTACGTATTTTGGCATCGTATGTTTACATTGTCAGATCGTTGTTAAAAATGACGAGAAACAGACAGTTTATGAAAAAGAAAGACTTGTAATCCAATTGAAGGAAGAAATATTCTAGAGAGAAGTAACTAGCTTTCGGATGAAAGAAAGCAGTTGCGATATTTTAAACAGTCAATGCTGTACAAGAAAATTGTGGGATATGTTGTTCATCTCAATCAGGACTACAAATAATATAATTAGCTGGATAGAAGAATATCGAAAATGATAGCAAATCCATTTGTATCTGTATCGAAAAACAACATTGCTCTTCGGTAACCGCCATGGCAATTAAGACGTTAACTTTTTCAAGTGCCAATTATTTAAATTGGGAACGACAAAGGGACTTTTATTTAATTTGCATATTTTTGGTTTTAATGTTGCCAATTCTTTTCCCCTATATTGTTAAAAGCAAGCTAACATATAACCGAATCGCAAATTAACGACGCAGGGATTAGAATCCGTGAAAATGTAAAGAAAATCTCTTTCTTGATTGGCTTATATTTTTAGATAAGAGAAAATACTTATTTCACCGAATGATCAATGGAAATGAATAGATTAAGTGAATCAATGAAATGAAGTTCAAACCGGAATTACCAAGATGGTCAAAATGATTCGTTCCTCTCCGCCTTTCAATTTCTCATTTTCTAAAGTATTTATTGAAAGCCGTTAGTTCTAGCGTTAAGCATGGACCAACTGGTAGATAAAATGTGATTAGTAATAGATTTAATTAGATTTTTGTATACTCATACCAAAAGTACTTGTCCGTTGACACTTTATTACTTACATCACAGTGTTCAGGGCTTTCGTCGGAGCCATCGGGACAATCGGTGACCTCGTCGCAAATAAATGCTGCTGGAATGCAAGTGCGACTATTGTCACACTTCCAATGTCCTTCCTGACAACTGTCAACTGCAGTTTTACAAACGACACCCACTGCTTCCTCCGGTTGACAATTATGAACACCCCAACTGAAAATATTAAAAATCTCAATCCTAAGATATCTATCAGAGTTTAATATTTTTACTGTTTAATGAATTTTTATATTAAAAAATGTTTCCTAATATTTCCATCGTTTTTCCTTTATAGACAAATTAGTTGGAAAATAAAATTTTGTAAGATAACAATCGAGGATCAAATATACGAATGTGTTAACGAATAATAATTGAAAAATGGTATACATTATGTTTTACATTAGCAGTAACAAAAATTAACAGAAATAAATAGAAAATTATTACCTCCAGTTAAAAATTTTTTTTTTTTTTGTAATAATATCGACAATAATGATTATTTGAAATATAGTTTCTTGTAATTAAAAATTACCCTTCAAAATCGCACTGGCGTAAAGATGTCTCATTTCCTTGGCATTTTAATTGATCCACCATGAATCTTGTGGGGGGATCAAGATTTCCATAAAATCCGCCTGGTCGGATTTCGAGAACTCCCAGTTCGAAACCGAGCTCTTTACAAATGACGTCCGCAGAGATCATTCCAAAGCCATCGTCGCAAACTTGACCCCAAACACCTAGAACTGTGCACCACAAGTTAATCACATTCATTACTATTCTAAAAAATACAAGATTATATAATTCTTCTACCACCATATTATTAAAATATTTTATGTAAATAATGATTGTTACAATTTCATTCGAAAAATTAGTATGTATTAAAGTATCAATAGTCTATTACAAAAATTGAATTATATTATTGTTCCACCACGCAATTTCTGCTCTTTCTATGCCAACAAAATTTATATAAAGTAAATTAATCGATGTTGAAATTTCTAAGACATTTCATGAAGGCTGTTCCAGATACAATTGAGCACTTTGCAGAACAGCATTTTTGTCGATATAAAGTTGAAATTACGAAATTCAAACGACAAATATTTCCCCTTACTTTTAACTTCGATTCTTCCTTCATGACTGTTATTCGATCCAGCTAATCGAATGGCATAATCGAGATTTTCCACGGTACAAATGCTCTCATCGCTACGATCGCCACAGTCGTTCTTCCCATTGCACACTTTAGTTTGATTGATGCACTTCCGGTTCTCGCAAACGAACATGCCATCGCAATTTATACTTCTTTCCTTCATCTCGTAGTAATCAAACTCCTTGTCAGTCACTAAAGATCCTGTCATTCCAATGTTGCTGTCACTTAAGAGACAAATATTTCCTATGGCTCTGAAAAGTTATAACGAAGAAAAACGTGGCATTGCTATTATATATTCTGAAATATTGGATTGGGAAAAAAGTTTCTCCGTATTTTAGCGCCAAAGTGAAACAAGTTTTTTACCCAGAAGAAATCACAGAAACTTTACAGCAGTGATATGGCTTTATATCAGAAATGGCAAAACGGCATAAGTATATTTTTGCTTTAATAAACTTCATTTAAAATATGAAAAAATTGTTTCACTTTTGCACTAAAAGATGAAGAAACATTTTCCCCCGCCAACAATTGCTGTAAGCATAATCTGTTAAACTTTCACAAGAGACAAATTTCTTATATTGAAACAAGGATTTTTTTTGTAATTAGTCAAGTAGCAAAATTAAGTTAATTCAATGTCAGTAATTTGGTATCCCTTTAAATGTTGCGAAGTATGTACAGGGTATTGCAAAATTATTTGTACTGGCTTGTAGGAGTTGTTCTATACCTTTAGATCGGTGGAAAGGAAAATTGAACGGAAAATTGCCCTTGGAATTGAAACTTAAGGTAACACTTTTTTTTTATCAACGATCGTATCAACTTTTTTAATTAACTCATAAACAAAAGAGGTCTATACAACATTACCCTTTTCTTGAAAACGATAAGACAGGCTTGATTCATTCATTTCTATATATCATAATTATATGTTACTGCAGTAATCGATATTTTGAGATAACCGGGAATTTATTGGGTTTTCAACCGTAAACGTAATTGCGAAACCATGGAAACTATGAATCAATTATCAATCCCCAATATGCCGTTAAATAACGATAAAGTTATTTTGAATTTATGATGAAATAACGATGTGCGATAGGTTCTGTAAAAAGAACATAGCGAAGTAAAAAATTTATTTGGAGAATAAAATTAACGCGAAAAAATTATTTTAGAAATTGAATAACAAAAGCAGAAAGACAGAGAAAAATGATGTAACAGTACGCCGACAAAGTAGAAAGTTGAAAGAGAGAATACGCCATATAAAAAACGTAATATACACGCACGTATGTTTTTAAAAATATTTAAAAAATATATTATTAACGCAAAAAGATATTTGCAGCAAGAGAAGCATTAATATTGTAAAACGATGCAACAATTAAGAATGATATAGAAAACAAGAAAAGACTAGGAAACGAGAAATAAACAAATAAGAAAAAAGAATTAAATAAATAGATGGGTCGACAGGCTGATTATCGAGAATATACTACTAATTGTAAGAATATATCGCACGCAAACGACTTGATGACGAATGGAAAGTGTTTTAGTCAGTGCACCTTCTATTTCCGCCATACCGTTCCAGAAAACTTCAAACTCGTCCAATAAAAACCAAAAACAAGATAGGTACTTCTTTCTCGTAAGGTTCAATAATGACATAACGAATATGTGGCTCTTTTTTACAAAACTACATTTGTTAAAATCACATAAGTGACATCAGTTTCATTTTAAAGAATATCCAAAATAAAATAATGAATTCTTATATGGGCAAATAAAATCTGTGTTAATTAATTGCTTACGTACTTGTGTGCAAAAGATCGACAAGTGAAATCCGCTTCTTTGCACCTCAGAGCACACGCTTTTAGCGGTGTGTTTAACCATTTCTCGACATCGTATCCTTCAAGTTTATATCCGGCATGTTTTTGGAATAGGTTCAAGTGCATTTTGCAAGATTTTTCATCCGCACCGTTGCTGCAATCCTTTACCCCAAAATTTAGAATAATTACCGGTGAACAATGTAGGTATGAAAGACTACGTAATACCAGTCTCGATATTGTTCATTAATATGCTATTTCTTACGCCGATCATTGTTTATGATTGGTATATGCTGTAATTAACATGTTAAACTCTGAATGGCTAGAATTTATTTTATTGTTTATGTTATGTGGATTCTATAGGATTAACATCTTAAATGTCATGGGGGTCACTAATGACTGATGAATTTTGCTAATACCTTCAATAGTTAAAGATGTTTAAAAATTTTAATGCTGCTATCTTTAACTTTATCAGTTTCTACTCTATTAAGATATAATTTTAAAAGAAAAAATTACACTTAAATAGAAATGATGAAATTAAAGAAAAATGTATTGTTGCAAAACTAAGATATCAAAGATAAAAAATTGTACATTCGAAAGTGTTTGACTGATATCACGCCAGTATGCCCATAAAAAATGATGGTTGAGACTCTGATTTAGTACAAATTAAAATGTTTCTATTCTATTCTATTCTATTTTTGAAAATAGAAAGCTATTGTACATATTACAGAATATATTACTATTACCATTATTATAATATATTACTATTATGCAATCATTTAATATTTTCAGTGTAAACGTGAACATTTACACTGAAACGTTAGCAGTCCATCGTTTGGATGTTATAAGAAATTTCACTGAATTTATTAAAGTTGTTTAAAAGTAATCCCCGTGGTATTAAAACTTTCAACGTTTAACAAAAGATACATTTAATCAAAAGACTAAAATGTTGTAATTAGTTTAATAAAAAAAGATCGATGTTCGGACCTTTGTATTAATACTACGTCCAAGAACGCAATTAAAAAATTATTAACAATGTGCTAATATCTCGTATCATTCAACGGCTGTTCTCCGCAGTCATGTCTGACGAAAAAATTACACAGAATTTGCATGACTATTAAAGCATCTACAACGAATCAGCATCAATCTACGGCGTCTACGCCATCAAGATGGCATGTATTTTCAAACTGTTGTTCTTTTTTTTTAATGACTGTAGAATAATTAGCATAGGCTTCATGTATATTTATAATGAGATTCAATAAGACAACTTACCTCTTTTCCATCGCAAACCCACCGCGATGGAATACAGACACCCGGCAGACATTGGAAATCGTTCGGCTTGCACTGGCTCGTCGAAGCTGCACTCCTTATCTCTAAAAATTGTTCAGAAAAAAACTTCTTCAACGTCAATTTTTGGAAACTTGTCAATCATCATAAAATTTCATTAACATTTTTCCAGAAAGTAAGAAATATTTCAAACATAATTATCAACGACGTGTAAAAACGACTTGCATAGTTAAAAAGTATTGGGTCGTTCGGAAAGTTCGTAGCGTTACTTGGGCGATATTCAAACTCGATAAACTTTTGGAAAATAAATACTTTATTCAATAAAATATGCACCATTTCTATCGATTACTTTTTGCCATCTATCAGGTAGCTTCATAATCCCCTTCTTAAAAAACTTTTCATTTTCCTTAGCGAAGAACCGCTTTAAATGATTTTTGCAACCCTCCAGACTACCAAATTTTTAGTCATTCAAAAAATTTTGCATAGACCTAAATAAATAATAATCAGATGGTGCTAGGTTCGTCGAGTAGGTTGGGTGGGGTAAAATTTCCCAACCGAAATCCAATAATTTTTATCGGGTTTTCATTGACACATGCGGTCTAACGATTTCTCGGTGGAAAACGAAATTCTTCCTTTTGGTCAACTCGGGCCGTTTTTGTAAATTTCTTCCTTTAATTAATCCACTTGGACGCAATATTTAACAGAATTAAGAGTTTCTTTATTGTTTAAAAGTTCGTAATAAATAATACCCTTCCAGTTCCACCATACCTTCTTCGAATGCAATGCATCTTTTGGTGTTACTAATGCGGATTCTTCTGCGGTTCTCTAAGATCTTTTCTTACAACATTATTGTATAAAATCCATTTTTCATCTCATGTAATCACTTGTCTTAAAAATTGACAGGTTTTGTTGCGCTTTTACAGAGAGTCACATACAGAGATGCGATTCTTTAAATTCTTCTTCGTTAAGCTATGCGGCACCCATACATTATAACAACTGTTGAACCCAAGTTGCTTAAGATGTTCATATGCGATACTGTTTGATATTTTCAACATCTCGGCAATGTCCCTAGTTGTGTGCCGTGAGTTATTTCTTTTTAACAACTTTATTTCGTTTTCGTTAATAACGGATGGTCGACCAGAACGTTTTGCATCTTCCAAAAAAAAATTACCACTTTTGAACTGGGAAAACCATTTTCTGATAGTGCTATCACCAACAGCATCACCTCGATAAATCGCACATATTTTTCTTTTAGTTTCAACAGCGTTTTTACCTTTATTATAATAATGAAGCATTAAATGTCGGAAATGTACTTTTCTGTTTTCTGTATTCCTGCCACTGTTATACGCACAAAATACTAATAAATTTTATTGCCTTTTGTTCTGAATACTGTCTGAAACTATGATTTTTAATGTTATGCTGTTACAAAATAACATTAATAACAAATTACAGTCATAAAAAGCTTTAATTGTGCCATTTTTCGAAAACGCTACGAACTTTCCAAACAATCCAATATTATACATACAAAACTTCATGACAAAACATACCAGCATTTCCGCAAGGTGGAATGTCACAGCTCTCTCGTTCGCCGGATGGTCCCGCAAAACACCATGGCCTTGTTTCTCTGCTAGGATTTGGGTTTCTGCAGTAATTATGAGTTTTTAATTTCTCCCTGATATCTCGATTGACTACCTAAAATACAATAATTGTATTTATAATGTGAATATAAATCTTTTTTCTTTCGTTGAAGGATGAATTAAATACTAACAGTGACTGTAAGACGATGAGAAATTTTCGGATCGGCCCAAGGCAGACAATCTTTCCCCGATGCTGTCACATTCGCAGTTCCAGCGTACTGAACTCCCTTTCCATAAACACAACCTAAAGATATTGATATTTGTTAAATTAGTTTATTAAATATCGACTCATATAAGGCTAAGGAGAAAAATGCAAATATTTAAAAGTATCACATCCATCCTTTGACTCTAACTGTTTAACAACGTTGACATCGCCAACCTCCAAGTTGATTTTTATTATTTAATTAGAAACTTAGGATTCTACTATATTATTTGCTATATATAAATATTATTTACTATATATAATAAACTGTATTTAATATTCGCAGCCTCGAATTGAATCTAAGGATTTTTATTGCGATTACTATGAAGTCCTTGAATGGATTCTCGTTATAAACTAACTAAAACTAATGTTAGAAAAATTGAAGGCAAATAACTGAGCGTTGCTACAAAAATAAGGACGACTGACTGATTTGTCCGACAGCAAATAGAGAAAAAATCTCCCTACCACTTACAATCTGAATTTTAATGCTAAATTTTGTTGATAAAATCAAAACTGTGGATAGTGACAAGATTATGACGTGGCACCTTTTTTATCAATCATCCTGATGATTATAATTCACAGAAATTCTTCACATACTAATTATTTTATGGTAGCACCTCGGAACATGACCAAGGATACATTTTCGATAAATAAGATTACAAGAAGATGTTTTTTTTTTACATTTCGAATTGCAATAGTACGAAGCAAAAAAAATATGATTTAAAAATAATTGATTAATCGAGAGTTATTACCTATATCGTCGTAAGGCCTCTTACAGATGTAAGAATGACCTTTCGCGGATGTTGCACAATCCTCAGCGTCCCAGAAGAAATAATCAGCAACGCAGATTGATTCTGACCTTTCGTGACATGGAAATTTACGTTTCATCAATACGCAAAGGGGACGTGCGCCTACGAATGGCGGGTGTTTCTTGTCTTCCATCCACCCTGGCCACCATTTGGTAAATCTAACAGTGACATTTTCAAATTTCAATTAAAAATATAACGGAGAATTAACTTTAAAAAAAATATAAAGTGAAAGTTAATTTAATTTAGTGTACCAAAGAAACCTTAAATAGTGAGAGAACTTTTTTCCAGTAGAAAAGATTTCAAGTTTCTAAAGAAACTTCAAAGAAGATAAAGAGGCTTTTAACGATATGTATAATAAAGAACCAATATAATTATTTAAACTTGGAAATAAAATTCGATCAATAATTATACAAGACAAATTTGAGCGTTATAATGTCAACAATAATAACAAACAAAAGACAAACCTAAATTTCGCTCGCGAAGAGTCCTCCCAAAGCCAGAAGGTTCTATTCAACGTCGTGAATCCCAGGCCGGAGGTCATAATTGACCCTACTTCCGGGTGGAGTTGCACCAACCACTCGGAGATAAAGTCATTTTCCTGTTGGTTAGTGATATCGATAAGCCTTGCTTGTCTCTGTGCGCAATAATTCGACGCTTCGGCATGATTTAAACCATTATCAGGGTCAGTCAAATGATAACATTGCCCTTCGTATGGCATTTCGTCCTTCCGACAAAGGGCTACGCGATTTGGGGTACATCTCACGCCAATTGCATCCCTTTCTACGCGACATTCCGGATCGTGTGTGAATCTGATTAATTCAAACAGTAAACTTCCAATTAGAAGAGAACTTACAATTAGAACGAAACAGTAAATAGTAAACTTAGAGGATAATTGTTTATGGGACAGAATGCACTGTTACGTATTCTTACAATTAAACTTACATCGAGAATGAATCAGCGCGATGAAAAAGCGCGATTAAAGAAATCACACCTGACTTCCGTTTGTTGATAAGGTTAATTTCGTAAAGTTCTCGATTACTAATTATTTACACTTGTTGTTTTAACATTTTTATGATAACAGTATATACTGAGATACATAATTGATAATACACTCAAACCTGTTTTTGTGCGATTTTTTTGTGCGGTATATGAAAATTTCAATCAAAATGAAACATAATCGACGAAGTTATCAATAAATAAGTAGTAGGTTTGATTGGCCATTTAGTTTTTTCGATTTTTAATATGTATTTCATCAAATTACATAAGTATTGTGTCGGCCGATTACATTATACATATGTGTATTGAACTCTATAATCGCAAATCGCAAAGAGTTGCTGTTATTCGCCTCTGATCTGCGCAAGTGACAAGTCCGATAAATAAAGTGATTGAATGAAAAAGAATATTACGTGTTTTAATTTTAATTTTAATTTTAATTTTTAAATCTAATATTAATTGACATCTTTCAAACTGAGTGAGTTCACATTCCCGGACCGTTAAGATAACATTCATTTCAAAGCGTAAATTGAAGATTTTATTATTTTTTCTATTTACGAAGTATACCTAATTGTTATACGTTTTGAATAGTTTTGTACGTGTAAAATAAGTAAATATTTCAATAAAATATTTAAAAATGTTCGCATGTGTATTTTCTAAATCAGATTCCAAGTAGCTGCCAAGCCTCGTGTCTTGATTTCGTTTAAAAAATTAATTCCTAGTTATTTCGTAAGGTTTTCAGTTATTTTCTACGTGCGACTTTTTTTTATGCGGTCCCTATTCACCGCACAAAAAAAATACTTTTTAATTCTGTTGCGAAAACTATTTCTTATATAATAGCTACTCGTGAGGTTTTGTGCGATTTTTTTTATGCGGTCCCTATCCACCGCACAAAAACAGGTTTGAGTGTATATGTATAATATATATAATGAGCAAGAAATGAATGTGGGTATGTATGAATGTGGGTATGTATGAATGTGGGTATGTGTGTATGTGCGAGGTATGATAGAGCGTATCGCTCGAGATCGGAAGAAGTGATGATCGGTGTGAGGAGAAACCCCGCGGGGGGAGAATGAATCGAAAAAGTTGAGTGTGAACTACGAACGCGAAAAGCAGAACGACGAGATTATTCGTTAAAATTTCTATTCATCTGTATACATATGTACCCATAATTATGAAAGTGGTCTAAGTCATATATTTCTTGTTTCGAGATATTTAATACATTGCATTTGAACGAATTAAAAAATATTTTTATATTATGCAACATTTTAATTTATTATTTTATTAGTCTTGATTAATGGAAATTTATTATGAATATGAAATTTTGCGTGAATTTCCTACGGAAATGTTTTTTTTTAAAGTTTGAATTGACTTAGACCATTTTCAAAATTGACTGAATGTCCTATAAATGACTTAAAGTGTTAAAAAACTACGAGTTTTATTAGGAACAATAATTTTAATGAAATAATTCATGAACATTTATTAATTATTTTTAAAAATTAATCAGATTTATAATTTTGGGCTTTTATCATTATGAGTTTTTAAGATTTTTAAAATGTTCCTGAAAAACTGGAGGGATGTATGGTAGTAAACACATAATATTTTTATGTTTTCCTTCCGTTACTGGTACAGTGGTGATGTATAATGGAAGTAATTTAATATTTCCGTATATTTTTGGTCTTCCTCTTTTAGGTGAAAGATCCAACACGTGGAATTTAGAATCATCTAAAGAAGTTTTATAGAACATCTTATAAGGTTCATTTTGCAAGAATCTCATTCATTGAATTTCCAACCAAGAGACAGATTCGCCCGCGGTATTTTTTACTCTTCTTGTCGTTGACTCTTCTAGTGGTTTCGTTGAACCAAAATCCGGCTGCATCATTCGTTTTACCGAAAATGTATTTCTTCTTCTACACTTTTCTTCTACACTTACACGTTGTATAAGTAATTATTATAATCTATTGACCCAAAGTCGCGGTCATTCGGCAGAAAGGAATGACCAGATACCAAAAATTTAAGGGTATGTTTATATAATATTTTAAATTTTTGACTTAGACCACTTTCATAATTATGGGCACATATATCCTTATTCTTTATTCTATATATTCTATTAGAATAAACTATATTTAAATCAACCATAAATCCTACATACATTATAAGTTAATCATATATATAAATATATATATAATTGAAGAAGTAAAATTATCGTCAAAATGGCAATTAAACCGATAGGAAAGAAATTCCAAAACAGAAGTTGAAGTATAAAGCCGTACAAAAAATCTAGTGTTATTTAGTTTATATGACCAGATTAAAACGAGATCGATGCAAACAGGGAATCTGTATGAATACTTGAAAACTGAGTCTCTTACTTGCACGATTGAAATCTGGTTTCGTTTCCAGTACACGTTACAGAATTCGCGGCAATCCAAGTTGGCACAGTGTTCCGATTGTTCCTTCCTTGCCAAGCCATCTCGGCGCCCCTGAGAAGAACAAAAGAATCTTTCGTCATATATTATGCTCATACAGCCGACATTCTGCATTACTCTATTCTGATCTGAAACATATTCGCGTGTCGGTAAAATTTATGATTGTCACTTCTACTCCCTCTACTTTACTTGTTCGTTTCCTATTTCTATATCAATTCCTATTTTCAGCACCCTATTCTATCGGTGCCCCATTCAATTTCTCCAACGTTACTTTAATTCCCTTTTCCTTTTATTCACAGATATATACACTCGTTCTGATAATACTTTTCAATGTTTCCTTTTATTGATAACAGTAATCAGAAAAAGGAAATCATAAAATGAAAAAAACCTCTGGAAAAACGAGGAAATACGTTAACCCCTTACGACTCATTCCTTGTCGAGAGAGTAGAATCGATTAGAATATAGAGTAGCTTTATTTAAAAATAAATATATGAGATTGCTTTTTATCCAATCAAAAATTTCATTTCCTATTAGATATACAAAATTTATAGTACTTAAAATAAAATTAAACATTAGTAAATTTGATTATGATTAATGAAAAGTGCGGTAAAAGGTGAACAATTCTGTAATGAATTTCGCATGTGATGAATTGTTTATATATATACCAATTCCTGTTTTAATTTCTAAGGTGTTTCGTTTTTCTTTTATCCCAGAATGTAATTTTTGCAGCGTAATGAATGCAAAGTAGGAAACATAAATGTCTACCGCTCACACGTAGCAGTCAACATATTAAATCTCTGTGTTACCAGGGCCCAAGTATCATTCACTTCTGTGCGCTGAGAAATTAATTCAACCGTATAATTACTTAATTGACTTAAATACCTGGAGTAACCGAGCTGTCGGCACACAACATGAGCTTCTTTCAACGTCCAGCTGTTTCTAGAATCGCAAACAACTCCCCAACCAGGGTTAATGCCTTGTACTTCTACATATCCATCGTGCGGCCCGCTACCACCCCTGAGGCGAATTGCCTGATCATACACATTGAAAAACATTTTTTTATAATATCTCAGTATCAAAGGATTGCAAAGTGTTCAAGTTTAAGATAATTTGCGCAACAAAGTAGAGACTGTGACATTTATAATAAAACGTTGCGATCGATGAAAAACAGATAATTGCGACAGAAATGGCTCTCAAACTGTAAAACTTCGCGCACCTAGCAAAATTTTCTAGGTCAATTATTATTCAAAGCTAGCCATTTGCCGTAACTGGCGATAAAGTAGAAAAGTAATTTGTAACGTGCAGGATATGATAATTATTTAAAATAGTTACTAATTTTACCTGTCCAGAAATCGGGGTTGGAAGAGCAGATTTTTTCGAGTGGCTTAATGGCTGAACCGATGGAACATAATACACTGGGAACGGTGGTTCATCTGGAAAATAATTATTTTACGTTTATGGAAAATTCGATATAAATATCTTTTTACAGCATAATTTTTAAAGACTTGTACAAATTGGTCTTCCAAACATTCTATTACAGCAACACTTAAGACTTGAAATGCTTTATTAAATAATTTTAAAAGACAATAAATAATTGATTAGAAGAGTTAAAAATAAATATATATACCTATACTTTATTCGGGAAATTTTAAGCCCAATGTTAGAAATTCATTCCAAGAGCATTTAATTATTCATGCCAGAAGCCAGACAATTATGCATTAACAAAAAAAAAAGAAAATAAACAAAAAACTTACCCGCAATCTCGAAATTTCAAAATCAGTAAATAACAAACCAAGTACTGTTATAACACACTTACCGTCAGCATAAGGCGCTGCTTCGATATTAAAAAGATCCACGTCTACTTTTTTCTTATTGATTTTCATAATGACAGAAGATTCTGTGGTTGTTTTAGTTTTATTTTCGAAAACCAAGACTGGCCTCCACTCCTCTTTATCATCCAATATATCCACCTCATAATCAATATCAGGCTCTACAACATCTACGAATTTCTTCGTTGACTGATCTTTATATTCCTTCGACACATTGTTCACGTTAGGATCTGTCGTAGTGGAAAGAGTTTCTGCTCTCTGCGTAGTGCTCTCAACTTTTTTTCTTGTCGGAACTGTTAAATGTATATCCGGAATTCTCTGCGTCGTAGTCTGCGTATGCACAGCTGGATGATTGTTATAAGAGCCATCAGTAGAGTGTGGATACTCCGTTGAATAATTAGGAGTTTGATACAACGGTGACTGAACATGATTTGTCACAGTGGAGTTTGATATAAGTTCCAAACGGTTTGGAGATTCATACAACGGTGGTAGAAGATCAGTCGCCGGAACAATTGGGTATTGACTATCAAAAACTGGTGATTTGGTGGTATGTGAAGAATCCGATCGTCCATTTGGAGAATCATACAATGGTGGCAGAAGATTAGTGGCTGGCACAACTGGATGTTGACTATCAAAAATTGGTGATTTCGTGGAATATTGAGAATCCGATCGCCGATTAGGTGATTCATAGAATGGTGGCAGAAGATTAGTAGCTGGCATAACTGGATGTTGACTATCAAAAATTGGTGATTTCGTGGAATATTGAGAATCCAATCGTCCATCAGGGGATTCATAAAATGGTGGTAGAAGATCACCAGCCGGCACAACTGGACGTTGACTATCTAAAATTGACGGTTCTGGATAATCTGGATAATCCCGTCGGTTATTAGAAAAATCATAAAATGGCGGTTGTAGATTACTAGCTGGTATAACTGGATATTGATTATCAAAAACTGGTGATTCGGTAGTATATAGAATATCCGATCGTCCATTAGGAGGTTCATACAATGGTGGCAGCAGATCTCTAGCTGGAATAACTGGGTGTTGACTGTCAAAAACTGGTGATTTGGTTGTATATGGAGAATTTGATTGTCCATTAGGAGACTCATACATTGGTGGTAGAAGATCTCTAGCTGGAACAACTGGGTGTTGTCTACCAAAAACTGGTGATTCGGTGTCATATGGAGAATCCGATCGTCCATTAGGAGATTCATACAATGGTGGTAGAAGATCACCAGCTGGTACAGCTGGATATTGATTATCAAAAATTGGTGATTTCGTGGAATCAGGATAGTCCAACCGACGATTAGGAGAATCATCAAATGGTGGCTGAAGATCACCAGCTGGTATAGCTGGATACCAAATATTAACGTCTTTCGGAGTAGTAGCATGTGAAGAAGTCACTGAAGGACTCTGATAATACGGTGGTAGAAGATCATTCGCTGGCACTTGAGGACGTTGGCTGTTAATAGTTTGTTGATTGATAACACTTGAAGAATTTGAATGACTTGAATCAAGAAACGGTGGTTGCAGATCGGTAGCTGGCACTGGAGGATAATGGCTACCTACATTAGACGGTTGATACGAACTTGAAGAAATCCATGAACGACTTGGAGGTTCATAAAATGGTGGTTGAAGATTTGTTGAAGGTGTCAATGTGCGATGTTTATCGGTACCTGTTAAATTGTTTGGATACGAGTATATAAACGGAGGGTAAAAATTCATAATGTGAAATTACGGAACAGTCAAGATTTCATAAAAAGTTTGCGAAGTTGAATTTAATATTATTGAAGATTGATTGAATTCTATTGGTTCTTATACTTGATTAATTATTACTAGTGATTTTTGAAGAAGGAATAATAAACTAATTATACGTATAATAATTTATCAAATATTAAAATGAAGTAAGGATTATAAAGTGCCGGAAGATTTGAAACTTTTGACTCATTCTCTAAAGGATCAGATTTTGGTAAGAAGTAACCGCCAGATGCACTAAAGTGAGTACCACTTTGGTGATGAATGAAATTCTGATGATTTAATTGATCATGTGACGAAAACAATTTTGGATAATTACTAGCAGCAACCATGTCGTCAGTAGCAAATGAATGATTGACAGGGCTATAATAAGGTGGCTGAAGATCCATGGATGGTTGTTCAATTGGATATCTTCTATCTGCACCAGTATAATTATTTTCATTCTTTTTTTTATCAGATTCCTGAAGATCGTTTGGGCTGTTGCTTTTCGTCTTCGAATGACCTTGATTAATTTCAACATCCTTCGTAATAAAATGTCCTCTTGTACCATTAACATTCACGTATATACTGCTTGGATATGGTGGCTTTATCGGAATTTTCTTGGAATCTTCATTTCCTGCATAAAAGTGGAATAAAGCACTTCCATCAGAGAAACTAATTAAAATTTATGTATTTTGTTATTAACGACGGATAAGACGATAAAACTGAAAAATATTATTTTAAATGAGTAAGGTACAGTCGCCAAATTTCGTCCTCGTCCGTTTCTTCTTTTTTAATTAGCGCTATTTAGTTTTCACAGCCCGAATCTTAAGTTAGTGACCTCAGTCGCCCATTGTAAAGAATGGTCGCGGTGAAGTGTCGATTCAGTGACAAGATATTTAAAAAAAGAAAAATTGTTCAAGGTGAGTTTTTGATTAACATATTGTCGGAATGGTTTAACTAATAATAGGTTTGACTTACTGAAATGATTTTTTGGACAAAGTAAGTTATTATTGCATAGATTCAAATCGGTACGAAAACATTTAGATTGTGACATGTGTTTCTTGTTGAATGGATGTTATTCATAAAAGTAGAAAATTCGTAATATCGTCCCCCCATGTGTGTCTAATATCGTGCAGGGGACGACGTTATTGGTGCAATTTGCTGGGAGAATTTAAATTTCTTAAACTATACCAATGATTAATGACTGATTAGATACAATAATTATAATGATTACATTATTGTTAAATTGTTAAAAATGTAATTTAAGTTCAAGTGATTATTGTGATCTCAATATCGTCTCTGGAACGTCATTAGGTGCCCAAAAATATATTCCTAGAATTTCCACTTTATTGTAAAATCTATTCTTGTAGAAATAGTAACAAAGATAACGAGTTGTTGATTATTCTAAATAATAAATACGTGTTCTCCCTAATCTTTGACGTTTCATTTATTATTGTTTTCTTAATATTTTTTTAAAAAAAGAGGGCGATATTTTGCGACTGTACCTTAACATTCATACAATAAAAAATATGTGCTCATTATTCTTTCTTACCTATTTGGGCTTGTCCATTACCATGTTGAAAGACATTTTGGTTCGATGTCCACTGATTCACCTTCGAGTCTGCTTCTCTGTCAATGCTACTCTGTTCATGAATGTTGGTCCTAGTTTCCCATTCACGTAATCTATCATCTCCAGTGAGAGTACCTACAAGAAATCAGACTTTCACTGACAACTATCAATGCTTTATACTTTTACTCTTATAATTTTTCCTTTCATTGCAATGGCCACGGATGATACCGACAATGAATACTGTGAACTACGCTACCGCTCGTCAGGAGCCCTTAAGACCACAGCATTATCACAAGATTGACATACCTGTGCGAAAATTTAATTGGTGTCTCACTTTAGTGAATTCGTCTCGTTTCATCTTGATCTTCAATTAAAATAAAATTCTTACCGTCATCGCATAAAATTCCCGCGATTCCTATCTGCCCAAGTGGAGCTCTTTTCGGATCAAATGACACTTTCACCTCTAAACTCAATTCTGGATGTAGATCGATATTAGAATCCATGCAAATCAAGCACATGAATTCAAAATTTGTAATGGAAATGAATTTCCTATTAGAACACACGATGCAGTGCAGCATGCAATTCGAATAATTAAAATTACGATCCCCATGCAATGTTTTGTAACGCAGGCAATTGGAGTTGCTCGAACCATGCATTGTTTGAACGTATAAATAATCTGTTTAATACCAGAAGCAGAAGTTTTGAAGAATCGAGAAAAAAAGATTACTGCTTGTAAGAAAAGTCTTTTAAACTGTGATACATCGAAAAGTAACATTCTCGACTTTAACACTAGATTTACGGGCTGTGAAATCTGTTACACTGTAATATATTAAATAAGGATTTGATAAATGGAGGAATCTAGCGTCAAAGACGATAATACATTGAGTATTTTTTCTAGTACAAAATACACTTGAAATATCTATTTAACTGATTCTCTGAATTCGAGAAATGTTTATAAAAAAAAATAGAAACCCGTCCAATTGGCGCCTTCCGTAAATCTATTGTTAATCTACATTTATATTATACTTTAATTTATACTGCATTGAAATGCATCAATGGATTTCACGTTTCATATATATTTAGAACCCATTTTGCACAGTACTTTTCTGAAACGAATCATTCTTGCACAGAATTTTTTTGTACATTGCATCTATACTAATAAAACTTTTGTCGCCTTTACTTTTCTTACCATGTTACCTCTTCGTCTAATTCGAAGTTATTATAAAAAATATTGTTAAAGAATGCAGCCCTACATTTCAAATTAAACGTGGGATGCAATATCTCTATTTTTTTTTTTTTTTGTAAAAAGATTTGTCCCAGTTGATAGCATATCAAAAAAGGTTCAGATATAATAAGTTACTCGAAGAAAGAAAAATTTGTGAAAATATTACTGATCGATTAAATCACAGTGGAAAATGAAAGACACATTTAAAATTACCTTGTTCCCATTGCGTAGTTTGAGACTGCGACGGTAGCTGTTCCTGTTGTCCATCCCAATTACTAGGACGAAATCCTGGTCCTACAGGATTCTCAGCCTGACTCCAATTCATTCTATCTCGTGATGACCAGATAACAGTGTTATTAGTTTGTCCATTCCAGGTTGAAATACTTCTAGACGAATTTATCTTTCCCTCTGGTGGTACATTATAACCATGATCAACATAAATGTTTCCTACATCAGGGGCTGGTCTTTGGGGAAATTCTGGATGTGCAAACCAAGGATTAGTTCTACCATATTCCTGTCTGTTTTGCGGGAATTCATGTCCAGTTCTTCGATTTGATTGCATGCCAGTCTCGTGTTGAACAGTTGTGCCTCCATTTCCATCGAACGCTTCATTAGGAGTTCTTCCTTTGTCATGTGTTTGATACGGAGTCTGCGCTACTTGCTGGTGGAATTCATCAGATTCATCGGGATAATCCGGAATAGGATATTTCCAAGGCTTGTCACGATTACCAGGTCGATAATCAGGATACCAGCCTGGACCTGGACTTTCTTGATCATTTTTTCGCCCTTGAGAAGGTAGGTAACCGGATGGGTGATCATGCGAAGAATCATAAGGAGGAGGTGACTGTCCGATATTTTGGTCGTATGGTTTGGAAGGATGATGACCATGTTGATGACCATGGTGGTAACCATAGTGGTGACCATGTTGATGTCCGTATTGATGACCATGCTGATGAGCGTGTTGATGATGCTCATAATTGTAGTCTTGACCTCCAGCATGACGATTATCATCATTGTCCGGTCTGTGATGCAACCATTGACCACTGGAATGATCGTAACCGGAAGTGGGATGATGATCAAAATATCCTGTTGTTTTATGTTGATTGTAAGAGCCATGATGATCGTAAGTAGGTGTTGTAGTCATCACAGTGTCTGACTTCCAACTTGGTCTCCAGGTTGGTCTAAGAGTATCCCAATCGGTTTTTGGTAGGTTCGTCGTTGTATGATAGTTGTGCCCAGATGACCACCAAGTTGGCTTATTTTCAGTCGTCGTTTGATTTTGTGGATGATACGTTTGTGACGGTTTTGAATTCTGATGACTCCATGCTGACCAAGGTTTAACGGTGGTTGCTAAATTTGATAATGTAGTAAATATTAATATATTTACGAAATAGCACGTGACATATTAACCCTTTGCGGACGACCGACGCACAGTGGTCGATTTTGCCGAAATCCTGGCCAAAACTATAAGGAGTTTTTCAATTTAGCTGAAAATTGGTATATTAGTATTATTTTGGTCGCTGATTAAGAATCCGAACTCAGAATTTCCAAAAACAAAATGGCGGCTTTAATATGGTGGGTGCGAGTATCAAAAAATTGTCGGATCGGCACGAAAATCAGTAGTCTTATGTTTTTCTGGTCGCTGATTAAGAATCCGAACTCAGAATTTCCAAAAACAAAATGGCGGCTCTAATATGGCGGGTGCGAGTATCGAAAAATTGTCGGATCGGCTCGAAAATCAGTAGTCTTATGATAGCCCGGCCCTATGTCATAAATGCTCTTCCCCAAGCATGGCGCGCGCGACAAACAAATAACAATAACTCGAAGAATCGCAAAAAGTCGCAAGAAAACTCAACGAGGTCTTCTTCGGGAAGCTTCAAAGTTTAATTTAAAAAAAAAATATATTATGTTATTCCACGGACTTCTGCAGTTTTAATGATATTTATTGCAGCAGTCCCTGTATCCTAATACAAGCATGTCATTGCTGTTCCATCTCAGAATTTCCCTTTGCTTAATAAAAATTTCGGTCGAAGGAGAAAGATGAAACATTATAAGGAACAAATATTTCCCTCGTACCTGCAACTAGCCAGATTTTCATTAGAATCGTCAAAGATCTTTCGGTTTATGACGGTAAGCGGTCGAGGTAGCCGCGGCTATCTATTGTTGCCTCGGAACAATAGGCCACCAGCTTGTTTAAACTCATTCCGATTTTTAACCCCATGAAATAAACATATTATTTCGTTAATTGCCAGGTTGATCTTAGAGAAGGATTAGCAGTATTCATTAGGTAAAGCTCGATAGCCCGGCTCTATGTCATAAATGCACTTCCCCGAGCATGGCGCGCGCGACAAACAAATAACAATTACTCGAAGAATCGCAAAAAGTCGCAACAAAACTCAACGAGGTCTTCTTCGGGAAGCTTCAAAGTTTAATTTAAAAAAAAAATCACGGCAGCAATTTGCAGCATTCACAACTATTTCATTAGCAAAAGGAAAAAAATGTTTAGGTTTTACGTTCAGTACCAACAGAGTTGTAAAATATTAAATAAAAAAATGAAACCAAGATATTTATAAATTAAAAGTATGATAAATAGCTACCAATACTGAAAAAGTGGATCAAACTTTAATTTCATATTGAAAACGTATTCTCAATTTCGACGTGAAAACGTTACATTATTTAAGTGCCAACTTTGACATTGCATATCTCTAAGAGTATTGTTCAATAAAAATTTTTATTAATGGAAAACGATGCTCTGATGTGTTACAAATCAAACGCAATTGCTAAATTTTGAAAATTTAAAAAAAAAATTTTGGGGTTTTGGCCAGGATTTCGGCGAAATCGACCACTGTGCGACGCATATAAGCGGCCTGGGAAAAAATCTGGTTGTAGTTTGTCAGTGTATGAATATACGTTTAAAGCTGAAAAATTTAAATATAGATGTTGAAAAATTATTACATAAATAGTAACCTCTAACTTCAATATATTAACAATCTGACTTTCTGACAAAAAAGTAGTTTTCCATCATAAAACAAATGATTCTTCCTCAATACTCAAAAAACTCTCCATCCGCAAAGGGTTACTTATGAAGAAAAGAACAGTAATTTCTACTTGCTGATCTACAGTATTAAATCGTAACTTAATATTACAATGTTATTAGAAGTATTGTATGCTGCAATTAAATTGCAAAGTAAGATCTCAATGTTCAATGTTTTCGCAATTTTTCAACTTGATATTTTCAATTATAATTTAACATATTGTGATATCGCGTATAATTGTGTGTAAAAGGTACAAATCTCTGTCAAATTTATATAAAAAAAAATATGAAAGTGATGAAATTACATTCACTGCAACCCGGTACATTATATGGCCAGTCGCAGACGGATATCAACGGGTTAAAGGCTGTTCCTGGTCCACAATCCATTATGAAAGTGCCTCCATTTGCACACTGAAGGAACTTTTTGCACGTCTCTGGATGCGGCAGTAATCCAGTGTAATCCGGCGGACACACTATCTTCTTCGTAGCCGGTTCATTGTACTTCAATTTCCCGTGATCAAAAGATTCAGAGTGAAACGGAGGTGCTAATGGATTTCTGTCCTCTTTGGTTTTCAGGGCATCTGTTAATTTTTTAAGTTTACTAATATTTTCAAATTATTAACAATAATAAAGATACTGTTAATTCTTAGTTGTAAAAACTATTTAACCACTTAACTGCGTTCGACGTGTATTCGTTACAGTAAAAGTAATTAATGCGGTGATTATACGTAACTGTCAATCATTATATACAGGTTGTCCCAGCTAATTTTGACATTTTGAATATGTCGGTATTGTGGTATGTAGCAAAAAATGTTTCACAAGAAACTTAAATGGTAATCTCGCCGCCGCACAGTGGTTCAAATCATGAAATTTAGTGACATTATGTCGAAAAACCAATTTTTGCATATCAATATTTAGTAAATACATATAGATTGTTAAATGTTTATGAGTTTTGGAACCAAAGGTATTAATAGGATTTAACAACAATTATAATTACAATGAATATTTAAACTTAAATATTTTAAAGACGGCGTTTCTTACGAAAAAAACTGCCTGGCTTTTGCGAAGTATTCTGACAGCTGTATCTAATATTTTAATCCCATTTTTTTTTTATATGAAAGGTATTCTATAATGTTAAGTAAAAGCATCTTCAACTACAGATTATCGTTAATTTTGTATTCAAAGTATAATATTGAACAGAATGAAAAAAGTAGATAAATATTTTTCACTTGGTAAGGTGCATCTTGTAAGTTCCAAATAGTTCCAAATTTTTACTATTATTAGTACATTTTCAGCATGCTTTCCACTATATAAAAATGTAAAAATCACATCCTGTTTGTTCCTGTTTCCGAAACTATTTGTGTCTAAAGCGTGCGGTCTCACGAGTTGTCATCTGGACTGTCAGATACTTGAGAATTTACTTGAAGAAGCGCTTAGACCACACAAAATGTTTTTCCTATAGTATAGATGAGCCTTCGGTTATGTTTTCTATTTTTTCCTCTGCATTCAATTCTAACAGTTCCATCAGAGTGTGTTAGCGTAACAGCGAACAGAGCAGAGTGTGAGCGGACAGAGTATCTGCGTGATAGCAGCGAACAGCGATTTGAACAGCGTCGCGTAGTATTTTGTGTTTAGTCTACTTTTCTTACATTTTATATCTTTATATTTCAATAAACAGGTTAGCTGTTATTTAATTTTAAATAATAACTTTACAACATAAAAAATGTGATAAGATTGTTTAGGCTCATTTGTTTATATTTTTGGTAAAATTAGATATTGTACTTCATAGAAAACACTACATAAACGTGAAAAAGGTTTTAAAAACATTTTCAGTGCAAATTTCATCACGATATCTTTTACGGTTCAAAAGTTATATGAAAATGTCACTCAATTTTTCGTTCTGGCCCACTGTGCGCCGAGATGCCAACTTACGCGGGTCGATGTGTTCTTCCGGGGCCATTGGTTGTTTGGTTGTTGAACCCGGTAAGGATGGCAGGGGTAGGACCACCATCCTCCTCGGATCTTTCCCAAAACTTAAATAAGACCTAACCCACACCTAATCCAGACCAAAGTCTCAAGACGTAGTTCAGCAAGCTAAACAGGCTTTTGAAGAAATGCCCTCTGCTCCCCTTACGGGCTTTCCATACATGTGACTCGGATAACCCCGGGTTCGCGAAACCTATGCTTGACCAGTAAATTGGACAGATCCCTCAGGTAAATAATTCCTTTCCTGTGGAATCACTATGAGTTCGACGTCCGTATCTAACTAGCGAAAAAGACAACGTGCTTTTTCGATAGAAAGTGATGTCCAGAAAAAGTTCAAAATTTAAACGTTTATTGTAACTACAATTTTTATCCAAAATCATTAATTTTGCTATTTCTGAGATCGATAAATATTTAGAAATCGATAGCAAAATGTATCACACATAATTGTATATAATCGTGCAATCATAATCGCACATTCTGGTCCACCGTGCAGTAGGCTGAACTAGTCCCTGAAGAGAATAAGCGAGATCTAACCCAGACTCGCCGGTTAAATTGATAAATATTCAAGAATTCATCACATTTACCGTAACATATACACGTCAATACAAATCTTTGTCGCGCAACCTCTCGATATTGAATTGTACATTTTTTTATCGAATAAAAATGTAATCGTTTCACGTTTCGTTTTCCTTTCTTCGTAGAATTTGTAATAGGAGCACTTGCCTTGTGTTCGATATGTGTACGCTTAATTTTAATTTCACATTCAGCTAGGGATTGTTAAAACTAAATTCCGTAATTAACTGATTAATATAGAACTGAGTGTCGTGTATAAAAAATTTCGAAATTGTCATTAATACTTTGTATTCTGTGTATGTTATTAAATTTTTGGAGATTTTTTATAGTTATTACCTTCGCAACCTCTCACGTTTCGCGGCCAATCGCATACGCTAATAGCTGGATTAAAGACCGTGCCAGGACCACAGTCCTTAATGAATGTTCCACCATTAGCACATTGCAAAAATTGTGTACAATTAGTAGGATGTGCTATTAATCCTGTTAAATGTGGTGGACATTTTACTTCCTAAAATTAAAAAGTTGCATCAGTGAAAAATTCTATATTTACTTTATGTACTGAAAATTAAATTCTTTCATTTTTATATTATATGCAACATGAAAGAATCTCCTTTAAATAAATTTTACCACTGATCTAAATAACAGTACTCCAATTTAAGGTCAAGTGATTTTTAATACGATGCGCTGAAATATCATTTAGGAACCGATATTTTCAGTCATATTGAAATTTATGTCTTTTTAATCGAGTTCACTACTGAAGTTATTTACACTAAAGATGCATTCAAACACTGTAAATGAAGAATTTAAAAGAAAACAAACGAAGGCAAAAACATTGGTCCAGTTAATGAATAAAATTTTCCAATATAAGCATAGAAAATTGCAGCGTAACAAAAAACAAGATTGACAAAAAATTATTAATTATTTTAATCGTCATAGTCGATTCAGTTTAAATAGTTCTACATGTTAATCCTTCTAACTAACTTGTATCTTTTCAGGATACAGATGACTGTGAGAACCAGTAATTAAAGGTTCATGTCTTCCTGTGGAATCCAAATCACCAGTCGACGGGAACTCAACGATTTCACCACCATAACAGCTGACTTTATGTGGAAAATCGCACTCCAAAGTATCCGGATTGAAAAGCGTGCCAGGTGCACATGGTTGAACGAATGCTCTACCCTTCCAACAGTTTACAAAAAATTTGCAATCCGGAGGATAAGTGAATTGACCAGTAGCATCGGAAGTCGGACACTGTACGCCTAATCGAGAATCGTATCTGGCGACTGTTGACCTTGGTTTCGTCGGAAGAAAGATTTCCTCCTTTTGTGGCTTCTATGGTGAATAAAATTCAACATTGATTAATTTAATAAAAAATTGATTTTTTTAACAATACTTTTATTGCTTTGTATCCTTCAAATTTACTGTGTTCCAGTTTCTTTTTCCAGAGAACTTTTGATGTGTAACACGAAGCAGGGAAAAGTTTGGAGATTGTTTTCAGTCTTTGATACGTCTCTAAATCGTACAAGTTTTCTCATCCCTTTCACGAAATATAAAAGAAACAATGGATCGAAGAAATTTCGTTCAATTTCTCCTTACGTGAGAGTTTTTCCAAATCGTCAAGAGTTTCCGTAATATATCTTCACAAATTTTTGCTTATTACTACCAATTTTTATTGAAACTTCTCATCGTCATTTCAAATTCCTCATCATTTAAATTCAAATAAAAAAATGAAACATTACCGTACGGTCATTCGACACGCCTTCGTAAACATCATCCTTTATTTCAGTCTTTTCCTTATTTTCTTCCTGGTTTATCGCCGTTTTACTTCCCTTTGTCTTATCTTTCAGGTGAATATGATCAGTTGCCTGATCTTCGAAAGGCAAAGAAACATCTTGATTTTCCTGTTGTTCTAACTGCTTGTTATCTAACAATCGATCGCGATTTTGATCGAAATTTACTTGACGATCATCGTTGATCTCCGTTCTCTGTTCAATTTCACTGCCAGGTTTCTTTCTCCAAGGACTCCACGTTTTTGATTCAGCGTCCACGATAATCGGTTTCCGTGATTTCGCATCGTCTGGAGTTACGCGCCATTTTGGAGAACGCTGAGACGCAGCATCTTCACTGGAATCGATGTAATCTTTATCGGTACCAACAGGGTACCAAGGAAGTACGGGCTCTCGACGTTTTGGTGGCTTTGTTGTTGACTCGTTTGGAACGTAAATCTACGCGAAAAAGTTCACCATTATGATAAAACTGCAGATGCTTTGATAAACTTTAATTTCTATGAATGAAAAAGAGAAAATAGAACTTATTGGATATATAATTGTTATAATGAACCATATACTTTGAATACGTTATATATCTTGTTATGTGAAATGCACTTTGTGTATTTTTGCAGCTTTCTATTTCCCATACTGAGACATAAAAGTCTAAAGTATACTTATAATGAATTGGTTATTCATAATTTCGTGATTTCATTCTTTGGTTTCAGATAATTACGTCAACTGCGATAACTATGGAACCTTTCCCCACGATGTTGTTTAATTGAAAAAAAGTAATGACATTTTATTGTTGGATACCGACCTAATTGTACGAGATATCGTATTTAAATATTGCTAAGCGTGATTGCAGGTCCAAACAGGAAATTGATTCTTGATTTCGAATCGCTTTTTCTTCAAAAATATTTAGAAGACCTTTAGTCTTGACGAAGTCCCCGGAAAAGCGATCGCCCTTTTGGAACCTGCATCACGATAAGCCAGGTCATCCGAACCTCTCGCCACACTTTAAGTAACGTATATAACCCCAATGCATTTTAAAAATCGGAGATTTTTTAACTGAATCTCTGTAAGTCACGACGTTATTCCTACGTTTGTAAAAACTCCGAACGAGCAACAATTCTTCGAAAATAAAACGTTGTAAACCTTACGGGATACAACATTATTAACGAAGATGGACAAATGTTACATTAACATGTGTAATGCGACAGTACAAATTTCATTCTCCATTATTTTTAACAATTTTCACGTTAGAAATAGAAATTGAAAATTATAACAACAAATAAATCAACTTAGAAATTGAAATTTTAATGAAACTGTGTGCAAAAATTAGAGTATAAAATTCAATTTCTTATAACAAATTCTGAGGTGCAAATACGTTCCCTAACCACATTTTAAAAAATAATATTTAATATCGAATTCGGCTTTGTTTACTTAACACTTTGCCCTCCAGGCCATTTTGTACTGTAACCTACTAAAAACCCCAATCCATTTCTGGTGTACGTTTGATGAAACTAAAAGGATTTTCAATTGTAATCATCTATAGCTTTCTCCGCTCATAAAATATCAGTTTTGTATTTTTTTTTGTATCTTAAGGGCTAATATTTCGAAATAATATGTACAAATTAAAAGTTCTCAAATATTCATAATACATAAAGAAAAAAACGTTAATTTCTGTATTATATGCTGTACAAGAATAATTTCACAGTGTAAAGTAGCTGTTAAAGCTATCTCTAATAACTTGTAAGCCAGTCAGTCCAAAAGTAATGTAAACATGTATGTATGTACGGCATAAAGCGTGGAACACAAACTGATCAAATATTGCATCATTAATCAAAACATTGCCTAAGAAATAACAAATAGCAAATTATTTCAAAAACTGATTCACGCAAACGCTAAATAACACAATTTATTAATTAAGTTATCTTAAAACTTAACCATTATGTTTTGACATCAATAGATTCTTTGTAGTTGAAAAGTAAAAAGCTATAGTAAATTGAAGAATATCCTATAAAGTAGTATACAGACTATCGTGTTCCATAACTGAGTCATGTGTAAAGTATGATTCTGATCGTACAATATAAACAAATGTTTGAATCTATCCAGCAGTGCAAATTGGTTTCATCAAAACATGACTTACTCTAATGCTGTATTCGATTGTGAGATACATTTGGAATTGCTATACATTCGAACTCGTCATACCTATTTACGAAGTAAACTTTGAATCAATGTTACACAGGTTTCGATCGGAGCGGAAGAAATCAGTAAGCATCTTAGAATCAGTAAGCGACGTATTTCGATAATGTAGTGTTAATTTGAAGGTCAATATTGACCAAAACTCATTTCATTCATTGTATAATTTTTTACTACAAATGATTACCATTTGTCTCCCCCACCTTTGAATTTTATCTTATCACTTCTTATCTGCTTAATGCATATTAATAAAACTTCTCTTTCAGAAGAAAATTTAGTTTCGTCACCGATAAACGACGTTACGATCAAGAACTCCACTTCGACGATGATTGTGAAAGACTTCATCTTGACTTCTACATCGGCATTTCTTAAATGATTTTCTCTATCCGCAAGTAAAATATGCACTCTATCTAAAGAATACACTTTATCAAACTTCGTCACATGTGTCATTGTCATTTGACACATCTCTACATAACTCTGCCTAATTTTAAACAAACATCGACACCATCAGCTTTGAACACACTAATTTTCAACTCCACTATCGAATCATTTAACAACATACTACGTTCAATCCAACTCCCAATCACCTTCACCACGAAACTTGTATCATTACAAAAGTGAAGAAGCATTCAATTTCATTTTAATTTACACACAGCAAATAATTAAATATAAAATTCCCATAATTGCTACAGAGCCGAATTTAGTATTGATCACATTAATTCAACGAAACCTGCGTTCTCCATATCTAAAAGAAGAAACTGAAACACTTTCTTCTACATCGATATTTCCTCCCGTTTATCCGCACCAGAAAAACTTGCGTTTTGAAAACTTGCATTTTGCAAATTGACGAACGTAGAATTACCGGAAGCAATTGTCGAAAGAAGATAGGATTAAGGAACGTACCGCGAGAGAGAATCCGAGGACATAAAGAACACTAAGAACTATGAAAAAACGGTTAATCTGCGACGTCATCCTCGATGCTTCTACGATACTCAAAGCATCGCGGCACACTGATCTCCTTTTCTCTATAAAAGCCAACTCCACGATTCGTTTCCGATCGTTGTTGGCGTCGTCTTAGTCAGAAAGAAGAGATAGCCGCATATACGATGAAAGACGCACATTGGTTCGTCGAAAGGTAAGGGTTATCACCAGCAGGGGTCGAGGGTCATTTTAAGATCAGCTACAACGAGGAAAAGAGCCCCCAACGCGAAAGAATCAACAAAAGGCGAAAAGAAAAGCGCCGGAAATGAAGAAGTCGATGGTGTACAAAAGGAGGGAATTTTATTATGCTCGAGGAAGAAAGATGAAGAGACGTGGAGAAGAGGGAGAGATGTACACTTTGTCAACACGATAATCGAGCTAGTGCACACAGAACTATTTGCCAATTGACTCCCCGAGAACAAATTGTTCCTCGTTGACAACAATCAAACCCAGGCCTGATAACGAGGCCGACTAAGAGAGTGCAAACCTTTGTTGGGATTAAAAAATAGAGTCAGAATTGGATGAAAGTCTTAATGACTGGATTTATTTCGCCGCAATATCATATTTCTTTTCGGCGATGAGAAGTGGATGACTGCAATTTCATTCAGGGGAAACTGAACTTCTTTGACGAATGACGACCACAGTTTATAGTGCCCCGTGTACGATGAGTGCAGGTACCGGTGGCTGGATCGAAGACGTAGGTATATTGACAGCTCATCAAATTGCAGATACCCTTCCTGCATAGTAGATACTTGGTACAATCACCAGCATACGACGACACGCTGTATTCCTTGTCCTCCTACAAAGATATTAACACAATGTTGATTCATTGGTAATTTGCAGGATTGAAAATATTTAAAATACTATTGTTAGTTTCTAGTTTCATGAAAGAAATTAATTTAATGCATCGGTTAAATTGTATACTTGTAAAATAATTACTAATAGTAACTAAAGGCGAACATTACACTCTGTTTAGATTCAAAATAATACTTTAAATATGGTCTAAATTAATTTCAGTTTTTGAAAAGGTTCAATTTTTCTGTAGTTCAACAAAACGCGTTCCTGAGCACGATTATAATTGCAGAATGATGAAACCTTCTAAATCTGTAAGTAGGAATGAAGCCATCAGAATTAAGTCATTCATTTGAATGACAAAAAAACAACAATTTCCTGAACTTACCACTCTCACTTTTTTAGCGTCCACGAAAATAGAAGAACAGCATAGTAAAAACAGTACGATCAAGGAAAAGGACTGCATCTTTACTCGCACAAAAGATCTACGTTTCACGCTCGTGCAAAGAGGGGTTGCTTCTCTTATATTTTATCGCGCCCACGCATTTAAATCATTGCCACGAAACCGGCGCTTTTAATAACAAAGCTAATATGATGTTCACAACCTTTATCGTGAACTTCGATAAATCAACAGTTATCTACTTGATACTCGTACGAAGGTCGTATACAGACTGTTGCATTATATGCTTGCGTGCATCAGGCGTTCCATGGCCTCTGCGTAGGGTCAATCGCTAGTAAATTAATAGTTAGCAACACTGCACGCAAGAATAATAATGCAATATATTATGAACTATTTTAACGTTAATTAATAATATTTGTAAATGCCTTCCTTTAAAGAATAAATGTATTATTTTAACGATTAAATAATCGGGCAAGTATTAGTCCCTTTGAACTATTCGCTTTTAAGTAAGTGGATAATTGAAATTAATTTATTAATATTCTCCATCGCTTGGTGCAGACATTTTTAACTTATGATTGCGATATCAGGAGTATGAGTTACAATTTTAACTCGAATTACTTTTTCTATCTGGCATGAAATAATTAAAAGATATTCGATGATGTTATCTGCTCTGGGTTGCGCATATACTTTTGTTTGATAATTATAACAACTGGAGTACGAGAATTACCACATTGCTGGGTGCATTATCTTTTCACTGTTTATTGTTAGTTAAATTAATTTCATAATATGCTCTGCTGGCAGATATAAATTTGTGGTTCACGCTGGTTATAAAAGTATTGAACATATTGGAATGTGTAATATAGTGGACAACCACAAACCGGTAATGATCATTTAAGCAATATCTGAGAAGCTATTGATCGAATTTCAATACAATAATACATAATAATAATAATAACTTTATGGAATATAATAAGTCAAAACTTATACTAATTATTTACTTGTTATCAAACGAACAGTTTATGTAATATGGTAAGAAAATATTAAAGTGCGCTTAAGAGTTACGGTATTAGTGTTAGAATATCGATTTGAGGAAAAAAGGAAAACCTCAACGCTTGATAGTACATCGATCGGACAAGATTCAAAACTTTTTTATGTTATTTAGAAAAATATTAATATAGATGCTTCTTGTCCATTTAAAAAAGTTTTTTATTGTTGCACTATAGAAAAGACACGATTTCATTTGTAAGGATAATAAAATGGTTTATTAAATGCTATTAATTCATGTCACCTACACAATAAGTATCACGTTATCTGTATCAAAGCAATAAATGTAAATTCATTAATCTTATTGATAGGATGATATTTCAATTTTTACACGTGCAGAATTTTCTTAATAACGGAATACATTTTTGGTCTGATTGTGTTACTTTTACCGCTGTGGAAAAAATTCTCCAGGTCAAAGTAGATTGTTAAAACGTAAGCCTTAAATGAGCGTCATATTACCATAATTGTTTCAATTAGAATGATTTTTCTCAACATTACATATTCTAAATATTTATAAAAGTTAACATTGTCTGAAAAATAGTAAGTCTCCAACTTAATGAATCTGCGTTTTAAATCTCTTTTTTAGATGCAGTAGAGCCTCCCTTATCCAAAAACCTATTATCTAAATACCCTTATCACCAAATCTTTTATAATCCGAACATTCTGTTAACCAAAGAGTCGCTTCACTATTGTGTATTTAAATATACATACTAGATTCTAAGCTTTATAGTACATTATAGTACGGACACTTTCCCGTGTTTGTTTGCTCACTTGAAGGAACCCTAGTTGCATTTTATCAATGATTACTAAACGAAAACGTGTAGTATCTATTGAAACAAAATACGAAATAATTAAACAAATCGGAAATGGTGCTAGTGCAACAAAATTAGCGTCAATTTTATTAATTTCTACTTGAGTAAATGGAATGCAATACGAAAAATTGTGTTTGTTCTGTTATCCGCCAATTTTGGGATCTGCCTACTTTTGTCTCCCTGTTATATCAGGTATAAGGAGCTCTATTGTACGCAAAAATACACGAATTCATCATTTAACAGGGAACAACATGTCCTATGGTCGGTTTGTTTAAATATCAAAAAATTCCAAAAACCCAGATGCGAATGATAAATAATGTAAAGATAACACCAATAGTTCAGAGTAAAGCAAAAATTTATTTCTTGACAATGGTGTTAAGGGTTCACTTCTCACTCTTCTTTCCAAAAACTTCTTTTCCTAACAGTATTAAAGGACTCCATGTGGTAACGAAAAATCATCCCCGATTCCCGCAATCTTGACGATTTTGTAGTGGATAATCACATGTGTTAATAGCTGGATTAAATTCTGTTCCTCGTCCGCAAGTTAAGACAAAGCAACCACTTGCATCGCATTGTTGATACTTTGTACAGTCACCGGGATAAGGATAAATTTCTCCCTGAAAAGATCGTTGAATTACAAACTTGTTGAAGAAGTATATACCACAATTCTTAAAATTTACGTCGAAATATGTTAAATAATCAATCTATTATTTTAAGTAAAACTTAATTACAATACAAGGGTCATGTATAATAACAAATATTTCATTAAAGCACTTACGTTCGTTACACAGGAGAAAAATAATCCAACACAAAATAACGCAAACAATAGAACTTTGGAGAGCTTCATAATGATTCGTTCTCCGTTCGAAACTGTTCTTTGAATAGTGAAGGAAGTCTCCACCGAAGGAATGGATGTGGAATATATATATGTGTGTATGTACGTTAGGGATAAATGCGGAAAATGATTTAATGTGCTATCAATCGTGTTTTCGTCATTGACGACTTATGCAACACGCTCTTTTTAACGACCTCAGTTCTGCGGATGTTCAAGGTCAAAGGTGCGGAGAACGTTTCGATTATCATTATTCTGAAAAAAGAATCTGAGAATAAAGTCAATAAAGCTATTATAGCGCTTGTACATTAATGTACCATTGTCGATGTGTTACTAACATTGCGTTATTAGTATTTCTGTTTTATACTTTTTTAAGCACGTGGGATTACCAAATGAAATGTATGAATAAGCCATTTATTTCCTTTAAAATATTCTTAGATTACAGTTTAGTAGGAAAACCCGTTCTTCTTCCAAGGTGAAGTTTATCTTTCAATCTTTTACGTAGTTCCGTATACGGATCCTGCAGTTCAGTATCCGTTTTAGGTATTCCTACTAATCTTCGAGCTTTCGGTGACATCATGACAAGATGTTGACAAAAAGTAAAGATACTGTTTGTAGTCCAAAATAATGCCATGCACTAAAATAAGTATTATATCATTTTTAATATAACAAGTTTCATTATAAATTATGTTGATATATTTATTGATACGCGAATTCTGTGTTAACGAATTTCAATTCAACTTAAGAAAGGAACAGGAAATGGTTTATACAAATATGCAAAGTTTAATATATCGTGACTTACAACACCTCTATATTTAAGAGAGCTGTTATATATGTAAATACTTATGGTATAAGTCGCACGAATGTAATATCAAATATCGATTCTATCAGGTACTTTTTGTATAATAATATATATCATTAGTATTATAGTTGCATATCTCTATAAAGGATTATTCCTTCTGTATGTTGAACAGAGGTTCGCGAAAGCGTACCACTTACCGATGGTGTTATTGCTGCGAGCGGTACTGAACAAATTATAATTCCTCTGTAGAAGTACAAGATATACTGCTTTATTTTAGATGATTCCCTTTTCTTCATTACATTTTGCGTCTGAAAAATATATTATTTGCAATTACAAATACGCTGACATCTTATAAAAATGACATATATATTTTTTTAAATACATACTTCTAAAGTTAACATATTGGTAAGTCCAAAAATAATGGGTAATAGAAGAGAATGATCTCTCTGCCTTAGATCCAAAAATGGACCAAAACCTCCAGTGGCAAAGTCCGTATAAATGGAATAAGACACTAATCACAGATTTTAATTAATTCCTTATTACATTCTTATTATACTAAGTATACTATTGACTCAATTGTCCTACTTACAAAGATCTGGTACAGGTAACATGAAACACATGTTTCTTAAAGCAAAAGAAAATGCTACCCATATTGGGATTTGAAGAAGTATTACTATAGAACCCTTTAATGGATGACAATTTTCTCTAATAACTAAATCCTTCCATTCTTGTCTCAGCTGTAATATACATTAAGTCAATATAATGCAATTTCTACATTAATTAAATGTAGAAACAAAAAATAACATAGTCTCTTTTCATATAATACTTACAGCAATAGTATAATGTTTAGTTGCAAACGATTCGCTCCACTTTAAATATCTCACAGCATACTGTGATTCTATTGCTAACTTCTTTGTTATCTCTTTAAATTCATGTTGAAGATTCTCAACTTTTGCATAAATGTATTGCTAAAACAGTTAATACCAAGAAACTATAACTATTGTTCCTCAAACTAACAAATAAAATTAAATAGTAAAAAGCTGTACCTGATATATGTATACTGGTGAAGTCATTGTTCTCAAAAGAATTGTTGTCAATATTATTGATGCCCACCAGGGCAAACCTGTATATGAGTGTATAGCAACCAAACCATCCTTCATATATTCCACGGGTGCACTTTCAGATATAGATTTCCATAAACTACTATTCAAATACAAGTCACTCTTGTCTTGGGCATTAATTAGATTTGTGATCTCTGCTAAAACTTCAACGTCTATATCATCATCTGAATTAAGTTTTAAATCTTTCTGAGAGACATCCAGCGATCTGGAGTATTTCCTGATATTATTGATATTTACATAACGTTGGCCAGGAAGATTTTTAAATGTCACATTGTTTCTACTGTACAATTGTCTATTAAAAATATCTGTAGATATGGACGTATAGCGAGTATTCTGCCGTAGTGTTGAAAAATTGCGATAATTTAAAACATTATTTAAAGGTAGTTTATTAGTCACTAGTGAAGTCTTATCTGTACATAGCTGTAAAACATGATTATGACACCCAACAACGAAACTAGAATTGCAAATGACAACCTTTTTATTGTGTTTAAATTTTGCACAAGTTCTTCCAAACATTTTTGCAGTGATAAAATGTTATTTTTTCATATAGAGTATGTAATCGACACATAACCTATAACCCAATATAGGTTAGGTATTTAGATTATTTTGAAACACCTTAAGAGTGATTTCCATTAAACGAGATTTTCCCTGTATATCAAACACTAAAATCGCATTTGATCAATTTGTTGTGTGCCACACCAATTCACATTTATAAATCCATGCGAACGCAGTTACGAGAGTTATTCGCAATGTGGAAATTCGGTATTAGTTAGATAGGAGCTTTGCACGATTAATGTAGGAACCTAAGTTATCAACATTGTAAATGCAAGACGTGCGTAACTGAGGGCGGCAAATTCGACACCGTGTCATATAATTCTGATTTAACTCGATTTCAATTGTTTATCAGCGTTGCCATATCAAGTCATTGCTTCCCGCGTAAAAACCTCGTCTTGTATACGTAGGGAACCAATAGATTTAAAGATTGAACGTAAAGTACCTTTTGATTCGCTGAGCGGAGCGATCGTGAAAAATTGCATGTGATCTTTTTTTAAACAGTTGCCTTGGACACTCTTGCGCAAGACCTCGAAGCGATCAGGCGTATAACGTTATACGAAGCTATTTTAAATATTTATGTTCATAATTATTAAATATTGTTCAAAGTTGTTGTTTTGTTCAGTTGTTATATTTAAAGTAATTAAAGTTATCGTTCTAGTTAGTGTTACGCCAATATGAAGTTGGCGTACCGAGCGAACTGCTCCATCGAATCGGTACCAGTCAAGTATCGAAGTCGATGGATCGATCGGCCGGTCGTTGCTTGACGACCGGAAACGTTGACACCGGAAGTCGCAACTGGACATTCGAACTGTGTGGACGCGTCACTTGTAAAATAAAGTTTAATAGTTCCTTTTAATACGTTCAGCTGTAAATAAAGACATGCCACGCAAGTCCAAACATTCGGTCGCTTTCGTTGAACGTAACAATATATTTAAAGTTTCTTAAACGTACATTGTAAATTATTCATTTTAAAACTCTTTCATCTCCTGTAGAGAGTCACACCTGTTCAACTGGATGCAACCCACACCGTTAATCAAAAATCCCTGAACGGCCACGCAACAATATTATTAGATATAAAGAAAATCTAGTAAATGCAAAGTATATAGTAACCAGTAGCAGTACAAATTAAAATTTTATGTTTTCCTAAATTCCGTTATTGTTTCTATTCTCATTGTAAAATTGTATTTTTTATATTACGTTCTGAAAAGAGTAATTACTTTAATTTTTAACGCATTTATATCTCAGCAACAAGTATTTAATAAAGCAATAGAATACTATTAATTATTGTTTATTAATAAACGTAGATCTCAATATCCTTCAAGTATGTTCTTAAATATACATTTAGAGATGTATTTTTTAATTATTGAATATATGATTATCAATCAGCGAATGATCTCAGCATTTTTTCTCAAGATATGCACGCATTTATCGTTACTCGGAAAAGTTTTGTGTACTAACAAAACTTGAAAGAACTTTTTCATCTTATTAATTCTTTTCTTTCGTTGTATTATGATATCAGGGAAACTACATTTAATAGTTTATTCATCTTAATTTTTTTTAGATTCAAATAAAAAATAAAATCATTTTCAAGTGCTGCAAGTGTGCCTTTTGAATTATCATTGATGGTAATGCGGTCTGATGTTAGCGGCGCACTCTATCATAGATAATACTACTGTGTCATTTTATCGTCTGTATTACTGCTTTATTGTGAGATGGGTTCAGATAAGTTAAGTTAGCGCCGGACTAGAAGCAATCTTAATGAATTATATCTCAAAAAATTGCTCGCAATTTGCTCATCAAGAATATAAAATTGATCACTCGGCGCCAATTATTCAAAAAAAGTAATTAAACAATTTCGTAACAAACACCAATTTGACGATTTCTAAGTTATCCGAGTACGAACGGGATTCTTTCTGGGCTCAAAAGATTGCGATTAATTTGCTCATCACTGCCCCACCTTTTTATTTGTGTTTTATTAACGTTTTTTGAGTTAAAAATAATAATTCAATTTTCGATGTTTTAAGGCCTGGGAAAACGACAGTAGCGCCGCTAGTTTTGAAACATGGAACTAACACCCAGTAAAAGCGGTCCTCAATCCAAATCGGAAATAACAGTTCCGAATTTCGCAATGTTAATTCAAAAAACGTTAATAAAACGCGAATAAAAAGGTGGGGCAGTGATGAGCAAATTGATCGCAATTTTTTGAGCCCAGAAAAGACCCTGTTCGACTCGGATAACTTAGAAATCGTCAAATTAGTGTTTGTTACGAAATTGTTTAATAACTTTTTTTTAATAATCGCTACCGATTGAGCAAGCTTTATATTCTTGATGAGCAAATTGCGAGCAACTTTTTGAGATACAATTCATTAAGATTGCTTCTAGTCCGGAGCTAACTTAACCCATCTTTTATTGTGCTATCGATTTTTGTTACTACTGCGACACCCAGTCGTTGATAGTACTACTGTTTCATCCCTTAAATCAGTAAAATCTACATTGTTGACGGCAGGTAAGACTACGAATACTAAAATCATAATTATTCCACTTGTATGATAATTTGTAATTGTTCTGCTACAATTTTAAAGATGATTATACACAATTTTAAGAAAGAAACATATTATTATAAGTCGTTAAAATTTGGAGCAATTTAATATTTCATTATCTTTTACACAATATCTTATACTAAACCTTTATTACTTCTTCATCTTTCTTAATCACATGTATCCCTTTTACAACTTGGCAAAAAACAAAATTATTAAACATAAAATATGAAAGAAATACTCTGTTATAATCATTTACAACGAAAAAAGATTCTTCGACGTATGTACTATATATCTGCAAAACCGTGTAGTTTGCAGAAAATAAAAATACCATGTGAATATGTTTTGTCACTCTCGAAGAAAACCGAAGACGACACAGAAAAACCAAAAGCGTATGCTTTTCACCAAAATCTATGCACATATATTCATATACTCTTACCAAAAAAAGTATATATAATCACACAAATTCATGCACCAACGAGACATTTAATAAAATAAACTTATAACAAGCTGTACAAAATCATGAAGCCTAAATGCATAGAAAAGTCCGAATCGATTACAACAAGCCAGTGCATAGGTCATCTACGCTACTTCGATAGTATGAAAAACTCCCCTACCGTGTGTACCAAGCAAGATTTTCTCAAATCAGAGAACACCGTTTCATTTCCCAGCTCAAGAAGGAAAAGGCGTGCCGTACAGCAAGTACCGTTGCATTAACATCAACCATTTCTTCGTTTCCGTGAAAACCACAGTGTTCACGCCACCCCGTCATCGACGTTCATCCCCCAACGAGAAGAACCGACGACCTATCGCCTCACTGACAAATAGGATCCAACCCCGAGACAGACACGTACGACATGGATCTAATCTCGAAGCGGCGGTTGGTCGTCGAGCTCCTCGCTCTTTCGTACCGTCGAATGGGCGTTCTAGGACCGCCCATCATCCCTTGCTACATAGTCTTGCACCCCGATGCCATCACGTGGGTGGAGTCGACCAATGACACGGTGGTAACGCTCGTCCTGACAACGTGGCCTTCGGAGCCGCCCCCGCATTTCCCGTGGCTAACTAGCACTACCCCACTATAGTCGCATCAGCCACTCGGCCAGCAAGTCCCCGGGCCGTCTAGTCGCTCGTTGGAATTCCCCACCTACCCTTTCTGTCATCTTCCTCCAACCCCTCTTCGTCTACCTAAGGCACCCCACTCTTTTAGGCCAACGTGCCAGCCACACCGAAGAAGAGGTGTACTTCGAACGATAGCCCAACTAAAGTTGTACGTAGCGATGGGTCAAACCCTGTCCTTGTAGATTTTGTACAAGTTTTTACAATTGAACAATTTCAATAAGTTAAGGTATATTGCTTTTAATCCCTTGCCCTACAATTTCTTTTCTGACTGCCACGTCAATAATACAAGATTAAATTAATACAATAGAAATTGATCAGCGATTCCTACTACAATTTTACGTAATGTTGATATTATAGAAGTAACTATATCGCGTCGCGTCTCATTGATAATTTCAATTTAATAGATTTTGTAAAACTTGACAATTTTGTAGCCGTTTTACCTCATCGCGAATGTCACTCGTTTTAGAGCAGCAAAGCGTTTATGATTACTCTCTTAAGAGGACTTTAGATGTATGTTTTGTTTTTGATACAGCACGAGTTAGAGAATTTTTAATGTGTTAGAAATGGAATGATCCTTGTTATTTATGAAAACGACAAGAAGTGGCAAAGAAACTTGCTATTTCGTTGAGGTCGTATATTTTTAGGTAGATTGTGCATTATGATTATAATATTACGTATTCCATACGAAAAATCTCCTATGGGTGCCAGAGTTTGAACTTGGATCCACTAATTAAAAATCGCAGCCTGAACTCCATAAGAATCATAGCGCCTACAAGAATAGATAAAACGACATTAAAATTTTCTAGAATGTGGACCCTCCTTTTACCACTTCACGAAGTATGTCTGATGAAAATATTCACTTAAGGTCGCATGGGAGAGACTATTATAAAAATATATTTTACTAGGACTATAAATAATCTTGCCATTACTACCGAACAATACACCGTGTTTAATCCGCATTCCTAAACTACCATCATGACCTACCACATCCAAAAATCCCAATTAGTTCGCAAAATTTTCACGTACAACCTTATCATTCCAAACAAAACATCGCTATCATCAAAACTGTTGAACCCATCGCTATCTACACTTCGATGTCGTAACCACGCCGACTCGTGGCCGTTTAGGAACACCCATGTACGTGTGTTAGATATCAGCCACTCCTGACGCCCACCCCTTCGCTCTTTCCGTCTCTTTCTGTTCAACTACTCCAAAGCGTGTCGAGGAACGACCCGTGATTCCACGTAGCATAGCTACGGTCAGGAGAGATGGGTAACTCCAACAGCTAGTCGGGCAGCAGCCCCTATATGCGCGTACATGGCTGACAGACGCACCGTGCACACCGATACTATCAACCACACACAAACGCAATCGCGAGTACGCCCTTCCCGGCGAAATGAGTAGGTACGCCGAGGCTCGAAGCCACCCCGTCACGGAGAATGCTTCGGGACTTCGGACGACTCCCTCGGCGCCGTGTCGGAACGACCACCAGTCCGGTTGTCCGTCTGGGGATGCTCGACTTTTGATCAGCCGCGGAGGATGGGCACAGGTCAGTTCGATAAGACGCGCCTCTTGCTTTTCTTGCTCGTGATATATGGGAACCGATTCGGATACTCCCTTGGGGCACAGAACGCGACAAGTGGCTAGTGTTTTGAAAATGCGCTACGGATAGGTGTTTTAAGAATTTTATTTATTTTTTTTTTTGCTCTTTACATTTACCTGTGTGTGACTTTGTGAATTGTTTGACGGTAGTTTTGATTTTTCGTAAGTTTAGGAGACGGCATTTGCGTTGCGGGGATAAGATTGGTGATTTTGTAGGAGACAGTTTATCTTTGGAGGGTTGTTTTTTTGTGGGAATTTGATGTTTATATAGTTCGATTGTTGCATGATGTTGATTGATAAAGAAATATTTGTGATTCTATTTGTGGGATGCAAGTAGTTTTTTTGAACTTTAGTTGTTTGTGAGTTTATGAAATTGTTGGAGGATTGTGTGAGATTTGTAAATGATTTAATGGTGTTTAGTCGAATTGTTGTACAATGAGGTGGGGTCAATGGATTGTTGAATGTAATAACTTCTTAGTGGAACTATTTTTTTGTAATAACAACAATTAATGACAAAGAATTCAAAAGAATGTGACTAAAATAAACCAGTGTTACAAGAAAATAATAGAACTAATTTTTTTAATAGAAAAAAAAAGAATTAAAAACATTGCTATAAATTCTGAAGTGACAATATTTTACAATTTGCAACCTTAATATTGCATTAATAATTGTACGACCGGAAAACAACTTTTTGTGAAAGTATATCGTTTTAATCAGGGCACTGCAATTTTACTCTTCGACCTCCACCGGGCCTAATTATTGCTTTTGAGCTTGATTTAATTTCATTCTATGATAGATACAGGGTGGTCCACGTAACTTGTGCACCTCGAATAAGTTTTAAAGTATGCGTTGCACGAAAGAATGTTATATACAAAAGTTACGTGGTTTAAAAGGGTACACTATGTAGTGTGTTAATTGTTTTATAGGTGGAGGCGTTTCGGAGATTTGAAGGTCAACTTTGTTGTTTTAAACCGAATACTATATCTTTTATTGCAAAATATGGTAGAGTATCGAATTGCAAGGAAAAAAGTATTGACCGTTATTAGCCCTAAACCTAATAGGTTAGGAGTAATTTCACATTACTACTTGACAGTTTTTTTCACGTAATATCAAGTTCTAGATTCAACCTTATCACAGATTTTCGCAGGACTCTGTCTCCAACTTGACATTACCTGAATAAAACTGTCAAGTAGTAAAGTGAAATTACTCGTAACCTCTTAGGTTTAGGTCTAATAATGGTCAATACTTTTTTGCTTACAATTCGATACTCTACCATATTTTGGAATAAAAAATAGAGTATTCCGTTTAAAAAAACAAAGTTAACCTTCAAATCTCCGAAACGCCTCCACCTATAAAAAAATTGACACACTACATAGTGTACTCTTTTAAACCATGTAACTTTTGTATTTAACATTCTTTCGTGCAACGCATACTTTAAAAGTTATTCGAGGTGCACAAGTTACGTGGTACACCCTGTATAAGTCGATGATGATGGCAAACAGATCCTGACACTGTTGTCTTTGTTGACCTCGTCCAGCGGGAACAGGTAGTACCGGGGAATTTATAACTTACAAAGAAGCTGGAAAAAAAAGAATAGAAAATAATGAAAAACATTTTAATTCTTAATGTTACATAAATATTATTTTGTCCACTCGACTAACCTGCACATCTAAAAGGAGAGGTTGTGTAAATCGTACCACAGCCTATGTCGTACGTGTACCGTTTCTCAGTTGTTTTCTTTCATATAACGCTTCTGACAGCAGTGTAACATGAATTAGCATGAACAATGCTGATTTGTATATTTTTTGGGTAACATTAATACGTCGCCGTCGTATCAGAAAGAATGCAAATTTATGATTGTGTCTTCATATCTTGTTTTCTACATACATTGTACGTTGTACGGCAACATATTTAAATAAATTATTGTTATTTCTTATGTAATCGTCGTGTACTATTTCAACAAATACATAGAAGTATTTAATGTAACGATGATACGCTAATTCAATTCATTCTTTCATTGTGATAACGTACAGTGTCATGCTGATCGTTGTCTAATAGTAAGTCGTGCCCGCACAGTGTCCCAAAAGCCTATCTACTTTCTACGACCTATGAATCTCTACTTGCACATGTTAACACTTTACCGACCGGTAGCCGATTAATCGGCTTTTCGGGCCCAACACTTTTGGACTTTTAACTTATTAATTTGTTGCTACAGTAATCGATAAATTATTATTTTTCATTGCGGTTAACTGTGCCAAGGACTCAGTTAAGAAACTTTGCAATTTTCGATGAGATAACAGTATCAGGAAAATATTTGCGTGCAAGTAACCGAAAAGAAGTGGGTAGGATGTTAAAAAATACCGGTCGGTAAAATGTTAAGATATATCTTGTTCTTAGAAAAAGAATATTACTGCTTCTAATATACCATATGAGATATATATTTATTTTGTTACTATCTACTATCAGAACAATATCAACAGCAAACTTCAACGTAAAATTCTATAAAATTCTATAAAATTCTAGAAGTTGAATCATCAGTTCAAGTTTACAATGCGCCATCAGTGATACGCCATTCTATAAAGGGTTAAGTTACCGAATGTTATTAAAGCCACTTATCACTAATCGACTTGATATAAGACAATGGAGCGTCCATATAAGTGTAGACAGCAAGGAGGTAATCTGTTGGGGTTGAAGGCAGCTCGACTGATCGGGTTAGGTTGGTAGGTTTGGTGTGAGAAGAAGGCGGTTGGTTCCCCAGGCCAGAAACGGAAGCTTTGGTTGGCTTAGGCATGGCCGTGTTTTTCTTGCCGCGGATCATTAGGACGATTAGGGTTCCTCCGAAAAGGGGGAGAACAGATTAACGCCCGAGCTCTTCTTGCGGTCCGCTACGCTTTTCTTAAGCGAACTCCAAGCTTTTTACCGGCGTTTGACGATTTTCAAGCATTCCCTCTTTTTCTTCTGCAGATGTTATCGGTGATTGAAATTACAGAAGATTCGTGGCAGAAACTTAAGTTTTTTCATTGTGTTGGGAATCGAAGAAGTTATTGTTGTGGAAACACATTTTCCAAGATTGTTAAATATCTTCGTAGACTTTGTAATGTATGTTTATTCTTGAATGTAATAATCGTATTGCAGTAGTGGTACATATAACCATGTGAAATACGAATTTTATACAGAAAACAGAATCCATTTGTTTGATGTTATCTGCTGTTATTCTAATATGAAAATGGTGAAATTTTAGATGCCATACTTCTAATCTTATTTAAATGTTTTTTTACTATTAACCGAGGGAATTCTATTGCCGTTTTCAAATACATCAAAATAATTAAACTAACAAGTAAGTTCATGCAAAGGAAAGGAAAATTGAAGTTTGTTAGTTCAGTTTACATTTTTACTAATATTTCACTAAATAGTGTAAACCTTTCTGATAAATTGAAAATTCGAAGAAAAAAAAGTTTCAGTAACATCTGGATTACAATGTATTTAATAAGAGATTAAGGCGCGTAATAGAGCAGATCATGTGGATATATTTTCTTTAAATTCTACACTGTAAATCAATAATGCAATACAATGGTGCGATTAAAATATCTATTGTAAAGGACATTAACAGTTGCTCAAAAAATGTAAATTATTTGCGTGTATTAATATCATTTTACTATAGAACGCGGTGCAGATATACGAGTAAGTAGTATCATCTGTATGTGATCAGACATGATGAGTATTCAACAGTATTTCGAGGCGGTAAAAATTGTTCGTACTTTCCATAATTAAATATACGCAAAGGTGTTGAACTTTGAAAAGGATATTTGAAACTGAGGGATTACTATTATATAATTACTTACATATTTTAGTTTTTAACGGTGTAACTTTAACAAAACGTGCTTTGAGATTAATCATGTATACACAATCTGTTTATCTCAAGCTATGTCTTAGCTTATTTTGTAGTGAAGGATTTTTTAACAATTTCAATCGCCTTATAATAGCTTGAGTCAACTTTTATTTTTATCTTCGGTTTTTGAAAAGCATAAAATATGTAAATCTACATCGAATTAACCTTCATCCGTCCTTGGGATTTTTATTTATCCAAATCATGACTTAATTTAACCGAAATCGAGACAAATTACATATAGTAAATTGATATTAATTTCAGTAAAGTTGTTATAAAGTAAAAGTATATAAAAAATCTTGTTTTTTTAATAGAAACTAGACCACGAATGAGGAAAGGTCTTCTTGTTAGAGGCTTTACAATTAGTGTAGTTATTCTTAAAGAGCGGATGAAAGTTAATTACATAATGTTTTTAAACCTATTTTAAACAAATATTACTTTATCGTTTTTACAAAACGATCGAAAAACAATTAAGATTAGTAATGTTCTAGTGACATTTACATAACTATTGAACAAATTTTTGTTTTAGGAGACAGATTACTTGATGTACTCTGTGATGTATGTGGTGACCGTAGTTCTGGAAAACACTACGGCATCTACAGTTGCGACGGTAATATTTACAACGTTTTATCCCCTCTAAAATAACAGATTGCATAAATAATACCCCTTAGATATTTTCTCTTCCTTTACTCCGTGTTATGACTTAATATTATTTATTTACATATTATATGGCTGCTATACTTAACTCACCTAAAACTTACAGTTTTAGATAGTTTTCGAACCATTAAGCTTTTAATATACATATCACATAAGAGAGATCTTTCAGAGTTGATGGAGATTTGAACTTGTGTTCATTAATTTGTAGTTCATTAATATAGAGATATTTCATTTAATCAAATATTCGTACTAACGTACAATGAAACATTAAAAAAAAATGTAACATTGCCGAAATCATTGATAAAGTCAGTGGTACATTTGAGAAAGAATACTCCGTTATTTTGTGACAAAATATAACGTTTAGAAGAGAAAAAGAATTTACCTTATCAACTTTCAAAAGTCGTTCGCCGGTTTCTACGAATGAAGTTTACTTGTTTCGTTAAATTTTGTTAATCTTTGTGTAATTTGTTACTCTCAGGTTGTTCAGGATTTTTCAAAAGGAGTATCCACAATAACCGGGAATACATTTGTAAGGCTCAGGGGGCTATGAAAGGGCGCTGCCCCATCGACAAGACGCACAGAAACCAATGCCGTGCATGCCGTCTTGCTAAGTGTTTCAAAGTTAACATGAATAAGGAGGGTAAGTGATTACAATTTTATAAATAACACTTTTCACAGAATAACACTAGTAACAATTTTTTGACATGGCAGGCTATAACTTTTTGCATTCAGAAAACGTGATAATTCTGTTACATCTCTTATAAAACTTAAAAAACGATTTTCGGCAATAAAATTATTATAATTGTGACAACATTAATTGCAGCTCATGTAAATCATAAAAATTATGAATTATTGCAATTTGTATTGCAAATGTACAAAACTTCTATAATGCAACGTAGTACTTTTCGAAGGTAAACTTCGAAATTAATCGGAAATCTAATAGTCCTTATAAACATTCAATAGCACCTTGACTACCTCTGCAGTTTTTTGGATTCTAATCTAAAAGGTCCTTTTGCTTCAATCATGTTATTATTATCAAATACCACGTTTCTAATAACACAGTAATCACTCAAATTAAAGAAGAATGTTTTAAAAAATATCACGGTTACTAAATGTCTACTATTATCATCACAAGAAAATCTATTTTATAGTGATATGTCACCGATAGAAAGATAATATTATTTAACAGCTGTACTATTATTTTAAATTTACAATATTATAGAGCAATGAAAAAATTATATACGATAGAATAAGATAGCTTACATCGAATTTTTAGAAAACTAATGCTAAAACTACCGGCATTATATCTATTAAATTTACATATACTAAATAAATAATAAAAAGGAGAATTAGGAGGTCCGAAATATGATCAGTTAAATAATTTTTGTTTTACAAGATTGACATAACATACTTTCGGTATGGATTCTCTATACATTTCGAGAATTTTATAAAAAAATTGGAAAGCGATTATTTTAACCGCCTTAGTAGTTTTAGTGTTGGAACGAATCAGTAGAAGTTACTCTATTTATTCTTTCGTGGTTCAGAAAAGGCAAAGCTTTCTGGACCACAAATACACCACAAAGAAATTGTCTACCGCTATTTCGGTCAGACAAACCCTCCTAAACAAACTTCCACTTGGGACTACTAAAACAGTAATCATGTTTAAATAGTCGAATCGTCGACCCTGTTGCATTACAAGATCAAAAGTCACACTTCATTTTTGGTACTTACATTATACTTGCATTCGTTTATTCGATTCAGTATATTAAACTTATGAGCTACATAATTCTATCATACAATCTTTAATAAAATGAAGAATTGAAGTATCCCAACAATTTTGAATAACTTTAATATACTATAAGATAGAATAACTTTCATATTTATTTACCGAAACTGTATAGCTTCTATAGAAATCAGACATATACACTGTTTTTAACGATTTATAATGTATCTCCTCAATATCATTTTTTTTTATTATACAATTTATGGGGCATACCATTCGTAACGAAGTAAAATCAAATTTCTTAGGCGTATGATCATAACTACTAAAGTATATTTATTTTTAGTAACCTATATTTCTATTACAATCATAGTTGCCTTTAATAATGATGAAAAATGAATTTCTCTGTGAACACAGAGCAGAATGTTTCACTATTCATAATATTTGTCATTATAAAATGTTTCTTTTTCCTAAGATTCTTCCAGCCAGTAATATTAACCGCTTGCCCCACAATAATGAGTGACACCTACTCGCGTAGAGACTCGAATACAAGAATTTGCGATTTTCTATAAATTGTGTAGTTGCAATAATTAACAATACGCAGTATCACATTGTTTTACCGTTATTAGTTTTATTTTACATGAACATAGAAGAATCCATTAGAAGTCTCATATTTCAATAAGCTTATGCTTAACTACGACATACGCTACCGCAAAAGAAATCGGAGATCAAGTAGTTAACCACCTGCCTTATCATTTTTGTTGTGGCCAAACGCGCAATAACTTAGAGTTAATTGTTACAACAATAATCTATTACCAATTTCCAATATACCGGTATAAGTTTAAGCAATATTAACCCTTTGAGGACTAGCGACACATATATGTGGTCTGCGAAAAAAAGGTTATTATAATCTATCGTTGCATGCATGCATGGGTAAAGTTTAAAAATTGAAATACAACCGTTGAAATATGATGACACAAATAGTATTTTATAATTTCTATGCATTCATATTCTAACTTTCTACTTGAAAGGCGGTTTTGAATCGCCAAATGATTGTCTCTCAATACTGAAAAGTGTCTCCGTTCGCAAAGGGTTAACAGCATAAAACTATTTTCAACATCTTCTATCCTACTGATATTTTCAATTTAACTGTCTTTAGAAAACTTACAAATTTTTTATTTCATTTACCGCATAACGTGTGCCACATATCATTGTAAGGCAAGGGGTTAATTACAGTACAACCTCGTATTAAACAAAAATCTTCATCAACCGTTATTCTTAAGAAGTAGAAAGAACAATTTAACTGACAACAAAAAATAACATACCGCAAGGTTGTTTCGAATTGTCATTCCTTGTGCGTTTCTATTAACCATTTTCTTCGCATCTCTATTAACCATTATAACGACAGACTTCGATAGAAATGTACCCTAGACATGTAATAATGAATTCTGCATGATCATGCGACGTTTTCACTTTTTCATGACCGCTCACTTAATCGTCGGCTCGTTCTTTCTTCCGGGCATTCCCCTGCAACACGTGGGAAATTTGGACTGGGAATGTATGTCCTTCGATAATCATTGCCAGCTATTTGCATTTAATTAATTAATCGCTCGAAAACGCGTAATACCCGATCGATACAGCATTACATTATGTCCTCGATCAACAACCAAATAGTAATTAACATCTATTTGTCGTAACGTTCATTGTTATCGTTGCAACACCTTTGGGGGTGATTGTAACGTTTTAAATGTTTACAAGATATTGCGTCTTTTAATGCAAATAAGTGCCATATTAAGAATATTATGTTTTTATTGATTCGATTTGTTGCATATAAGATATAGTGATTAAATTATTATACATGGAAAGATGTTTAATTTTGGATTAATTTTGAAATATGTTTGCAATTTATCTTTTAATATTTAATCTTAGTTACGATAGTGTTATAGAGATTAGTTTTACACAATGTTATGCAGGTGGTAAGAATTAAGGTCCATAGCTTTGTGTGACTTTAAGGTAATATACCATAAAGATACGCGTTGCTTTTTTATGAGACTTTAACGTCGTTAACTATTCTAATTTTTTTCCAATCCATCCAAACATATTTTGAAGCAATATACTTGAGAATGAAATCTATTTCTTACGTAACATGATATTATTAATATTTTTTATTGTGTTCATTGAATTCATTGTGTAATTATCTTAGCAACACAACTGTCGTCTTGAAGACAGCGACTTTGATAAGACTTTGAACACTTCGGATAAGTTGTATTTAAGAAAAAATAGCATCTTCGCACTGTTTTGCATCGAATCGTTGACGGAGAAAATTAAAACGTTTTATGTTATCCAAATATTCATAATTTATCATAATAAAATATTATAATAGCGTGTTTCATTCAATAGTTTCGACAAATTTCTGAGCCCGTGTAACAATTAGCGTGTTAGTATTATTGAAGTAATAGACATATTTATGATTAAATGAACAATTTTTTCATTAAAAATTTAACTCAAAGCCAGAATTTCACAAGTTTCATGAAATAGTATATTAAAAGAAGAAACTTTATCCACGTGAGATCAATTTTGAAATTACAGATCTAAAATACAATTCTGAGGTAGTAGTAGGTATATAACGTAACAATTAATTGCTGTGAAATTCTAATTTCGTCAAAATATTTACTCAAACAATGAACCACCAATTCATTGAGATGTTAAGCATATGACTGATCTTCAAGAAACTTTATTACTCGCATTATTAGGCATTGTTTATACCATATTCTACTACTTCTCTTAATTTCTATGTACGTCAATTGACTACATCACCATAAGAAATCAAATAACACTGCACAAATATATCACTAATTCTCTTTAGAATAAGAGAGACCAAGAAAAAACTAACAACGTGTCTGATACATCCAGAAACAATGATGAAATCTTCTATTTAATATTTTTTCACATTTAAAAGGAATCGCCATATTTACTAATAAATACAAAGCACCATTAACATTGCTTTAATAAAATAAACGAAATACAAAACACTCAAAAGTTGAGTTCGTGGTCTTAAAAAGCATGATTGTTGTTCATTTATAGTTTTAGAACTTCTCGTCTGAAAATACACGCCTGATCCAGTATGGTGATGTAGGTATGAAAGTATAAAACTACCCCATCATCGGTAATGGTATAACTGCTATGATTATCTTTTTTTTTTACACTTTAAAAGGATACGGACGTACAGCGCATTCCAAATCGATATCGAATGAGTTGAAATTAGAATTATATGAATAAACAGATGAATATATTGAGATATATTGGGTTGTTCGGAAAGTAATTTCGTTTTTTTCGGTGAGAATGAAAGACGATTTTCTTGTAGTCCATAAATATGTCACTGAATTATATATTCTCAATTTTTTTCTAATACCTTTTGTCATCTTTCTGGCAGTAGTATGATTCGACGTTCATAAAAGTTTTGATCTTTGCTGGCAAAAAAATCAAAGCCTTTTTTGACGTCCTCATTCGAAGTAAAGGTTTTGCCGTTCAAAAAATTTTGCAATCCAGTTTTGGCACTGGCGTTATGTTAATGCGTGTTCCCCATAAAAATCGAATAATTTTTTTCTTGCTTGAACAGCATTTTTACCGTTTCGATAGTAAAAAAGACAAATATGGCGAAAATGCTGCTTTCGACTTTCCATCTTTAATAGAGCACCAAAGAAAAACTATTGTGTAGAAGCAAACAAATTTTTTCACAAACAAGCGTTGCTATATCAACTGTCAAAATATATAATAGCAATGCGAATTAAGTGTGAAGTTAATTGTGAAAAAATATATTTATGTCCTCCGTCAGGAAAAAACGAAATTACTTTCCGAACAACCCAATAAGTAGAAATATGCAAGTCAGGCTACAGGAAAAAAACAACTCTATTAACCCTTTCGATACTACCGGTGACTACAGTCACCCGCCGCCTGACATTGGCTGGGTACCAGCAGTGACTATAGTCACCCGACAAAATTTCACCCGAAGAATTAATTATAAGATCTTATCTTGTAATTAAATATTTTTTAAATACCATAAGTTCTTATTTTTCCTGTATTATATGCGTTGTAACTTCGATAAAGAATTAATTATTTATATTACGTCATTAGTCATTAAAAGTTATTCGTCCCTGGCGGAATTGTTTCCTGTCGTGTTAGCTAGATTATGGAAAAGTACTCCGTAGCGAAAGGGTTAATTACTGATTCAAAGAAAAAATAAAATAATATAATGCACACTCTGTTAAACAATTTACGTGTGAATGTTTTATGTACCTAATTCTATCGAGAGTTTATGTTACTTCTGTGTGATTTATCATATGATTTGGATTCATTCTGTTCTTAGATAGACATTGTTGCTATTGATAATTAGTAGGTCAGTGCCCAAACTTAATTGCTGAATAGAACAGTTAACTTTGAACAAGGTGCACTACGTTGCCAATTCCCAATAACAATTTACGAATCTCTATTGACTCCGGAATTAAAGATTGACAGTAGAACTTTTTAACCCTTTCGCTACTACGGGCCACTATAGTGGCCTTTCACAAGATGCCACCGAGGTACTACGGACCACTATAGTGGCCCTCCGCAAAGTGCCACTGAGGTACTACGGGCCACTATAGTGGCTCTCCGCAAGATGCCACTGAGCTATTGCGGCCAACCGTTTTGCATAAGTTTCTGACTCTGGGCATGCACTGATAGTGTGTTTTTTTTGCATCATTTGTTGCTGACAACCGAAATAACACAAATATACACAAATGAAAATCCAATCCGGAAAAATTAGCTGCGAAAGTGTGTAGTTTGTTCAAGAAATGACAAGAGAAAGAGATCGCGATATCAATGCGAAATTTGCAATGTTGGCCTGTGTGTAACACCATACTTTAAAAAATATCATACGCAGTTACATTATTAGAATAGTATTATATTATGTTGTATTATTTGTATTATTTGTAGAATTGTGTTATAATATGTTATATTGTTTTATTATATTATATTATATTGCATAATGTTACTTCCTCTCATATTATAAATTAAAGAGAGCATACTAAGACGTTATAAATACCCTGGAATACTCTTTATTTATAAATACTCTTTGGAGAAAAATTTTTTCGTCCGAAAACATTCAAGCAGCTTGGGTTCTCCGCCGCGGTACTCTCGCTGACGATCGGCGTCGCGTAGCGTGCAGTGATGTCGCGGCGCTCCGTTCAGCAGAAGTACCGCGGCGGAGAACCCGCCCGTAGCGAAAGGGTTAATAACTTCGAGTAGAAAACAAAATTAGATAAAATTCTAAAGTAGTATAATAGTTCGAAATCTAAACTGTAGACCTTCGGCGGAGAACCATAAGAACTAATTCTACCTAAAATATAGAAAACAAATTCAATATACTACTGACTTCAATTCTATTACCCCATTAAGGACCAAGCATTGAAATAAGAGAAATATTTCAAATGCGGCTATTTATTTGTTATAAGATTACATAAAAGTAGATACAAATATTATACATTTTGTTTAAATTTTTTCCCCAAAGTTTCAGAAAGTGTAGGATTTAAGCAGATGAACAATTAGAAAACAAAAGTGCATAAATTAAGCCTTTGGTATGTTCTTTTACTATGACATAGGTTAAAATATAAATTAAATTAATCCGATTCCCCGAAAAAAAAATTAGAAGTGAGATGTTGCTTTAACGCAACTTTGGGCCTTAATGGGTTAATACATGAAGTTATTTCAAAAGAATCTCGCATTCAGTTCACCATTGCATTCAGACTTCTTGCATTATATCCACGCCATATACCTCATGCAAGCCTAAATAGTTGAAAAACAATCTAAAACGTGTAGAAGCAGCTAAAATCCATAGAACTAATTGTAAGAGATAAAGATAACTGTCCACATCTGAAACTATCAACACAAAAGCTGAATCTCTAGGGGATTAAACTAAGTAAGTACATTTCTCTCGACCGCTGTAAAGTATATCTTTGATACATAAAAAAATATATAGAAAGCGACATGCAAAAAGATAAGACAAATGAAACAAGCCGGAAAAGATAAATTCAAAGAAAACTCAACGAAGAAGAGAGAGGAGAAAATAGCGGGGGCGCATAGACGAATAAAAAGGAAGCGCAAGAATAGAACGAACAGGGTACAGCGAAGTGGCTGGAGTAAAAATAGAGAAGCAGCTCAAAGATAGGTAAAGAGTAAGAAAAAGAAAGGAAGGCAGGAGGAGAGAGGGAATCAGGATCGAAAGAGAAAGGCAGCCAGGGGCGGACGAGACCGCTCGATGGGGATGAGGGTACCCAGGGTGTCGGGGGTGTTTAATGCAGGACGGGTGCTCTGGTTCCCAGCAGTTGCTGAGGCTTCAAACGCGAGTAAGAGAGGAGATTCAATTAGTGGCAGAGCTTCCTAACGTTAAGGAGACTCCACACGGGGTGAGGTGAGCCTCTCATTCTCACGTCCTCTTGCCTTCCTTTCTCTCCATCACCGTCTCATTATTATCATCCGCAGAAACTTACAAGTATACGTGCAGAACGAGACCATTTTAAGTGCTTCTGATTTCTTGAAACTAACTGACAATTCGTAGATGTGATCAACGAGCATCTTGTGATTATACCAAATTAGAATTTATGAGAAGTATTTGAACCCCTTGTAATCCTACTCTTTTCTGACACTTGTTCATGGAATTAGGGGAAATTAATTTTCTGACATTTGCTGGTGTTAGTTATTCACTTTTATCCGATGATTGGACTGAGTGTAGGTATTGAGAGATATTTAGTTTTGTGACATATAATTATTATTAAGATTTTAAATTGATATTAAGTTAATCGAAAGTTAAATATATTGTAAACTTACATTTGAAAAAATTCATACTCTGTAGCTATGCATGGATAACTTTGAGAAAACACGTGTAGAATATTTTTTTTTATTTCGTATTGAAATTTAAAATGAATGTCCTAACTCATTTGTTGGAAACATGAATTGATAGTCAGTTTATATTTAAATTTTGATTAAGAACGGATGAGCTTTTCATGGACGAATATCTGTGAGTGAAATTTTTTAAAAGTATATTTTCAAATCTGAAGTTAAATCTTGGGTATCGCAGAAAAAGTTTGAATAGTTTAATTTATAAAAATATATATGTCGTTTATTTTGCTGTAATTGAAGGAAGAGAGTCAATGTTTATGTTGCATTAAAGAGAATCAATATTTCTTGACGTTGCACTGCCTTGCTTCCGCCTCAGGCTGTATTAAGAAATTATTATTCAAGACACTGAAGATATTTGAAAAAAATTGTAAAGAATTTTAAAGATACTTTTAAATTAAAATACGATTTCCTCAAACTTGAAATAGCATGCGAGGAAATAGCGAATGTCATTACGTGTGGTGAAAAGATACACTAAATTAAGTTGACAATTTGCTAAATTATAATAGTTACATCTTAGTAACATCTTCGAATTACTTTTGTAATTGGAGCTGTTCCTTGGTATTAGATTATGTCACAAAGCTTCAAAATGTAAATTGTCTATATTTTTTTCATAAACCTTATGGTTAAATATAATATTTAATTTGTAAAATACACTCCAAGCTTTTATAATATATTACAATAGCAATATCTTTTCGTCTGCAAAATGCAACATCATAATAGTCTATAAGAGTAATAACAGAACATAGAGATAGAACTTTTTAATAAAACTTCATACCGTGATATCTACTAATTTGTAAAACACCATTGACGCCGACACATAACAATGAATTACATTATACAAATAATCAACGAAGCAATATCATGTATTTTTGAGGTGAATTTATAAGGTTCTTTTACCTTACCTCTCCTCCAGCTAAGAATCTCAATAGAACTAAAATTTACAGATTAAAGGCAACACAAGAAAACTCTTCATCGACAAATGCATCATATCGTAAGATCTAATAATTCACAAAAAGTGCCCCTTCACTTTTAAAAATCAAAACATTATACATATTATTATACCAATATACAAAGTATAACGTTTCAACATCACAATTATTTTTCTTCTAAAAAGAAACAACCACGTTTCGTCCTATATCACCTTACAAATTTATCAACAAGTTCATCATATTTCTAAAAACTTCCCTTCTCCACCTCTCAATTACGAATTAAAATTCTTTAATATATTATCATTCAGTTAATCATTAGTTACCATCAACTAACTGATTAACTATTCAACTATTATTATTATTCAGACCGTTATATAAACTATTTCGTACACATATTTCAACATACATCAACTACCTCCGAAGTTTCACTTGAACCGTGAAAACTCGTGCTTACAAATCTTTCAATGTGAGTTGTGAAACGTTGTGAAGAGCCCATAAAACATAGGTGACCACTCGGTAAGTGGTATATATTATGTACGCAGTACTCGTCGGTTCGCGAAGCGCCGCCGCAGGCGTGCAATCATCCGCCGCCTGACAACCCGGAGATCTCTAACCCCCGCCTCATCATCCCCATACCAGCGTTCGTACCAGCACCCTCCTCGTTCCACGGAAATTCATCCCTCTCGGTGTCGCTCGCTTTTCCCGTCTACCTTGCCAACGAAATGCCCCGTTGCTCGGAGACCGGTATATTTCGCGAAATATGGCGTTAAACGATATCAGAAGATTACCAAGCGGCTTACCATCGCGGATTTGTAACTTGAAAGGGACGCAGAACCGTTTCGTGTTAGACGGCAGAATATTCTTCCAGAGGAGGTTAAAGCTTTTCGTATAACTTACGATCGAGTGGTTGAACTCTATCTTTGATCTACTTGATCTTTGATCACTCTATGTTTTCTTTGCGAATTGTAACGAAAAGTGTGTTCTTTGTGAGTGTAGAATTTGAAATATTGATATGCATGATATTGATTGGATGATTCATGGAATTTTCGTTGTAATATTTAAGTTGGTGGAATGGGCGGAGAGTTTTTGAAATTAGAAGAAATTACAAGTGGGAAATATGAAGGCTGCTTGAACATGTATGAATTTCTTCTACTATTGATATTGAAATTTAAGCAACTAATGTAGACAGACCGATAGTATGTAACTTTGAAATAATAAGTCTTCGTGTTAGAGTTACATGGGATTGGGTGTATTGGATGTAAAAATAAAAAGTAGATATAGGATTATTTAATACAATTATATACTAAATATTGATATGTGGGGATTTTATAAATCCCGCTGGAATTTTCTAGCATGAGACAATTGACTGACGGAAAGACGATCGACGACGACACGTGGACGATACGAGGACGAGCGACCAGTTTTACGTTAGACGATAGAGGTAGAGAATAGTTTTGGAGATAGTTTTCGATAGTTGTATCATCGACCATCGATAGTTATCGATAGTAATCATTGATATTGATAGCAGTAGAATGCAATTAATTTTATATATCGTACGTTATTATTCTGTGTTGTAACAACAGTAACCAAACATTTCTGTTTAAAAAAAAGTAAGATGTTCACATTCTCCGGTTTCAGCCTGGATCTGCGTTCAGATATGATTTGTCCTGCAACACTGACAGTTTCTTTCACTTGCAGTGGAAGATCCGGGAATGCACAAGTACTTAAATATTAATTGGTTTAAAATATTTGTTTCTACATTATTTATTTTATAAAAATCTAAAACATCGCAGTTTTCTGAAATATTTGGTCTCTCTAAATATTGCCTTTTTATCAGTATGGCATCGGCAGACATAGATTTACCTTTTTCTTTTATTCTTTGTTCAATAAAAAAAAGTAAAGATTTTTTGTTCACTTGGCAATCATTTTCTAAATTTTTCGGGTTTTCCACTTGTGCATTTACTGATGAATCTTTCATTTTATTATTTAGTTCCAGTTCCAGAAAAGCTGACGCATGATTAAAATTTTCTAAATTTCTAAAACCAACTTTCTTGAATCTGGGATCAAGAACTGTGACGATTCTTGGCTCCGATCTTAATTCGTAAGGAAACAATCTTTCTGTTACTGAATGCATAATTTTTTTACAAATCACTTTGCCTTTGTCTGTCTTTAATTCTGGATAGAGATTTGTTAGATGATTATATATACCATAACTAAGAGGTATAATCATAGAAATTGTAATGCAATTAGATCCCGAAACTTTTTTTGTTGCTTCTTCAAAACAACTTGACATCTTCTACTATCGCTATTTCATCAATTGTCAGTGGTAATGGGGCATTGCGTAATTTGATTAAAGATCTATTTACAGCATCAGCAACTTCCAAAATTCTGTTGATTCTGTTGATGAACAAGTGCTATTCAACAGATTATAATTACCAATTTTTTAATTCGCGGCATATGTAACAGAAGAAAGACATTAAGGAATACCAACCTAAGTTTTCGATAATTGTCGATAGCGAAACTAGGCTATCGAGAGTATTCGATAGTGGCAACCATCGATAACTATCAATAGTACCATCGATAGTTCTCCACCACTATTAGACGGGTTATAGAGTAGACGACCGAGAGAATAGACGAACGTATATAGACGATTAGACGAACTATAGACGATATAGACATTTTTATCGATACTCATTTGCAGTTAAGGGATGACTAGATATTTTCCGCGATTTGACAAATATTTTGTGATAATTAAGAGTATATATTTGACGAAATGTATGATATTTAATAGTTCGTTTTAATCAAACAAATTAATAATTCCTTGTTTTATAATTGATTACACTGGACAATTGTATCAATTCGAATTCAACAAAATCATGATAGAATCAGTAAGGCTTTTCTACTGCAAATAATTAGATAATTTTCAAAAATGATGCAGAAGTGGCACACTCAAATTCGTAAAGTGCATTCCAGCTTTTTAATTAACAACAAAATACTGGAGGCCAATTCTTGACTTGTCACAGCAGAATAATGGAGCTACGATTTACTTTATCTGCACGGTCAACATCATTTCTAGTGTACACATTCAGATCCTGCGAGGTCTTCCGATCCGCAAACTTTGCCTCGTTTCATGCCCAATCGATCGCAGGCTCGCAACTTCGAAGTTTAAATCTCTTTGTTTCCGTTCATAACTCGAGGCCACCCTTTCTAGAAGTACCAAGTACTCTGAACCGGAATTAAAACGGGTATTTGACGCGCCTCCGCGCGTTTGCCCCTTTCGGTGGCGCGAAATCGAGATTGTTTCCGATACTCCGTTTTCAGAATAATATTCATCCGCTTGTTGTTTTGCATATTTCTGAAACTGATCGCGCGGACTTTCAGCTTCTTTGAGCTTACAAACTGGATTAACCCTTTTAGTGCCGGACGATAATATTGTAGGATATTGGTAACAATATACTCATAAAATAGATATATACAAGTGGAAACGTCTTAAATTCGTAAAATATACGGAACGCTTTACTCTAAACACATACATACACACACACACACATGCACACTAAACATAACTAACAAATAATAAAATAACTTAACTATGATACTAAATCCGTCCGGTCGCGTCTATACGTATAATCCGTGCGTCTATTCGTCTATCGCCTATAATTCGTCTATTGCCTATAATTCGTCTATCGTCTATAATGCGTCCATATCGTCTATAATTCGTCTAATCGTCGATCTCGTCTATCGTCGAACTCTACTGTCGTCGAACTGGTCGCTCGTCCTTGGGTCGTCCTCGTGCCGTCGTCGATCGTCTTTTTCGTCAGTCAATTGTCTTCCTTCTAGATTTTTCTCGCGGGATATCAAAAATCCCCACAATATATCGTCATTACCAATAATGCTAACACTGGGTATCGAAGAGTTAATATTCAGTTTCCAATACGATATCGGTTATTTTATGACAGATAATTGTAAATACAGAGTTTATGCTCCATATCGCGTGTTCTATACGAAACTATCACCAAATGACAATTCTTTTTAGTTGCAACATTTGTCATTAATTCAATCAATTTTTTCGGTCGGTATTAAACAGATTAAACACCATCGCAGCCATAAGAACATTCATGAAATTATACAACGATATTTTATAATTATTAAAATTGTGGGACCCAGTTGTTGAAGCATCGAGTACTTTGTAAAACTTTGTGATGCCAGCTGCGGAAATGAAAGACAAAAACAATTTTACGTTTTTTCTTTTAGTCAAATACAATAGGTATGGGGAATAGAATATGTACGATGAAGAAAATTTAAGACAGATAGGGTATTGAAAGTGTTGGTAAAATGCTAAAAAGTGCAAATAGAAGAATAAGAACGAGAAGATACTATAGACTTCTGTTCAACACGAACGATTACCGTTTTCAGGTAACGCGACTACTCATACAACACGATCTATGTTGTGGTAGTTTGAAAAAGAAATAAATTAAATCTAATATTTCTTTAAAAAATACATAGCTCCAGAGAACATCTTTATTATCGAAATTGTTCTTATTAATGCGTGATCCTGAGGAAAATTTTTCAAACTCACTAGAAGCATTACACTGTTTTTTCACTCAACAATATTCTTATATAATATAATACCCTATCTAATAAAATACTGCAATTTTTTATTTACTTTAATTTAGCATTACACTGTTATTATCTTCATCGTTACCGATTTCCTTTATTTTATTTTCGTTTAATGCGGTTTAAATTTCCATGTGCATTAACCGTGTTATACGAGAGTCTATTGTATAATAGACAAAAATGATAATTGAATAGGTGAATACTAAATTAGGGGGCAAATTAGAAATTCTACTGCATGTTTACGATTAAATGATCTTACAATATGTTAAAAAACCTATAAAGTTAGAGCGATTTTTCAGAATAAGAATTAAACCTATGTGGAAAATACAAAAAAGGAGATTTATTCATTAAAATTATCATCTTCGCAAACTACAACCTTTTTCTAATGAGATACAAGGTTGTAATATCCGTTTTCGTGAATGCGTCGGATTAGGCCTCAAATTTTCATGCGTATGCCTGAATTTCCTGTATTTCCCTTTAGGAGAGAAATTTTACGAGATGTTTCTGAAATATGGGTAATAACTTTGATACTGCACCACCAATTGTATTAAAAATAGTTATATAATTGATATGAAGCGGTACCTTTTAATACTATGCTTTGGTTATCAAATTACATCCTGCAAATCTTTCTTTGTACATAGGATATGAAGACATTGAAGTTTTCAAAGAAAGATTCTTTTTGTATTGGTTAATAAACTTTATACTTTAAACATATTTTTTAAACATCTTCAAGCTGGGGAGGGGGAGAATTTCATTTATGATCCAAAGTTTCTATCTGTAGACAGAAAAGAGTGATCCTCTGCTTCAAGTTTCGCTCTATTGACACATTTTTTATTTGGCAAATCATTATGTAGTAGGGGAGAGCGGGGCTAAAAGTTCCGATTTTTAGTTAACTTCAAAATTTGTTAAAATACTTGCTTTTAGTATTCATACGATGCGATCAAAATCAACTTACATATGTAACTTTGATACTAAGACAGTTATTTGGGTCATTTTTTGGGAGATTCTTTTATTACTAATTTTTTAATGCCTAAAGTCGGAAAGTAGCAACTGACCCTGACTTGGGGCAAGTTGTTAACAAGCCGGGATAAGTTGTTACCATATCTGTTAAAGCTATTATTTGTGAAATAAAAAACAATAAATGATTAAACCAAGTCTGTTTATTTAAGTACTACTCAACAATATCGTACGAATCATTCGTGAGATAGACCACAAATATCAAATGCGAAAATATTTTCTTACGTGGACCAGCGAGGCACGTGCTGTCGTTCCATTGTTCCGGGTCCTACTCGTTTGTTTAAAATGGCTATTATCGGTGCAATATGGCGTTCCATTTCATTACGAATTTACACAATATTCTTATATCTTCTCCTCGCGGAGTTATTTCAATCGGAACAACTTACCTCGGTAACTTTTAGCCCCGCTCTCCCCTACCAAAAAATAATGATTACAAGAAATATTAGAAGAATATGGGCACTTTCTAATTGCACGTTGTATACTTCAGCTAAAACTGTATGGCCAGTACTGAAGAATTTACAATAAATAATCCAAATTCAATCCACCAGACAAACAACATGTTTGAAGATCTTTTCTCCCGATTGGATTGCATCATAACAGATTACTAAATGGAGAATAACCGGAAACCGTACCAATTTCTTCATAATGATATATTAATCTAATTTATTTTCGTGCCGAAATTATTATTTTATGTTTTATCCATGAATTGGATATTTTACTGATTTTACCAACCAGTAACCTATTAGCAGATTTTTCGAGCCCAACGCTTTTGGACTTTTAATTTATTAATAGTTTGCCATAGCAATTAATAAATTGTTATTTATTATTGCGGTTTACCGTGCCAAGGACTCAAATTTGTAATTTTCGTAGAGATATCGGTATCAGGGCATTCTATTCCTTCAATTATTATAATAAATAAAATTAATTCCTTATAATGAATTATTTCCAGCCAAGTGACCAATCAGAAGTGAGTAGGGTGTTTAAAAAATACCAGTCGTTAAAGTGTTTATATTAGGTATAAGGGAAAGTTCTATCGTTTTTGAACACTTGCACTTTGATGCGTTGTCGATCCTTAGCAAAAAGTCTGATCCGACTGAAACCGGTTTAAACAGTTAGATTAGTATATGATTGATGATTTATACACATTTTTCGTACTTTAGTCAGTTTTCTGAACTTGTAAAACTGTCAGCATGAATGAAGAAAAAGTGAACTTAAGACATTGTATATTGTATGAATTCCAAAAAGGAAATAACGCGATGGAGGCAAAAAAAATTGTGCGACTTGTATGGAGAGGACGCAGTAACAGCTTCGGGTGATTTTTTTTTGAAAGATCTCAATGACGAAGTGCTGCGCAGTATGATCAGGATAAATCCCACATTAACTTCCACAGAAGTGAACTTCAAGCTTGGAATTCCTCAGATTACTCCTTTGGATCACATTAAAAGGGTTGGTTTCGTACAAAAACTCTCTGTTTAGGTGCCATACGAATTAAAAACGACAGAACTTTCTCTTACACCTAATATATCTTCTCACCAAAAAGACCTCCTCGAAAGCAGTAAAATTTGAATAACTATCTGTAACATAAAACACTTATCACAGACTAATAATAACAACTTTCATCTGCGAATCAGTAAAAATTCTTTGAACAACGATCCTTCCGACGTTACAATTTGACCGAACATCGTTGCATTCGGGGCGATCATAGGCCACGGCAGAGGGAAGAAAGACAGGCATAGAGAAACCATAGGATAGGGGGGTGAACGCGCGCGGAAGGGGGTTGCGTGGGAGTGGACGGCTGGTAACGCAACGAAGCGAGGCGTGCCGTACACGCGGCCGGCAGCATCAATCCATCCACATAAACGGTAAACTGTAAAGCGGGCCTAGAAGAGCGACAGGAGGGGTTGCGTATGAGAGAGATAAAGATAACTGACGGAGAAGAGCAAAGGGAAAGATGGGGTCAACGGGGGAGGATATGCTTTCTTCCTCTCGTGGTACGATACGATGTGTGTGGACGGAACGGGTCGTTGCGCTAAGCTGAGCTTTGATCGTCACCTGTCATACTAACGCCCATAGGAGCTGCACCGTGGACACGGTTCACATAACTACAAGAATTAAATCTACGAGCTTATACATCGGGAAGCGAGACCTTTTTGTCACGAATAGATCTCCCGTTTTTTCAGAGGGTAAGATGGAATATTGCTTTTTATGTGGTCTTTTCAAGGCCTTTTGTCGTGCGTGGATGTCAAGCTTTTGTTTTTGACGATCTTTACTTTTTTGAGTGAAAGAATTGGAATACTGAGAAAATTTCATTTGTTATTGTAATAACTCTCTTCTTTGTCTGTGATTAATTTTTTCTCATAATTTATGGATGAGTTTGCAGAGTTCAAAACGTGCGGTATTGATACAAATTGTTTAGTAGTATAGATTGTAAAATTGTTGAGGATAGAGAACAGGAAATATTGTCTAAAGTCTTTGCTTCGTGAAAATTACTTTATTTGTGAGATAGTAATCAGATTTTTAATTTTTAACGAAAACATTGAAATTACATATCACGTGGAATAATAAATGTAACATTATATACGGTGTAACAAAACGGATAACATAATCCTGTTGAATAGTCAATTAATCGCCGGTCATATCATTTAAACATATGTGAAACGTCACGCGTTGACCCTTCAGTTAATCTGCATAACATACTCGCATCATGAGAGGAATCACCAGATTCCCGAGGAAACAACCACAACTAACCGTCCTGATTTGAATGCAACATTCATGTCTTCCATCCATAACAAGAAAAACCTGTTATTAGAAAAATCTATTCAAAATAAAATCCTACAACTATCAGACCTTCAAACACGTAATATCCTCAATTAACATCAGATTTTCATGCATTAAATCTGTTATAATTAAATGCATTAATTAACACTATTTCTACCACGATTTTCTGTATACCTATTTCGACCAAAAGGTATCTTTTGACACCTTTTCGTTTGAATGCAAATAATTGCCAAAACTGTTGAGATTTCAAATTATCAGTTAAATGTAGATGATTTGAGGAATATATTTATTGATACATTGATTAATATTTATTAGAAAGTATTTAATCAGCTTGCAAATTATAGCAGCGGTGTGCAGGTAGTTGTAAAGTCACTGCAGCTGTGTACGCTAAAATGTAACATGGTGGAAAATAAGCGAATATCAAAGTTATGCCGCAGCTCCTATATTTTCTGTTACAACTGAAATAGGGATTCTCTTATTTGATTATAATTGATATGGTGCTGTAAAATGGTGTTAATATTTATATGCAAAAAGGTTTAAAATTAAGTACTGTCATGAAATCCTTAAAGTGTCAAAAGACACCTCATGGTAGAAATAAGTATACCATGTGCACATTTTTAAATCTAGGATGTGCTGGTGGAAAAATGATATTGCTGAATTAATTTAACAACTACTGTATGAAAAGTCAAAAAATCAATTGTGTAGATATGATTTCAACTTAGAGAATAATCTTAAGTTAAAATTTGGCAGGTGTCTTTTGACACCTCTTGGTAGAAATAGTGTTAAGTGCTACGAAAAAAGAGGAACAAAGTAGCAAAGAAAGCGATCAATCAAGTGATTTGTTTACAAGATACACATGAAATACCTATCCACTGTATGGTTTTACTACATAGTTAACACGTTAAGCGCCACGCTCATTCCTAGAGACTGAACTACACTTTCCGTTTAGGCCCTTTATTAGGAAAGATATCTTTCTATTTGTTTTAATATACTACATTAACTTTTGATAAAAAGTTTTATTTCTTACCTAAAACCACTAATTACGGATTGGTCAAGGGCGGCAACGTAGCTTAGGGAAAACGATAATCGCTTATTTTCATTGATCAGTGTCAACATAAACGAAAAATAAACGACCGGGCCGTAGGGACCGGTGTGGCGCTTAACGTGTTAAAAAACGTTTTTAAAGAATGACTAATGCGCCAATTTGATCATTAAATATACATAGTGTTAAAATCACGAGTGCTATTTCGCCATCTGCAACAACCAATAACAAAACGCTAAATTATTTCTTCCGTTACGACGAAAATGCGTGTATCTACATACGTGCCGTGACACGTATAGCATTTTCTAAAAGATAGAAAACATGATGGCAGTCCCAGCACCCTTTCGAAACTCTATTCAAAAAGTATACACGTTGACACACATATGTACGTATAACAGAAGCTCCATATGAGTCTCTCTCTCGAGTGGTAACACGTGTACGGGCGCGTCGTACACGCAAGTCCGACACATGAATCGCGAATTCAGCCCCTCCGATCGGCTGAACTCGACGGTACAGAAACGTTGATGGCGACGGCAATGGTAGTGAAGGTGGCAGTAGTGGTGGTAGTCGATGTATCAACCCCACTCACCCAAGGATTAGCCTTCGAGATCGCTGACTGCTGAAATGTTCACAGATCGGTTTACCGTTTAGCAGGATAGAGAGTGTGAGCCTCGTGATCCATGGCCCGTGTGAGCACCGACCCCACGCACGACCGCTCACACTCCCTGATGGCGGATTCTCACACATTCGCGAATATGCCTGCCCTTCAATGTACTCTCATTTCCTTCTCGTCGATCGTGCACTTGCTTTCTCATCCGAGCTTATTCTACTTGCTGTTTTCTTTGAGCCTGATTTCTGTACATTATTAGAGATCTTGAACCTACTCATTACTTGAATTATCCGCCTGCAAAGTTCCTGTTTGAACTTTCACGGTATAATGATGAAAAAAAATCATATAAATTATTTCTTTGGATATTGTAACTGTTCTAAAGTCTCTTACACTTATTTAGTATAACTTGGTGGACAATATCGAATTTATACAGTCGATCGTGTACTCGCTTTCTTATTCGGGCTTATTCTACTTGCTGTTTTCTTTGAGCCTGATTTCTGTACATTATTAGACATCTTGAACCTACTCATTACTTGAATTATCCGCCTGCAAAGTTCCTCTTTGAACTTTCACGGTATAATGATGAAAAAAAATCATATAAATTATTTCTTTGGATATTGTAACTGTTCTAAAGTCTCTTACACTTATTTAGTATAACTTGGTGGACAATATCGAATTTATACAGTCGATCGTGTACTCGCTTTCTTATTCGGGTTTATTCTACTTGCTGTTTTCTTTGGGCCTGATTTCTGTGCATTATTGGAGATTTTGAATCTATTCATTGCTTGAATTATCCGCCTGCAAACTTCTTGTTTGAACTTTCATCATATAATGATGAAAAAAAATCATATAAATTATTTCTTTGGATATTGTAACTGTTCTAAAGTCCCTTATATTTACTTAATATAACTTGGTGGACAATATCGAATTTATACAGTCGATCGTGGACTCGCTTTCTTATACGGGCTTATTTCTACTTGCTGTTTTCTTCGAGTCTGGTTTCTATGGAATACTTGAGATCTTGAATTTACTCATTGCTTGAAATATCGGCTTGCAAAGTTCTTGTTTGAACTTTCCCATGGAAATTACTAGGAGAGTGCAGAAACCACATAAATTATTTTTATTAATATTGTAACATGTTAAGTGTTTTAAAGCCTCTTAGACCCATTTAATGTAAGTTGGTGGACAATATCGAATTTATGTATTCTATCGTGCACTCGCTTTCTTATACGGACTTATTCTACTTGCTTTTTTCTTCGAGTCTGATTTCTTCGAATTATTAGAACTTAATCGTTGCTTGGATAATCCCATTGTAATGTTATTGTTCGTACTTGTCCTATGAAAATTACAAAAAGGGTGAACAAATCACATTAACACTAAACCTACCAAGGCTCCTAAGTATTTCAAAACAATCTCCAATGTCATAGAGAAATTATGAGGTAAATATTCTATATTTCTATCTTATAAAACCTAAATTAGATCATTAAGCATCTTTTCCTTTATCTGTTCAGTATATCTACATTTTAGTAGATATAACGCTGGTAGCTTTAGTATCTATTAATCATATAACTTAACGTATGAATAACTTAATATAATTTGGCGAACAATATCAAATTTATTTCGTCGATCGTGCACCCGCTTTCTCATCTGAGCTTATTCTACTTGCTGGTTTCATCGAGCTTGATTTTTGCAAATTGTTGAAGCTCTTGAACCTACTCATTACTCGAATGATCCCCTTTGTTCATGTGTGAACTTTTTGTCGGAAATTACAAGATAAATGCACAAACCACATTAACTATTTCTGTGGATTTTACAATATTTTAAGTATTTTTAAGTATCTTACACTCATTTAATATAACTTGGTGGACAGTATCAAATTTATATATTCGATCGTGTACTCGCTGCCTCATACAGACTTCTTCTACTTGCTATTTTCTTCTGCGTATTATTGAAGATCTTGAATCTATTCATTGCTCGAATCATCCCTCTGTAACATTCTTCTTTGAGCTTTCCGATGGAAATTACTAGTAGAGCGCAGAAACCGTATTAATTATTCACTTGGATTTTGTAGAATTCAAACATTCTTAACCGTTTCAATACCAAAGATCTTTGCAAAAACCTAGTCAAAATGTTTTTTTCGTTTCGCAACAATGAATGAAACAAAGTACTTCAAATTTCCACGTTTTTCGGTTTATAAGCGATAAATATTGTTGTTTTGTTTGTCAGTTAAAGACCTACCTATACTGTCATAATCAAAATATATTACTCAACCATTTTTAATTAACGATATGCCATGTTGATAGCGAAATCAAGTAGACACAACTTTAAAAATAAAAGTTGGAACCATTTCCATAACTTTTATAAACGAAAGAGCTTTACCTATATACTTTAGAACACCAAATTCAATCAGCTTCTCCTATTAATCGAATCAAAGATTAAATTACCGCTTCCATATACCTGTCAGAAGATACGATTATTCACGTACCTAACAAAGCGTAATAACGAATAAGACGAAAAGGCATGCCGATAATCACAATTCCATTCCCCATCGACAATCGCGAAACCGCCAACGGCAACGAGAAAATTCCAACATTAACCCAACACGTTCGAAAGAAAAGCTAAAATTTGATCCGTGATATGCGCGTCTCGACGGCACCCCAAATGAGCCAGCCTCAAACATCCCGACGCGTATACCTTTCCTTTAATTCGCCAGAGCAATTTTTCGCCAAGCTAAGGGGCTTAAGGGGACGATTTTCGAGTACGTGCGTATTCACGATCCGGACGCCGAATGGACGCGAGGATTAGGATCGCATGCGCTGGAATGGACCGCGCCCTGTTCCCTTTTCATCCACCCATTCTCTTCATCTCCCTATCTCATCTCTCTTCCTCTCTCCCTCTCTTTCTCTCTCTCACTTCATAGCTTCCTCTATCCTCCTACACTCTACCTCTATATATGTATCTATCTTCTCTCTCATTCTCCCAAGTTGCATACACATAGACACACGTAAACGCAGGTTTCGCGTACACCAGGAGCCACGAGCCAGCGTAATACTTGCGTGGCACGTGTGGTCCACAATGCGCGTTCCCACAGTTGAGTGGCGTCAGGTTGTGTACTTGCGATATGCTCCGGTTGGGCCGCACGGGCCGCCAAAATTTGTATTTTGCTATCTAATTGTTGAACGATTGCACTTGATACTGAAGTGCGATTTGAGATAGAATAAAGGAGTATTAATATAATTACATTACTTTGATTGGAAAATTGAATCGATGTACAATGTGATGATCGAAAAGGATTACTTAGGTTTGAGTAAGGTTGAAGTATTTGGTAGAATTAATCTTACTGAGGTACGAGACATGTCTATTGTAAAAAAAAGAGAACAAAGTTATTTTACATTCTGATGTCCTTAGAAACGGACGTAGTACTAGTCCTGGGAATAAACGTTGGATATTATGTAAAAGAGTATCGATTTGTTAATGTTCAATTGGGTTTCGTGATGTGTAGCAATATCATGAATTAACACTAGAATTGTCGATTAATAATTAGTATGTTGTAGTTACGTGAAGTAGATAAAGGTAGTAGTAGACAGACAGGAATAGTGAAGGAGGCGGGAGGTTGGAAGTTTAGTTCGGTAAGTGCTATTTTCTTAATATTTTGAGACATAGAAAATTACTTGATGACTCAATATTTTTATGAATCAAGGGAATTTCTAGTTCGTTATAAATGCGAACAATTTTTCGAAAATATGGGGAATATATTGCTGTGAGGATTTTATCGGAACTACGATTAGCAGGAACTAAAGAGTTTTATTTTCATTTGTATTTAGAACATATAATTTGATGAAAATCTATGACATTGGTTGTTTCTACCTCCTCCTTCGAAGTGTGAACTTCTTGTCAAAGTATCACGAAAAGATGACTGTTTCGTACATCACTAGTACAGAGTACTAAAAACCAATGTACAAGAGAATTGTATGAGAGCATCGCAGAATTTGACGCAGCTATCGTAATTACTCATGCACTGTTTACTGTAAAAATAAAAAACTTCTCTAGTTACATCATGTCTGTGGTCCAAATTAAAAAAACAAACTTGCTTTTCTAATCTGCTATCTATCGATTGAAGTTTAGGTAATAACCAGACTGCGGATTTTTATGCATTTATGACAAATTAAACACGGCTAAAATATACAAAAAGGACATAATATAAAAATATATCTAAAATATCCAAAGTATGGTATTTGTTGTAATATTTATTGAGTGCAATAAATCCCTAGATAGGTTTTCCTGTCTCACCTGCATTTTTGAAACTTGAAATTTGCATAAACATCCGCAGTCTAGTAATAACATTCTCTGCTATTCGGTATTTATTCGTCCTTCCTGATAGTAGTACTTAACTACAAATGGGCTGTTATTTTTGGAAGTGGTATAAGCGCATTTTTGAAAAAAATGTGTTTAAGTTCGTTATAGCTAAACATCTTTTCGCATTTAAAATGCCAAAGTAAATAGAATCAAATATTCTGACGATTTCATCCAAAAAGGTTCAACTATTATATCTTTCAGCATGAAAGCTTTTCTACGTCCTCTCGAATACTCAACTTAAGGAGAGCCTGTACCACTTTCATATAAAACTGTTCGAAAGTTGAAAGACTCTTCGATTATACGTAAAATGTTCATTAGAACCTAAATTCAAAGCTACTTTGGCAAACAATTATTTATAACAAGACTATGAAGGGTTAAAAACGATAGCAATATTCGAAATTATAACATGCACCAAAATGACTTGACTTCTTCTTTGTTTTGAGTTTTTTTAACTTCAACTGCTACAGTCATTTCGTTTAGAGCCTACTATCTTAGGCCAATTCCAAATTGGAGGAAAAACTTTCTTGTATTTTAGTGTAAAATTGGAACAAGTTCTTTGTCCAGAAATTACAAAAATTGTATATTAATAATTATAAGTTTACGACAGAAATGACGAAATGTAATTGAACAAAATGGCACATATTTGATTCAATAAACTTGATTTAAATTATGAAGAACTTGTTTCACTTTTGCACAATACAAATTGTCTAAGAAGATTCTTCTAGACGCGAATTAACACAATTGATTTGAACATTACAGTAAAATTAGATAAGCAGAACATTATATACTACGTTAGTATTATTCTTTTAAACCCTCTAAAATGGTAGAATATATTACTTTGATACGAAATGTCTAGCCCAAAGAAATTATAAATAATAAGTATGTTTATCACTCATTTTATACTCATAACGTCATATGTTGCAAAATAAGTTGCTGCGAAATATTCGACTCTGCATAAAAATGCATTAAATTATGTAAGGGAATTTGAAATAAAATCAGGATAAAAACGTCTAATAAATTTATTCACGCCATAATCGTTCGGCCGACACCAAGAGACTGCTCGCTTCGTTTTTTTTTCGTTGTCAAGCAATGGCTTCTTTTCTCTTTTTCCTCAGATACTCCCGTGCAAACAACCTCATTTTTCACACACATGTACATACAAGCACATAGCTGTGCCTGCAGAAGTTTTGTACAATTAGAATGTACGTGGACTATGATATATTGAATTTATTCCTAAATTAACACTAGATTTACGGGTGTTGATACACCTATTTTTCTGAAGTGAGCCAATTTAACTCATACAAGAAAATTGAAGTCTTTTGTAAAGAAAATAGTTCCAAATCAATTTAAATGTAAGATTTATTATAAAAAAATTGACCAATCAATTTATTATACATATAATAATCAAATTTTGAGTGAGTCAAATTGGCTCCGTAAATCTAGTGTTAAGACACTACATTAGAGTGAATTGTACCAGATGAAGACAATAAACAAGGGCCGTTTGTATTGAAAGTAGTATAAGTCATTTTACCGTAATGAAAAATTATGATCTTTCAATTTTATGCTCATAATTGTTTGTACTGGCAGAAATATAACCATCCGAAGACCAAGTAAGCATTCTCGAATGTTGGCATCAATATTTTTAAGCGTTAAAACACAAACCCTAAATACCTTAACATAGTAATGTGAAAGTGGCCGCCACTTTCAGAATAAACAACTCATATGTAGTATAGACATTAAGCTATAGTAGACATTTTCTTTTTTCTTATTTTAACAAAATGGCAATAATTTACAAAATTTTTATACTATGGTACAATAACTGGGTTACAAGATATACTTTCATCTCTTTGAGTAAACGGAATACTGAAAAGAGCGCGAGTCGAAATATTGAACCTATTTTCATAATATTTACTCCTCTTTGAGCCCAACATGATACTTTTCAATACTAAAACTCCTAATTTAAACCTGTAACTCACCCGAGTCGAAATATTGAACCTATTTTTATGGTATTTACTCCTATTTGAACCTAATGTCATACTTTTCAATATTAAACCTCCTAATTTAAACCTGTAACTCCTTCTCAGTAAAATGATACTCCTATTTTTGTACTTTTAATTCCTATATGTTGGGTAGTAAAAGGTTCAAATGAGGTTCAATATTTCGACTCGAGAGGATATTGAAGCATATCATTTATTGTACGACAGAAAAATTATTATGTTACAACCAAAAAGCCTGCCTCATCATATAGTAGACATTATACACCTATAAAATACACTGATTTTCCCCTGTGTCTGCTGAAAAGCTTTTTTAAATTCTATTCAAGGACTCTTTATTGTATTACGAGCAGTTTCATTTAAAAACTGGTATATTTCGTCAACGATGTGTATAACGCGATGAAATGCCCTTTTTCACTGTTCAATATTTTTGTTCCTGGAATTTATTTATCTTTTTTTTCACGATATAGAGAGTAAAAAAATGCATTGAATTACTGCTTCGTAAATTTGAAATACTAAAACTCAAAAAGCATTCGAATGAATTATATTTACGGTTTTATAGAATTCTATATTTACATCTACGGAAACTCTGTCTTTGAGAAATTTATCTCTGGAAGAAATTCGTCAGATTTATAACAGCATGAAATCGTTTTGCTTGAAAATCAGTGAATAGGAATAAAACATTCTTTTTCAGTAAAACTCAATAAATATGAATCAATATTCATAACGTTAGTACTAAAGGACACAAGTCTATTTATGCGAATAATATTTCTGTCTCTTACCGTAAGCTGGTAGTTTACTAATTAAAAATCGATTCAATACCGATAGATCTACGAAATGTCCATTTTCTGTGTACAACAATTACAACAATTCCATTAAAACAGTATTCTGTATTCTAATAGTCGAATCGCATGTAACAGGAAAAATACCACTGCTTACAAAGCAAACAAGCACGTACTGTTCTCCCTCTCTTTTTTACCCTCGCAGAAAAAGTTCTCTGAGGGAAAAGCAATTATTACTCTCGGAAAATAATAATATTTGTACCGGTTCCGATACACGGCCAATTTAGCTCGTAAAGTAAACAGACCCGAAGCGGATTTTACCTCACCTTACTTTCTGCTTGCGCATATGCATATGCCACTGTATTTACACATGTGAAACTTTTAGCCACGGGTTAATGGATACAATTTTAAACTTTTGCGAAAAACTCTGATTATCAGATAACTAAAACATCTTTTTTATTTATAAAATTACGGTTATATTATTTTTATAACGTGCCAATATTGTTTCTCTTTTTTGTAACAAATTTACACCGAAGAAATACAAATTCCATAACACCTTAAAAGAAAAAGAAAAAATACACAGAACTTTTGGTCGTAAATTATGAAGGAATTGTAATTTCGCGGGACTATGCTATAATGCATGTCACATGTTATGATAATGATAAGAAAAATCATGGTAATCTGAAGATAAAAAAACCTCCCTTATTTAATGTATCCATTACATATGTATAGGATGTTTCAAAAATAGTTGTCATGGCTTTCAGGGGTTATTCTAGACCCTTGAATCGCTGAACATTTGTGAAAGAAAAACCCGCCACAAAATACGCAAACAATAGACATTTTTTTATTGGCTCATCGCATTCATCTATTTACGTAGGTAAAATGTCGAAGAGAAACCATGGTTCAGAAACGAACCGTTCTTAATGAAATTAACTTTTAAATGTGTCTTCGCGGTTGAATTTTAGCTGAATAAGTCAGGCTTCCAGATCTCCGATCTTTCAGAAACGAACACACGAGATATCCTTACTAGCGCTACACGAAATTAGAAAATGGACGACTGGATCATCGACCTAGTACTTGCCTTGGACGTCATCTATTCTCACTCCGGTTAATTACGTGCGTGGAAGATGACATAAGCATGACACAGCTTTGAAAGCCGAAGTTCATCAATTTATCGAAAAGAAAAATCCCAAAATTTATAGTAATGAGATTTATAAAATTTTCTTGGTTATCCAGTTAAGCGAAAAATACAGACAGCTTTTCTAAAAATATAAAAAAGAACTCAATAGTTCTTGCAGTATGCCTAATCTATCATAAAGTCAGGAAGTAATCAAAGGACACAAAGAGCACAATGTACTCGAAACATAACAGTTTCGGGACACGAACAGTACCACTCCACGTACGAACCTCCACAGTCAAGAAGACACGACAGAGAATCCTGTATCTGTAATGGTATTAAACAACTCGATGCAGTCCTGACAAAAGTATAAAAAGAAAGTTCTGTGGCGCCAATGGCAGTAAAGCCGAATAAAGCGTAGATATTGCGACGCCAGTGCGAACGTGGGAATCCCCGGCTGCTATCCGCTCAGCCTCATTAATGATGATGTGCTTGCCACCCAGTTGCAGCTTCCCTCTCTGTCTTTGTTCCTCTTTCACGATATCTCTCTCGTTTATACATTAACCTCTCCTTCTCTCGCACAGCTACATTCACATACAACTAGCGTTTACATATTTCAACGTATGCGGCTGTGTGCTCGCGAGAGAATCCCTCTTCCTCTCTCTCCTTGCGGTGCCTTGCCGAAGATACCGCGTGGAAGCTGACGCCCGGCCAGCCACCACATTCAACCCTCCGATTTCTCTCTCTTTCTCTTTCTCTCTCCCTCGCTTGCTTCTCGTGACAGCCCTCCACCTACACCCAGTTTCGACCTACCGCAGTTTCACCCCTCCGTAGTAGCCACGGAATATACAGCTCGTACATCTCGAACGAACTACAGCCTGTTATACCCCCAAACTCAATTCCGCGCAACCTGCGCAGACTTTTTCGCTCCCACCGTTTCAGTTCTTAGGCAATATTAATGGAAACACGGCACGGTGGGGGCCTGGTTCTATTAGGAGATGATTTGTGATCGTTAATCGTTATGGAGAAATTAGATCGAATGTTGTACGTACCGATGATGATCTAAGAATCCTTGAGAGTGTGATAACCCTTTGAGAATTGAGGCTGAGATTCTGTTATTTTACAAAGGATTTGAATATCTTTTGTGCGATTGAGGTAGTTTATAAAAGTTGAAAGAAGAAAAGTTAAAATAGAGAAAAAAAAGTGTCATGATCGATGATTATGATGTTTTTTGAACCACGGGGACTCGGGTATTCTGAGATACGATTCACGGAAAAACCTAGTGGTCGAGACTGATGATAAGAAAGTTTCGGTGACAGATACGTCAAATTTCAATTTATCAGCTTTGCTTAGTAATTGATTGGTATACGCAATTGTCATATGAAAAAGAACTCTGTAGAACTAGCTCAACGGTTAGTACTGAAACTATCAATCATTAACGCTAAATGAATAAATTTGAAAAAAAGGAATTAAGAGGATAAGACAATTGAATGATGCAACTGTTTACAATTAGCGATGTAGAGGTATAGCTAAAAATGAAAGAGGAACAGTGGTAAGAACTTACAATTAGACATTTACAGAAAGTAGTAACCAGTCATTTTGACTACGTTGGTAAGACTAGTGTTACTTATTAGTCAAAACAAGACAAAACTTTCGCAATGTTAGGACCTAATTAAAATTTGTGGACGTCAAATCATTTTAGGACGTGTAGGCAGCCAGTTTATTTATATTATAAACGAGAAACTTAGAAATTTGCTCACATTGAAATGCAACAAAGTCATAAAAGCATATTCTTCACTGCATTATTGATAATTTTCAAACATCGATTATCAGTAAAAAGAAATAAAAACATCGCAATTATTAGGAAATGCAGTAAACACCTATTTAAAAAACGTTAATATAGAAAAACCTGACAAAGTATTTTCAGACATATAAAAATTAGGTACTTTTCCGTTAGCCGGGCGCAAATGTCACCAACACATATATACATACATATATATATAAAAATATATATATCTAGATATATAGATACCATATACAGATAATATATATACACAGATAGATACACTGCGACCGGCTAACGGAAAAGTACCAAAAAATATTAATAAATGGGTGGAATTTAAAAAGAATAATTCATGGAGTTTTGCATACTATATATACTCTGTTTGACAATACATATTGTTCCGTAAACAAATAAATAAAAAATACAATATTGCCATTTTGTTTTTCATCTATTCAATTATTTTGAGGAGCAAAAGTTTACAACATAGACATAATTTAAGCAGTCATCTTCCAATCAACTTTTCAGGCTAAATATTCCATCGAACATCATGAACAAAGACGGTGAATTTGGGGACTTATTGTTACTTTCTTCTAATAATAGACCCGACGGTTCCAGAAACACGATAACATTCGCGCTGTTCTTTTAGATCCTATCTCCTTTATACAAATTAAAACGAAACGACAATAATATAAATTCGTCCTATGATGTTTAGCAGTACAACATGAACGTGGTCCGAGGAAACCGAAGCCACATTCGATTCTTTCGGAAAAACCACATCAACAACAATCTGCTTACGTTTTACCATCTCACAGGTACGTAATCTTTTAGCCAGAAAAATTATTCAAAGTAAAACAGATTACTACCAGATACAACAAATAACATCTATCAAGAATCAAATTTCTAATACAATCATAACAGTGATCATGCTAACATGAACAATCTACAAAGAAAAATTGTGTCGACAACACTCAATGTCACATGTAACGTTTATAAGTGGTCATGAAGAAATTCATTACACTAAAGCACAGAATTATTCAGTCTACCCTAAAATATCACTGACAGCCACGAAAGACATTATTAATCAACGAGAAATGATTACCGTAGAAGATTAAGGTGCGACCAAAGGTTCACGCCTTATCCACGGCCAGTGGCACTAGTTCAGAAGCCGCCGGAAAACTCTTCATCCCCCGCATCTTTGGCTCTACCGCACCCTCCTTCGAGCACCACCCTTTATCCGCCAGCCACGACTGTCACCCTGGCACCGCAGCCTTTCCTTCTTCAGATACTAATGTCCGCCGAGAATTGTCAGATAAGTAATTCAGCTCAATTTGCTCATTTCCCCCTCCGTGTTTCCCTTTTGCAAACTTTACAAACAGCCAAACAAATCCTGCCCGCTCACACAATGGACTTAAACTGAGCGATTTTCGCGTGATCCTTTTGTGTTGCCCTGATTTTCTGCTCCTTTTTTCGTATACACTCATAGTAAATTTGTAAGGGGATTTAAAATTTCTGTAAGGAGAAAAGTAACGAATTTTAATTTATCGTTATTTTGTAATAGTTTTGCGAAAGACGTTCAATTAGGAGATGACTTTAAAGTGACTGTTTTCTATTATTTTTTTTAAATTTGAAAGTATATTTTATACGGTTCTGTAAATGTATGACGGAGTTATACGTTAGTATCTGTTACTATCTGCTAGTATCGGTTATAAAAACTCTCTGTATATTTTTTTGATATGAAAAATTGCAAAAACTGTTAGTATAGTTTATACAGGGTACTTTAACGGGTGTTATTTATTCGATAAGATAATATAATAAAACTTATTGTACTATTCGAGATTTGAGAACTTACTCATTCCTTTCGAAATTCATAACTAGCAGCTGGACTTACAAAATCGAAGCATAATTCCTTTAAGATCTACGTAAAGGCAACAGTTAGTAGGATCTTAATCCTTAATTGTTCCTTAAGTTTTATTGAACACCGGTACAACTCAAACCTTGGTTTATCTTTTTAATTAAAAATAGGTATCTTGATATTTCGTCGAATTAAAACATGGATATAAATGATTCCCAAAAATTCACAGTATCAATCGTTTACTTCATCCTCTCTAAACATTAGTCGTCTAATATCTTTTCGTTAACGTTATTACATGAGTTATAGGTGAAACAAGATTGTATCTGTTGCCTTTTCGGATAACAAGTTTCAATTTATCGTTATTTTGTAATTATTCTTTGAAATACATCCAATTAGGAGATGACATTAAAGTTATTATTTCTTCTTGTTTTTAATTTGAAAGTATATTTTATACGGTTTCGTAAATGCATGACGGAGATATACGTTAGGATCTCATGCTTTTTCGAATAATAGTAAATTCTGTGAGAATCTCGTAGAATGTAATTCTTTGATCTCTGTTCTACCGTAAAATTGGACTTGCGAAAACGCACAATGGAGATTAAATCCTCACCCTAGAATCGTCCCAGTTTCAAGGATTCGTTCTTTTGGTTTTGCGATAATGTTAATATGTTGAATGCCACCTCAATTTCAGTAATTGTATCATTTTCAGTGAACTGTAACGTTTTCTATTAAAATCACATTTTTATAGACAAGAAATGTTAAACGTAGAAATAGTATAGTACACTTCGCAGTACTTTATTTTTCTAATAGCAAATTAGAATATTGAATGTACTGAAAAATTCATGAAGATTATAATTCTAACGTCATAATAAATGGCATCGAATTCAACAGCGCCGGTCACCAATGACCCTTTGGCATTCAACGTGTTAAATTTTTAATTGAAAGCTGTTTTTATGCATGATCTGTGACGTAGGTATTAATCATTTCATGCAAGTTCTTGTAATCTTGAATATTTCAAGATTTCCTTAACTTCCGCCATGTTTTTCTCTATTATCGGAAAAATGTTTATTTTTGTATACAAGGAACTTATGTGGAGTGCACCATTACAGCCGAAAAGCGAATATACCGAAGAACAAACGAAAACGGAAGAGAGTCAGAGTCCGACGGCAAGCTCGCAAAGTCTAAATCCGACTTGGGAAGTTTTGCAGGTAAAAATAATTATTTTGTAAGTGTAAAGAAACATTTTTTTAATGTAGAACGTTTATATAATTAATTTTTTCACTGACACCAGACATGTTTAATAGAGAATGGTGAAATTAGGGCATTAAATGCATGCCGAAACGTCAGGTAAAAATAAGAACAAGACATCTTATGGACCGAATATACTCTGCCTGTTTCACGTGTATCTTTCATTATGAATGTGATCTAATTGTAAGTAAAGAATTAAAAAAATGTGTTTATTAATTATTTTGCATTGTATTCTTTTACAAGAGCATAATTTGAAACAATCTTTTCGAAATTGTAAAAATTAAATCGTTCAAAATAAATAGCATTAAGTAATTAAAATTAAATCAAAAAAAATAAATAGCATTAATTTTTGTGTTGTTGAATAGAATTCAGGTGATTTTAATTCCGATAGTGGATTAATTGTACGCTTAAGGAAAACACTTGATTGTAACTTGCGCAGGACAAATTCATTATTTTATTAACAAATTGCGTACGGGTGACGAGATATCTCGTCTTTAGCCAGCCGAACATTGTGACCGGTCCACGAGATATCTCGTTTTCAGGTTTCTTTGACTGAAACAATGATTTAAGGAATTAAAAATAGATTTTCTTCCTGGCTGTGATACAATTATGGACATCGGAGGAATAACCAATAAATACGATTACGAATATTGAACAAAGTATTCCAAATACAAGAAGTCATATACGCATCGACCCGCCATATAGACTCTCAGACAATATGAAACAACATACCCTTGAACCTATAATAGGCAAAGCCAAGAAGAAATTCCCATTAAAAAAATGTAAAAGTCTGTGTATCCAATGGAAAAAGGAACGAAACCAAATATAGTTGCAAATTGTGCCAAACACCATTACACAAAGGAGAATGTTCCACCAGATATCATATTTCTAAAGGATTATTCAAGTTTGTAAAATAAATAATAGTTAAAATGTATAAGATGTATAAAAAATATATAGTAATACTTATGAATACCTTATGTGAATATAATGCCATATACGAATTAAAAATGTTCACATATGCATCGTATAAAGTGTTTCTGGAGCGCTTAAAAATGTGCGGGCCCTGGAAGCATGTTGCGCGAGCACAACGCCGTACGCAATGTGTTAATAGGAGTGAATGTGCCTCAAAATATTTTATTACATAGTATAAAAATATTTTTTAATTTGTTCAAATTCAAGCCTTTGTATATCTCGAAACGAGAAGTGTATCAATTATTGTCATATCAGTCTTCTAATCACGGACACCTGTATTTGAATTGTTTTATGACTGTAAGTACCACTTAAGAAAAGTCAAAAAACCGTTACCAAAAATTCGAACGACATAAAATAAAGTAACGTCCAGTACGTAATTACAAATGAATGTTTTATCAAATGCAGTTATGAGATTCACAAAAGGGTATAGCAGGATAAGGTGGTCAAAAGTGCCCTTCAACCGATTTCAATGTGGGTGGTCTCATTCGATAGATAATGCTCGGCTATCATTGTGTACAAATTTTTAACCCTGTATCTTGACCGGAAGGGTAGTTATGGGGAAAATTCAAAAAACGGGTTTTTGCCCCATTTTGCTTGAGATTTTTTTCAGATTTTTTCATTGAAGAACCTAAGTGTAACAAGTGAGCAAACGTAAAAAAAAACGGAAAAAAGTAGATTTCGTATCGAGATCTTCGAGTGACAACTTTTTGCAAATTACAGTAACAATCCAACACTCATGATTGTTATCTCCAATTTATTTCAGATTTTCAAACCACCTGCGTCATTGCGAAAAAAAATCGAAAATCGATTAGCGCGACGCATTTCAATGTGAAACGCCATGATCCAGTTATTATTTCCTCATTCTTCGATTACAATATGTTAATTTTGTGACTTTCAGTGTTTCTGCCATGAAGCAATTACATGTTAATATAGAGAATCGAATTAATTAAATCAATTGTGAACTATGATGGTTCCTCATCTGCAAGAATTTTTAAAGCTTTTTCAATTGAGCGATTTGGCGCAGTAGTTGACAATTTTTAAAAATGACAAAAAAAATATCAAGTTCCCCATGGGGATTCGAACCTGCGACAAAAAAGTGTCCATCGGTTCCGCAGACAGACACCGTACCAACTGCGCCAAATCGCTCAATTGAAAAAGCTTTAAAAATTCTTGCAGATGAGGAACCATCAACGTTCACAATTCTGAAAAATCTGAAAAATCTCAAACATGTATGGCACCGTGTAGAATAAGTCTGAATTTTTTCGAATTTTTTGCACCTCAATGAATAGGCAAAATGGGGCAAAATCCCGTTTCTTGAATTTTCCCTATAACTACCCTTCCGGTCAAGATACAGGGTTAAAAATTTGTACACAATGATCGCCGAGCATTATCTATCGGATGAGACCACCTCCATTGAAATCGGTTGAAGGGCACTTTTGACCACCTTATCCTGCTATACCCTTTACCCTATTTCTAGTCCATGTATTAAAGATACATTATTGTACTTATATATGTAACAAAATAGCAAAATGTAACATTCGTATGTATAAATTATCTATTTTGTTATCAATACTCAATAATATTAACAGCAGAATTTACGTATAAATTATCATATTTTCTTACTGTATTATACATAATAAATGTTCTCTTTTGCAGGAAACTACTGCACGTCTCCTGTTCATGGCCGTAAGATGGGTTAGATGTTTACCACCTTTTCAAACAATTTCGAAGGACGATCAGCTATTGTTATTAGAACGTTCCTGGACACAACTTTTTCTTCTTTATTTAGCACAGTGGTCCATATCTTGGGACATCACTGGCTTATTAGAGGACGAACAAGTGCGAGCTAGACTTCCAAAAGATGACACTTCTACAAATCAAGAACTTCTTACCATTCAGGTATATAAACACAATTTCTCGAAGTAATACTGCATAAATTTCTTTAAAAATTATTCGAATCGAAATAAATTCCAACTATCAGTATTAATTTACAATAAAGAAAATCTTGTAGATTGCAAATTTTTAATTAAACATTTTTCGTTTATTCCTTTATTTCAAGAATTCCTAACTAAATTGAAATTATTCAATTGAAATACATGCATGATTTTTACAGCTATTGTATTAGAAATTAAAAAGCTGAAAATTTTCATATTTCGTTGTACAATTTGTGTAGTTAACAAAATCGTATATTAATATTATGATGCAGCTTCTAAAATTATTGTTAACTTTATAAATTTATGTTTCAGGCGATAATTTGCCGTTTTAGAATGCTTTCTCCAGATGTCGGCGAATGTGTATGTATGAAAGCATTAGCGTTGTTTACGCCAGGTAAGTTTACACGTTTTCACGTACATTTCAGTAATAAATGCAACTAAAGCCAGAAAACACAACTTGATTTACTTTTTAAATCGTTCTAAATGAAAATTAGAGATCTATTAACACGATGAATGCTATAGAGATCACCTGCTCCCGACGCTATTGAATTCAACGTTTCTTATGACTTTTAAATGATAATATTCACGAACTTTCTAATATACCCAATATTTCAAAATCGACATTCAAAAAGTAAAGTACATTATATAGACAGACTTTAACACTAGATTTACGATCGTGAAATCTCTTGCACTGCAAAATATTACATAAGGAGTTTGAGAAAAGAAGAATCAAGTAGAAAAATGGTAATTCGTTAAGTCCTTTTTGTATTATAAAATGCACATGAAATATCTACTGTAGTACTTCTCAGTAGATCTGAGAAACGTTTTTTAAGAAAGTAAAGACCCGTCAATTTGGCGGCTTCCGTAAATCTAGTGTTTAAAAAATCAGTCGTACCACAGCCTGGTAAAACTAAAACGTTATATAATTCGAACGATGAGCGGAATTTTTTACTTAATACTATACTTCTAAAAACTCCTATGAATATTGTATCAAAAAAGCTAACACAACTTCAGAACCAATGTAAAAAACACGTTTACGAAGAATATAATTTTAATTTCGAAAAATTTCTCCCCAGAGACAGTAGGTCTTCATGCTACACAGCCTATTGAGATGTTGCAAGATCAAATTCAGTGTATTTTGGACGATTACACGAGATCTCAATATTCAAGACAACCTGGAAGAATGGGGCGTCTAATGCTTCTAGTCAGTTACCTGAGATGCATCTCTTCGAAAACCGTCGAACGTTTATTCTTTCGCGAAACCATCGGCGAGACACCAATTTCCCGTCTGTTGGTCAATATGTATCAAATGGAGTGACATGTAAATTAACGGTTGTCAGAGCTATAGGTATGCCGTGACAACTTCCTGTGAAATTTGCCAGCGGTTTACCAAAACTCTTCCGACAGTTCGGAGCAAACTCCACTGGAATGAGAGACTTTCGAAATCTGTAGCGTAAGACTGTGAATGTGCACGAACGGTCTCTGATTACCTTACGATCGATTAAAATCGTGATTTTTAACGTACTTTATGGAAAAACACGGAAAAATCGTAGGCTATTAAGTGCGCCCTTCTTTTCGGACAATGCAAAATTATTTGTGGAGCTTTACTGTTAACGTTGTAGTTAACGATATTTCTTATTTGCGATAGAAATCACTGTCTCGTTTCGAAGAATCGATTTTTTTCAAGTACTACAGCAGTTTTTCGATAAGTCTCATAATTGTTAGCTGTAAAATATTGTTTACTTTAGTAATAATAATACGGCGTGAAATGCAATTGCAAAATAACTGTCGAATAAAATAATTTTGATTTGTTGAATTCGTTTAGGACGAATATTTCTTCGGATATGTTCAATGGAGGTTTATTCGACCATTCTTGTTTTACATATGAAATACTTTACAATATAAATAACGAAAGAAATTTCGCAGAATAATTTTAGATCTTATCATAAGTTGTAATGCAATCGAATGTTAAGTACCTCATAATTGTGACGATTTTATAAAAATTTTTTAAAATTACGTTAAACATTGATCAAATATGTTTTGGATATTGGAAGAAACAAAAATAATTCCGGAGTTTCTCGTCGTAAGTACTATAAATTTTTCCTCTGAACGTTAACAATTTAGCAGTCCAATGTATACAGTGGTATTCCGATCATTTCAATGCAAAGGCATTTAACAGGGCAGTCCTCTCATGAAATACAAATATATCGATTCTGGTGTATTATAATCAATTATGCACACATCTTTAGTTAAGGTATCAGGTAACAAGAGGAAAGTAAAAGTTAATAATTACTTGACTTCCGAAATCAAGTCATATCAAACAATTCTGATAAAATGTATTTAGATAATAGAGATTCTACTGTAAAATCAATCGATTATTAATTGCATATTTACGTATCATCTGATATTTTTAGAATAACCAACCATTTGGAAGTCTCCAATTCACGGAATCCCATTGTCATCCCTACATATCGAAACAACTATTTCCTTTCAATTAATGTAACTCAAGCATTATTAATTACGATTCAATAATTGTATGTATAATTGTTTAATAGGTATATTTTGTATATGATTTTATTTATAAGCATTTAGATATAATGGTTAACTAATAAAGTTGTACCTTAATTGTTATTATATTTATCCTAGATTTGCTAATATCAGCGTATTTGTTGTCGACGATTGTATTTTCCGTATCATAGAGTAGAAGCTGTGTTATGTATATACTAGCGAAAAAATAATTTATACGAATTCGTAAAGATTGCTACGGATTACCGAAAAGAAATTGTAAAAAGCAGAAATTTAATGGTGCTTTCGATATTTAATCCCTCATCTGTAAAGAATTTTATTTTACTCAGTAAATTGGTTTTCAAACAATACAATTTTTCTCTTAATCGATGCTCAGTGATTACGGATTACAGATTTCATACAGAATCATTCTATACGACTTTGATAAGTGTCAGAAAAATAGAAAAATCTTAAATAATCACACGAATGTACAGAAGTTCTATTTAATATCTGTTCTGTAACAATGAAACTTTTAAATAAACTGGGAACAGTTTTATTTCATTCATTGTTACTCGTATGAACTGTTTATTTTGCAAGTGGCATAAGTCATTTTAACGTAATGAAAAGTAATGACTTTTCAATAAATATATATATATTTTTATTTGGTATCAATACCTTTAAACACATTGAAACGCAAACTCTTAAATATTTCAATTTAAAAAGAAAATGATTTACGCCAGCTTTAAGATAAACGACTCATATTGAATGTCCTATGTATAACTAGTGGAAATATTTATTTACGATGCTTCCTTGATTCAACCTCATCGATATCTTCAATTATTCGATTAGACCACCGATGCGAATTAACTATTTCAAGTATTGCTTGTTTGATCTTCGCATACATCGTTTAAAGCAAAAATAAAAAATCCAGTACAAAAATATAATCTATTTTTCCCAAAAAGGGTCAAATGTAATTAAACTGGAATGTCGAACTTCGTTTTATATATAAACGATCTACGTACCGAACATTTGGCAGTCGAAGACTAAGACACAAAATTTTGTAAAAGTGCTTTACCATTGTGCTGTTACTTCCAGTAACATGCTACCGATACATGACACTGGTTCTTAAACTTTTTTAAGACTTTGTGTGTAACGATCCCTTTGAAATTTTTTAGATTGCTCGCGGATTCTTTAAATTTAATTGCAATTAACATATAAGCTACTGCTACCAAACAGTTTTCGACAAACAATTATTCATTCATAAAATGTCAACATTTTAGCTATTAACACGTTCCCTGCCAAGCCGTTCTTGCCCAACTTGTCGTACAGGCCATTTGATGTTTTGACTAAAGAAAGCCGAACTAGAAGCAATCGTAATGAATTATATCTCAAAAAATTGCTTGCAATTTGCTCATCAAGAATATAAAATTGCTCACTCGGCGCCGATTATTAAAAAAAAGTTATTAAACAATTTCGTAACAAACACTAATGTGACGATTTCTAAGTTATACGAGTACGAACGGAATCCTTTCTGGGCTCAAAAGATTGCAATTAATTTGCTCATCACTGCCCCACCTTTTTATTCGCGTTTTATTAACGTTTTTTGAATTAAAATTTCGAAACTCGGAACTGTTATTTCCGATTTGGATTGAGGACCCCTTTTACTGGGTGTTAGGTCCATGTTTCAAAACTAGTGGCGCTACTGTCGTTTTCCCAGGCCTTAAAACATCGAAAATTTAATTATTATTTTTAACTCAAAAAACGCAAATAAAAAGGTGGGGCCGTGACGAGCAAATTGATCGCAATTTTTTGAGCCCAGAAAAGATCCCCTTCGTACTCGAATAACTTAGAAATCGTTAAATCAGTGTTTGTTACGAAATTGTGTAATAACTTTTTTTTAATAATTGCTACCGCTAGAGAAATTTTATATTTTTTATGAATGAATTGCGAACAATGTTTTGAGATATAAGTCATTACGATTGCTTCTAGTTCGGCGCTAGCTTATCTTATCTCTAAAGATTGGTATCTTCTCACACAATATTTCATTACATCATCAGTCGATAAGTATTTATCTTGTTTGGAGTGGTTATCACATCGTGTACCATTAATGGTACACGTGGCGCTGCGATCAAGGCGACAGTAAAAGTCAGCCAGTTCTAAAATTTTCGGTTAGTAAAAATGGCAGTATGTAATAACAATTAAGCTTTACGTAAAACTTTTAAAGGGTATAAGTAAGTAGCATTTGTGCTTCTCCCAAATACATCAGTTATAAACGCTTCGATATTATGTAATACTCAGCAACATAGATCTGTGTCAATAATAGAATTTAGAAAACGATTTGTTAATTATTTATGCTACTGTGAGGATGAAAACAACAATTTATCTCCAAAAATTGCAACAAACTCTAGAAAACAACATTTTTATGTATCCCTTGCTTTAAAAAAGTCAACCACTATATGTTATTAATAATTATTGCATATATAACAATTAAACAAATGTATGTGTTTTGTTCTAGATTGCATTTTATACAATACCTCATTCTATTAGTGGAAATGTAGTTTACATAATTAAATTTGTGATAAAACATATATTTTCAGCGCATTAAATAAATATGTCTGCGTATACCATTTAAGGTCAAGTTTAACGTGTACCAGAAATGGTACACATGGCACGAAACGTGTTAAATATACATTCTATGGAATAGATGCGCCTGATTTGCTTGAATCAATCAAAAATTCTAACTTAGTGTCTGTAAATTGGGAACCATTGTCCTAGGGGTTCGCATGATATGATGAACCCCTAGAGATTTTACTAAAAGGTTTAATAAAATTGTAACCAGATTGGCAGCACGATAGTAGTGCCTCCTGGGGGATATAAATAGGCGAGCGGGAAAGCATTCCTTACCTCGGTACCTTGTGATCTCGGATTTTAGTATGTCCAACAATAAAGTATTATTATTGGAAAAGTATATTTTTCCCTGTACCGCGATTTGCCCGCAAACTGTTGTTTTTTGTTAAACGTTTTGCGGTCCGCGCTGCATTTACAATTTCTTACCAGCCTAACATTGTTAGATTATTTAATTAATTCACTCGTAAGTTAACAGAACTCTACTTTATTATTTTATGATGTTACTTAATTGTAGTCTATTCAACCTGATTACATGTTACAACAATGTTGCAATGCAATTTCAGAATTAAATGTTCTATTTCTAAGCTTATACATAACTGTTCAATGGGGCCAAACTAAATAGTATTTTTCGGACACGCTAAATTCCGTTTTATTTGTATGTCAAGGGGTCAATTATATTTATGTCAAGGGATTAAATATAGGAGTTTGCAAATATCTGATATGTCGGGCTCGGGTCCGGCCGGAAAAATTCGGGCGGGCTCGGGCGGGTATCCAACACATTCGGCCCAGATCGGTCGGGCTCAGGGGGTCAACTCTTAAGTGAAGTTAAGTTAGCGCCGGACTAGAAGCAATCTTAATGAATTATATCTCAAAAAATTGCTCGCAATTTGCTCATCAAGAATGTAAAACTGCTCACTCTGCGCCAATTATTAAAAAAAAGTTATTAAACAATTTTGTAACAAACACTGATTTGACGATTTCTAAGTTATTCGAGTACGAACGGGATCCTTTCTGGGCTCAAACGATTGCGATTAATGTGCTCATCATTGCCCCACCTTTTTATTTGCGTTTTATTGGGGCAGTGATGAGCAAGTTAATCGCAATCTTTTGAGTCCAAAGAGGATCCCGTTCGTACTCGGATAACTTAGAAATCGTCAAATTAGTGTTGGTTACGAAATTGTTTAATAACTTTTTTTAAATAATCGGCGCAGAGTGAGCAATTTTATATTCTTGATGAGCAAAGTGCGAGCAATTTTTTGAGATATGATTCATTAAGATTGCTTCTACTCCGGCGCTAACTTAACTTATCTAAATAACGTTTAATAATTTTCGAGGAAAATATCGAAAGTAGATAAGTTACGGCGACAGAAGATAAATAGAATCCCTGCCCATTTTTAGACGATAATGAGTTATGTTGCTACCGATAAGGTGGGAAACCAAATCATAGCGTCTGCAGTTACCAACATGGTAAAGGACTTATAAATAACACAACATCAGCATAGAGGTCACCATTTTCTTCTGCAATTTTTAATTTGAATTTTATTCAGCGGTTCGCATGTTTTTATATGTGTGGGACTTTGGTATGATTTACTAGAATTTTATTATAAAAATGACAATGACGTAATAAAACGGTTAATCTTCTCCTTGTCACCTTCCTCGCTCTTTACATACTGGTTTCTTTACCGTTGCCCGGTTTTCACTCTCTTCGTTTTAGAAAATTGGCGATCACGTCGTTACCGCGATCCGCTCGGTTTTCGATTGTGCGCGACCCTACATATATGTAACACTACTCGTTAAATCATGCTAATAAATTCACAAGAATAGAAAGTACTCGCGTGTTTCGCATAGGAAGTACATTTAAATAAGAATTACTTTGAGTCGATGTCGTTTTATGGAATGTAAAAATAAATCAGAAAAAAGTTTTGGACAATGTTTAATATAGAAGTCGAGAGGTATCTAATGGACAAATTTGGGCAAGTCACAATAACATACATTTGGCAATTTATTAACAAAAAGATAAAGTATATGTTGAAAATCAATTAAAAAAGGCACCAACGCATTTTATTTTAATATATCCCCGCGATATGTTTCTGAAGGTACTGCTGGTGAACTAAGGACCTTCAAAATTTTTAAATAATATCTCAGAAGTCTTTGATTTCTAATTATCGGCATGGGTTTCTAATTAAACTTCGATCTTTCCAAGTCAGCTTAACGAATTCCAAAATGATACAAAGAAAATCACTACGAGCACATAATTTCTCATTATTAGGATTGTTGTGATTGATGTAACCACGAGGTGTTAAAGCAATTCTCAAATTTAAAAATCGCAAATTTGGAAACTATTAAATTTAAGTGTATTTGTAATACCATTCTGCCGACTCCTGTAATGTTTCTTCAGCGTTATCAACAAACCGAATCAGCCTAACTTTAGTTCTATGTCTGAATTCCAGATGTGTATTGTATAAGTGGAACAACATTTAATTTTTCAAAGGTCTCTAATCTATTTCTCCCTTATTGACAAACGTTTACAATTATTTCTCAATGTGGCCTACGTAGTCTCCATTGACGTGTCTTAATATTGTGATAGATTTCAGGAAGGTTGACAGCTAAGATTGACAAGCAAGATTCGAGTGCAGATAGGAATGAACAATGTTAACATTAACGTTTATAAATACAAGCCTGAACAGAAATGACGGCTTCCAGAATTGTTCACGGCCTTAAAGAATCTTACAATTGTTTAATGCACGCACGCACACTTGGCAGATATTCAAAATTGATTTTCATCGATTTTACAGAGTAGTTTCTCCTCATTCTCCGAGAAATATTCGAAGCGTATATTTCTAGTCACTCTCTGCTACTTTTCAAGCTAGCTCGAAATTTGAAATATCATAAAAATCGAACAGTTTTATTGTGAACAAAAATTATAATTTATTGTCCATAAAAAACGAAATAACTTCAACGTATCCCCAAAAATAACATTTTCTAAACCATCGTTTGCTAACAATCATGGCAGGCGTACCGTAATATCCAAAAAATTTAATTCAATCAATTAAATTATATCATTCTAATGACATTATTACCAATACATTAAATTATATTTCTTTCGTTCCGATATTCAAATTTTGAGTGTCAGCCAGTTAAAGATAATCATTTAAAGTCCATTTACATTTTTCCATTACCCCTGAAAATGAGAAAGACTTTTTTCTAACAAGCAGTGCAATGATCGTTACCAAGTTTCTGGTACAGGTCGAAGATAATAGATGACCTTGGCCTCTATATGGTAGTATAGTGGATACAGTAGTCAGTTAGTATGTAATGTAAGATACATAACGGAGACTAATGCCGGGCACGCGATCTAATATGTATAAGGCGTCTGCAAGGAAATTGCTGCGACAAACCTCTCACCATTCGCCCTGAGTTATGTACAACGCGAGAAAAATTTATACACCCTCAACCTCTACAACCTGTTTCAATTTGCACTTACGGATCGTTTTTTCTCCGGCTTTAACTGCTATGGTCACTTTTTCCTAGGAGCCATTTGTTTTAACTGAGATACGAACCACCGAGGCTCTACGATCACATGAGTCACTGTACCATAATGAACAATAGTGATTTTTCAGAATTAGTTATAGAAATTATTTATAGCGAGAAAAAAAGAAATATTAAAGAAGACAAATGCAAGTTTCTCGGATGGCTGGCATACAAATTTTTAAAGGATCGAGCGAACCTCAAATATCTCGATTTAAAAATAAAGTAACTTATGCCACTTTGAAAATTACCGGCTCATATATAGACTAGATTTTTTCCCAGCTGATGGGCGATTTGGACTTAATTCCATTAAGGCCCAAAGTTGCGTTAACGCAACATTTCACTCCTAATTTTTTTCGGGGAATCGGATTAATTTAATTTATATTTTAATCTATGTCACAGTAAAAGAACATACTAAATGCTTAATTTATGCACTATAATACCACGTAAGCCCAAAGTTGCGTTAACGCAACATTATGTAATCCAAAAACTAGTTATAAATTTCTTTCTTCATTTCAATGCTTGGTCCTTAATGGGTTAACTCCATTTATTGGAAGTCCCAAACTTTATTTTCCTGTCAATCATAGCCCCCTGTTCTTTCATGCTGACATTTTTCAGCCCTGGTGATTTTTTCCAGACATTCTTACGTAATTCATCATGTTATATGGACATTTTTTCATTACAATATGTACTTTTAAATATAACGAATAAAGGGATTTTATTTTACAACGTATGTTCCTCCAAAGGACAATGCTCCATGGATGTAATGCATTTCCGGTTGCATCCCTCTATCACTGTCCGTGTTTAAATTGTAGAGATTTTAAATTCATTATCTTCTATATTTAATTTCGATACTACCATCTTACTCTTTCTTGTCTCCTTAATTTTGAAACTTGCTTTTTCTGGCTCTCTAAGACCTAATGTTCCAATTAAAACAAAATAAATTTTTATCTAGAGTAAGAACAATACTCTAGGTAAGGAATTAGCGCAACGTTGACTTACAAACTTCAAATCAAAGAAAACGTAATGTATTTGTGAACGGTAAAATCAATTGGAAATAGAACAGAAGATCCACATTCGACGAAAGGTCGAAACAAGAGAAAAAGTGCGAGTTCCTTCAACGATCGTGACACAGCGAAAACGTATTGGTATATCGAATTGACATTAAAAATCAATAAAACGAAGGGCGCTCATCCATTTACCGATTTCCTGTATCTCGTTATCTGATACTGAATATAGAAGACTGTTCTGGCAGTGACGACATTCGTTACATTCGTTATACGTAGGTACAGGTGAACCAGTGAGGGTTGAACCGCAGAAGTATACGAAAGGTCACACGCCATCCAGATAGATGGCTGATAGGGACACGACCTGGCTCCTTTCGTCGTGAAATGGGTCAGGAGCTGTTCGTGATATCAAGAAGTGATCATGCCGGTAGGATCGCTCGCACGAAATTCGAAGCTTCTTCATTCTTGTGCCTCGCTAACGTGAGGTGAGTAACACGGCCTCGAACCTTGCTCTTTTTGATGTACCTCGTGCTACTGCACTCTGTTTGACAAAATATCATATACTTTGCGAAACTATAGGGTGTTCCTGGATTCAGAGGACACTGAAATATTTCTTTCTGTTCGAACCACAGTTGAAATAATTTCGCAAGAAGTTTCGGTAGAAAACATCAATTCTTATTATCATTTATGTTGAGCTTTTGAAGACTCACAGGTATTTTTGGTAGAGAAACTTAGGTTTCCGTATATTGCATCGTATAGCGGATGTTAAAATGTGATGATGTCAAAATATTTCTTAACATAGAATCTAACATTGTAAGATTAAAATATTGAATTTCAGACGTAATCTATATTAGAAAAATACTGAAGCAAATAATGTTGGGATGGTATCTAAACTTACTTGTTATTTGCTAAAAGGCTAAAAGTGATAATGATGGGGATATAGTTTTAAAAACAAGCTGTTACGTCTTTTAATTACCAACATTGAGAACCGTGTCTCATCGCATCCGTTTTCGTGGATGAAATAATTGACTAGCTATTTATTTGTTATGTAGAATAAATATCATGCCATTAATATATAATCTGAATGATGTATCGCATAATTACAACATGTACTGCAAGCCCGTTAGAAATAAGTGAAAAAACATCATAATCCATAAATACTCGTTTTAAAATGTTCACACTTATTGCTAACTATGAATATCAACGAAGGTAGGACACCCTGTATACTTGTTCTGCGGAACTTACATGACAGTTACACCTATATCTCTTTAGGTAGACCATTAGCACGTAAACCCTTAGTAGAAGCATACACGTGTAATGTTATGTTTGTCGACTGAATTCCTTTAATGACTGTTAGATAATCTCACACCCTTGAATTCGTTACTATATTATCCCTAGCTTTTGTTGCCTCTTGTGCTCTTTGTTCGAACGTTAGTCCGCGATGTCTAACTCAACGGACAATTGAGTTGTTTGAACCTTATTTTTTTGGCTTCTCCCGTTAATAAACTTGCACTTCGAAATTGGTTTTGTTGCGTGCTCATTATAACGATAATAACAACATTTACACCGGAAATAATAACTGCGTAAACTGTTAAGAAATTAACGAATTACAAAAGGGTGTCAATAATTTATTGGATGAAGTTCTTTCTTTTGCGAGACTTTAACACTAGAACGACCAAGCAAGTCAAAATGACTTGTTCACACTTTTTTCCAAAAATTCCCTAAGTTGACAGGAAAGTCCTAGACTAGACATTCTAAAAGTTGATCTTATAAAACACAGATTACACAACTCTACAAAAAAATTTTCGTTCTTTGTCCTAAAGTTTATTTTATGATTTTTCGGTTAATTATGTACAAAAACGAAAAGAAAATACCTTTTTTTGATATAAAGTTTGCTTTTGTGATTCTTATAGTAATAACACTCATTTTCGAATTTTGTTATAAATTTTAATTAATTCTAACACATTCAAAAATACCGCAACATCAGAGTGGGGTTTTTACGTCCACGCATGCTCATTTAGATAAAAAAAAAAAAAAACATGGGCACGTATTCAAAAGAGTAAGGAGAACGATTTCATCAGGACATTATGAACTTCGAACAACGTTATCAAGGCCAATACAATGAAAATATGATGGGAGACTATATTTGGGGTTTATTAAGAGAAAGTACTTATGAACATAAAAGAAAAAGTAAAAGCGTGCACTTTTAAATTATTTTCCACTTTTTTGTAAGCTATTTTAATAGTAAAACTTAATAAAAATGATAAACATATTTATTTGTATGGTTTCATCTTCAATTAAAAATTAAAACCACATATTTTGAAAAATATCGTTCAAACGGTCTTCTAGATACAAAAGCAAACTTTTTTCATGCCATATATTTTTTTTCGTCTAATTATGACCTAAACTATCGAAATTTTATACTTCAAAGTCAAAGTCAAATTTTGTGTTGACCCGTGTTATCAAACCGATCACATTTTCCACCCCTTGATTCCACTTCTTCCAAAGTGCTTATTTAATATATTTAAATGTAATAAATTTAACGTCGGTCGTTCTAGTGTTACCGAAGGATGCGAATGATAATCATGTCGGTGGAAAAAAAGTGTAGAAGTGATTCTTGGGGTCGCATCTCCTTTATTAACCCTTATTGTTCCTAGTGTGCCTCTCAGGCACCACCGATCTGCGGCGTTCTACTCCAAGTGTGCTTGTCAGGCACCCCTGATTTGAAACGTGCTATTCCAAGTGTACTTTTTACTTCGGATATTGTTTCGGTCATTATCGGTAATTATATACAGATAAAAAATGGTCCTTCTCAGTCAGTTACAAGCGATCAGTAAAGAAAGTCAGATCTCAGCTTGTTTTATTGTAAATCCATCTATTTTTCAATTATGTCAAGAAGGAAAATAAATTATCTTTGTGTGGAAAATATAGATAGTGACGATGACAATTTTGATTTTCGCATCTATAGTGATGTAGCTGTTAACTAGCCAGAAGGAAGTAATGCGATGAAAAACACACACTTTTCGACTGTGAGACCAGTGAACGCAAACCCGGTTTGCATCCCAATGACCGTTTTAAAAACTACCACACTTTAATCAATTGTGATTAATAATATAAATATTGAAATCAAAATTATTTAAATTATTACTTCTGAAACGAATAAAAATTGTTTTGAATAACTTTAATATTATTATTTACACGTCATTGTAGCATATAAAGTCTAACACTTAAAAACTTGCAAGTCAAAATATAACGAGAATAAGTTGGTGTTGCCGGTCGATATACACACGTAAAAGTTGGATCGTTAAGGGTTAATTCTCCGAGTTCTTCTTCCTCTATTGGCACCCCTCGCGAGGACAAGAGGGTAGTTCGAAAGAGAAGAAGATGTTGGGCCCATGATATTACGTTATTGGTTCTATCTGGGCTTCGTGGATTGTTGCGCGTCAAAAGTACGCGGTCAGGCCTCGACTGAACCTGTTCGGGTTGTAAGTCCGAACCCTCGCTTGATTGCCGCGAGGTACGCACATTGACAACGCTCCACGCGATTTCGTGCTGCTGATGAGCGTCGCGAGGTTTTTCAGGGGTGGAGTGGAAGGAACTTAGTTGGTGAATCACTCCGATTTGGATTTTTGGACTTTAATAAAATGACTGTACAACTGATATAACAAAGAGAAAACTTAACAGAAATTTGAACTTGGAATAGCTATAGATGGATGTTACGGAGAAAGATTTGTTTACAGATTGAATGTTCCGGAGTGACTGGTTTGAATGTTGCGGAGTGACTGACTCTTCCAAAAATTGGAAGAGTCCTCGTAGAGTAGATGTCTCCCTCCACCGTCCGGACACGCCCCCGAGAATAAAGCTCGCACGCCAACGGAAACAGTGGTGTGTGTCAACACCTGAGATAGTTTCTCACTATTTCCGAAGGGTGCGAATTCCCTAGCGAAATGTCCTTGGGCATCCCTTGGACGGTTGGAGGGGAGAGCGGTCGAGTCCGCGCGGAGTGCGGGCCCGTGCGTCGCCACCTCGGTTTGGGACCGAGGGTGGCCGAGGAGGGTGATGAGGCCGAAGACTTGCCGGCGCAGGCGAAGCTTTATGGTGCGGCTATTATCTATTGAGGCGCGAAGGTGTGAGCCAAGGTGTTGGAAGTCTGGCGCGCACGTGGGCACCGAGACTGCAGGTAATCCTCAGAAATAACTTTGCAGCTCGCACCATAAGCCCATTGTCTCTACGAAAAGACATCTGCATGCCAGGAAAACACTTGGGCGCTAGGAAAGGGACCTTGAGGCCCTTTGTTTGCGAAAGATGAATTATGGTTGACCTTCAGTCAACCTAGGATGTTACGATTTCCCGGACATGCAGCGTCGATTTTTAAACATAAAAATCCGCGAGACAATGAACCGCCTGCGCTCGATCCTCGAAACCGTTACTATACGCTTCAGGGTAGTAACATGGATGTTTACCAAAAATTACAATTTCTATTGGTGGAAATGTATATGACTTGAAGGCCCAGACAAAAGGGCCCTTGAAGTACGAAAGTGACATGTTAGAGGTAGGGATCTAAATTTATGAGAAATGTCATACATCATCAAAATGGAAAAAATTAGAGTAGCCAAGTTTTAGCAAATGTGTCCGTGCAAACCTGGTGAACACGTGAGACACCTTCTTTTCATTTAAAAATAGAAGATGGATATCAAATTTTGAAATCTGCTTGTTGCATAATATTTAAGATGTAAAACATAGATTATGAAGTAAACGAAAGGTGCAGTATCCATGGAGAGAACGGAGAATCCGTAAAAGTCAAAATTTTCTTAACTGCTACATGTTATAGCTATTGCTCATTACAAATCAGTTGATTTAACACTAGATCTATGGGTGTTAAATCTGTTATGCCTAAATATATTAAATAAGCAATTTGGAAAGAGAGGAATTGAGTTACAAAGAAGATGATCAGTTAAGTACTCTATCTGATATAAGTTGAGAAATATTTGTAAATTGCCTGAATATGTTAGGGGCACCGAACAAATGCGGACGTGAAAGAAGGATTCATTGATTATTTTGAATCAAAATTCAGTGAATTTTATGAGCGAGGTATTAAAACTTTATCAGATCGATGAAGAAAGATTATATCAAACCCTGGAGATTGTATTTTAGATTAACATTTGTCAATTAAATTCTTATAAGTATTCACATATTTTATTTAAAAAAACGACATTATTTTCCGGTACCCCTAATATATGAGATCCAAGCTCATACGAAATTCAATCATGTACCCTTTTGTTACTGAAAATAACTATAAACAATTATATGTTTCTTTAGCCGCTAAATATTCAATTAATTCTATTAAAAATACCAGTAATTGTTAAATATCATTACACAAAGTTCCTATAAATTCTTAAATTTCTTCCGACTTGACGGAAGGGTTAATTTCAAGTTTAATCCACTAGTTGCATCAATGAGCCATTAACAGGCATACAAGACACACGACACGCTAAAGATGCGTTATAGAGTCGTTTCCATATTAACGGAGGAAGTTCATAACACCCCGAACTTTAAAGCTATACTTATTTTACATATATCGATCATAACGACGGTGAATTCGTTGCAGTCATTGCATAGGTAATGTGACGTATGATTTATTAACACATTGCGGATGGATGATGACGAGATATCTCGTGTTACATATACTACAGTGTAGTAACTACATATACTACGGTGTAGTAACTACACCGTCAGAGGCCGATCACAAGATATTTTGCGCTGTTTATCAATCAACAGCAATTACTCGTGTCAGTAACAAGTGGCAGTGATTTAAAGTTTTTGTTAATTTGTCACCCGAATTAATTGGATGATACGCGGAAGTTGCAATGAATTTTATTTATGATAAAAGTGTGTATGAACTCTTCAATAAAAATTGAAGGAAGACGTCAATTACCGCAGTTTGTTTCATTCTGTGAACAGCATGAAATTACAAACAATTTACGATATAATGAAAAACTGATGACAGAAGTTTCCGTAACAGGCAGAACAAAATCTGTCATTGCATTTATACTATTCTTTGAGGATATTACAATTTTCTACATTTTCTGCGATTTCAAGTCCAAATCTTTTAACATTCTAAGACATATAAAATTTCTATTGGTGAACAAAAAATATTTTCTTCTTACTAACTTCTTTAAACTCAAAGTTTTTCATATCGTCTTGTTCTCATCACTCACTGCCACTGTGCGACCATGTTCTCGTTATCGAACGCCTCATGCAAAACGCGGAAGAGTTTTTCTCTGAGTCACCCAGAAGTTTAGGCGATCAACTCGGCCGTTACTCAAACTGATATCACACTAAAATCAGTATCATTTATCATATTTCCTTTGTTGTATTTTTATCGATATTAATTAGAAATTAATCGCGAAAATATTCGGAATACAACAGAACATACCTATAACTCTGGGTATGTTATACCGTATTTTGATTCTAAATATGCAATTAATTTTATTTCCATGTTTTAATGACAATAGAAATTTATTTTCTGTTGCATCAATTTGTATTCTATTTGAAGAACAGGCAGGTGAAATGAAAATTTGTAATTTAGTTTTATATGAATTATAACGAATGGAAAAACTTACCGGGAAAAGCAAATTCCATATAAATATTTTTACAATATACGGTAGTCTTGTCAAAAACTCTTTTAATGGTATAATATTGGAGTGATGAAAATGTTTCACAAATCGAATTATGTGCTGATCATTAATAGAAAGTATAGAACTTAAGAAAACGATATGTGAAATATTGCAATGAATACAGATCACTTTGAAATATAAAATTTTTAATTGATTTCTAATTTTCTTTTTTACAATTAAATTATAATAATATCAATGTTAAATAAACCTAACGGACTGTAATGCTAGAAACAAAACAGCGATCAATCCCTTTGAATTGTTTAAAATTACACCACCTGAAACAGAAATACAGAAAGTTGGCAGCATTCTATTATCATTAATATTTTTCATCAAAAAATTCATCAAAATCCAACCAATAAAAGATTTTCTTATTGCAACTCTTAAAAATAAAGATAAAACGGTGAAACACTGACAAGTCATAAAATAAAATTTCACCTCATCATACAGAGCATATTTTTATTTTTATATCGTTACTATTTTTTTCTGATTTATTTTATCCCTTATTTTCCCTTTTTCAAGAATAGCATTATTCTAGAAAGGTCATATCATGTTGTAAAAAAAACTTTATTGGCCCTTACAGTCAGAGAAATTGCGGTCTAATTGCTTCACAAGCAAGTACTCAATGCCTTAATTGCTATCACGTTACTTTAAAGCAACGTTACTGGTTAAAGACTTTAATTCAACTTGAATTTCGAAAGTTGAATGCAAACGATTATTCCGAATTGTTGCAAGATAAAAGTCTACTTACCGTTGAAGACATTTTTTTTGTTTAAATTTACATCGCATATTGTATTATTAACTTGAACGTAATCCCAATCACATGTACAATATCCATTCTTGCAAATAGCTCGGTATTCTCTGTACGCTAAATAGCATTCTCCACGATTTACGCAGCTTTCGCCAAGAACTAGAAAAAGATGTAATTATTTATAAGTTCTTCATATCGTTTAATTTTTCTTTAAAATATCTTAACCCGTAGATAATTAATTGACAAAGGTCTCTTGTTATATGAGGAGTTGTAATTTTTATACCTCGATCCGTTTTATCCATTAAGGAAACAATTTTTTCCCAAACCAGAAATATATTATACTTGAGAGGATATTACGTAAAGATTGTCTATCAAATAGATTTATAACATTATCATACATCGGGATATTCAAATAAGTGCTTTAAACAATATTCCCGCATTTTTGTACACTAAGGTGAATTTTAGATATGGAGATAGTGGGCTGCATCTAAAAGAAGTCACTTGCGACGTAGTTTGCTCTGATTCGTTCGACGGATAGGGACATCCCTCGCTCTCACGCATTTTCGATTCTGACGTGCTATTGGCAGAAACAACCACATGCACAAATCAAACTGCGAGACAAAGAGAGGAAAGAAGCAGCCGACTTACTCGGTACCTCATACCAAGTGACTTCTTTCTGTTCCAGTCCAGTAAGAGACAACTATAATTTGAACTGGCAGTGACTTAGCTCGATTCCTCAATTTCTTTAATGACAACTTTTTTACTGACATAGACATATACCAACGTAAACATTTACCAACAATATTTTTTGTCTCTTCCATAAGAAGGAATTATGTTACAAATTATTTCATGATATCCTTACCTTTCTTTAGATAACAACGTTTAAATTTGTACCAATAGCCTTCTTTACAAGTACAAGCTTTGTTGATCGGTTGAGCTGTACTGCTTACTGCAGTTACTGATTCTACAGAATCCTTTGGAGAACAAACTGCATTGGGCAGCCTAGCAGAACATTGAACATCGTGCTCGCAGAAGTGTCCATGTGAAACAACTGAAAAATTCAATAACAATTTATTTCCTTAATATCATTGTCATCCCGATAGCAGTTGGGCATAACAATATAATTTATATTTAAGTACAATTTCTTGTAGGAATTAAACAGCCAGAAACAATGAAATTTATTTAAATTAACAAAAAACAAAATACTAAAGTAACATAAAATAAAGCCCCGCAAATGAACGGTAAATAACAACACAAACCACGAGGATCACTCTCTTTCAAATCTTAAAGAAGTCTCTTTAGGTTCCTAAATTGCAGGTATATTTATGACATTTACAGGGCATAGTCTTGTATCACTTGCACTCTCGTCATCAGCTGTTTGCCAAAGTGATCACCCATTGATAGCCCCGGGGTCATCGTTCTTTAAACAGTTACAAATCTTATTTCCGGAAGTTTCTCGATGGTGCTACGTATTCATGGCAAACAACCGATGCGCTGTATTCATAAGTGAAAAATTTATTCGTACTATATTATTACAAGTAAGGTAAAAGCACTAGTAGTTGACGCTGCACTACTACTTGACACTTCTTCAGAAAAAGTAAATAAATAAGGAAACCACAAGTTGGAATACATCAAATTTTATTAATCTGTATAGTGTTGTCTTTTAGCGGCTTAATTGCAAACTATTGCGCATAATACGCCATTAAAAATTGTGATAGCGACCGATAAATCAAACCCGTGCTCAGCTCTTACAATTTTTGTGTGTTTTCTTATATAAATGGCTAAAGACTTGGTTAAAATGTAAGTGTTGAAAGTTTGTATTATTTAATCATTGCGAATAAAAAAGCGTTTATTTATGTTGTTTGAAACTTAAAGAGTGGTTTATTTATTAAAATTGGCAACAAATAATGCTAAACTTCAGAAATTCAGCCTGTGTCAACTATTCAAACTTGTAATTATCTATTATTCAGTAGTTGACATGGGGTGTCAACTGTTAAATTACTAACAAGGAGAACGCAAGGCCTTCGGGTCATCGATTTTATTGAAATTTTATATACTTGTAGAGTAAGTCGTTCTGATTAAGAATATACCCTATTATAAGGGCAGACAGTCAATAGTTTTTAAGATATTTATAATTAATGAACTATGGCTATGTGAACATAGTCTGAATTATGTGAACAAATAGGCAAAAAAGGCCTTAAAGTGTCAACTACCGTTACCTTACTTTTAATTTCTCTAAAATATTTGTGATATTAGGAGAACATCTGCGATATAATTATAGATATACTTCAACCCTGGTGATAAATGAAAAACTTGGTTTACCTGGTAAACACACATCGACGGATTTAGCAACGTAATTCTTCTTACAAGAGCATACATTGGAATTACAGGTTGAAAGTGTGGGTCCGCAATCACTGTCATACTCGCAAGTAGCGTTGATGCCTAAAACAATTAAATTTTTATTGTTAAAACTTAATGTCACCATCTACGTAGCATGCAATTTTTCAGGGCATAAGATCTAATTACCTGCTAAACATTTGCCGCCTGATTCGTAATAATTTTCTGCACAAGTGCAAATATTGTCTGCACAAATCGCATTATCTGTAATGCAGTCGTTGTCGGCTTCACAGGACATTCCAATCTCTGAAAATGAAAATAATTGGAATAATATCTTCTTGAATTCTAACGTTTAACATATTTTTAGAAATAAATGTCACCTGCTATACTGTGGACGCATGCGGTACCATTTTTATTTAAATGCATCCCATCGGGACAAGAACAAATATTATCTTTACAAAACAATTCAGTGTTTATTCCTTCTACGTAGCAGTCAACGTGTTTCTGGCACGTTTCACCAACTTTCTTTCTAACCCAACAGAAAAGTTCATCCTCCAAAAATCGAGAGTTTTCATTGCAAGTGCATTTCTTTTCTTCACAGAATGCATCAGGACCAAGAATGTAACATTGTTCGTCCAAAAGACATGATCCGTTATGTTGTCTCGTTACTGGAACGAATTATGCAACGTACATTTATAATTCTATTTTGATTCCGTATGTACTCCAAAATGAAAAATACTAATTACTCGTAGGAATAAGTTGTTGGCGATATATGGGTATGCGTTACAATTCAAGTTATTATCCGGCTTATATTACTAATAATCGGATATTATTAATGCTGATCAAACAAAACGGTCAAAGTAATTAATTTGTAAGAATTTATCACATAAAGCGGTAATTATTATTAATCCACACAGATCTGCGGCAATTGTATGGAAATGAATGGCAAAATACTATGTACATATATTCAGTTATACACCAACTATATGCAAGAAATCGATTCAGTATTTTCACAGAAACTTTTGACCTAACTAATGAAGTTTCAAATATTGAAATAAGTTTTAGAAAACGTTTTTCGTTGAATTCGGATTTCGGTGATCAAAGATATCAATATTGCAATAGTACAAGTGCTTGTAATTCTAATTCCTGCAAATGTAAAGTCAAAAGCCATTTGTAATTTCAAAAATCATAAAAGTTCTTGTTGTAAAAATGTATAAATCGCTTAGAACCTGACAAAATGTGCAATTATTTCAATTTGTATTTATTATAAGGCGCGAATATTATTAATAATGGGGGGAAAGGCAAATACACGCAATCTGCTGTGAGCAGCCTCCAAACTTAAATTAATTAGTATCAAAAAATTAATTGGAATTGTTGAAATGATACCTACCTTTTTGACACTTTCGATTGTTTTTAGAAACCACTCTGTTCGGTTCACAACTTAGTACGCCATTTCGGCATACCGAATATCTTATATGAGCAGCATCGGATGAGGTCTTACAAGGTTCTCCCAATTCTAGAAAAATTTCAGAGCACATTAAATTTAAGGTTTCTAAAAAAGTGAAATTTTAATGACTTATATTTAATCCATTTTGTTCACCTGGAACGCATTTGTCGTTCGTCGAGGAAGGAAAGTAACCACGTCCGCAGATGCAGCTTCCAAAAGGACTGCATATTGCATTTCCCAGAATTTTGCAATCAGCGTTATTGGTACATTTCCGATCAATGAGAGTTTCTAATGACAATGTATTTTTTCTTATAATACTAAAAACGATTTTTTAAAAAGTCCATAATTAGTAATCAAATTACACGTACCTGCATACATGTTTGGATTATATTCATCGAGAATATAAGAATTTTCTAAATGTTCCGATTTATCTTTATCTTTGGACTCTATAAGACATGTGAAATTTTTCCCGCAATATGCATTTTCGCTGAATATGCAATCCTGATCCACTGCACATTCTTCGCCAACAGCTACGACAAATTACGCGTAAATAAGTAAAATTGTTATTTACAATATCATGAAAAAACGACATAACAAGATATTAACTTAAATACATATGTATTCTAATGAAATATTCATTGATGTGTAAAATGTTATTAATGATTTTTCATATTATGATTTCATTGTGTCAGATCTCTTTGATTATTTTATTCGATATTTGTTAAAAAGAAAAATGTGAAAAATGCAATCATTTGAGTGACGATCTTTTTTGCTTCATAATTTTTGATTAGCCTGTAACTTCGTGTGAGACTCGTAGTACGGAAAATGGAATAGGAAATTTTAAAGCCCTATAAAAACGGTCTCATTATTTCTGTACGTTCAGTTATACAAAATATCAGAAATCCGTGAAACCTTTTGATTTTAGGAATTAATTTTGTGTCTTTGAAAGTCCCATCAGAAAAGAAATCGTAGGTTAAGGGGTTCAATACTATGGTCATTTCGCCTAGGGCCCATTACTTTTCGCATGTTCCGTACCACCGAGGCTATGGTGCACATAATACGTATGACAAATTTCCCAAAGGTGACGAACGATCAGCCGCCATGAAAGAAGATTTTAAAGCTTTAAATCGAAATTACACAATGAATAAAAAATAAATTTACGTTATGCATGAATTAATTTACATGTACGAGATTTATTATCTTCCTCAATTGTAAAGTTCTTTCAATTTCGCTGTCAGTTTTATTTCCCAACTTCATGCAAGTAAAATTAAAACTACCCTATTCACGAATTTATTGATAATGATAAAATATCTTACCGTTTCCTGCTCGACGACAAGTTCTGTATTCACGTTGATAAAAACCAGGGCTGCACTTGCAAATTTTATTGATACAAGAACTTGCTTCGAAGTCGGAGTTTACGTAACAATCATCATCCTTTTCACATTCTTCGAATAGTTCTACGAAAAATGTTATTACGTAGAACTTTAAAGTACGAAGAAAATAGTGTGTTGAAATATGGTGAGATCTAAATGTCAGTGATTTGTGATAGTTACATGCAAATATGCTTTGAGTCATCTTTCTTTTTTCAACGAAACTATTTATATTGTATTCACGGCTCCGTGAAAATCTTTAAAAATAAATTTCTTTGATGACGCTACGTATAGACGGGTACGAATTAAGTTTTAAACCTTATACAAAATAACATGAAAATTATTTTATTCTAAAATATTTTTCTAATATAGTATACCGCAATTTTTCAAAAATGAAACCAGCCATTTGTAAAGAATTCAGCTAATACTTTGTTGCAAACTCCATTGATCGCTATAGACAATATAGAGGAGAACCTCAAAGGAATAATAATATAAAAGAAAATAATTTTGTTTTGTAAATATCCAAAATGATTTTGACATTCATCAAGGCTGGTGCTGTTTTAAGAAATTCAACTAATTCTGGTACCTCGAAAAACTGTATTTAAAAAAAATAATGCTCATGTTAATGAACTGTCACCCTTGCCTCATGAGTTAAATTAAAAAGTTTTCGAAAGTGTTTAAAAATTACCAAAATATATGAGATGGTAATGTTAGATGACTAGCTCTGCATATTGCACAAATCAGTATAAATATTTTTTCATTTATGTCATTTAAATTATTTGCCAGAAAATAAATAAGTTAAATAACTTTTTAATGATATACCTGAATACACGATGCATCTTCCGTGCAAATAATAAGATCCTCTGCCACATACACAATCGTTATTTATACATGTCCCACCAGTAAGTAAATATCTAGAGCACTGAATGGTCTCTTCACATTTATCACCGTACGCTGCAGCAACTGTTTGCACAAACACAAATTTAATATTTACACGACGAAATAAGTAATTCAGACTAATCACAATATCATACATCCATTTATTAAAAGCTGTATCACTGTCTGTTTTAAAGAAATTTTTGGTTAATTGGGATTTTCATTATCTCTAATTGTTAGATATATTATATGTTTCACTATCACGTTGTATGCACCTGAATGAAATTTTACATTAATCACAGTATTACACAATTATAGCTTACTACTGAAGTATATTGAGTATAAAATTTTTGTCACCTTCACAACATGTTGTGTTTTTAAATATTTTTATCATACCTAAGATACTGTAATGGCTTTATCGGAATTTCTTGCAAAACTCTAATTATGTTGTGTGACTATTGAATGAAGTTTTACCTATATTATCGAATGACCGCGAATATATCTCATTAAGAAACTAGTTAATTAGTTAACTGTTAGGAAATTTTTAGTTAAAGTATTTAATCAAAGAATACCTTTAAGACATGATGTCATATTCCCATTAAAAACATATCCTTTAATGCACTCGCAGTTTTTTTCAACACATTTGCTGTTCCTTAAAGTGCAATCCGAGTCGGTGTTGCATCCCCAATCGACCAGCTGTTGCGTATCTGCATTTTTAATAGCATTGCTTTTTTCTTGTAGTTCAGAAGATGAAGACGACACTGCAAATATATTATATAAATACAGAAATAAGATAACGAAGAAGCGCAAATATAAGCATAAAATTCATGACGTCGTCTTATTGGATAGAAAAGATTTTTCCTGTCGTTCATTTATTTTAACATTCAATAATACCAAATTGTGTAAAAGTTACATTTGAATATTAATGTAATTGATCATTAATTATTATAAAACATTCAAGTTATTTATCTTGTTATTATTCTTTTACGTCATTGTTTCTTTAACAGAAAGTTATTGTGTTTTAGGCGCATTGTTGCACACATGTGTAATAACAGTAACGATAAATTATGTAACAAAACAAACGACAAAACATAATATATTCACCCTATCGTTATGATATTTAGCACTAATTGTTATATCATCATTTTTAATGCAGAAAAATTTACAACACGTTTTTAACTCATGTACAATTTATAATCACGTAAATGGATTTCAAATTACACGAATTATTATGAGTCAAAGCGTATCTCAAAAATAGCATTGTAACTATTAAAAGATATGGTATCGTCATTTTTGAAACTAGAAAAAATTGAACACGAACGTATGTTCACCGTAACAAAGTAATACGTGATTGAATTTTAAAGTTTCACTATTCATTTCACAAATGATATACAACGCAAATTCGTAAAAATTTGTTTAACTTTTACCTTGAAATGAAAAGCACTGTAAGCACAGTAAAGAGCAAAATATTATAGACAATCTGTACTGCATGATTGTTAAATGAATCTCATACTGAATACTATGCCTTTAAGATTCGACCTGACATCAGAGAATTTTATTATCAAAGAATTGATATCTGATATAGAGTGAACACCTGTACTGCTATCAAGAAAAATATCAAATAATCTTGGAAGAGAATTTCGTTGCACGTATCCATTGTAACGCTCATGGAAGTGACTAAGTACTTTATAAATACAATGTAAAATTTACAAGAAGCTTAGATTAAATATTCTTAGCCTCTAGAAATATACGAAAATTAACGCTAACAATACTAAACGTGATCAAGTAATCAGTTTAGAATGAAGAAATGGATTTTTTGTATTATTAAATCAATGCTGTTTTTTATGTCAATTTCTGTGTTAATTTAAAAATTCCCTGCAATCCGTTTAGAAAGGTATTAACATTATTTTGAAATTGGCTGAAAAATTTATTTTGAAAGATTAGTTTTGTATTATCACAAATAAATGGAAATAGATATTATGTGGAAACAGCAATTGTATGAAAAGTATTTATTAAATAAATGTGAACAACATGAAAACGATGATGATGTATTATGTAACACATTTCTGATGATGTAAAATTATTTTGATTTGCGCTATTCACCATCTCATTGTTAGCGGTACATTACATAAAAAAAAGTTTGATTGATGTTAATCTACAACCATTCATTACTTAACGAAGATTTTATGGTCATAAGGTTTATTGTGTAACGTATTATTTTTATCACTGTTTTTATTATACAGGGTTCCTCTATTACTGAGAAATCATACTTCGTAGTATTCGACACGTAAATATGATCTTTCGCGAAATAAGTTTATAGTTTACCATTTTCCACATAATGATTAACGTTAGCGAGAATAATTAGACGACATTTTAAGCTTTAGAGAATACAATTTTTCACAAAGACAATTAATATCAGAGTAATCCCAACAATGTTTAGATTTCTCGTAGGAAAATTGTGTTGTATCTATATTTTCAAATAATAACAGATAACATTCAAGCTTTCTCGATACGTCGAATATTCCTTTGATTGGTCTCTTTATTTAACAAATAAAGAAAATTTTTATGTAATACGTATTATTATAAATTGGTTTCATATATTTAACATCTCAAATTTGAGTGAGATGGTAATTAATGCAGAAAACAGGTTGTTCTGCCAACAGCAAGCATAAAGTGATTGTAATTGACCTGAAGAAGATATAAATTGACCTTTCGATGTCTTCCTCATAACGTACATTCTTTTCTGAGAGGAGGGGAATACGTTATCGCGGCTTTAACCTTCTTCGTCATCTTTTTGCACTAAACTTTGTCAGGTCGAGGTTAATTTATATTTTTGCGTTCATCATTTAATTCGCTTTCGACTTTGAAAGATGCAGTTTACTGCTGTCCGTTCAACATGAAGGAACAGTGGAATATCAACAGCAGTGAGTTTTTCTCTTTACGTTTACACAGATCAACGTATTAAAATTTTGATACGTAGAAAAATATTGAACAATCTAATTGTATTGTTACGTAAATTTTTATCGCGTAATAACCATCACCTTTGGAATGTTTGCGTTCTCTTTAAAAACGAAGTAATTTATTCAGTTATGTAATTAAGTGAAATTGAATTTGTTGAATGAATATTTTTATTTTATTAATTCATTAATAGGGGATCAAACATTTTTACAGATCACACTTTAATAATGTTAACTTTAATAATATATTTCTGTGGTAACATCTGACATATTCTTTTATAGAAATTGCTTAAAACGTATATGTTTTCATGTTAAGTATTTTTTTTTTATCGAAATTTTACCCAATGCAATACCGTGTTTATTTCAATATTTATTTTATTGTAGGTTATCACAATTAATTTGTTCACTTCTTTGCTAATTTGATGCATGCAATCGGAATTTCTTGCCGAATATTGCGCAGATTTCCTTTAAAATAAAGTTATTGGCATTTCATTTATATATTAATTTACAAGGTTCTTTCTTTAATGTAATGTTCCTTTAAAGTAGCTATTATACATATTTCTACGAAAAATGAAAAACTGAGGATGGATGTATCGAAATTAAAAAGAAAGAATCCGTTTCACTTTGGACATTTATAAAACTTAAGAAATTTTAACTCTTTAATAATAGTATAATACATACACGTGTAACGTCATGAACTTTGATTTGTAAAAATTCTATTACAAATCGTATGTCTTTTTTGTTTTGTACAGAAATTGTTGTAATTAGGACGTGCACTTTATCCATCAAGAAATCAAAAACAGTAATAAAAAATGACATATTCAATTCCATATTATTTTCCAATCGATCGTGTTCTACTTAAATATTCTTGCATTAATACTTTTAAAACATTACTTATTGATTAACAAAATAATTAATTAAATTATTGTAATGTATAAGATGTATTTGATATCGAAACAATAGAAAATTTACTGAAATGTATAAAAATTGTACTTTTCTACATACGCTTTCACTAAAGATTAAAAATAAAAAAACAAATTGAACATAAACATCTAAATAATTCTTCTCCACTAATCCACATATCTCGAAGATCATTAATTTCTTTGTTTTTTAAATCATACACAGAACAAGTTGTACGTCTGGAGGAAGGGCTCGGTCAAAATATAGATGACGATCAAAGCGTGTCATCGAATTCGCCAGAACACAGCAGAAAGCTGATACGATTTGTTAAGGCACTTTTATATATAGAAATAGCATTCCTCTTGGGATGGTCCTGTTACTGGATATGGGATAATTATCGTAATAAATTTTCGGAAGTGAAAATTTTAGACATCGCCGGAGAAACGGAACCGCAACATTCATTTAACGTTAATTTAAGAGAAGAAACGAGCACCACAGCATCGATTAATTTTCATGATGGACATATCAAAGAATTGGAAGATATTGTGTTGAAACATGGCGGTAATTTGATGCGTTTAAAAATAAACCCTAGAGAATTCGAGACTAAGGTAGCGAATTATAAAATTGAAGATGATTCTTTGAAACAAAACGTTGACATGCAGCAATCTGATGTTAATGTTGTGAAAGAAGTGGAGCCGAAGGAAGTCAACGATATCTTAAGCACAACTGAAAATTCCAATTTAGAACCTTACTCATCACTTGACTTACGATTAACTTCCAATGCGAACAATGAAGAGGAATTTTCAACAGCCAGAAATCTTGAATCGTTAACCACTTTCAGAACCAACGTCGAAGAATCAGCCAGCGAATCTGTTTTATCTGAAGATTGGAAGAATGAAAATTCTGAAATGTCTAATGAGAAGAAAGAAACGATAGCCTGGTCTTTTCCATTTCTACCGGCTGTACATTTAACAGTAGGGGATGAACATGACGACGATTATTATAAATACGAATTAAAGTCAAAAGTTGCAGAATCTCAAGAACAACTAACAGAGATGCATAATTCATCAGAGCAGTCAGAAAAAAAGGAAGAAATTTTGAAAGGTACAGAAGAGAATTCCTCGATTCCGTCGGAAGAGAATCCCACGGAGGAAGGGATAGCATATGATAAGAAAGAAGTTTTAGAAAGTACAACGCATTCTTTGAGCGATGTTTATGATTACCTTTTTTATGGTGAGGCTGAAGATTACGAAGATCCTAACTTCCCATATTTTTCACCTAATGACCATAAAATACAGGACGATTACAGTTGGCTTACACTTAGCGATTTAGCTTTTTTCACAAATTATTCATCAGTTGCAGATGAATTAATGCCAAAAATGTCAGAATCTCCAGAAGAATTAACAGATATGAATAATTCATCAGAGCAGTCAGCGAGAAATGAAGAAGTTTTGGAAGATACGGAGAAAAATTCCTCGATTTCCTCGGAAGAGGATCCGACGGAGAAAGTAATAATATATAATAAAAGTAAAGAAGTCTTAGTAGATGCAATGCAATCTGCGAGCGACGCTGACGATTACATGTTTTATGATGAGGCTGTAGATGACGAGGATCCTAAGTGGCCATATTCGCTGAGTAAAGAATCGCAAATACAGGACTATGACAATTGGCTTAGACGTTTAGTTTTTCACAAAATAAATCCACCTGTTGTAGACGAGCTGAGATTTAAATCGGAAGAATCGGTACCATCGCTTGATGGTTTAGAAGAGTTGTTGCAAACAGAAAACATTTTTCCAACTTTCACTGGTGATAAATATAATTCATTGAGAAACATTCTAATTAAGCTAATGGCCATAAAATGGTATCCGATGTTTTCTTCCGATTCTTCTGACGAGATATATTGGAAACCTGCAGTTTCTTCGAGCAACGAGGACATGAAAATTTCGGTTGAAAATATTGAAAATGAGCAAGAGAGCTCTGAGGAGAACACTAATTTCAGAAATTGGGAACTGCTCGAGGAAACCATTGATGCTCAGCGTAAAAATGAAGCTAGTACGGAATCGGATCTAATAGTTTCAGATGTGTTAAAAGATGTCTGGGGTCCTGTCGGGATAATAATGTCATTGGTTGGTCAGGATTATATTGACAAAGAAGAACATATTGAAAATATCAAAAAGGATGAAATTGTCACGGATGAAGAAGAGCGCGTTGAAAATATTAGAAATGATGAAATTGTTACGAATAAAGATGAACATATCGAAAATATCACAAATGAAGATCAGAGTCCACAGTTGAAAAACATTGAAGAAGGCAAAGACGAAAGTAAAGAGATGGCTGAGAGAATTGAAAATAATTATTTTAAAATCGTGTTCTATGGATTAATATTACCGAATATAAAGGATATTCCTGTAAATACAGAGTTTAAAGAGGAAGATTTAAATGTATTGATGGGTGTTTTTGGTGCCCAAGAAATATTTTGCGACATGTTGAAGAATATCATTTTAGATCAATATGTGGAGTTTTCTTCATATGCAATCCCGTTTGATGGAGAACTTGTAGAAAATTTCGAAGAAAGACTCGATAACATAGGGTCCGAATGTCGAACGGTTTTGTCATCATATTTTGAACCGCACTATTCGTTTTGAATCAGGGATAATATCTATAACAGACGATGATATGATAATTCTGAAGATTATACAGGTAATTAGATATAGCGTTTTTACGATTTTGATATTATAAATTTTCAAATGTTTAAGTGGTGGAAGACTCACCTATGAGTAACCACAGATACTTGATTGTATCAATGATTTTACTATTTCCGTTTTAAGTCAAAAACTGAAAATAAGATTACCATCCGATTAACTATTATATTTATAATTGATAAGAAAAGTTAAAAGTACTTTGTGTTTTATTGTTTGCAAAAAACAATTATATGTGACAAAAATATTTAATGTTTCAGAAAGGAGGCTCACTTGACATAATCGAAGGCTCTTTTACGGAATACAATTAGGAAATCATAGCCTGTCATAAGAAAACCTCCGGAAATATTTGCAGATCTTAATTAATACATTTGAAAGCAGAGTTTAAATACACTTTTCCATAAAGTGGACATTCTGACTATAATACATATATATTGATAACATGAAAAAGAACTATCTTCGTTTCAATGGCACTATTGACCATATAGTATATTCGATATTATAAGAACTATTAAAAATAAACAATGTTAAATAACTAAAGTTTCGCTTAATTGTTAAACGGAATAATTGATAGTAACAGTCAGTAAGAAGATAAATCATTTATTTAAAAGAAAAGTAGATGTTAGGAGAGAATTTTGAATGTTCTTTTAAACACTTATGTGATTATGAGAACATTTATACCGCTAAAATATTTCGAAATTATTATTTATATACATATCAATTGTCAAATACATATTTATATATATATATGTGTGTAAAATGAAGAATAATAACTTTATAAGACTTCATTACCTTTGTCTCTTCTTAATTTCCATTTTTAACAAATTTCATACGACTTCGTCGATTATTTCTTAAATGCTATACAGAAGAATTCGAAAATATTGGTTATATGTGTTCGATGCAACAGAAATATTCGTGACTAGTAACTTCACAGGATTTCATTCCTTTTCATTTTATTCAACCTCCACTAGCGATATGTTACCATCCATTTCCATAAATACAAATACAAATATCAAGCTCAATGCTCACAACTGTTTGACAAAATCATGTCGCAGAATAATTAGTATTTTACTCGTACAATTGCGCATTGGCCTTGAACTTATTTATGCTAATATGTAACGATTTACACCAGAGTTGACCCGATAACGTTTTCCGTATGGTGGCTAATAGGCAATTACAATTGGTTGTTCAGAGATTACCAACTAGCCAAGTAGGTCAGCCCTGCTATACATCTCCAAGGAGATCCTTATCATGAAACGCATATGACCCTTATAACTTTTTACGATATGCCATGGATCGAATACCTTCACTAAGGACGTGTGCATGTACGCAGATTCATGCGGCGTTTGTCGTTTAAGATGAAAACTACCTGCAACGAATTCCATCGCGTCATGAAACTTCATCGTGATAAATTCTAACATAAAAAGGGTAACGATGTTTTGGCATTTAGAATTGATAAAACTTAATACTCTTAGGAATTTAACAATTATTCAAGTACGACATACAGAATGAGTAAATTTGTATACATAATGTTATGTATTACGGAGAGAGAATTATTCATTGTAACGAGGATTTTGTAAAATAAGGGTAGTTAACTGAATAATGTATTCCATTAATATTTTTTAAATAACTTACATTCTAAGTGCATATGTTACGCATGATGAAACTTTTATGGTAATTTTCAAGTGAAGTAATTAGAATAGGATTTTTCTACTTTTAGAATTTCCAAATAGTAACGCATTTAGCCGCTGTTCGGAGGAAATAAAATATATTGATGTCGATATAAGATATAATCTTTTTTATTTTTATTGCAAATGTAGATATTCTAAATATACTTTAAGCGATAGACTCTGATGGACTGCCAGTATAGTGTTTATAATCAAATGATTAAACTGTGGTCGTAGTAGTACAAGAAATTGAAACTGCAAATAGCACCTGAAAAACGGAATAACAATATTCTTTAAGCCTTTGAGGACTAGCGATGCATATATAGGATTCTGAGAGAAAGCTTAATTATGTCTTATTGTCGCAAGTATACACGGTTAGAATTGAGAAATTGAAATGCAACCGTTGAAATATGATTACACAAACGGTAATTTATAATTAATATATGTTAGCAGTCCACCTTTCCGATTAAAAGGTGCTTTTGGATCGCCAAATAAATATTTTCACTTCAATATTAAAAAATATGTATGTCCGCAAAAGGTTAATAAAATCCAGAAACATTAAAACTTCTTAAAGGTGCCAGCATATAAAACTATGCTAAATGATGTGGTATTGTTTAAACTGTTCGTTTTAAATGCATATATAAAAAAAAGTGTCATGTAAAAAAATCCACATTGTGCTTAAACTTCATTATTGTTCTTCATCACATTTCATTTATTTTAGCACGTAGTATTTCTTAGACTTCATTAGACTTAAAGACTGAAATGTCTACATAAACAGTACGTAATACTTATACATTATTTCAGTGAACTTCACGGTTTCCAATTTCCCGCTTTTTTACTTCCACTTTTTTTATTTATGGCAGTTTGAAGCAGTTGGCAAATTAACTGCACGCTGACCTTATACGTTTCTAATTTTGTAAGACATGCAAGATCAACCTGCAACGTTTCCATCAGCATTAACTGGTAATCCTCAACGAAGAAGAAATGCCTGTTTTATTTATGTGACAAGCGCGTTGATCGATCTACTCGATCAATGTTCGATGATAGAGCAATTTGTTTCCTTTGGATTAAAGAGGAAATATTTCATTTATAGTAGTATAGATCTTACGGAATCCTTCCGATGCGTGTAAAATTGATGTGTGAAAAAGTATCATAAAATACGTAGCATGCATAAAGACTCCGTTTAGACCTTGAACTTTACTTTTACTAACGGGTAACTAACGATTAACATAAGCAGCCTAGAAATAACTATATCAATGTCTAGAAAGCGAGAGCAAGTTTTTTTTTAATCTACAAAGCCTGAAATACAAGTTGTTACACAATATGAGAGCTAATAGGAAACGATGTGCAATTTTGAAGAATACCAATACAATTCCTGCAGAATTTCGTATTCTTTGTGATACTAGATTGTTTTCTGTTGGCTGTCACATATGTCGAATTGTATTCAATGTTTGGAGATTAAATAGAAATCCTTTTTTTTTCTTTTTCGTCTCTAGACATCAATATAGTTAGTTACATCCAAATGGTATTAATTTAGTAAGAAATATATTCAAGAAATTCACATAAATACTATTTGATGATGCAATGATATTTAAAGGGGAATAAAAAATATTTGTTTTGGCAAAATTATTAATCTCGGGGCAAAGTGTCGATATTCTTATGAATTCGATGTTTCATATTATTTTAAATGAGTCATACTTTAGGAACTTCTAATATTCTACAAATAGTTTCTGCCGATCGATTATAAGATAAGTTATGTATACTCTAAACCTGGATTCTTATATGAAATCGTGTGATTTAAATTGGTTCGCAACTAAATAAATAGAAAATAGTATACTTGATTGGGGATTAAAAAAAAACAATTACAATGCTTCACAGACGGATGTGCACTTTAATTTTTATATTATACTAACATCAGTTAATTGTATGATAAACTAGCTGAAAGCTCCCGTGCTTCGCTACGGTTTAATCGAAACTAAAAAAAAAACCTTAAAATTTCGAATTTTGAAAAATCCTTTCTTAGTGGGTGCTTATACCCTAGAAGGAACGCTCATTCAAAATTTCAAGTTTCTAGGTCAAGTAGTTTCGGCTCTGCGTTGATGAGTTTGGACCATACTTTAACCCCCCAAAACCCCCCCTAAAATTTCGAATTTTTCAAAACCCTTTCTTAGTGAGCACCTACGACCCAAGGCAAGAGTATGTTCCAAATTTCATTGTAATACGTTCTGTGGTTTTTGAGATTTCGTGATGAGTGGATGAATGAGTCAGTCAGTCAGTCAGTGGTATTTGAGCTTTATATAATAGATAACAGTGACTTTATTTTATATAGAGAATTTCACACACACAATATTTACATTTTCTTCCAGTATATTCTTCCAATATATTATATAAATTGATGTATTTATAAAAATTTCTTGGATTGTTAAAGTATAAAATATAGTAATACCATGAAAGAAAAGATAATATTTTCGTAAACAGAATAATTCCAACAGCAAGAGATTAAATATCATAACAATAAATATTTATGTTTATTTGCAATAATAAAGTTCACATATATTCAGAAATGATGAATCTCTTGATTCATTTTTCTCATTCGATAAAAGTATTTGATGCGAAATTATTGGAAATTATTGACTTTCTGAGAAAAACAAGATACGCATTTAATCGTATCATCATTTTCATCGAAACCGAGTGAAAACATACAAGAATCCGTTCATTACATTAAAAATCGAGAGTTACACAATACTGTACGATACAAACAATTCTGCTTTAAATAATATACAAATACTGGAGAATAAGGTACAAGCGAATAAATGATTGTGAAAATGAATAGCTAATTCTCTAATTTTTCTGAAAAATAATAACCTTGAACTACTACCTATTACTTGTGTTGGTAGAAAACATAAACTCGACCAATACTTTGAACTAAACTAAACTGTAGGGTATAGTCGCCAAATGTCGCCCCCTTTTTTTTCTTAAATTATAGAAAAAAAATATTTAAAAAAAAATAAATGAAACGTCAAAGATTAGGGAGAACACGTCTTTATTATTTAGAATAATCAACAACTCGTTATCTTTGTTACTATTTCTACAAGAATAGATTTTACAATAAAGTAGAAATTCTAAGAATATATTTTTCGGCACCTAATTACGTTCCGTGAACGATATTGAGATCACAATAATCACTTGAACTTAAATTACATTTTTAACAATTTCACAATAATGTAATCATTATAATTATTGTATCTAATCAGTCATTAATCATTGGTATAGTTTAAGAAATTTCAATTCTCCCAGCAAATTGGACAAATAACGTCGTCCCCTGGACGATATTAGGCATACATGGGGAGACGATATTAGGAATTTGCTACTTTTATGAATTACATCCATTCAACAATAAATGCAATGAATGCATAATATTGATGGGTACAAAAGCGAACAGAGTTTGCTTGTTTTTATAACTAGTGAACAAATATGTCAACTTTCCTTGTCTATGACAAAAACAAATGCCTCATCACACACTAGCGCTTTGTGTTCGATCATAAAGAAACAATGCGAAGAAAACGTTTCTATTTTGTACCCTCAATCAAACCACCTTGCTCATTAAAGATACCAGTGTTCGCGCACAAGCTGGAAGAATGATCTCAAAGATCTCGTAACAGATTTTTAATTTATATTTTAATATTTATGTAAGGCGTTGAACCCAAAACAAATCCAACCTATTAATCTTTTAATTTATTCTTTAATGAGTAACGGTGGTTTCTACAAAACAATGATTATTATAAAGATACCTAATACATATGCCATCTAGCATGATAATGTAGTACAATTTTCCAGCCAGTCACTATTTGTCACGTTATTTGTGATGACTACTTTTTTACAAATCTAACGTGATTGGAAGGATTTCTTTAATCTAACATTTTGAACATGTGACAACCTAAATGTTTTCGTACCGATTTGAATCTATGCAATAACAATTTACTTTGTCCAAAACATCATTTTAGTAAGTCAAGCCTATCAATAATTAAACAATTCCGACAATATATTAATCAAAAACTCACCTTGAACAATTTTTGCTTTTTTAAATATCTTGTTACTGAAGCGACACTTCACCTGGAATTATTTACAATGGCCGACTGAGGTCACTAACTTAAGATTCGAGCTGTGAAAACTAAATGGTGCTAATTACAAAAGAAGAAACGGACGGGGACGAAATTAGGCTCGGAGACGAAATTTGGCGACTGTACCTTATCATCCCCTATGATGAATTATTTGGATCTACAAAGTCTTTGCACTATTCTTTTCTACAATTAATGTAATTTACATTTCTACTAAAATTTTGAAGGTATGATTATTCCCACGAGTAATCAAACTTAGCAATTAAGTGTAAGACCCGGTGCCAGGAAGGCATCGAGCTAGGCGTTCTCACTCCTGACCAACCCTCACCCCTATCGGGCCTTTCGAAGAAAGGAGGTCTTGGAACGACCCAGCATTAGCGAAGAAAAGGGAATAAGCAAGGCAGTCGATAGACAGTCGTTATAGAGTCGATACAGAGTCGTTAACACTAAGATTTACGGCAACCGTCAAATCGACGGATTCCTATTTCTTTAAAAGTATTTTTTAAATTTACAGAGAAGCAGTACAGTAAAAATTTCACGTGTATCTTAGAATATACAATTTACTTTATTGTCTGTATTTTTTAGGACTTTATCCATCTTTTTTTAAAGCACTTATTTAATATATTTAAATGTACCAGATTTAACGGCCGTAGATCTAGTGTTAAAGAATCGTCACGGGGTCGACATATAGTCGTCAAAGAGTCGACGTCTGGCACTCGTCGAGGGAACATTCTTACAAGAGTGACATCGCGGAAAAGAATTATTAATATTTGTATTATTAGCAGAAAACGAAATAATTATATATTTTTTCGGAATGTCAAGGTCGGCTGAGACACCCTCTATATAAAATGAAAAATCGGTGGTTCTTACATAAGAAAGTTCCGATAATTACTGAGATTCAAATTTCTTCTTGAATGAGCTCTTCTTTTCTACAATTAGGTTCATGAATTTAAATGTTACCTTTCATTTCAGTGTTTATCTTGATCCTCTGATGAATAGAAGGTTGTATGACCGCTAAAGTTTCGTGACTGAAACGAAACACGGGTTTTCGTGCCGAGTCTCATACAGAACGGTAACGAACTCTGCGATTTTTTCCCTACATTTATTACGCGCTGTTCGTGTAACAGTTGAACTTTGACCGTACGAAAATTTGCCGTGATAGGCCATCGGTCCTGATTCATGACGTATGCTCATTGACAAACTTTTAAACGCAGCTATTAGATAAGATGTGAAATATACCAGTTTCTATCTGAATAAAATCTTTTATCAATTGAAATTACCATTTCTTTTATATTCAACACAAAAACAGGGCAATATATGAGTTAAAATATACCTGTAGAATAATTCTGTGTTATTCTATTCCTTCATCGTTCAAATCTTCAGCTAGCAAAATGACCGATAATGTAATAAAGTTTCACGTTTGTTTGAACCAGTTTGCCATGTCCGAGATTGGAACTGTGAAAAGTGTTTCAATGTTTCTTTCTATTCGAAATCGCATGCACATAATGTTTAACGTGCAAGCATATACTTGAGAAGTATATTTTACATCTGATATTTCTTCTTCACTGGATTATTCTTCAGAAGTTATAATCATGAGACCCTGTTTCAATGGTGTATATTGGTATTTTAACTGAAAGGAAGACAGTGTCATAATAATACGGAATTGAAATTATATGAAATTAATGTAAAACAACTTATACAGAAAATCAAAATTACATGAATTTTCTAAATTCTTATCAAATTTCGTGTTGACAATTGAATGGAGAGAACGTTCTAAAAGATAATGATTGATAAATTGTTCAGTGTAAATCAGCAGGTTTTTCAATCACGTATACATATTTTAGTATCAATTCAGACTGAAGGACGTTTAATGAGATCTAATCGCAACTTTATAATGAGCTTTTTTCTGATTCTTTGTAGGTACATGCGAACAAAAGAAAAACGTCGTAAGAAACGGGTACGGTAGTTAAAATAATTGCTAACAGCACGTTTCGTATGAAATGTACCTCATAACCTATTTTCAGTTGCAACTTTACTAGCAATCAAAAATAGTTGTTTTGAATTGGGCAACTTTTTAACGCAAATACTTTCGTTTCATGCATAATTGTAGGCTTCTATACTTTTACCACCCATATATGCATATCTTGCAGAAAGATTTTGTGGACTTGATGGCTTGTAGAAAGTTATAGGGGAAAATTCCCCTTCAGCAAAAAATAGTCATATCTTTATTTTTTTTTATTCGTTATAGGGGGGGGGGGGGCAAAGTGGGCCCCTTCAGCAAAAAATAGTCATATCTTTATTTTTTTGGGCTCCAAAATTTTAAGGGGCCCACTTTGCCCCACCCTCCCCTAATACGGTCGCTATCTTCCTAAAGTCAGAAAGCTAAAAAGGGGATGAAAGGACAATTAAGTAATGTTCATATGTCAAATTAAACGTAATTTTCAACGTCAAACAGTAATTTATCAGTATTGCTGAATTCGGATTTGTTCACTATACTATACTATATATTGTTCGAAACTGTTGATAATACTAAAAATGTGTATAAATATTAAGAAATTATTTATAAATAAATCGACGTATGAAAGACACAAGTTGTGCGTTACATAGTATTAAATACATTATATTGTAGTACAATTGATATTTAGTAAGAACGAAAACAAAAAGAAACTAAATAATGGAAGAGAAATGATTAAACATTAAAATAAGTTGTAATTGTAATTCATATTGACTATAACTTGTATTAACCCCATGCCGTACAATCACGAGTGACACTCGTGATGAGGTAAATAGGATAGGAAATTTGCATGTTTTCCAAAATCTATTAAATTGAAAATAAAAATGACACTCAACGCAATAATATTATTTCTATAACATTAGTATTGCGTTAAATTATACGGCATATCAAGAATCACTGATCAATTTCTGTTTTAGCAATTAAATTCTGAATTAAAGCGGAGGCAGCCACGAAGCAAATCGTAGGGCACGGGGTTAAATGAAAGTTTTTTCTATATTTCTTCAATTTATCGCTTTCGTGAAAAAGACATGTCTAAGCACACCTCTCTTAAATCAATATTCGAACGTTAAATACGGAAGGTGTCTAAAAAGGAATTATTACTCTTTACGCACGTTCTCTTCGTATGTGTCAACTCTATACATATTTCATAGCTAAACTACATGAAAAACATCACTACAACGAGATATCGTTTTTCCTTCTGGCCACCGTTTGCATAACGATCGAAATGCTGTAAAACAGTCAAACCGTATACCAATTCTTGTATGTCGTGGAACGGTAACCACGTTTTGTCGGAAGGGTATTTTCTTTGGTGGTGGCAGCACCAAGTCAACAGGGTGGGGGTGCCTTCAAACGCTTAAAAGGCCTTCCGACGTCCTTGTAACACGCAGTCCTCGAACAGAACGTAATCGTATTATGTTCGTAAAAGAAATTCCTTAGAAGTGCGACAATTTTTCTTTAAGATTCTCAGAACTTTTCATTTCACATTATCTGCAACGTTATTATTCGTTTGAACGGGAATAAATAGTTCGAAAGTTCCGGAAGAAACTTCGACAACTAACAGAAATACAGCGTGACGAAGATCTTGCAGAATTTATTTTTTTTTATATAATATATAGGAAACAAGTGTTGTTCGTTTGATATTTTTCATTTAGTGATTAGTGAATACACGTTAAGTGACGAAACTTTATAAAGATAATTGTATTGTACCATCGTTGAAGGGCAGAAGAGTGACGAAAGATGAAAAAGATAGGAAGTCTTCAAATATTTGCGCCACTACTTTTGGTGATATTCTTCGTTTCGCCGTCTTTCACTTGGGCTCTTACCACTTTTGGTAAAACGAATCCTCAACCCCCAAATCAAAATCCACCACCACAGCCTACGCCAGGTTTGTTCATTTCCTCTGTAACAAGTTTCTTGGTGTTTAGTGACTTAACGCTATGTTCCATTAAAAGCGGAGAATTGTAATAGGCGGTAAACTTTTAATCCATACATAATCTGCGAACTTTAAAATAAGCTTTACGGTAATTAAGGTTTGGAAATAGGAAAGTTGTGAAAGGTTTTTAAGAGTATCCAAACGAGATGATAAGAGTTAACATAACTCAGAAAAGTAGACTTTCTTCTAAGATATTTAAGGGTGAAAAATAATAAATTAATAAAGTAGTAATAATAATCAATATAAAGTATTTTAAAACAACATAAGTATTATGACAAAAATATAAATACTCTTATTTATTTTTAGAATAACAATAAAGATAATTGTTAATATTGAAGTAATATGTGAATGTATCTTTGTAAGAAAGCAATGAAAAATATTTTTGCAAGCGGAAAAGTAGAATGAAAAATTTCCATAAGCTATTTAGACTTTTAAAAATATCACGTTCTCAGATCATGTGACATGTGTTGTTCGTATGTATACTAATTAAAACTATGGCTGTTTATAATGACTCGTTTTCATTAGGAAAATTATAACGGCAAAAGATACATTAAGATAACACATTCATGACGTAGGAACTGCATTTTGTCTAAGTTATCAATTGTTGAAAATAGTGTAAATTCTGATTTACATACAAGTATTGTTCTTAATTTTAAATTTTCACAAAAGCTTTGTAAAGTAACTTGAGTTTCTTAATTAACCCAAATATTAATATAGTATTACAATATTTTCTTCTAACTGTTCAATTTTAACAAAATCTACAGAAAGCGATATGCAGTTAATGCAGCAATATTCTTAATTGTAAGTTGAAATACAGTGAAATGTATACGTAATTTGGTGGTACCACAAATTTATATTGTAAAAATCATTACTGTTATATAATAAATTTCGGGACACATTGTGTAAGGGTTGCAAACACTATACATTGTTAAATGTCGGTTTCTCATCGAATGTAAAAAATAAAAGCCAAGACTTTGCAAATGCGAAAGATATCACGAATGAATTTTTCCCATTAATGATAGAACAAGTACAATTCAACAAACTAACATTTTTTTCGTGATTTGAAAAAGAAAATTGATACAAAAGTTCACTATTTTCTAATTTTTCTCTTAAGACTAACCTTTCTCTTTCTGTGGAAGTGTAAAAACTTCTATATGAATAAAACAATGATATTGCTCACATTATGTTATCAATATAGATAGTTGGAAAAAGATTACACGCAAAATATACTGCTATAGAAATATACATGAATAATGTTAACAAATCATATTTATATTTCAAAATAAATGTTTTGTGCAAACATAAGCAGCAAAAATAATCGTATTGTTTTAAACGAATATCAAGTTATTAGAATATTCTCTAATGTTACTGCAAATAAATAAATCAACATTTATATTACCCAGCAAAGCTTTTACTGGCATGTTAAAATTTCAGTCGGAAAGGCTCGTGAATGTAAATTAGAATCAGAATGTGCTGGAATTCAAAATACAACATGCATGGCAGACCCTCGAGACGGAAGAACCCGATGTTTGTGCGGTGATTATTCTGCACCCCTTAATGGCGCGTGTACCAATAAATTCAAAGGTAAGGGAAATTTCCAAAAGCTTACCTGAAAATGGATTATTCCTCTTACAATTAGTCTAACAAAATTGAGGAACTAATAATACAATTATTTTTGATAAAGTGAAGTATAAAATATTTACACTTGATTAGAAATATTCTCAGCATAAAAATTTATATTTCAAATTTGTACTTTCATTACTACGTTTCATGATGAGTTTCAACGTGAAATGATAAAGTTCGAAAAGAAATAAAAAATTGCACATTCTGAATTTTACTTTTGTTTTAAATTGGGGAAGTTTGCACAAGAATTTATACCATAACCTGATGAAATTATGTTCTTGAATGGAATGTAATGTATACTTGATAATATTTTAGAAAAATAGACGAAATATATTCAAATTGTTTAACAATATACGATTAATGCTTACTTTATGGTTAGATTCAGTAAATGATATTTTTGAACTGACAACTTATAAACATACTTTTTGAAAAACCGGTACAGCCATTTTTGTATGTCTGCAATGTTTATTGTTTTGCAGTAACTATTGCAATTTTCCAACGATTGAAGACTGCGGCCTTACTTTTAGGTCAGAGGTAACAATTTCAAGAACTTCCTATAAAAATAAATAACTACACGTTAATCAAGTAAGAAAAAATGGCTGTAACTGGGAAACAAGGTCAATTAGGACACGTGTTCGTGTGAATTTTTAACGATACTCCCTTGTCCTGCGTCCACCCCTGAAATAGGTCTACATGTCACGATATAATATTCTATGAGGATAACAGAACATAAGAAGTCTAAAGAAATTAAAAAGAAATATCCGATGTTAAAATTAAAATTGGTAACTTTAACTTTGAAGTAGTCTTTAAGTTTGAAGGAAAAATACTTGTGTTTCATGCCGCAGAAAGCCGTACTGACATTTACATAAAGTCACGTGCTCGCTTGCAGTATGTGAACATATGACGGTGTTCCTATTACCTCCATGGTTATCTATGCAAATTTGAAACCTTTAAGAATATCGTTGCAGCTTTATAACGTATTTCAATACAGATTCACCGTGTTATATGCATTAAAGATACTTAAAACAGGAGAAGTTTTCAAGTAAAAATTCATATTGCTTGTTGCAAGTTAATTGATGCAAATCATACATAAATCAGCGTTATCGATGAATGCAATTTAATCCTCCATGTATTCATTCATTTTTACATATTCATACGCGTATCGACATTTTATTAAACTGCACAAATATAATTTACAGCGATACATGTTCATATTATTTAGTGATCAAAGTTACAAACAAATTATTCGAGTTAATGAAAAACTATGTGATGAAGAAAATTAATAATATAATATATAAATATATAAAGAGCTATAACACGTAAATGATATTTCAGCATACAGAAATAGCACTAATGAACGAATCATTTTAAAATTTGAATACATGATATTTTGATGAAAAGTAAAATATTATAATTGAACAATCTGATTTAATAATGTTACATATTTGTCATCCTCTTTTAGCTTTTCGATAAAATTCGCCATAGTCGAAAATTGAACGACCACTGAAACTCTAACATGTCAGAAACACATTTGTATAAAATAGCGTGTCAGCGCGAAATTAAAAGTTAGCGGATTTTTGTAGCAATTAGGCACCTTTCGCACGGAGTGAAGAGTAGTATAAAAGCATTTAACAGCGAGCAAACACGAAATATTCCCTTCGAAAAGGGGAAACGATAACGATACTTTGCTCCGATACTGTTGAACTTAATTCATTGCTTGAGACATGCAGATACACACATATCTACCATGTTATATTATCATTTTGAGATCATTAATAGCATTTATTGCTTATCAAATTGCACGATAAATTTTACAAATCACTTGAAAGCAGGGGAATTATTCACGATTGTACCTTTTCAATTTTTAGCATTAAGGGCACCCTGTAATGATGATACCGATTGCATTGATGGAGCGCATTGTATTCAGCGTAATAACACTGTGTCAGGAAAACGTTGTTACTGTCGAGAAGGATACTATGAAGAGAGTCCACTAATATGCAGCGGTATGATTCCATTGTCTTCTCTTTTAAGCCTATATTATTTGCATTTTTCAAAATGAAATCATAATTGTTAATACTGTCTATTATTTAATGTACTATTTAACCCTTTGCGGTCGGAGCCACCCGATAAGCGAGTATCTAATTGTCTAATTATTTATATTTTATATAAGCGTATTAATTATATAGCGTAATATTTTTCAAAGGTAACTCAAATTTTTAGTCTACTGTACCCATGCGTATTTTATCGTTCAGAAAGTTAGACATATGCGAGTCGCTTCATTCTATTTACGTCTCCGTCAGTTGTAAAACAAATTGGGCGGCTATTTGCCGACATTCGACCGCAAAGGGTTAATAAATATTAAACCGTAAGTACAAATTTAACCCTCTATGGCCCTCTGTGATTTTGAGGTAACGCAAAAGATGTCCAAGCTTCACTCTTCAAGACTACATTTCTAACTGTGCTAAATATTATTAATTGATTCGTAAAAATCATAAAATTTTTTACAATTCAATGTTTAAATATCAGGTTTAATTTATTATTTAAAATTGTATTTTTATCACTTTCTAATTATGATATGATATATAGAGGGTTAAAGGAGTATACAATTTCTTTAATTGAAATGCATAAAGCCAGATAGAATTAATTCAGAAACACGTTAAGAAGAGAAAATTTGCGCTTTTTAAGATAAAAGTTATGAGTCTAAAACTCATATTAGAAAGTTAAAAATATCATTTTGGAGGGTAGAATTAAAAAATGAATGTTTGTTGGGTTACCTGAAATCATTCTATGTGTCGTCAGGTGTCATAGAAGATTAACACGTTGAATACCATTGTAGTAATTAAAAACAGTTGCGTGTATCTGACAAGCTATTTATCAAGGTGGTTAGCATGGTTTGTTTAAATTCTTTTGTAAGGATTCCTGAAATTTCTAGAGTTCTCTATGTTTCAATCTACTTGTCACTTTCCTAGCTTAGAATCTACTAAATCGACCAAGTTTGTTCCACTTCCACTCCTTTCCTTCCATTGAAGTTATTTGTTATTTTTAACCATATTGGATTAATCTTCGGTAAATCAAGTATTAACACGTTGAGTGCGGCGCCGATCTTGCTATATTTTCCACTCAGGCAGTAGCGCGTAAGGTATTCACAAATTTCAAAAGAAAGAAAAAAAGGCGCATAAAGTTTGGAAATACTGTGCTGAATGTTATAGTACAAAAACAAAAGTATTCGGAAGTAAGTTCGCCGGAAAACTAACAAAACAAGTTGTACTTACTGTAATACGTGCAAATCTCAGCCACATCTTTGACTAAAATATTTTAATAACCTTCATAAAAGTTTAACGTAAAATTTTTAATTGTCAGTAATAATTTAACCCTTGACAATGCCGGTCTCACCCACCGATGTCAACCGAATGAAAAATTCTCTGTCAATCCCTAGGGACTGATGCCGCCTGAACGGAAAATCCACTGTCAGTCCCCTGGGACTGACGCCGCACTCGACGTGTTAAACGCTGTAATGTCATTTTTCGTTGGACATGACTGATGAAAAAATAACAAAAATACCAGAAATTTTTCACATTAGCTAATTTATGAACTGATTTAATAGAATAATCTTGCTCTGATGAAGATATTCAGCTTATGTATAATCGGTATTTTTCTTCTACAGGCAGTGCATCTCTAATTCCTCACTGCTCGACGGTACTATCAATTGCTATAATTCTACTAGGAAGACTTCACCATGTATCAATATTTTAACATCGCGGTAGTTTTGTTACCGTTGCCCCCAAACAAAATATGACGAAACTCTGCTAAATTAATCAAATAATTATTGTAAATTCTTTAAAATTATCAATCAACCAAAAATATGTTACTACGTAATTTATAATAACATTTTCCCTTTGAAGTGTAGTGTAACACATTTTTACAAGTTTTCAGCGTAGCATTTTCGTATGTATAGTACATGGAGGATGTAAAAATACGGTTAAACAATTAAACTATACAATTATCTTAACGAGTGCATGCAACATAAGGTGTTTATAAGTCTACTGGAAATATAATTTTTGAATTGCACATTTAAAATATACAACTGTATTTTTGGATGACTCATTTAAAAAGGAAGAATATTGCTAATTATAATTGTTCCTGATATGCCCTACATACGGTATGCAATTATACATTTAAACTTTAACCCTTTCGATACGGAGAATATCGGCCAAAAAGATATTCCCATCGGCCTATGATATCGAGTGACGAATGTGCCTTTTTTTTTTTAAATGAAAAAATAAACGAGATCTCTTTTCACTGACAATCGTCTTAAAGTCTTCTTATTTCCGGCAAAAATTTTCTTTATTTTTTAAAAATAATTTCTGATAGTTTTTTGGTACTTATTATAATCTTCAGTTTCGACGTTTGACGAATGAAAGAATATTGTTCGTATGATAAATCTTATCTCATAAATATCGATATTTTTGCTAAAGCAGAATTTATCGAAATTTATCATATAACATAAAATATATGAAGTGTCAGTCTTTGATCGTAGTTAATGCTTAAATATAATAAGCCGTATCAAAAGGATTAATCATCTCTCAACGGGAACTTCTACTATTATTACATACAATTTTAATTACCTCTGTTCTATATAAATAATATATGTCAATTTATTTTTTATTAAAAATATTATTTATTTTTTTAAATCTTGAATAACAGGTAACATACATAACGAAATCATTTATGTGATGTATTACTTTGTAGATAAGACCGATATAATTTCCTCTTTCGACGAAAAATTTGATGTTATTATTTATAAAGTAATTGATTATGTAAAAGCACGATTTAATTAAAATATAACACGAGGTGCAGTCATAAAGTAATGCTTGCTTCTAAGCTGCCAGCTTAATAATATAATTTGCAAATGTATTATAATTTGATGGAACATAAGGGTTGTAAGAATACATGAATAAATTATTAACAACGCCCAATTTGCAAGCTACATGGAGAACAGTAACTCTAATTTCATTAATTAAGGAAATATATAGATACTCCCCTGACTCGCAATTTCGCATTGGAGTTCATATTTTACAAATATTAATATCAATATTTTTCGTCTCTATTTTATATACTTTCAATTCAACACGATGCTTCGCGATTATTAAATTTTCAAAGTTATTTCAAATTTTCTTAAAAAAGAATTCTTTGTTTCGCATACTGCGTTAAAGTTACATCGACGTGTACATTTTTACCTTATGACTGCCTTCCATAATTTCATATCGATATATAAATATGAAATATAAGACGAGTACTTTACAGTTGAGAAGTTCTTCGAGAGATTACGGTGGAGTTCTAATAAAAAAAATGCGATATAGAAACTTATTCCGGCCTATGACATACTTATATTGTAGAAAAAAATGAATAAGTCACGCAATTTATGTTTATACTGTCGAATAAGTATATTGCGATTTGTAAGTACGAAACGTAATAATGTTTCGTTATCGAATATTTCATACAGTATTAACAAACAGATTATTAATTCGGGATAAGTATCATTATATATTTCAACGTGTATTAGATACAATTGTGTTGTGTGCTTTTAGTGTATATGAAGATTTTTGTTAAATTTAGAAATCGACAGGTGTAACATCAGAATTTGTTTCCATTTTTTTCCGTAAATGAGTTACAATATTATTAATATAATCATTAATTCTTCTGTAACGACATTTTATAAGAATTTTCTTACTACATGGTTGTGTATGTGAGTATATAATGTATATGTACAAGAAGTAGTTCAGGAATAATTGTATTAGTTACTTATTACAATATTAAAACGCTATTCACATTGAAAATGAGCAGCGATTGCTAAATTATTTTACATAGGTATAATGGTGTTTTCTTTGTGTAGAAGTACAAAAAAAATTACAATACAATCTATTTTATCATGTACAATTAAACACTTTCTTCCGTTTTGTATTTCAACAAATGAAGGATCAAATATTTGAGAATATCAAACTGTCATTATTATTATTAATACTAGATTGTGTATTCAAATTATTGCAAGGACTTCTCTTTTTTGAGTGGATAATTTCCAATTAGAACTTTGAAGCAAATCACCTATTCAGCAGCAGGTGGCAAAAGATAATGAAAATAGTACTTTACATTTCTGAATGGTTTAGAAAATCATTTGTATGAACGGAATATACATGAACATAAAAGAATGATATTTTCTCTTATCTATACAAGATGTTTAACGCTATTTATCTGTTTTCCTTTATTAATATGTATACACTATGAGTCATCTAGCGCAAGACTTTTAAATTATCAAATTAACTTGATATCGATAAATTGTAATATAATGCGTATCATAATATAATAATATTCACGTGATACTTGCCGCGCGAAAATCCTTCTCAATAAAAGTTGCGTAGCTTTAAGGACATACATATAATAAAATGCCTGCAACGTTTCTCAAATTTCAACGAAGTACTGTATTTTACGAAAACTATTAAAAGTGTACTATCATAAACAAGCTATAAAGTTAAAGGGGATAAATGAAATATTCTATATTAAGTTATTTCCGAAAAGTTATTTTACTATATTCGCAAATGTGCAGTGATAACAAAACACCAATTGGGAAATATGAAATGTGAAATTTATACGGTATTGTAATGCGACACCTCTATATCGCTTATATCAATGGTATCAATGAAACGAATACTTTCACTATTATAATCATTATTTCCTCATTCCTCATTGAAATTATACTAAAAATAAACAGGTATTTCATTAAGGAATCTGATAATGATTTTTACTGTGTTAGAGAAATGATAAAATAGAAAAAATTTACCCCATATCACCTGTATCAATGGTATCACTGAAAGGAACACGTCGATCTTTGTAAAAACTAGGAGGTGGAGTTTATTATTCCAAAAAAATGTTGAAATAGAAAAAGAAACTTAGACAATGTATATCATCTTTAATACCAAAATGTTACGTTAGAAATAGTTTCTCGTGTAATTACTTTATGTATAATTATAAATTGTCGAGTTAGATGACTCATTCTGTGTATACATATCGTATGCATTGCACCTTAATGTTTTGCTTAGTATGATTAGTATGTTGTAATTTAACATTTAGTGAAGAGTGCGAAGTCCTTATATGCCAATCATGCCTTAAATAACACAATGACTGTATTAATTATACAATAATATCCTTTATGCTAATATATATACATTTATCGGCGCACGATCTTCTACTGCAACCGTTAATTTAGAAATACTGCATTTTATAACGTTTGTAATTTAATAATAGTATCTAAAGTAGCATAAGATGACTTACAAATTTTCACTATATCATCATATAATCGATACACATACTTTATGCACAAATAAATTTCTCGTCCTTTTACAAATGTCCTTCTGAAGATCCTATCCTTCAATAATGTAGTGTAAGTTATTGTCATTTAAATCTAACAAAGCAAGGTGAATAATAATAAAAGATACGAACAGCAATGGATTACAAATTTTTTATTCGTTCTTAAAAATTATGTGATTTACAATGTCCAGAATCGAACGAGGAAGGTAAATAAAATAGAGAAATAACTTCGATGTACTGTAGGTCTTTTATTTTTTCTTAAACACTATTTGAGCTACAGTGTTTCCTGTTTGTCCACCAAATTGAAACGTATCAGAAGGCAGCACACTCAGGATCTCAAAATCTAAAAAATATTGGCTCCTTAAATATTTTAACACTTGAACAAATTGTTTTATATCGTGCCAGAATTTTTTTTCGATTATTAGTAGCATTTAAATTTAACACTTAACACTAGATTTACAGAAATCGTCATATTGACGGGTTCCTCCTCTTTTTAAAAACGTTCCTTAAGTTTATAGTGCAGCGGTCTACTAAATAGATACTTCACGTGTATCTTATAATTAGACTGCGGATGTTTATGTAAATGCATATTTAATATAGAAAACAGGTAGACCAATGGGACCTGAATAGAAATTTATGTCATGATTAGATGATTCCAAAAATATATTTTTTATTTTGCACATTCAACATATAGCATATGTTGTGCATATTTTTTGCATATTGTGCATATTTAAATTACTCTACTGTTTTCCGCTCTCTGTATCACTGCGGCCTAAGAAACAGGTAATAAGTAATTATATTATGTGATAATATTATAAATCATGTCAACATACGAGCGTTCGTTTTATTGAACGTAAACAACATATCCCCATTGACATTCGTTTATGAATTGCGTTCGTAAACATAAATTGTAAACGTATAATTATATTGAAGTATCATACCGTATTCAGTTCCCTTATAACGCGTTGATAGTAAGGAGAAATTCAACTTTCAAAAATTTTCAATTCAAAAATTTACTCCACAATGCCGAAATCGAGGAAACAGTGTGTGATGATAAAGAAATGGATATCTGAAGTTGGAGATATTCATTTATTTGAAAATGGTGATTCAGCTACTTGTGATGCTTGCAACAAAGAGGTAAGTATATGATCTAATTGTAAGTATATTGTCTAAACTGAATAATACTTTAGATGATTCCAATATCGACTGGAAAAAGTATAAATATGCCCCCATCACATCTTGTGATGTTGGAAGAATATTTTCGGCATATAAATTAATTTTATCTGACAAAAGGCACTATATGACCGTTGAAAATATAGAAAAACTCATTGTCACATACTGTAATGCCAATTACAAGCAGCAATAAATGATATACAACCATTCTATATCATATTATACTATATCCCACTGATTCATACGTTAATAATACAATTACTCAGAGCGACTATTTCACATATTTTTTGCATATATTTTGTATATTTTGACATATCAAATTTGCATAAACTTCCGCAGTCTACTTATAATACACAAATTTTTCAATTTTGAGTTTCTTTGCCGCATAATCCCCATTTTTCAAACTATTTATTTAACGGTGGTGTACTCAAGTACGACAGACGTCATGTTCATAAATCTAGTGTTAAGTCAGCAAAACAAACTTACGATTCTGAAAATGTTTCTCTAATTCTTCTTTGGTCCAGTTACATGATGTCAGTATTAAATAACCATTTGGTAAAAGGATATTATAGACGTTTTCTATATAATTTTGACGTTTTGTTGCAGGATCGATTGGATGTAAGCTGATCGCATCGTAGGTTCCTTTATCTTGTGCTAGTTTAAAATCACTTGATAACTGGTATTTCGTTGTGTCAAGTATATCGCAGACTTTCAATTCAATATTTGTTATATTGTTTTCTTTCAACACTTCGGAAGCTAAATCAATGGCGTTTTGAGAATAATCTACACCTGTTAATTTCATAAAACCTTTCCGCGCGAGTTCAACCAAGATCATTCCATTGCCGCATCCTAAATCAATTATCTTATCGTTTTCCTTATCGAGTTTCAATTGTGTGTTAATCCATCTGAAATACGTTATGATATCAAGGAGGTCAGTACTCGAGAGGAGGTCAATACGATTAATCATTTTCGAGAGATTCTTTGATTGTGAAAAACTAAGTTTGACCGTTATTCCGAAAACGTGGAACATAAAGTTCATATTAGGGGGTATCGGTACCCAATAGAAAATCAATAGAAAATCAATAGATAATGACGTAATATATTTTGGGTTATAATTTAGAGGCTTATCAAATTTTATTATCATTTTAGTATAGTGAAGAGATAAAAACAACTCAAAAGGTTTAGTAGTTACTGAGAATGAGCCTGAAGTACCGACGGCGTAAAATGTGTGACAAATTCTAGCGCACTCTACAAAGAAAGTGGTGAAAATAGGTAAATTGCAGCAAAACAAGGTAAAAAGTCGATATCTTCTTATGAATATCGTTGAATTATTATTTAGAAATCCCATTAAGAGAATGACAATTCAAAATTTTGAGTTTCCTGCCACTGATAATGTTATCAGTTAAATCTTGCGGTTTGGCTGCTTAATAATACGAAAGCAGTAAATATAGACAACTTTCCGTGTCCGTACTACTGTCTTTTAAAAGTCAAGATGCGGTAATTGTCACACCATTGAAGCAAAATATACAACTTAACAACAATGGAAATTTTTTTATATGTAACTATGTTTTACATATAATTCAGGGATAAATAATTAGTTATCTCGAAGGATCGATAGAAATTTAAAGTGTTCATAACCCGCCATCATAGATACCGCCACTATCCTCGAGTCAAAGTGTTTAGTTTACGTAGAAAATTGCATCGATTTCCCATTCGATTTGTACGTGCGTTTCTTTTGGATTTTCTCGTGTATTATCTGTATAACTTACCGTACAACTTTCAGTGAATTGTTTCTTCCGAACCATACTTCGCCTACATCTCCGTGATCTTTAAAATTATCTAGTTCGCCCGAATATACCCTTTCCCAACTATAAAAAGACACAACCGTGAAGTGAAAAGTAATGCTTATCGAGTGTTCCGCGTTTACACACACGGTATGTAATACTTACTAATCAAGCGTTCCTAAATCCGATGGTCCTAATTCTTCGATATTCTCATCCATTATGATTTTCCTTCACTCCTCACAAACTGAATAATCGATAACCTTTGTAACTATTATATATACCGCTTTTTAATGGCCTTTATCCGCTTCTGTTAACTTAACACATTACACTTAATGCAAGTTATGCTGTTAAGCAGCCAAAAACGTGTTCCGTAACTATATTATGAACAACTTGCCGACAAGCAAACATAACCTAACTATTAAACCTAACCTAGAACATCTGTGTTATCATCCTGGTCATCGCCGTGATTGTGCATAATATTGCAACATCTCGGTAATTGTAATCGGAAGTTTATCGAATTTATTTCGGTTTGAAAAGTGTTATAATATTAAAGTATGGCTGCCGCTATTGTGCCAAATTTATTGAAGTGTGGTAAGTACAATGATATTAGTTGTTGTTTACAAAATAATTAATTGGGCTTGTTCAGTTTCTCAACTACTAGTAGCATTGATAGAAAGTTATTGGAAATTAGTTAGTTTACTATTATGTTGTATTTAAAACGTAATATTTTTTGACTGTATCTTTGATTTTTTAAAAACTACAGTTACCTTGTATGTAACATGTAGTATGTATTCGTATATATGTACATGTTGATCTGTATTTTGTTTTCTTATTAAAAAATCTGTTTGTCTTTAATGGTTTTTGAAATATTTGTTATGTGAACATATAGGAAGACAATGTGGAAAATATTCCATATTACCTTGGCGTCACATTTCTGTATCAGTAAATTCTAAACGTACAACTAGTGAAAAACCAAAAACAGGCATTCTTATGCTAAACATGGGTGGTCCGACTGATACCAAACAGGTGGAAGAATATCTGCTGCGTATAATGACTGATCGCGATATGATTCAATTGCCTGTTCAAAGGTTGAGCGTTATATTCCATCTACTTGTATCAAATACAATTAGTTATAGATATTGAGATTAAAAAGTATATTACAGTCAATTGGGGCCTTGGATAGCAAAACGTCGTACGGCTGATGTTCAAAAAAAATATTCAGAAATTGGAGGTGGATCACCTATCTTAAAATGGACGAACACACAGGGTGAACTTTTATGCAAGCAATTAGATAAAATGTCACCAGACACTGCACCACACAAGTATTATGTTGCTTTTCGTTATGCGAACCCTCTTACTGAAGACACGCTTCACGAGCTAGAGGAGTATGGAAATTAACTTTTTCCAAAATGAAAGATATACATATATTTTTTAATTATGAACTATCTACTTCAAATTTTATACAGTGCAACTTCTTTACAGAGATGGTGTTCAGCACACTGTAGTATTTTCACAGTATCCACAATATAGTTGTGCTACCAGTGGATCCAGTTTCAATAGCATTTATAAATATTATAAAAATAGGTGATTATTATTGTATGATTTTAGAACATTATTATAATAAATTTTATCACACACATGGTTATTCTTATTTCAGTCTCATTTATTTAAAACAATTATTTTTTATAAATAAATGGTTAATCTTTCAATACGATGCTGTTATTTCGTTTCATTAATATTTCATTATAAAATTTTTTAATGTATCAGAGGACTCTTAAATTTTAAAAAATTTAGTTTCTCTTGGCTTTCATGTTCTTCGAAATTAATTTTTATAATAATTTTATAATTCTTCAACAATTTCTACCCAAAATTTTGGCCATATGTTTGTATTTATATACGGGAAAAACAATTTATTAAGTATATATTAGTTAAAAATTGCATACAATTTGTGAAATATTAAGGAAACAGTGTAATTACTGTAATACACTGTATCGAATTTACTTTTCAATAATTACAGATTTTATGATTTTACAATTGTGTCTTTCTGATAAATCGAAACATTGCCTCTTCAAATTATACGATTAAGTTATTGCATTACGAAGACATCGTCCATTGACTTTTTCAAATATTCAATGAACATTTGAATTAATTAATGTGACCGAATTAGACGCATTCTTTTGCATGCAGAAATATTTATTTTCCAGGGCATTACCTGCTAATATGAAGTGGAGTGTAATAGACAGATGGGCTACGCACCCACTTTTTGTAAAGACAATTGCCGAAAGAGTTAAAGAGGAATTAAATCGCTTTCCGGAAGACAAAAGGGATGATGTTATAATTTTATTTTCAGCGCATTCTTTGCCGCTGAAGGTCACAACATTTCATATGTCATAGTTTCAGTATTATTTAAAAATGGTTACTACAAAGGTTTGCCTTTCCTATGTCTGAATTTTAGGCTGTTAATAGAGGAGACCCTTATCCATCCGAAGTCGGAGCAACGGTTGCCTTAGTAATGCAAGAATTAAATTATTGTAATCCATACAATTTAGTATGGCAATCGAAGGTACACCAGTTGTTCCGTATTTAATTTACCGCATTTAAATAAATGAATAACTTGTTATTATGTGAAGAATCAATTATTATACATTTACCACGATGAAAAATAATTCCGAAGTTTTTTATTATCGGAGTTACGAGATATTTGTTATTTTATTACGTCGTAGCCATCTATAGCTATTTTTTTTTGGTGATTTAATATTTTTACCAAATATATATGAGACAAAAAGTATGTGTATAATTTAGGTTGGTCCTTTGCCTTGGTTAGCACCATTTACTGACGACGCATTAAAGGGCTACGTTAAACAGGGAAAAAAGAATTTCATATTAGTCCCGGTAGCTTTTGTTAACGAACACATCGAAACCCTCCACGAAATGGATATCGAATATTGCAAAGAATTAGCCGAGGAAGTATGAGCAAAATTCTATTAATTTTCATTAGCATTTTATAGACCATGGAAATTTAATTTATCTTTATATTTACAGCTTGGCATCGAGAACATAAGAAGAGCTGCTGCACCGAACGATCATCCTGTATTTATAGATGCTTTAACAGATATTGTTATGTCGCACCTTAAGTCCAGCCGATCGATAACTCCCAAGTTTTTAACACGTTGCCCTCATTGCGTAAATGAGAATTGTGCAAAAAGTAAATCATGGTTTGCACAGATTTGTCAAGGATGAGTGTAGGGAAAAAATTTTTCCATTATTATTATTATTATTATTATTATAAATATAACACTGAAAGTTTATGGGAATGAGCACAATATTATTATTTTTTTAATCAGTGTATTGAAAATACTTTGTTATTATGTCATTGTTATGTATAGAAAAACAAAGGTTGATAGTATTAATTTGACAATGTGCTCTATAATGTTTTAAATTATAGGAAAGGAAAGAAATGTATATTATGGCTTTGTTTCACTGCTTTGCCATTAAAATATAACGATTTATTATCATATATTTCTGTGGTTATTATTATTCCTAATCCCTTTAATGTTTCTGCCATTTCCGAAATTTTATATGACGACATTAACGGATGTCAGCCACCGAGGATTTTTAAGATTTGAATATTTAATGAAAAATTCGATATTCTCATATTCCGTTTCGCATTGAATTTTGTAGGATAGGGAGATTATATGCAATGGAATATTGTATCTAATAAATATTTCATAGTGATTGTTCGTAAGATTTAGCCAGTAAAAAATTCTTATAAAATTTCTTCGCTGATAATTCTTCGAATTATTTCCAATCAGAATTAATTTTCACATTCAAGATATAATAACATTTTGTACCCTCAAAATACTTCTCTTTTATAATTTGATTATTTCATTACATGATTGTATATTATAATTTTACCAGCTGGTTGATATTTATATTGCAGAAAATTCTGAAACGACTCACAAGCTGTACATACATTAACGAACACATTACACGTTGTTTTTTTAAATGTGTTATATAAAACGCGGTAAACTAAACCGAATAAATCCGCGAAACAAGAGCAATTAATAACGCAAACAACAATGTGTTAAAATTACTAAAATATGCGAACACAACACACGTTTACTCTGTTTAAGGTAGTTCTAGCTGGATTCAGAACTAAAAGTTTCTTCATTAGAAATGAAAAAAATTGAGTAAGAATTAATGCAGGAGCTATCTTCACAGAGGTCATTTCATTCACTTTTTAGACATTAAAAAACATCTTTCTCTATAACTATGAAGTAAAAAATTATAAAAACATTCAATAATATTCCAAAAGCATAAAATAATACATTGCTAATTTTTTATTAGAATCCATCGACTCGTTTTTCCATTAGATAAATAAAAAAACATTTTACGGACTCAGCAAAAACTTTTTTCCATAAGGCCCATATTAAATATGTTATTTTTAAGCACGATTTATTCATAAACCGTGTGGACGAACTAGTTGAGATTCCTGTTATAATTATAAAATATCATGAAGAATATATTTTCAAAATTTTAAGGAAATCTATCGAAAAATGATAAGTGCCTAAGAACTACCTTAACGAAAATTCAAAATTCCTTAGACTTAACAAGTGCGATCACTAAATATACTTTGCCGCGTCTATTCCCAACCTATTGAAAACGTTACACTGTTTGTCGAAAATTTCCCGAATAGTTTCCACTACACTGTCGATTATTGGAAACAGAGAAACAGTAGGTGGTAGGAGTTTGTTGCATTTGCGATTGTATCCCTTCGATTTCTTCACAGGTTACTCCTAAGGGAGTTATCGCGGCGATAACAGAAAGCGTCTGCGGTGCTCGAGGTATCGAACGTGAGTGGCGCGGCGCTGGGTGCCGCGACGCTGGCTGCCGCGACGCCTATATAAATGCTCGTCGGCGGCTGGCGCGCTCAGTATGTGTCATGCCGTGCGAGCGCGAGCGTCGTCTGTGATGGCGGCTCGAGTGCGGTTGAAGATGCAATGCGGCACAGCCGTATTGCCGTTTGTTGTTATCGTCGTGATGTGCGGTGTGGATCTTGTGTGTGGAATGTTCGAGCATCGTCACTGCAGTCACGAGCATCCCCGGGCACACGAGGTAACACTTTGAAAAAAAGACGATTTTCTTTCAGTCTCCTGTCTTTCTCTCTGTCTCACTCTTTCTCTTTTCACCTTTGTCGCCGCTGTTCGCTTGGTAGACGCACGCTGGACGAGCAATTCGACTTCTCGTCGCCAGTGCCACATCCCTCCTACTGCTTTTTCTTGTCGACCTATGTCTATTTCTCTCTCTTTCTCTTACTCTTTCACTCTCTCCTCCTTTTCCTCTTTCTATTTTATCTTCTCTCACTCTCTTTTTCCATCGTGAAGATCCTTTCTCTCTTTCTACTCATATTAAATGAATCCTGTTTCGCTTCTGTAAAGGAAGAAATCGCGTGCTTTCGGCGAAGCGTGCGTTTCACGTGTCACGTGCTCCACTGTCTCTCTTGCGCGCTAGTGTTTCGCGTGCGTCCCACTTTGCTCCAAACCAATGGACACCATTCTAGTATATTCATTGAGCATTTAAATGCTCCACGTTATCGTGATCTCGATCATTGTACTTTCGAACGGTTCGTCGTCTGTGTTGTTCCGTGTCGTTCTTTTAATAAGTTTTTATTTCAGTGGAAATTTCATGCTCGTAGAATTGATACGCAGTTGTTTCTCATTTAGTATTTATCAAAGGATATACGTAAATATAGTCGAATATCATGCTATCGTAAAATTGGAGTAAATTCTAATGCGCAAATCGTTTCTATTTTCTTTTGTATCGAAAGTCCGTAATATATTCTACGTATAAAATTTCGTAGAATTATTCCATACAGATATTAATCCAGTTATACTGAAGTACTTATAAGATTTATTCGATTCGGAGTAGTAAATTATCATATAAAAATTGTTAGCTTTCGATCTTAAGTTCTTCATGCGTTCTACATGGGTGTTATGGTGTTTGTAAAGTATTATTATTGTACATCTTATGCTCGGTGGAAATTTGCTGAAAAAAGTATCGCAAAATTATCTTTAATCTCGGAATTTAAAGTGAGATGTTTTGTTTTGAAAACTTTAATACAGTGGCGAACTCCACGCACGTTAAGTATGTGTAACGTGACCTTCCAGCCAGTAAGAAAAGAGTGTTTATGTTCAACTCTTTGGAGTGGACCTTTCAAGGACCTGTGATGGTCCATTACCGACATTTGAGTCGTGTTTAGCGTGCTACCGGGTTTAGATTATGGAAACAGTAGATTCTTTTGTCAATAAGGATTATATGTGATCTCTCTTCTCCACATGTCCATTTGCAAAGATTCTTCTCCTGATTAGAACAATAATCACAGTAATTTCTACATGAACAGTAATTTATGGTAGAACGGTTCATTTCCAGTCCATGATACTTTGCAAACCTACATTAATTTAACATGTGCAACGAGACAAATGCAATGAAAAAATAAAGAAAGAATCGACTTTGTATCTCAAGATTAAAAATAATTTTATAACAGTATTTGTTTCTTTCCAAATCTTCAGTTATGTAAAAGTGTACAATAATGTTTGGATGATGGCATCAAATATTTTTAAAACGTGCTGTAAAGGTTGTTACATTATTTTTCTTATGAAAAGTTTCTATTGTCGTAATAATAGAAATAATGTTTCATATAACTATGTATTATCGTAAAAAAGTATGATCAGAAAATTGTTAAAGCATTGGATTCTAGAGTGAAAGAAACAATTTCACTCTCTATGAAAGCATGTCATCAATGTGATATGGAATTTAAACCAATCTCCTCCCTACACATTTCGTTCCAATTTCGTTTAATGAGATAATGCATAATTTTCCCCTACAAATGAGAGAGAAAGAGAGAGTATATGTGCATCCTTGTATTTTTTGTTTAGGAAAATTCGTGTCATTTTGTCTCCAAGTTTCATAAGTTATCATTCCTTTATTAATGCTCGATTGCATATTCATTACCACTTTAATTACGTTAAATAATAATTTTGTTAGTGAGTAGTACTAGATAGAACCTATCATTGGTTTTAAAGACTAGCATTGCTTTTTTCGCATGAACCTCTTATTTGTTTTTTATAATTTCTTACGACTTCCGGAGTTGCAGAATGACTGTACACATACTTTAGAATCACGAACTTTTACGATGACTTCTGTGATGCCAATTGATCTCGGGTATTTTAAGATTAATCGTAATTCATTTTGCTTTCTTCCATTAACCCTTTGCGGACTAACGACGCATATATGCGGTCTGAGAAAAAAATTTAATTATAGTTTATCGCCGTAAGTATACACAGTTAAAATTGAAAAATTCGATTGCATCCGATAAGATATGATTAAGAAGAGAGTAATTTATAATTTATATACATTAGTAGCCGAAATTTCTGATAAAAAGGTGGTTTTGGACAACCAAATAAATAATTATCCGTCAATATCCGGAAATATCTCCGTCCGCAAAGGGTTAATACCTACTTTAGCAGGTTATAAGTTACACTTTAAAATAACGAAAAGTTACGTTTAGATTACGTACGTAGTACTTATGGACGTACAAATAGAAGAGATTAAATAAAATTTATATTTGTGGACATACTAATCATTATTTCTCTGAGTTAAATTCACTTTATATACAGGGTGCTCCACGTAACTTGTGCACCTCGAATAACTTTTAAAGTATGCGTTGCACAAAAGAATGTTATATACAAAAGTTACATGGTTGAAAAGGTTACACTATGTAGTGTGTTAATTTTTTTTATAGGTGGAGGCGTTTCGGAGATTTAAAGGTCAACTTTGTTTTGTTAAACGGAATACTATATTTTTTATTCCAAACTATGGTAGAGTATCGAATTGTAAGCAAAAAAGTATTGACCATTGTTAGCCCTAATCTTAATAGGTTACGAGTAATTTCACTTTATTACTTGACAATTTTCTTCACGTAATATCAAATTGAAAATTCAACCTTATCACAGATTTCCGCAGGACTCTGTCTCCAACTTGATATTAGGTGAAGAAAACTTTTCAAATCTCCGAAACGCCTCTACCTATAAAAAAATTAACAAACTACATACTGTACCTTTTTAAACCATGTAACTTTTGTATATAACATTCTTTCGTGCAACGCATACTTTAAAAGTTATTCGAGGTGCACAAGTTACGTGGACCATCCTGTATTTTTAGATACTATTCTCTCATGCGATAAGGTCTCTAGTGAAACCTCTACATGTAAATTTTCATTATGCCCTTCTTCCGTATATTTATCTTTGTCGTAAAACTATTGTAACAAAATTTCCGAGGATTCAAAAAATTATGTACAATTACAATACAGATCCATTTAATTCATATTGATCGAATAAAAATTTACATGGTTTTAATTAATTTGAACAACTTATAAGTTATTGAAATAACTTATATGTATGCGGAACTTTTTCTTTTTTTACTTAGTTTTTGAACATTTTACCAAAAGTTTGTACATTTGACCACAAAATGTAGATTTGTCATTTCACGATGGTCAAATGTACGTCTCATAAATACTTTTCAAAATTTGTTTACTTTTAAGACAAGTATTCGTTGAAAAGGGGAAAGCACGAGTTTGTTCATTTCGAAAAAGGTAGTCACGAATGTATTTTTCGATGTCCGCGAAACAAGTGCTTTTAGAGAGTACACGTGCCCATTGAGGTTTTTCCATGACACCTTTGACTGTTCTTTGTACACCGTTCCCCTAAAATCATATTCTTGACCTCTGACCTTTACCTCTGAATTTCGATGACAAAGTTTTATGTTTTAATTTTTAAAGGAAGCGTTTTTTTATCTCTTTTTTGTCTAGGAAAAACATTCGTTTCCTTTTTTCCACGTTCAGATAGACAAATTTTACTCTGTTCTGCTTTTGTGGAAAGAAAGGCAGAAGAAAAGCGGTAACAAAGTCGTTGACTTTCCTCCGTTCCGTTACTTTGCTTTCATGAAATCAAGACATAATAACCATTTGTTTTCTTTTTTAAATTATTCTATCTTAATTGTCTCCTTCTTCTGAAAAACAAATTCAAGAATGCATGTTGTTTTAGAAGAAGCAATCAGAATTAATTAGACAAAATCTAATGATTGGTGGAACGTTTACGTTTAGAGGTCATAAGTTTAATAACAAAAAAGCTGCATTTTCAACTGATGAACGCAATGTTTAGTGTAAGTAATAAAGATATAGTTAGTCTTCTATTAAATATAATTTATTAGTAAAATAAGCAAATCTGTATAAAAATCTTTAACGTTTTATTATATAAAAAATATACGACGTATATGTAACATGTAAAATCTTCGATCAGAGAATATCTTATTTCATTCTACTTTCAATATAGTGCTCCTTAACACTAGATTTACCAGCGCGAAATCTATTGTATTTAAATACGTTAAATATGTACCTTGAAGAAAGGAAAATTAAGAGGTGGAAAAGATGATAGATTCGGTAATTTATGTTTCATATACGATGGACGAAGAATATTTATTCTATGGCTCTCTCATAAACCTGTAGAATTTTTGGAAAAAATTGTGTACCAGTCATTTTGACTGGCTTGGTAAATCTAGTGTTAAAACAAATCCCGTGAAAAGAAGGGATCGCAGTGGCATGGGCCTGATATCTCGAGTTCACGTTTTACATATACATACAAACAACTGTGCCTAACGACGAGGTCGATCCATATCGTTTAGCAGTTCTATTTGGTCATCTAAATTAGCCAGACACGAACCCTTTAATACCATCATTAACCCTTTTAATGCCGAGTGAAACCATTGTACCTATGCGAATAATACCAGGCCAGTTTGGTGAATTTGCTAAAGTTTGGGAAAAAGCTCATAAAAACTATAAATGATATTTACAAAATTCAAAGGGCAACATATTACGAATTGAAGAAATAATAAACTAATGGCAATTGTATTTCAAGATTTGTTGAAAATCATACGAATAACATTAATATAAAACATTATGAAGAACGTAGAAATGAGTTTTTCTTCTATAAAGAGTATTTGCACATAACAATAATCATCATTTGATCACTGTTTTATGTAGGTCACGTAGTATGAAGTATAAATATTATATTTTCAATCACTTTTAACAAAATAACTAATATTGGACTTTAGTACTACAGGATAATTCTATGATGCATGACAATATTCGGCTACAGTCGGCATAGAATATAACAAAAAGTTAAACTCAAAAATAATCTCTTCAATTCTTTTGCAATTAAATTAGACCATGTGGATCGTTTTAGAAATTTATTTTGAGATCAAATTTTCTCGCAACACAAATAGCAAAACGCTATCGGATATGCAACGATATAACGTCATTCTGCACTAAAAGGGTTAATGCCATCATTAATACCATTAATAACACCATCACTATTATTATACTAATCAATATTCTTCTTTTTTTAACTATATATACACACACTTCAGTTATTTGTTAATTTGTGTTATGAGTTTCATATTTGGACCGTTTATTTTGAAAGTGGTGTAAGTCCATTTGCAGCCTGTAAATATACATAATTTTAGTTAAATTCGCCTAAAAGAAATTTGTATAATCAAATTAGATATTGATAAATTGATAGAAACATTGTCAGATTCGTCATAATTAACCAATATTTTTAAATTGACAGATATGCTAACCTTTAAATATCTCGAAACAAGAGAAAATGGACTTACACCACTTTCAAAATAAACGGTCCATTTATTTAACCCCTTGCCGTGACATTTCTTCTGTGATTAAATGTGCAATGATTCTGATTTAATTACTAAAATAACAATCTAACCCGTAATGTCGAATATAGTAAATGACTTAACAAGATATTGAATAGCATAGAATTAATTTTATTTTATCAGGACCCACTGATATTTGTAATAAAATAATTTTTGGAGCACTTCAAAATTGGCTCTTCCATTTCTCGCGTCACTAGTAGCACTCGTTATTTTAACGGCAAGGGGTTAATACCCTTACTACGCCAAAAACTAATATTTTCTGTAACAAGATCACGGTAGATATCAATTTCTATGATATGATCAATGATTGACAATATTGTAAATAATAAAATGTACAGTCATGTATTTTTACAGTTAATATCAAATCTATGCACGTTGACATTATGGTACTATAACTGGGCTGGGCCATTACAGTATAAAGTAGTTCATACAGATGGCTAATAAAGTAACGACCTTGCTCGAAGCGACTACAAATATACTATATAATTCGATAGACGGCTAGGTAGTTATGTACGTTCGATATTAACTGCAAGAGAATGAACTCTAGAAGTTTCAATACTGATTGAAAACGTAACAATTTTCAAAGAAACGTATATAAACGTTTACGGTCCATACATGAAATTCTAAGATTTTAATATCACGGAAAACTTGGAATTTTCACTTTACTGGACCTATGAAGCTTGCTGCTCATTCGTTCCCCATTTGATATCTGATAAACTAGTTATGCTAATATAACCAGTGAGATTGAAATACATTATCAAGCAACCGTGGAATCAGAGTAAATTGTTATTATATTATACTTACATACAAATAGTAGTAGATTTGTTTTCTATCAAACGCCTGTAAATTTGTCAGGCCATGAAATAGCCTTCCGTTCATAATGAATTTTATATTTTTAACCAATTTGCATCGTATGACAATATCAAAAATACATCTTAAAACTTAATTGTTAAGTATAACAATATTTTAAAAAGTGATATTGTACTTTAATCGAGGAATGTTGTTTAAATAATTTAGGCTGCTCGTATATACTGCTATTCACTCACAGTACAAATGCATAAACGCATTTTGATAATAGTCACCGTTCTTAAAAATTTTATTATTGCAATATTGCCAAACTATTATTGCCCTTTTCTTAAAGAAGTTCTGTTAATATCCTCAGTGATGCTGAAATATATCAAACAATCATGGAATCAGAATAAATTCTTATATTCAAATTATATCTGTTTCCTATCAATAATCCATAACAATTATCATACAACGAAGCACTCTCCTATGAATTATATCAATTCGATAATTTTAATATTAAGAACCTCGAATGATTCAGTGCCAGAGGGTGATCTCGTTTGAGTCTTCCACTTTCATCCCTTCTCTTCGAAGGCTGACGACTTTTCGAAGGTGAAAGTGGAAGGTTGGACCAGTTGAAAGTGCCAGTGGCCCGCAAGTCTGGCCGGCAGATGAATGCAGGTGCTGGCGCGAGTCTTGCATGCAGATTCCAACTTCCATCGGAGGTTACGTCACTATAATCGCTGTTAACACTTTACCGACTGGTATTTTTTAACAGCTTACCCACTTCTGACCAGTCACTTAGTCGCAAATACTTCTCTGATACCGATATCTCTACAAAAATTATAAATTCTCGTCTCTGAATCCTCGGTACAGTAAACCGCAATGATAAATAACAATTTATTAATTGCCGTGGCAACCGATTAACACATTGTACGCCGGCTAAATATCTGCTACCAAATTAATTATATTTGATAATGTTGCTATTTAAATCAATATAAAATTGAAATGAATTAAGTAATGCACAATTTAAAGGGAATAATATTACTTTGTTTGTCTACTTTACCGTTTTCTTCAAGATAAAATAATATAACTAATATTGATTGGTAAAATCTAAAATCATATATTTGAAATCCCGCATTATCGCGGGACCGGCTTACAATGTGTTAGTATATTAAAAATCCAAAAGTGTTGGGCCCGAAAAGCCTATTAACACTTCATCGACTGGAATTTTTTAACATCCTATTCACTTCTGATTGGTCACTTGCACGCAAATATTTCCCTGATACTGATATCTCTTCTAAAATTGCAAAGTTTCTTCACTGAGTCCTTGGGACAGTTAACCCATTTGCATCATAGCGCGGAATAATCCGCGAGCCTCGACTGTCTGCTATCACCAAGCACGGAATATTCCGCGAGCACGCGACTCTCTTCACATACGACCGATCGCGCGTGGTGATATGGGCCAGTTGTTAGTTGAACGTCGCAGATGCCTTAAGGTTATTCGCCCTTTAGAGCAATGTATAGAAAAAATTCTAGAAATATGATATTATTATTTATACACAGCTCATACATTTTACTGATTTTTTTGAAAAATATTGGTCGTATAGTTTTTGAATAATTAAATATTGGATATGCGACTTTTAACACACGATAAGTGGGAGAACTTGCCGGAAATGTCCTATTTATTGAAATTTCACATAATTGGCTATTCAAAAATGTTCAAAAAACTTATTATTCAAAACTTTAACCGTTTTAATTACTATAAAAATTATAAAACATATACATTCACGTGTAATTTTAGACCAATATTTATTCAAAATAATGAAAAACTAGTGAGACAACCATCAGCCATGACAGAGGCTTGGTTCATGTTTGACTGCAAAGAAATTTGGCAACGCTGCATAAAAAGTGCGAAATTAAAAAATTAACTACATATAGTTTATCTACTACTATGCGTGATAACATATAATTGCGTTTATAATAATATTTATTTTTCATTCTATGGTAATAAAAAAATTTGACAAGGAAATAAAAATAAAACTATTTGTTTACAATACACTAATTATGGATGAATATAATATACATGTATGAATATACATTTCCATGCGTTGTTGCCAAATTTATTATATGACACATAATACGATCATCGAGTAGCATTTAATTTTTAATTTTTAATTATTAATAGTGTGAAAAATTTAATGAAATATTATTCAGTTTTGTGTAAAAATTAAAAAAAAATAATTTTCAAACTCGAAATTTTTTTTCCATTAAAAAAAATACAAACCGTTAACGACTAATACGGTTCTAGACCAATGACCTTAACACGGCACCTTAAGTAGGCGCATGATGCAAATGGGTTAACCGCAATGAAAAATAATAATTTATTAATTGCCGTAGCGACCAATTAATAAGTTAAGAGTCGAAAAGTGTTGGGCCCGAAAAGCCTATTAATCGGCTACCGGTCGGTAAAGTGTTAATAGGCTACCGGTCGCTAAAGTGTTAAGAAAGAAGCTGACATTCTGAAGAACGTAAAAACTTGGGAAGTCGTGATCCTCTCGGTATTAATCGACAAATGTATCGATGCCGTTTCTGTATTTGTACTTAATCTTCAAAATACCGCTGTAGACTTTGTGTTTATATTATGAACTCGATGTTAGCACGTTGAAGGTGATTGACGACCTACAGGAGTTTCAAAACGAAAAATATGTAAAGAAGAAATACAATATGATGTACAATTGATAATTGATTTATCGTATTTTAAATGTGACTCTCCATCAATTGAAATTATACGCCTGCCAGTACACATATGTTGCTTGTTATTCAAGGTAGCCAATTAATCTTTTGTTCTTCCGTCTTTCCGTCGAAATATGGTACATAATTGTTCACATTTGTCATAATTATATCAGAAGCAGGGTTTTTCATCAAACTTTCACCATTGTATTGGATATTCACAATGATTATGTTTTCAATTATATAGCACTTTTTTGCTATTTAAATTAGTTGCATTATTTGATTAGAACTGATAGTAAATGTATATAACTTCGAAATCTGCTGATAAACATTTTCTAAATTATAATTCAAAAATTTTACAGATCAGTATTTAATAATGGAAGTTCAGTATCTGTATTCATATATATATTTTTTATTCGCTTTTATCAAAAATTAACTCGTTGAATGTCGTAGAATTACTGGCTCTATTGAATTCAATGAAATTTTTAATAATTTTGAAATTAAGTTGGGCATTGAAAAAGTAAAGTCGTGATGACCTATAAGATTTTTTGTCTATAGACATACGATTTTAAAAAGTGCCCCTTCGATAGAAATCACAAAACTGAAGAAATACAGGTGACATTCGACGTGTTATTAAACTGTCTGTGTTCAACGATATTCCTAATTGAGTGTAAGCACTTAACATGTAATACTTGTGTTAATTGCATATTAAATATGATACAGCAGTGGATCTAGTAATTCGACACAATATTATAATAATTAGTTTATAAACATCCGTTTAATATTGAATACAAAGCAAGCACAATAATTTCACAATCAGGCAATTCAATAAATGCGAGAGTAACGTTATAGTACAATTGCGAGTTTTCGAAGTTTTATTAACAGTTACATAGGAAATTTAGACTTTAAAGATAATTTCTAATACTATTTCCTTATTATGCGGTAGAAAGTGAAGTACTTTCGACACCAAAGATACGCTGATTGTATATTCTATAATGGTATAGTTACAAAGAGATAACCGCACAGGGAAAAGCCCTGTGGACTCCAGAAGAGATTACTAGTTTCATCTCGTCCTTTGGGAATAACTTCCACCATGTTTCCCGTTTAGAACCAAAGCGCTGTATTCTCTGACTCGTCAAAATACAAATAGGAATAAAAATTGAATTAGTGGCCCCTTCGATATTTCGCTTTTCGACATATCGTGTTATTCGAAAATAATTGTTAGATTTGGAAATCGTTCTTTCTTTATACAACGATTTTTATTTGTAATTTTTTTTTCCGTATCAATCTAGTAGATAATCATCTATACAATTATTGAAAAATGTTTCGCCAAGAATCCAATGTTAATTAACTCTTTCAGACCCGAACATTTTTTGGTTTAAGAAAAAATTATTTGTATACTAAAATTAACTTAATTCATGTGAATGAAAGCAACAGTATACTTTTTACAAAAATATTTATTTATTTATTTATAATTTGTAAATGTACATTTTAATGGACATATTGTCCTTACGCAAAATTTGTAACATTAAGGAGATCCTGGGAAATATTTGTATAAAAAGATAAAATTCATTAGGTGTTGAAAGAAAGTTTAAACCTATACGTAATAAAATACAGCACGAAAAGTATTATGTACATTATAATGTGCACAGGGTCCGAAGGGGTTAATAAAAATTATTTGACACTGAAGTTCAGTATACTTTTTGATTGTTCGTTTTCTTTAAGATTGGTCTTTCTATAGAACAGAAGAATTTCTCTCACAATAGATGGAAAACCTTGTTCCTTTATCATTTAACACGTTGACCGCCGTGGTCACCGGTGACCACCGCTATTGAATTTGTTACGTCCTAACCAAAACCTCGTTACATCAATCGTCACCATTATTATTATTATTGTTATTGTTATTATTAGTATTATTATTATAAATGTACTATTATCATGTAAGATAAACACACACATACACATGCATACCGACTTTCCTAAGGACCCATCCTACTCCTCGTAAGCCTCATCCCCACCTTTCGAGGCCCCTGATCCCCACTCCTAACATCTCTTAATTTTCCGCATCCACGACTTCCTTGAAAATGTGCACTTCCATTTTACCTTTTCAACAAAAAACAACATTTATATTTCTACTTTTCAACGTTACACACACACACATTAATATAAAGAAATAAAATAGATATTATAAAATATAACAAACTTATATACAGTCGACCCCCGGTAATCCGGCCCCTGTCTAATCCGTCACCCCCTGTAATCCGACATGCCTATAACATGTAGGTACAGTCGAGTTGAGTTATGAAAAAATATGGTAAATCGTTCGGGAACGCCCGGACAAACATTAACATAAATGTTTAGTTATTATTTTTCTGTAAGTTCTAGAGCAATAATTATGTTAATTTTATAATAAACCCTAAGCTGTTTGTTGTGTTGTTTAATTTACTAAATTCCATATCATATGAATTAGGTATAGTAGATATAGAATCTTACCACCTTGATATTTGATTTGTCGGATTACAATGTACGCTTTTCCAAAAAGTTCCGGACTACAGGGGCCTGTGACAGTACTCTATAGTACGACAAATTTGATAATCCGACACCGCCTTGCAAAACGTTTGTCGGATTACCAAGGGTCGACTGTATTTAGTTTTCGCAAGTTTAAACATTCCCTCACGAAAACAAAGTGGTGCTCGTTTCGTAACGAATTCAATGAAATTTCACGTAATTTTTAAATTGCAATATTTATGACTTTTCAGACACACTGTATATTTCAATATTGGCATTAAAAAGATAAAGGTCTGCCGAATATCTATCTATTTGTATCTTTAAAGTTTCTGCTTTATAAAGATGTGAATTAAACACTAAACGTACCGGCACTTTGCATGTACCTATTCCTGCCATAAGGGGTCAAATGACCCCTCGTGGTATGTAAGGTATGCAAAGAATTATTAACTCGATAAAAATAGGTTAAGAGAACAATGGAAAGCGAGATGCTTAATAATTGGATAGTATAAGAATTTACAAAAAGTCAGATGATCGAAAAAAATAACAATAAATGTACGATTTTTAAGTAAATTTCGAATGGGGTTATTTGAACCAACTTGGTATGTTTAGTGTTAATAGAAAAAGTTTCACTTCAATAGAAATGGCGAAACTAGTAGAATTTCTGTGTCGTTCAATATGTTAATCATCAGGAAAAATTCTGAAACGGCCAGTGACCCAACAATAGGTTAGGTCGGGTTAACCCTTTGGCTTACGATTTATTTTCTGACTGGGCGTATAATGCTTCAAAATTAATTCCTGAAAACAAAAGTTCTCACAGATTTCTGATAATTCGTATAACTGCAAATAATATCAATGGTATAGAAATAACGAGGCCGTTTCGCAACCGGCTGATATTTTCAATTTAATAGTTTTTGAAACACTACAAAATTTCGTATTTTATATTTCGCGCCACGAGTGTCGTACGTTGTTGTAGGCTAAGGGGTTAAGTGCGTTAAACATGCTGAGTGGGGTATTAGATGGCTATGATATCATAAGTCACTGTATTAACAGTGTGTCTCAAAGGTAAACAACATTCCAGTTTCATTCGATCCTTAAGTCGTGAATATTTCATTTCGAAAGTATTTACAACGAATTTCCATTTTTCACTCATCTTTTATGTTCCTAAACGTGAATGACCTTGCGTAACCGTGAACTTTGAAATTGTCTTCTAGGACTACGATCTCGGTTATTTAAGAATTTGCAGTTTGTCGATTAAAAAAGATGAAGATGTTCTTCGAATTCTTCCACGATCAAGATCTGAGAAAAAAAATTCTTCGTTACATCATTGCTCGTTGAAGTGAAACTTTCTTACAAACTTTTTTTTCGTATTTCTGCAATCGTGAGAATTCCTCGGATGGCTGGTTTAAGATGACTTATTCAACGTACAGGCTATTTTCTACCTTGTTAGCAAAATATAATACAAAAAATACTATCTTTAATGCATGAGGCGTTTGAAATACTATCATTCTGATTTCAAAATCACCTTATCTTTCTCCACGACAATCCAGCTTTTTTGTTTTAACATGTTAGCTTAATAAATATTAAACGAAGTGATATTGTACGTTCCTTGAGTAGCTCTGAAGTGGATTTGCAGTGGCCTTAAAGTGGTCTTGAATTGGCCTTGAAGTGGCCTTGAAGTGGCCTTGAAGTGGCCCTGAAATGGCATTGTAGTGGCCTTGACTATAAAAAAAAGTCGTTTAACGGCAGTACCAGCCATATACTTCCAAGTATATTTTCCACGCACATTTACACATAATTCCAAAATTACTCGTTTTTTCGTATTCAAATTCACCCTACTACCAATTACACTTTGACGATCATTTGTCATTACTACATGCATACAAATAGAATACACCTTTGTACATACGTAAATACGACACTATAATGCATTCGACAAAACAGGACCATCACTTGCTTCTCATAAATTGTTTTCCAATTTCTTTAAAATCATTTAAAATTCTTACAATCACCTTCCAATCAGTCTACACATAACCCACATTTCCGCGAATAGCACGTTCGTGCTACAAAGTCATTCTCCCAGCTTCAAACTATGACTTTTACCGAACGAGATTGTGCGGAAGCATTTGGTACGTGAAAGCGTATTCGGTTTAAGAACCGTATCAAAGAGAATTTGAATGCGAATAAAAGTTTACGGTCGGCGTGCCGTGCCGGCTCGATCCTATGCCGACTTTGTGCTCTTGAGTTTTCCGCTTATGAGCCTTCATCCATTCATGCGTAAAACTTTCCCATGCGACGATATATTTCATCGCGAAGTCGTCACGTGCCAATTTCTCGGCATTGTGTTCACCGGCATAATTCATAATTTAGAACAGTCCGCATAATCCAGAAGGACATACCAAGGAGTTGCACTTGAATTATGTGTTTGTTCATTGGCCTTGAGCCAGCTGATTTCTACGAGTTTCCTTACTGCTAGCGGCGAAGTTTGAATATCTGACGGTTGGAGATGGGATTAACAATGTCTTTCTTGTATATTCTGTTTTTGTTTTAAATGTAAAAAAAAACGATAAATGTTTATGAGAATGGGTCACGAGGAGGGTGTGCTATACTGTTATGATGAATAGGACTATTATCGCTTCTGGGTTCACCCAAATAAGAGAATTTTTACTTGAACTGTGTTATATTTAACCCTTTCGATACGAGTGTCGAATATGTCCGGCATCCATCTGATGACCTGCGTGTCCAAGTGCCGAATGTATCCTTAGAATTAATTGTTGAAATGCACATATTATCGCTGAGTTCTTTTATACCGTACAACTTAGTGCAATATTAACATTAGAACGACCGGCGTTAAATGACATTTAAATATATTAAATAAGTATTTTGAAAAAAGGGGAATCAAGAGGCGGAAAATATGATCGGTTCGGAAATCGGTGTTTTATAAGATCAGATAAGAATTTCTAGTCTAGGACTCTCCTATAAACTTAGAGAATTATTGGAAAAAATTGTGAATAAGTCATTTTGACTTGCTTGGTCGTTCTAGTGTTAATAGCATGAAACTAATCTGAACGTTTCCTGATTCACTGATATTTTCTATCTAATTGCGTTTGGAATATTTCAAAATTTCCAGTTCCACTATCACGTCACGAATGTCTCTCGTTATTGTAGGGCAAAGGGGTTAACAGCTTGTACCATTTTTTGGTGACTGCGAGTGCGCAGCAATTTAGAATTAATTGCTGTACTAAATATCTAACCCTGATTTCTATCATAGCTTATACCTTAACGCAATATTAATAGTATAGAAATAATTTCATCCTATCGTGGGCTACTGATATTTCTAATTTCTATACCACTTATTGCATCACGAGTGTTGCATGTTATTGCAGGGCAAGGGGTTAAACACAGTTCTTATTTAACATTTAGGAAAATCTTCGTGCAAAAGAGGACTGACCACGTGCTACGTTCGCACTTTTGACGCGGCATCTTCTACAGTGGGAATGTCACGTTAGACAGAGCGCTCGTATTTGTGAGAACTTGAATGAGAATTAGCAATGACCTATGGAGGAAAGACATAGAGTTTTCAAAGGCTTTCCGAAAAGGTGTGGGAGTAAGATGATAGTACAGTCGAATCTCTCATAATGGAACACTTCGGGACCGGACGCTCTCTCAAAATGCAACATTCCCCTACAGTCATATTCATCCCCACTTCTTGATTATATAGTCTATCTTTCTCATATAGTACCTATCTTCGTCGGCGCAAAGAAATGCGCAGAAATAAAAAGTGAACATAACCTTTCCATACAAACATTTAAATCTTTTCAAATAATATGTCGCGTCATACATCTCAAATTTGATTGGTTAGTAGCATTTAACTGGTGGGGATAGGAGAAGTTTCATTATGAGAGATGACCTTGTTACATTTTGAGAGAGGTTTCACTTTGAGAGGTTACATTATGAGAGATTCGACTGTATATAGAAGTTGAAACGTCGAAGTAGGAAAGTAAAGATTTTTTAGACTTGGAACGGTGATTTGGGGACGAGTAAGGATGGTGGTGAATGATGGTGTCGCTGTGGTACAAAACATTTGTGATTACAAAATATTCGCCAAAGTTATCTTACATACTGGTAATAGATGGGAGTGTCGGTACATTACGGTACTATGTAACTGTAACGAATGAATTTGGTTACCTGGTTGTTATATGAGTTATTTAACCCTTTTAGAGCCGGACGACGATATATCGCCGTTAGCAATAGTGTTAACACTGGATATCGAAGGGTTAATATTCACTTTCCAATACGATATTAGTAATTTTATGATAGATAATTGTAAACACACAGTTTATGCTCTATATTACGTGTTTTATCCCAACTATTGCCAAACGACAATTCTTTATTCGCAATTACATTTGTTATTAATTCCATCAATTTTTTCGCTCGACACTAAAAGGGTTAAATTGGAAAGAAGGGTAATACATATATAAAGGGTGCCCCAGCCGATTTTGACATCTTGATAACTTCGGTATTGTGGCATGTAGAGAAAAATGTTTCATAGGAAGCTTAAATGGTATCGAGTGGAGCATAATCTGGTGCCATTAGTTTTTCCGTAGGTGGATGCGTCAAGGACATATGAAGGTCAACTTTGTTTTTTTAAATAGAATGAGGTACTTTTCATGCATTAAGCGATACAGCTAGACATTCTTTGTAAAAAAGTACTGACCTGTGTATGTCGAAAAGCTAATAGTTAAGGAGATATTTCAGTATAAATAATCTAAATACAAAGGCATCACTCCTGCCGCATTAGGACGTGAGCTCTGTTTATCTGTTTATCTGTCTGTCACCTGATTTAACGCCACCCGACTTTTTCTTATGGGGCTACAGTAGAATCCCTCTAATGTTGCTCCCTCTAACGTTGCTCTCTCGCTAATGTTGACAGGATACTCCCGTTACTGTTACATGTATTTTCCCCCACATGGATTTTTTATTGCTCAATAGAATTTTAGTTTCGTGGCGCGTTATGTGGGTTTGGATGTTTACATGAATCCTTCACTCAAGTTTCAATTCTATGCATGCTTATGCGCATAGGGGAAAATAAGTCATGAAAAGTGGGGATAGAAGGGAGTGTCAACATTAGTGAATGATCCTGGCCCGAGTTGTCAACATTAGAGGGATTCTACTGTATTTAACACGTTGAGCGCGGCGCCGATATTGCTGTCCTTTCCGCTCAGCCGGCAGCGGGCGAACACTTAACGGCGAGCGTTTGGGCAAAATTTGAGACGACTGCCATAGAATGAACAGAGGTCTGCCTTGTTTTAACTTCTTTTCCGGACTGGGACAATGATGCAGTCAATGCATATGTATACAAACAACAAAAGGACAACGTCTAAAAGACGATCAGTTAGAAAGAAGCTACGGAAGTGTAGAGACGATTTCGATATTGTTCGGGATATTATGAGAAAAATTCAAGGCTATTGGACGCAGGACAGCTGGAAATTTGACTAAAAAAGTCGTCACATTTTATTACCACATTTATTTTTTAATTTTTATACTGTCGGTCCCAGGGACCAACGCTGTCCAAACGAAAAGTACACTGTCGGTCCCCAGGGACCGACGCCGCACTCAACGTGTTAAAGTTGTAAAACGCGACCCTTTAAACAGGGTTTAAATATGTGCTTGAAGCGTAAATATTCTATCTCTATTCGTTTAAAAATGCGGCTCATTTTTCCGTCTCGGGAGCCTCACGCAAAAACCCACGACTGGAAAATTATTATATTGGCGTAGATCTGTTTAAAGGGTAAACGTTTTACAGGTTACCCTGTTTAAAGGGTAAAACGCGAAAGTTTCTACTAAAGTGAGTGATATGAAGCAGCACAGTATCGATGAATGTGGCAAAATATCAGCCGATACATTAAATAACGTAGGCCAGTCCTAACTTGATCGATTTCAAAAATACTGTGATGCAAATGGTCGTTATATTGAACCATACCTGTAAATAAATGCTAATGTAATTACGAATTTTAGAATTATTTAAATTGAAATATCTCCTAAACTATTAGCTTTTCGACATACATAGGTCAGTACCTTTTTTATAAAAAATGTCTAGCTGTATCGCTTGATGCATAAAAAACTACCTCATACTATTTAAAAAAACAAAGTTGACCTTCATATGTCCTTGACACGTTCAATTACGGAAAAACTAATGACACCAGATTATGCCCCACACAATACCGAAGTTATCAAGATGCCAAAATCGGCTGGAACACCCTGTACAATAGCCTTATGGGTCGGATGAATAAAATATTTTTTAATTAACATGTCCGTTGCTATTGTCCTCTGTAGCGACCCGTTATCAAAGATCATCTGGCGATATTAAAATTATTCAGAAATTAATATAATTTGTTATATGCTTCAAGTCCTATAATTTCGTGTATCTACATTCTGCAATGTTGTTTGTTAGGAGATATTTCTCACAAAAAGGAAAGCATATACATTGTATAGCGTAAACGTGGAAATGTGTTTATAGGTCTGCATTGGGAATAGAGTTAAATGCTCGCACTCCCAATTAGAGAATTCGAGTTCAAATCTTGGTCACCTTTGGCAGAATTTTTCTACTTAAGGTAGTTGCTCCACGCAGGTACCGTCGCTAGATCGGGTTCATCCCCCCATAGAAATAAAATTAGTATTTTCTACGGAATGTATTAGGAAGTTGTTCCAAAATATAAAATATTTCATTTTAGAGTTTTTGATATTAAAATAAAACTAAAATCCAAAATTAATCATAATGCAACTTGAAAAAAATTTTTAAATCTGCACTTTAATTATGCTACGTTATTGAAACACACATTGTGCTTATTCCGTATATGTACACACGTACACTGGTTATCAGGTTATCTGTTTAACCTGTACATATGTATACTGTCATATGGTATCTATAGTAATATCCCCTCCTCTACTAATAATTATGAAACGAAGACTTTAGTTTTCCATAATTATGAAAAACGAACTGGTAACAGCATGTTTTTTTTTTCTAAATGATTCAGAATATATTATTCTATTACACTGTAGTTTTTCATTTCAACGTTGTTTATTTTCGCCACAATAAAAATTAATATATCCTACTTTTCCACGCTTTTCCAATGCAGTGTATACAAAAGTATCATTTTTAATTGCAATTATTTAGCGTATAACGTGGTGAACGGTCATCAAATTTCACTATCATATGTATTACATATCTATTTATATATAGTTCAAGTTTGAACAACTTCTTGTTTATTTCGAATCATGAGACAACTACCTTAATATGTTATAAGACGTACTCTTTGTGGTTCGGCATCCACTTTAAACTGTAGTCCTATAGAACAGTTTGCAGTAAATTTGAACGATAGGTGCCAAGTTACAGCATAACCGACGTTATTGATCTGACCAAAATCCATATGGACTGTGGGGCGTTCATTCAAATTTCGACGTCAGGAATTCTACATTAGTAGAAAACAAAGAAATTTACTCACTCCGTTCGTTTAAGAAAACTTACAACACTCAATGCTTACTGAATGTAAGTTTTATTACAAACCGTTAATTAGTCGGGGGGCATATATCCTGAGTGTTACAGCGTAGAATTAATTTTAATATACAGTTCGACAGATGTAAACGATATTCGCTATTCATAGAGTATTCGTAGGTTAACTGAAGTTGTAGGCAGATTTTTAAATTCTGAAGAAACATTTAATTTATCATCGTCGTAAAAATTTCATAAAATCGGAAATTTTATGTTCACCTCAAATAGATACAATCTTTTTCTGAGTATTAAATCAACGCAATCGGTTCCCTATGAACATTGTATTCGCATTAACGACTTTTCGGAGACAAACATCTGGTACACTTAATTAATTCTGCGTCTGACGATTTAATTAAAACTTATAAGTTCGTAACTCTTGCCGTTGTCGTAAGCCAGCTGTACGAACTCACTACAAATTATCCATACTCGTAGAAATGATTTCAATGAAACTTTTAAAAAATGACACAATAGTCGAATAGTCTTTTATACTTAATATTGAATTGATAAAATATTTCAAATCTTCGATGAAACGACACAGTTTGGAACGCTTCTAATATACATGCTGCTAATTTAGTTTTTTGCCTCTACTTGCTGTGCTATGTAAAAAACGATGTTATTAGGTTACTAAGGGACCACAGTTCAGTATTAGTGAAACTTCCTGGAATAACGGGAATATCAAGGGAATCGGCGCTACCGCATGAAAACGAGCTCGACACGCAAACTGCAAAAATCGAGCCTTTTTGAATCTTTTATCATTGTGAAAAGTAGCAATAATGCACACTTAATTCGTTAAAAATATTACACGTATTCTTACACATTTAACACGTGCATATATTTAGTAGTACGTCAGAATAATATTATACGACTACTTCCGGTTAGCTCTGGTTATTATACTACATAAACCGGTCACTGTTGGGTAACGTTGCATTCTACTTTTAATTATACTCACTGTTAGTCAAAGATTTCAGTAATTTAAAGGTCGATATAAAACCTTTCACAAGGAGGATTTAGATCTGAGAATTATTTAAAGATTGATAATTTCATATAATTATATTTTTTTATGTTTTTCTGAAATATATTCAACGACAAAATATTCTACGGTGTAATTAATTATCTGCTTATACAGATAGTGTGCTTGGGTGGTTTGATTTACGCAATTTAAAATGTATGCTTTTTGTGTTTGTCAGTTTTGTTGATTTGTTTGGTTGTTGATTTGATTTGTATCTATTAATTGACGAGTGATTGATTTTTCCCTTTTACGAAGTTATAGGTAACGATGTATTCTACGTAGTAAGAGATGTTAAAATAGTTACAGAGGCCATTGATTATAAGCTATTGCTGGGAGGTCGAAATTGAATAATTGGTTCGTCGTCTTGGCGCCAAAGGGATGGTGTAATTGGCTGTACGAAGACATCTCGTGCTGCTTAAGTAAAAAGCTTCAAATAGGAATACACTAAATCGTAAGCTCAGTTCACCGAGTTTCAGAGTGGACAAATATTACGCCGTGATTTATATCTCACTATTATAATTATGTCGTAAAAAATGTGTAGTCGAAGTTAAGCATGATTGAAATTATCCGATGATTTGTATTGGTGTTGAGAAATTTATATTTGTAAAAAATTTTAATGCGAGTGGAAAGCTAGATGAATGTAAGGTAAGGTTGCGTAAATCGTACCCCTTAAGAAAAAAATAGGTATAAATCGTAAAATTTATGGAAAAAATAAAAATTATGTGTGGTATTAGTATCATCTGTTTTCGTTGATGATATTTATGACATTAAAATTTCTTGCATACTTATTCTTTTGGATGAAATTAATAAAATGTATAAGAAATCGCACTTTATACGATTTAGGAAATCAGTGTCTTAACACTTTACCGACTGTTATTTTTTTAACATCCTACCCGCTTTTGACCGATCACTTGGTCACAAATACTTCCTTAATACAGATATCTATTCGAAAATTACAAATTCTCGTCACCGAGTCCTTAACACAGGTAACCGCAATGATAAATGATAATTTATTAATTAGAGTGGCAATCAATTAATAAGTTAAAAGTTCAAAAGCGTTGGCTTCGAAAAGCCTATTAATAGGGTTCCGGTCGGTAATGTGTTAAATCGTTTCACATATAGCTTAAATCGTACCGACGTTTAAATTTGGACAATTATAACAAAACTTTCTTTTTCTTGATTAATTTATTTATACATTTAGTTGCAACAATGATCGCAAAGATATTTTTTAATTTTTTTGTCAACTCCCGCACATAAATATATATATTTTCCTCACGGTCTTTCTTACAAATATTACAAAACCGAGCGTTATTAACAATTCTAAAGCAAAGTCAATGGGTGGCAGTAATACCGAAAGGGTTCAATCAAAGTTATGTAATAATAAATAGTAAACTCCTAAGTTGTACCGGTACGATTTAGAATTTCATGTAGGTACGATTTAAGATACGGCACAATTTATAATTCTAATGACCGTAGCTAAACACTGAATAAAGCTAAAAGGATTTTGTTTGCGGTAAACAACTCCTTCAATGCTACTACTAGACTTGAAAATATGACGCATGATTTTGTCAATAATGTGCTTGCAAGATGAACTACTAAACAGGCAGTAAGAGTTATACGAAAATTACGATAAACTTACTTCTTGAGAAATTGCCTTTCTACAGTAATGGCGGGAGATGAATACAATGTGAAACAATATGATTGACTAGAGAGTAACTTGTTTTGCCGGAAAAGGTGCACTTAGCATGATATTACGCCTAATATCTGGAAGGTACGATTTAAGCGGTGGTACGATTTACGCAACCTTACCCTACTTGACTATATTTCGATTTGCGAAAAAATACTGTAGGATTGCGAGAGCGTGATGAGATAAGTGCAAGAAAGAGAAAAAGAGAGAGAGAGAGAGCGAGAGCAATGCAGGAACATGTGTGTGAGAGAGAAATAGTGAAAAAGGGTTGTAAGAAAAAGTGCCTGCGAGAAGATGAGGGTGTATGGCTGTGAATATTTGTGTGCATGTGGGGTGTACGACCTTCGGAGGAAACCGAATTCGTAAGAAGGCCCAGAGTATGTTTTAGCATAACAGTGAACAGAGTAATCTTTTAGAGTGACAGTGACCAGAGTATTTGGTCGCCTCACAGCTAACAGCGATTTGAATAGCATAATATAGTTTTTGTATCAAGTGTATATCTTTTTCTTACATTTTATATTATTCTTTTCATATTACAATTAACGAGTTATTGTTCCTTAGCTAATTGTAAGTAAGTAATAACTTTAAAGATTTGTAGCAGGTTGTTCTGGGTCCATATATTTTTTCGATTCTCGTCCGGGATCTTCCAATACTTTCAAAGATTTATATATTAATGTGGAATGAAATTTGTCAGTATTACATTACAGTTGAAATGTTTTGTTGTAAAATGAACTTGCCGATCGGGAGATGCTGTATTGCAGAGTGAGAAGTTATGTAAATGATAAAAAAGAAATCAACGTGTTTCATGTTTGAAGTTTTTCATGAAGAAAATGCTGCAAACATTTATATTCTATAGTACCTAAAAAATTTCTTCATAAATGGAGATATTACTATGGTTAACGAAAATGTGTAAACTATGAAATATGAAGTTGTACATAATTGACCTGAATAGAAAATTTATTTTGGATTATCGATATGTTATAACAAAACGTAGATGAACGATGTTATATTCAGTATTTACATTGGAAACGTTGTAATTGTTTAAACTATGCATCACATAATCTCTGCAAAGTTGCAAAAAATAATTTCATTAACGAAAGAGTACACGACCGTGCATAAGTATTTGGACAGTCAATATTGAAATGAGCGATTTCAGTTGCTTTTTTTTCATTTATAATAAATAATGATAAATATTAAGTTCATCGATATTTTTAAACTCTACATTTTATTGAAGTAAAATTTGATTGAATTAAACAGGAAATTTATTTTGGGCCATTCATGTCTTAAAATAAATAAAAAATCAATATTTGTCTTCTAATAATAAACTTAACATTATATCTATAGTTCATTGTATTATACTAAGCTACTGGGAACTTCTAATATTCTTAATGCTACGCAAAAACAATATAACAAGCAGATGAACATTCCCTCACTTCATATAATTGAAGGCTATTAAGCCTTAAACGGCAAAAAAATTATCATATATCGCAAACTTGGTCAACTTATCGCAGCATCTTTAGATTTAGGATGATGAATGTAATAGAAACAAATGGAATTTTGTTTCTATACTTATTTACATGAAACTTGTTACAATAGTTACAACAGGCATACATATGTTCGTTAAAGTACAAGTTAGTTCTACATTTTGAACAGCGTATATTCTGCCGTACACAAAATTAGTATTGTACAACTATTTCTGACGAGCGATGGTTGTTAGACAACGGTAACTTGATTCTTGATAATTTGTACAAATTGTTACGCAGCGTGACAAACTACTTGATTATAGAAGTAGCATACTGTGCTGAAGTTTGACTTGTGTGACTTGAGAGAGATGTATGTTTTCGAGTTTGATGAACTTGTTAACTTGTGTGGGAACGAATTTTACCGTAGAAATTTCATTACGTTTATTCCTGCCCGAGTCGAAATATTTAACCTATTTTCATTGTATTTACACTTATTTGAACCTAATATGATAATTTTCAATAATAAAACTCCTAATTTAAATCTGTAACTCCTCAGTAAAATGATACTCCTATTTGGCTATCACCAAAACCTTTGTCCCCTGAATTGGACCTGTTTGGTAGTAAAAGGTTCAAATGAGGTTCAATATTTCGACTCGGGACTGGATAGGATGTAAGTCCTCAACGGAAGTTACAATTGACGTCCTATTTTGCGCCTTAAGATGGCATAAAGGGAAATTTGAGCCACTTTTAGGCGCTAAATAGGATCTTATTTTACATTGAATTTAGACCTATTTTTGTACTTTTAATTCCTAAATGTTGGGTAGTAAAAGGTTCAAATGAGGTTTAATATTTCGACTCGGGTGTAATTAAAAAGAAATTGATTACTGTTAAAGGTTCGAATGTTTGGACGGTAGAAAGTAAAGAAATATCTGAAAGTGTTTTACCAACGTGCAATGGAAATGAAACGATATGTGTAAAGATCGTCACGTGCATTAACATATTGCATAATTTCAAAACAGGTGTATAAAATTGCGCGAGCAAAGATATGGGAAAACAGTAGGTGTAAAAACTGTGCAATCGTTTGAAAGTAGACGCGATGAAATATTACAAAAGACTATATTATTCATGCGATGTTCTATCATTCCTATTTTATTTGAATGGTTGTCGGTGAATGGTTAAATTATTTTTATATCATTTATACCAAATACATTCTATTCTTTTTTTTATTATAGGTGTACAATAAGTTGTGCATTACATTGCAAGCGTTGACTCGTTATTACAATAAAATGACAGTTCCAAATTATAAGAGTGTAATAAATGGAAGAAGCAATATTATACTCTTAATGCAACATTATGAAGATATTTCATGAAAAACTTCAATTACATTTTTATCATTACTATTAAGATTTAAATATCGCAAATAAGTAATTATCTTCAGAAAAGACGAATTCACGTCTCTAAAATTTCTCTGCACTAAACGTAAAAAACAATTCAAAATAATATGTCAACTCGAAGCTATATTAAATAAATATTGCAATTTTAATATCGATGATGTGATATTAGTCTAATATTGTTTCATTTCGCCAGTATATTGTATGCCATGATACGAATGTGTGTTTTTAATCGATTTTAATATTACTCATTGTTTATTATTTCTATAAAGCATGACTTATCTGAGTGTGATGTAATTATTAATTTTTACTACAATTATATCGAGATCTGCATTTCAGTATCATTATTATATATTTATTATTGTATAAACTTTACCATTATTACGTTATTATATTAATTTCAAACCTTATAAACATACTTTATTTTTAACACTCACTCCTTTCCCTCAGCTCTTATATTAATATCATAAACACTATCACAGTATCACAATGTTCTTTTATGAATTTTCATCAAATCGTTCATTCACATGCACCCTCTTTGACTGTCGATTATTACCAGCGTGAACGATCGTTACGGAACCCGCATTGTTGCTGAAAGTCGATTGCGTGTCTTTCATCGACACACCGTAGCGGGTGCAATCGCCGATAACGATTCAAAACGCCATCGTGCTAACTGCTAATCAGAGCATATCGAAAACCACGTTCGATCCTCCGACAGCTTTTCGTATCACCGTTACATCGACGAATATGGGAAGACTTTTACGCTTTGCTTTTAATTCTCGACGATCCTCAAATGAAATAATAGATTCTCACGATTTTCCAACATCCCTTTTTACACTGTTATTCGTATATTAAATTATTTCGTGATCCCATAGCGTGAACGTTACACTTGCAAATATGTATTACATCGGTGGTTGGTGAATGAACGCGTTGAACGTTCAAATTAAATTTCATCACGATATCGTTCGTTCGGTAATAACGATAATCCGGTAACGTCGATGGCCATTATCGATAGGTAATGATTATTTTCCCACAACCTCCTGAATTACCGTATTGTCCCACGGTGAATGATGAGCGAGCCCTTTTCATCGTTCCAATTATTTCGTTTCATGGAAATATGGTTTACGATTACTTCCATTACCAGTGTTTGACGATTTACGTATACGCAAATGAGAGTGGAGAATTGATTATAATCGATGTTTCAATTCTGCATACGATAAATGAGAAATTGATATTGTTTTAAAATTCCTTTCTTCTTTGACCGTTTTGTTACTGTGGGCGAGTATAGTCCCTCGTTATGAAATACTTTCGTACACTGTTGACGACTATATTGTTTCGGCGTAAAACGCTGTTTTTCTATTTCTGGACCATACATATGGAATGATTATCCTATATACCTATGTGTGAATTATATTATGAGTTACGCGAAAATTTTTACCGTTGACGAGTCATTCAGAACTTATGATAACAATAACTATAAACATTGACGATTGCCTAGATAAAGTTCGAATTCATTGCGTTGGCGCAGCGAGGCTATACATTGTTCCTTATAAAAACACGATATTCCTTATAAAAACACATATAAATTGTCCATTTATAAAAAGACTACTATGATGTACTTTATAACATAAGATTGCTGGTTACACAAATAATGACGTAGCTATGGCAGACATTGCACATACCGGATAAAGCCCACGGAAATAGAAGACGTAAGAATTATAACCCAGTTACATATTGTCAAAGTTGAAAGTGAAAATTAACTCAGGTATTAAGTACTGGAATTTTTTTCTCTTCTTTAATTTACCAACAAATTCTATGCTATCCAGTGACATATTAATAAAACAAAGAAACTCAATTGGCGAACTGTAATTTTCCGTTTGTGAACTGAAATTACTTTTAGAATTCAATTATGCAGATTTCTTTTAAAAGGACAGTAGTGAGATCCGGATTAACAATAAAACCACCGACGTTATATCTAATAAAATTTAAATATACTTAATCACTATTGTAGGAAAAGAGAAATGACTAGGTGGAAAAGATGATTAATTAATTAATTTAGGTTTTATAAGGTAGAAGTGGAGTATTTATTTCACGGCTACCATATCAATGTAATGAATTTTTGGAGCAAATTTGGGACCAGCCTTTTGACCGGCTTGGTAGGTTTGGTGTTAAGTCGATGATATATTAATTACGACTTATATTATGTCGCATAAAATTAGGTATAGGGTTACAAAAGGTTAAGAATCTGTTGTGACCTCGTAGAAATAACTATTCGAATTTTCTTTGATGCTGTGTTTATTAAAGCGAAGGAAGATGTTTCACAGTCTGAAGATGGAATAAAAGTGTCGAGATTTTTACGTTGGGGATGGACGGAAAATGAGTCGGAAAGAGGGAAGTAGAGGACGTAGAGAAAGCCAAGCGAAGGTTTTAGGGAAAAGGGGAAAGACGGGAAAAAGGACAGAGAAGTGGTGTAATTGATGGTGGATACTATATGTACAGGGTGTAAAAAAATTAATGGTCATGGCTTTAAGGGATTGTTCTACACCTCTGGATCGATGGAGATTTACAAAAAAAAACGGCCGCAAAATTCGGGAAAGGGTAGCAAATTATTTTTATTTGCTCATCGTATTCGTCTTGTTACGCAGGTAAAATGTCTGAGAGGAACCATGGGTCAGAAACGAACCGTTCTCTCACAAATTAACTTTTAATTCGGCCTTCCGATAAAAATTTCGCCCATATGGCAGCCTTCGAGTCACCGACCTTTCGAAAGGAAACACATGAAATACCCCTGCTAGCTCCAATAGTTGAAGCAGAGGCAACATAAACGAAGATAGAAAATGACTAGAAAAATGTCATTGACCTGCGTTCGTTGTTGGGTTCGCTCAAGGGCCCACCCGGGGAGAAGAGCATAAACACATGCACTTCTCTTCTGGTACGGTGGCACAGTGCCCCATTTTCTAACTTCGTTTACGTCGCCTCTGCTTTAACTAATGGCGAAATTTTTATCAGAAGACCCAATTAAAAGTTAATTTGTGAGAGAACGGTTCGTTTCTGACCTATGGTTCCTCTCAGACATTTTACCTACGTAACAAGACGAATACGATGAGCCAATAAAAAAAATTTACTACCCTTTCCCGAATTTTGCGGCCGGTTTTTTTCGCAAATCTCCATCAATCCAGAGGTGTAGAACAACCCCTTAAAGCCATGACCATTAATTTTTTTACACCCTGTATGTACGGCCCAAATGCGGATCTCTGGTTTTTCTCTAACCCGAGTTCGGTAGTTTAGGGAGAGAGTGGGATTTGTCTTTTACTGGGACCCTATGCCTTAACTAAATAACAAAAATAAAGATGTATCCAACAAAACACATTTCTAGTATGTCTTTTTGCGGAAGACCGTCGCAGCAAAAGAATTGAAATATTTGTTTAAAATTGGCATTCGTACAAGTGCAAGTTACATAAAATATTATGACGCGAACGAAAATGATCACAATTTATTACACAAATATTGAGTCGAAAATATAGACGGCTCTTCTTCATTTGAGGTTTCATTTTCGAGAGATTCAACCTTGAGGATTCGTTGACTAACAAGGAGAACGCAAGGCCTTCGGGTCACCGATTTGGTTGAAACTTTGTATACTCGTAGAGTAAGTCGTTCTGATTAAGAATATACCCTATTATAGGGGCAGACGGTCAATAGTTTTTAAGATATTTATAATTAAAGTTTCATTGGCCTTCTTATCTAAAACTGTTGAATGCAATACCAAAAGCTGCCGTGGCACAATGACAACGTCCTGAGTTTGCACGGAAAAAACTAGGGTTCGTTTCTTGCCGTGCTAAATTTTTTTGTATTTTTTTTTCTTCGGTTTATATCTTCAAAGTTTAATTTAATATCAACGCATTAAAATTGATATATTACCTGAATTTATTTGGTTGAGAATGGAAGAGAAATTCGAAGTAGGTAATCGATTATAGAAATTCACTCCGCAATTCGTCATCAATTGAATGCACAAATTTTCATACCTATGTTAAAATACACATAGTTTGCAAGAGGGCTATGTACGAAAAGAGAACTTTTCGAAAATGATAAATCAAGTCTACTTTCCAAAATACATAATATTGCAAGTGCAACATTGTTGCGTTTATTTGATAGACAAAGTTACGAGTTCTCAGCAAATGAAAATATTATATGTAAAGTCGCTTGAAAATTTAATATGCATATTTACATCAAGATGCACGTAACGCTAACATGTAAATGAATCGAAAAAAAAAATTTTTGTTAGTTTTTCATGGCAGGACACGAACCCCAGTTTTTTCTGCGCAAACCCTGCACGTTGTCGATGTGCCACAACATCTCTTAAAGTTGTGTCTTACAGTTCTTTATAAGAATGCCAATGAAACTTTAATTATAAATATCTTAAAAACTATTGACCGTCTGCCCCTATAATAGGGTATATTCTTAATCAGAACGACTTACTCTACGAGTATGCAAAATTTCAATAAAATCGGTGACCCGAAGGCCTTGCGTTCTCCTTGTAAGTGTATTGCAGGTGCGGCGTAAAATATACACAATTGTTGAAACATGTTGCATCGTTTTCACTCGTACGAAACGAAACTTCATTTATAAATGAGACGAGAAGAGTATAAATACTCTTATACTCTACTCTCGTGAGTGAAGTGCGCACCTACTCGACATTTCTTTAAAATCGATTTTCTCGAAAACCAGTTCACGCATAAAAAAGTTTCATTCTACATTTTTGATTTACATATACACACGGACATACAATTTCAGCGCTTACTGCGTGATTTTCAGTATTTCATGCGAGCAGAGTGTTTCATCGTGAGCGTTTAAACTGACATCTGGAAATGTTTTATTGGCAACAGGATTATTTTTTAAAAACATGAGATGTGTGAAGAGTTCTTATGTGATATATGACGATAAAAACTCCAGTTCAAATTCACGGGTTGAAAAAGAAAATAACTTTTATAAATGTAACCTAGGTACATTTTCAAGTGCGGTCTAAATTTCTGTTTGGGACGTGTTTCAAAATTTCTCGTACGCCGGAACTCATAACGGTTTGATTCTTTTAACATCATATTTTCTGTCCTGGTTAAAAGTTAACATTTTCGTCGGTTTCATCTGCGTTCCGATGTTATTAATTTCAGGGAACGAGTTGTGTTGCTTCGAGTGATAACACGTGTAATAAAATTTTCCTGACAAAACAGTCACAAAATAAACGTCAATCACTTACTACAAACTTTATTTACGATTTCTGCATACGCTGAAGATATTTGAAACATTGTTCAATATGTACAATCTTTTGTGGTACATCTGTGATACAATTATTTCGTATTCACGTATATTTCACGTAATATTTTATTGTAATTTGATAATAATTTTATTATTATTCTTAACCACTTTAGTTCCAGAGCTCTTTGCGAAAATCTGGTCGAAATGTGTCAAGCAGCAAAATCGCCCTTCTTTAGTAGTATCAATGATTTTTGTTATTACCACAGAAAAATCAATATCTGACTGTAAAGAATATAAGTAAAGTAATTTCCATTTATTAATACTGGATTGAAAAAGAAATTATTTTTGCCGCAAAAGTTTAAATTACCTTGTTTGAGAGTTTTTCGTAAAAAGTATTATTATTGTGGGATCGGGGCGGGAAAGCCCTCCTATAAAGAAGTTAGGAGAAAAGAACGTGAAAAGAAAGTGTCAGCAAGGAGAAGTCGCTGGCGCAGTGGTTCCGCGCCGACCCAGGCTATCGTCGGCGTTAAGCTACTCAGGCCGAATTACTGCCTTGGATGGGTTTCCGTGCGCCTCTCTTTCTTTTCCACGATTCTACATTATCCTAAATAAAATTTATGTTACTTTAACACATTGGTTGTCAAGGCACTTTCAAGGATTCGGGTCCCAGAAGCCAATTTAATTTAATCATATTATATTATTAAAAATAGGAGTGTGCAAACCCCGATATGTCGGACTCGGGTCGGGCCGGAAAAATTCGGGCGGGCTCGGGCGGGTACCCGACACATTCGGACCTAGGGGAATCCGACTGCTTTGGGCAAAATTGGCGGACTCGAGGCTGTTCGGTGTAACTCTCACGCTCCATGAACGTGTCTCGAATTGAAACGCCGGTGTTATGGAGCGTCAGAGTTACACCGAACAGCCTCGAGTTCGTTATTTTGCCCCAAGCAGTCGGGCTACCCGAGATCTGTCGGGATTTTCTACGCCCGAATGTGTTGGGTACCCGCCCGAGCCCACCCGAATTTTTCCGACCCGATCCGAGTCCGACATATTAAGTATTTGCACACTCCTAGTATTTTGGTGTACAATATAAGTTTTTCAATGTTATTCCTATCACTGTTCTCAGCCGAATTCGCCAAAAGCATCACCGGAAGTCCAAAAACATTAAAATCTCTTATTTGCATTTGATTTAACACATATCTGAGGATTAGGAGTGTGCAAATATCCGAAATGTTGGGCCTGGGTCGAGCCGGAAAAATTCGGGCGGGCTCCGACGGGTACTCGATACATTCGGGCCTAGGGGAACCCGACTGATTTCGGGCAGCCCGACCGCCCGACCGATCTCGGGTAACCCGATCGACATCGGGCTAATGACCGCCGGTATCATGGAGCGTGAGAGTTACACCGAACAGCTTCGAGTCCGTCATCTTGCCCCGAGCAGTCGGGCTACCCGAGATCAGTCAGGTTCCCCTAGGCCCGAATGTGTCGGGTACCCGTCCGAGCCCGCCCGAATTTTTCCGACCCGACCCGAGCATCGGGTACCCGGCACATTGGCCAGCCCGCACACTCCTTATTAAAAACGTTAATTATAGTACATATTAATCATCAAATAGCTTATAGAATGTTTTTTTTTAAAATCATGTTACGAGTTATCTCGTAGTTGGCTTATGTAACAGAAATCTCATAAATTAATTAATTAATTTATTAATGTCTTAATAAATTTTTTGTTCATTTAGGCCAACCCTGATTTTTTTCTTCTCTTCCCAGAGGCTAACTATTCATATTTACACTGTTATTCTACGACCTTTGTCATAGCTGTACAAAATTGATCTGTAAAAGTTGGCAGTCAACGTGTTAAGGATGTAAGTATTGCACTTGGCCCACTACAATTATGAAGTGTCCGCAGAAATTCTAAGAGAACTAAAGATGTATGAATACGATTACATTTAAACATTTTGAAGCCTTACAATGCATATTAAAAGGAGATTATATTTTTTTTTTCAGAATAATGAATCGAACTGAATATATATAGCACTTACTTATTATTCGCATGAAGTGTTTTCTGATTGTGCATCGATGTGCATGCCGATTTATGTTCTCTGTTCTGTTCATAGGAGAATTAGCAAATCATTTGCAAAATTGAAAGTTTATTATAGACCGCATAGAGGTTACTAAATTGCGTCAATGTGACGAGTCATGGGACATATGAAATTAATGGAACGCTATTTCTTGAAATAGATTTCGTTTTCGAAGCATAATTCATTAATGAAATTGTTACCTTCAATCGCAAGAGTAATTAATTATATTATTAGTGCACGATAATGAAGTAAAAGTAATTAAAATTCTTATCTGCTTTATGCTCTTCTACGTCGGATAATAAATGTCACTCAACATTTTAAATAAATTATGGGTTCGAAAGTGGAAATTCAACTTATTTCTCATTTCCAAATCTATTTAAATTGACAGTCTGATAAAAAAAGGAACGAACTTTAAGCGTAGAATTTTACACAGCTATATTTGTGTACTTGGTAACAGACTCTACATTCAAGCTAATTTCATTTGATAGTTTGTTTTCCGCTCGATTGGATGAAACTCAGACACAAAATTAGTTTTGATAATTTACATTCTCTGATCATTGCGGTGGGACTTTTTGTGTGGTCGCGCGATGGTTATCAACATTATACAATATTAATTAATATAGGGAGGATAATATAAAGGATAATATAGGATAATTTTCAACAATATAGGAAGCGACGTTCAACCTAATCGTGATATTAAATCAAAGTACGACCGTAGTCTACCTAAATCAATGGGATAATAAAATTTGGACTGAGTAAACCTATTTATACAAAGGCACGTTTATTTCTACCAAACTAGTAAATTTCGTATTCATGACAACAGAACGTAAAACTCGACATCATCGTAAATACGAAGGTTTTACTGTAGTCCGTATAAAAATCTGGTGTTAAATGTGATTGCTGAAGAAAAATCTCATTCCTTTTTTCACAAAGCTTGAAAGTCTAAAGGAAAAGAAGAAAAGAAAAAAATATTGGTATACCTATGGCCTTGAGTGATCTAGGACAATGTCACGGTTGCGATGTATTAATGCATTTTCGATGGCACCTTGCCCATCGTTTTGCAGTGTCTCAGGATATCCGGAATGTCCGTTGGTTGAATGAAAAGGGCCGGTTGCCCACTACGTAGCACGAAACATTCTTTCTTCTTCTTCTTGTCCTCTCATCGTCACATTTTTTCTTCATTTTGTGCCAGCTCTTTATCTGCTCGAGTTTCGTGGCCTCAGGGATCGCGCAAATTGTATAGCCATGCATAGTCGGAACTTTTCTGCGACTTTCTGCTGGCATGCCAACTTCAATCCTTTTCGTTAATAAAGAATAATCCCTTTGTGCTATCCTTCCCATGGTAAAAATAGGCTATAATTTTTTCTTCAACAAACGACGCAAATAATATTTGGAATGAAGATATGTCGCTTTTTTGAAGATATAGAGTTTTAAAGGGACATTGTTGACACTTTTTTTGGTTTATATGCAATTACGTAATTGTTTTGTTCGGTTTTCTGAGATGAGTCCGTATTTGAAGAAATTTAAATTAAATTTTACGTTAAATTTTACGTTAGATTCATATTTAAGAAATATCGAGTGATTTGATACTCTTGTAATTTTAGCCGAAGTAACTGTTTGACTTTGGTACCAATTAGATTACAATTCTTTACTCTCAATTGAACCAAGTTCATTTCTATTATGTTGCTTACTCGAAGAGACGAATTATCAGAGGACTGTATTTAATTAATTTTATTATTACACATAATGTATAGACACGTAAATAGTTCCTATTTTTTATACACATCGTCTGTTCATAGTATTTTAAATTGTCGGTTTGAAAAACTCATTATATTCCATTTCCTTATTTCTTATCCCTACTTAAAAACCTTCAGACTGAAGACCATATGTTCCGCACATAAATATTAATCTCTCTATCCTAACATGTATGTTAATATACTTACAAGAAAATCTTCCATTCTTCAATCCACATGAAAAAAGTAAAAAGTTGCATTTGTACATAAACTAAAAGAAAAATGAAACTGATATTCTATACACAATAGCGTACTTTACCCAGTTCTAAATACATTCCTTCGACATATCAAGATTATTAAACGATAATGTTAGAAAATCTCCTTCATACCTATAAGAAATTTCTAATTATCTCCAGTCTTCTGTGTCACTTCGTAAAACAGTCCTCATAATAATCAGTCAAATCGTCTTTAGAGATTTTGATTCTCACGAATCCCATAGTTGCTTTCATCGGACTTCTTGTCCGTTCATTCGCTGGTTTGTCATAGTTTTCAGCGAAAACGGTCTGGATTAATCACGAGGGATTGTTTGAACAGACAATGGCAGTCATGGTAAACTCGAAGCGAAGTGAATGGAGTTTAGTGCAAGGGACCACGAAGGTTTCATGCAATGTCACTGCCCTGATTAGTAGATCGTCTGGTGGACGAGCGTAATATTCTATCCTCACAAAGATGAGCAGCTTTGCATTTCTGTTTTAATCCTCTGCTGCAATATAGTACGTGTAAGAGTTTCAACAGGTACGCTCAGGTTCGGAGAAACAGCTCTCGCGGATAAAGTTTACGTTCACATCTTCTACGTTCATTTTTCTTGTGTACTCGACATTGATACTATAATTTGACATTGTTTTACATTAAATGTTAAGTGTGTTGTTTTGGAAATTTTACAAGAAAATATAGATTTTTATTTTTATTTCGTTTATTTCGAGCGAGCAGAAAAAGTTCACTCTTTAAAAATAAAAATACAGTGGAAAATTGTAGATCTACGTTTTGGAAAATTTCTTATTCATTATTGTTAGACATGCAAATACGAAACATAGAATGCACTCAACTCTTGGGAGCGATGCTTGCAATATGTAAAATGGAACCGAACAAAGTAAGACTTTGTTCGAGAACAGTATATTTTTTTGATGAAATAACGACGTACCAAGCGTCGTACTCTACCTTTGGATCGATGGAAAGGGTCTAGCCGAATAAGGGGGCCAAAAGTGCCCTTGAGCCGATTCTATTCGACGATGGGTCATTCGATAGGTGATGATGAAAAACCATTGCACACAAATTTTTAATCCGATACCTTCACCGGGAGGGTAGTTATGGGGTAAATTCAAAAAATCAGTTTTTTCCTCATTTTCCCTACTTAATGGAATACAAAAATTCCGAAAAAATTCTGACACATTCGCTATATGAATGCACACGCTAGGGAATTTTTTCAGATTTTTCCTTTGCAAATTCTACGCACAAAAAATGAAAAACCCAAAAAAAAATTTTTAAACATCGATTTCGTATCGAAACCTTCCGAGCACAACTTTTTCCTTTTTACAGTAGCTGCATAATGTTATCATTGTTATACCCTAATTTTTTCAGATTTTTTGAGTACGGTGCATCACGGTCGGAAAAATCAAAAACCGATTTCTGCGACCCATTTTGGGCTGTAACTCGTACAGTATTTATTATTTTTACATTATTTTGATACAGTATGTTCCTTTTGTGACTTTCAATGTTTCTACGTACAATTAAATACCAAGTGAATGCAAACGATCGAATTCATTCATCTAATTGTAAACTGCGAACTGCCTTATCTGCTGAAAATGTGAACATCTTTCCAACGGCGTCGGTGGTCCAGTGGCTAGCGTTCCTGCCTGCTAAACCTATCGAAACTTTTTGCGCCGGTTCGAATCCAGTTAGGTGCAGTTAGATTTTTTTTTTTTTTTTTTCTTCTTTTTATAATAATTAACTCTGCAACAACAAATAATAGTTATTTTTCAATGTTTCCCAAACATTCTTATAGATTTGCACCAATACTAAATAAACACATGCAAGTATAATTATAGTGCATATTGTTCATTCCTCTTAGCCACATAATTTTTTATTTATATACCTTAAATGAATATTAGTTTATTGTGGCTCGTAGAGATATGTATTCATAATTTAAATAATGTAATTAAATATCCTGATGAATTGTGAAAATGATGATATCTAACGGAAAGAAGGGATCCTTTCTTTTCAAACACAATTATTTTTGCAATTATCGCTTCCTCACTTATGCAGGGGTCATTCAACATAGAAAATGTGTTAAAAGAAGAAGGGTACATCAAGATTCCACCCGTTAAAATTCCTTTACTGCTCTATACAAATGTCTTTCCACAGCTGCAGGTTTTGCCTGCAATTACAATCGTATCGTTTTCAAACCAATTTAAGTAAATGAAAATATGTAATTTAGTTAAGCACGCTTTATTGTTTTATTGTACTCACTCCGATACTTTACAGCCCCTTCAGCTAACTAGTCCGTAATTACCTGTTGAGGGTGTACCTTTCGCGCTGGTACCAAACTAAACCTTTAGGACTGGAATGGGTATATCCTAATAAGACTTTTCTTTTATCATGTGCATAGTAGTCATAAATACTTAAATGAATATTGGTGTAATACGATAGATTACTATTTGACAATTGTGCCAAAATGTCGAGCTGCGGAATCTCTTGAAACTTTTTTCTTGCCAGTTCGCGTTCCATGAAATATAATTTGAAAACAAAATGGTTTAGTGTCTATTACACCACAATTATTAAAACGGAAATGAAAATTAGTATAATACGATAGATTACCATTTGATAATTAAAAGTTGAAGAATCTGACGTGTGGCTTAGTCCTCATCACTATCTTCGTTAATGATGGGTACCACTCCATTTTGCGTAAATATTTCTGACAATATTTCTGAAGGCCTAATTATGTTTGCTAAAAACCGTGCGTGCGACATGTAATATATTATTGCTGCGATGTGCGAACAGCAACCTATTGTACGGTTACCATTCGCACATTCACAGCAATAACGCTTGATGCCAGATATACCAATTGTGTTTGGAGTATAATCTATGAAACAACGGTAACTTCTCTGATTAACATGGCGTGATCGAACAAGGAACTTGAGAATGTTTTTTGTTTCTCTCGAACATTGAAGATTGATGTTGTTTTCCTCGTCCATCAACTCCGCTAAATAAGAAACTGCCTGAGTTAGTTGATATGTACCAGTGAAAAAAATTTTTAGATCGTTTTCTGTCATTTCCGGAAAGTCTAGAAGATCGGAAGCTGAACATTGCATAAACAGGGTTTTCCGTCTCTGCCAGTGTTTTCTTTCTACTTCTATCGCGAGCGAATTTTCGACGTTTTCCTGTGCTTTTATTCTATGTACTATTTCATTTGATAGTTCGACATCTGAATTAAGGCGTTTTCCGAATTTATTATTTAAAAAACAAGCTATTTTACAAAATAATCCAACTTCAGGGAGGAACTTGTTGTCTATTTGGTGATGAAGTAATTTATACTTCTGGCCTATAATACCATGAATTGCTTCGACCACCCAACGGACTTTAGTAACTCGCCGTGAAGCATTTGCTTCGGCTGTCGTTAATTGACTCCGTTTTCCTTTTAATGCTGGCATCATCACTTGAAAACCACATTGTTCCAAACATGATCGAGCATCACGAAATCCTCTATCAACAAAACAAATATCTCTACGCTGTATAAGTTTTTTTAAACCATTTGAGTCTTGTAAAATAATTTTTATAATTTCTGCATCGTTTTGGTTTGCGTAAAAGGGTCCAAGCACGTCAACTACGAATCCGTTTGTTGTGCAAATTGTGAAAGGTTTACATAAAGGAAGTTTCTTCTGTCCTGAATATGATTTACGTTGGTATTCGTTATTGGCACTTTTCTGATGCCGAATATACGTGCCATCGAAAATCAACGCCAATTTTTTATTCATGTTAAATAATTGTTTCGCAATATTGGAGGTTTCATTTTTTATAAGATGCTCACGAGTAAACGCGCCGATTCCAAAATGTAATGGCAAAATATCTTTTTGAAAAGATTTTAAAACTGATTTACAATAAGTAGATACTTGTTGTTCCTGCTCCAATCCAAGAATTGCTGCTACCATCTTGTTTGAGTTGCCAGTACGCAATTTAAATAGAAAAACAACAATTGCTTGTGTTACATCGCGCTTTTCCGAATTTCGCATTGATATCATCATATCCCGAAGACAAATAATATTTTCCCAGGTTAAGCCTGTGAGTACTTTGAGACGTTCCTCCGATAATGCGAAATCCCCTACTTTATCTTTTATGCTGCAATCACTGCTTATTGAAATTAACTCTAAATAACTCCGAAGTTCATGCGTATAAACGAGACTATGATTTGAATGCACTTCTAACTTTCTAATAATATTATGAAAGAAACGTTTTTTGACTAAATGTGTACTACAACAACGATTTCCCTTAGGCACATATAATCGGCGGATGATAAATACTTGTTTTCGCGCTGCGTATGGCACGTTAACAATGTTTCTTTTGGACCCACATACGAAACAATAACCATGCGTGGCTATTACTCTAGGAAATGGCATTTCAATGCAGTGTTCATTGAATTGTTCGGAAGAACTGAGATTAAAATTAACTGTTGGATCTATTGTTGATGATTCGGAGTAAGAAGACCTTTCACTCGAGAATGATGATTCTATTGCAAGTTGTTGGAAAAGTCGTAATGGAGTTGAAGATGATTCTCCCGATGTTCCGGGTAAAGATAATTGAGAAGATTCTATGTCTACTGAAGTTGTGGTTGTAGCTGTTGAGATATGGGAGACAGAAGAATCTGGTATTTCAAAACTGGATGTTGCCGAAGATGTTACTTGTGAGGATAGAGGGACAGATTCCAATGCGGTTTCTCTGTTTGACGATTCGACAGATTCTAAATTATCCATTGATTTTCTTTTATACATAGAAACGCGACACTTATTGCACACCATGTCACCAAGAGCTACCGTTTTCCCCAATATTCGCGAAAACTTGTGGACATCCCAGACCGAATTTACTTTTTTTCTATACCCGGATAACTTGCAAATGTACGCATTGCATCCAACACACTGAGCACGCACGGATTTTCTATCGACTTGAGAACTCGAGAACATTGTGAAATAACGATACTTGCACTAGTAGAGAACACTGCGAGCAACGATTGCTTTACTCGCATATTTCATTCGCTTATATACGTGAAAAAATATGTACAATGGAGGGGATGTGCTAGAAACATCAAAAATATAAGGAAGTACAGAATTTCTATTGGTTTAGGTTGGTAGGTACCAGCGCGAAAGGTACACCCTCAACAGGTAATTACGGACTAGTTAGCTGAAGGGGCTGTAAAGTATCGGAGTGAGTACAATAAAACAATAAAGCGTGCTTAACTAAATTACATATTTTCATTTACTTAAATTGGTTTGAAAACGATACGATTGTAATTGCAGGCAAAACCTGCAGCTGTGGAAAGACATTTGTATAGAGCAGTAAAGGAATTTTAACGGGTGGAATCTTGATGTACCCTTCTTCTTTTAACACATTTTCTATGTTGAATGACCCCTGCATAAGTGAGGAAGCGATAATTGCAAAAATAATTGTGTTTGAAAAGAAAGGATCCCTTCTTTCCGTTAGATATCATCATTTTCACAATTCATCAGGATATTTAATTACATTATTTAAATTATGAATACATATCTCTACGAGCCACAATAAACTAATATTCATTTAAGGTATATAAATAAAAAATTATGTGGCTAAGAGGAATGAACAATATGCACTATAATTATACTTGCATGTGTTTATTTAGTATTGGTGCAAATCTATAAGAATGTTTGGGAAACATTGAAAAATAACTATTATTTGTTGTTGCAGAGTTAATTATTATAAAAAGAAGAAAAAAAAAAAAAAAAAATCTAACTGCACCTAACTGGATTCGAACCGGCGCAAAAAGTTTCGATAGGTTTAGCAGGCAGGAACGCTAGCCACTGGACCACCGACGCCGTTGGAAAGATGTTCACATTTTCAGCAGATAAGGCAGTTCGCAGTTTACAATTAGATGAATGAATTCGATCGTTTGCATTCACTTGGTATTTAATTGTACGTAGAAACATTGAAAGTCACAAAAGGAACATACTGTATCAAAATAATGTAAAAATAATAAATACTGTACGAGTTACAGCCCAAAATGGGTCGCAGAAATCGGTTTTTGATTTTTCCGACCGTGATGCACCGTACTCAAAAAATCTGAAAAAATTAGGGTATAACAATGATAACATTATGCAGCTACTGTAAAAAGGAAAAAGTTGTGCTCGGAAGGTTTCGATACGAAATCGATGTTTAAAAATTTTTTTTTGGGTTTTTCATTTTTTGTGCGTAGAATTTGCAAAGGAAAAATCTGAAAAAATTCCCTAGCGTGTGCATTCATATAGCGAATGTGTCAGAATTTTTTCGGAATTTTTGTATTCCATTAAGTAGGGAAAATGAGGAAAAAACTGATTTTTTGAATTTACCCCATAACTACCCTCCCGGTGAAGGTATCGGATTAAAAATTTGTGTGCAATGGTTTTTCATCATCACCTATCGAATGACCCATCGTCGAATAGAATCGGCTCAAGGGCACTTTTGGCCCCCTTATTCGGCTAGACCCTTTGGAATAAAAAACCGTTGCGAAATTCTCAAAATGGTTACAAAAAAGGTCACACTTTTCTACGGGCTCTTTGCATTCGTCTTGTTACATATGAACTAAGGTGTAGGCGAAAGTGATTCCAGAACCGAGAGTTTACTACATTGCGAGAGTTGTTCTTCTTCGAATTCGCATTACACTTGTCTCATACAATGTGCGACTGAATATATTGTGGGATCGGAGCGGAGAAGCCCTTCTATAAAAAGAACTTAGGAGAAAAGGACGTGAAAAGTAATTGTCATCAGGGGAGAGGTCGTTGGCGCAGTGGTTCCGCGCCGACCCAGGCGATCATCGACGTTAAGCTACTCTGGCCGAGTTGCTGCCTTGGATGGGTTGCCGCGCGCCTCTCGTTTCTTTTTCACGATCCTACAATATATTGTTCGGTTATGCTGCGTCGGAGTGGAGGGCGTCTACCTATGCCTCGCTAGACGTGTCCCTTCGACGCTTCTAATTGGTCATGGAGGTAATGCGGGGGTAAGGCCCCAAGCAGGTACATCTATATTAGGCACCTCGTGTCATGAAGTTCCTCATTTGCTTATTGTTCGCGGCTGTGAGTTTACTTTACTAGATACATTGATTAATAATTATTCAGATCGTTGTTACGATTTTCAACATTTCGTGACACGGTCGCCACACGTGGGTAAAATGTCTGAAGGGAACCATGAGTCAGAAACGAACCGTTCTCTTGCTAATTAACGTTAATTATGTCCAAAATTGTGTCTCCGCGATTAAATTTTCGCGTCTCGACATTGGCTGTTACTGTAATTTTCTTTTTTATGTTACTGTTCGTAACAACTATTTAGATGCATGTCCGATTTTGTCGGGACAAGTATTACAATAATATGTTGTTTGATGTCTTTTGTCCGGTGTATTTCTTTCAGAGCAGACTTTACAATCCTTCTTAGTTCCTGTGGCAACGGTATGCAGCTTTCCATTTAGACGGATCTCTTCGAAATTGAAGGTCGAAGTTGAGGCTCGGGCACGTCGTTGTGATGCACCTCTCAATTTTAAACAAACTAACGAAAATACATTACTTGTTACATCTATAATGAGTTATAAAATGTAATAATATATTATATAATATAATATTCCGGCATAATTATTGAAAAATATGGCCAATTTAAAAAATAATAACAATTAATAATTAAAAATATATATACTATAGATATAATGATAGAAAGCCTTCATTTCAAGTTTTGGAGCGAATATTTGGGCAAAGAGTTGATCGCGCGCCTCAACCTCTACTCACACTTTACTTTATAACTCAAAAACGAATAATTTCTCCAAGGTTTGGCAAACGCCATTCGAAAGGGCATAAAACGTACTATTATTGCAGCGTTTTTGGTTGGAATCGGTTGATACTTTTTTTGGGAGTTGCCATTTTTCTGCATTTTTTCCACATTGAAAAACGCGAAAAATGTTAAAAAAGTATGTGTGCAATAAATAAATTACATAAACCTATACACCGTTGGAAAGCTTGATTTTTTATGATTTTTTGGTGCCAGTCTCGGGTTGATGTCTTGTTTTTTTAAAACTTTACAGCACATAATAAATTGGCCAAATACGTACTTTGACCCCTTACACCCCCCCCCCCCCCCCCCCCTTAAACGTGACATTCAGGGAAAAAGTTTTTGCGCGGGATCACCATTAGACTCGAAGAGCTACTAATACGCAAAGTTTCAGGAAAATTGGTTTCGGGTAATTTTGGTCGATTTTGAATCAACGCCTTTTCCAGCTTCCTCCGAGCAAGCCCAAAGTCCCGCTAGAGTCATCGGTAGGTACGCACAAATATTCTTTACATTAATTATATATAAATAATGCACAAATGTGAGTACCCTTGACCAAGCCCTAATCGTACCTTTGGGTTTTATTCCCGAAGAGAACTGTCGACAAGATGTTTGCCGCTCCACCAGCTGCTAAGTTTTAGGACTCCTTAACCAGTTAGCTGTGTTTGACGAGTACACTCGTCATGCGTAGAAGTTACCATTGGATATTTAAATTGTAATTTTGACGAAAACTAAAATATATTCGTAAATTTCAAGATGTTTGGAATATTTTGAGGCGATGTCGAAATAAAACAAATAACTAAAGGGTATAAGTAATTTGAAATAGATTGATACTTATCTGTTGATTTTCGTGGCCCAAAATTCAAAAGAATTTTCGCCACAGTTAACTGGTTAACAGTAATAGTCCTTTTTCGAGGTACAAATAAGGCCCAAAAGGCTTAGAAACTCACTTCAAAGAAACAAAACAAAAAACAAATCATTTTTGCGCATCGGGTCTCCGCATCAAACCAATTGGTGAGCGAGAGTCACCTCGAGTTGTGGCACTGATTCGTGTGGTGCCTGAGAGGCACCGCTCGAGCGCAAAGAGTGAACACATCCGAAATAGTAAATAGCAGCCAATTAAGTATATGTATGTCACTTCATTTACCGAGCATTTGCCTCGGAATTTTAACATATCGATATTTATTAAGTAATGGTCCAGTAGTTACGTTAAAGCGAATATTTGTTCGGCAAAACGGATTTGCCGGATTTGCTGGATTTTCACGCGACGAAAATAATGGTAATCCTTGCATCCCAGTGCGGCTTTTCGTTAATTCCCCTGTATGCAACGTACGATCGATCTGGATCGAAATCGAAGTCAGAACCTGCACCGCTTTCGCTATTGCAATCCAATCGCATTGCTTCTCGCAAATATTTGCGTGTAATCGTGCAACGGGGTGCGAGGACTTAAATTAAACTATTAATTATTCCGCTGCCAGTGGATTCGGCCGATTTTGAAAGTGAATCTCCAATTAAAGTCGTACAAGAATCAAATTTTCTATCCGTGTCAATTGCTTCAATTTGTTGCACCAACGGCCTGATATCAGTTGTGCAATTAGTGGTTTGGAAATTAATCGATTAAGATGCATGATTAAATTCTACCTTTAATCATGCCCGCAATTACCTTTTACGCTGGCGTATTTTCAAAGTTTATTTTTACTTCTCGCACATTTATAATCACTCTTTTATCACTTTAATTCGTTCAAGCACTTTGATTTGACACTTTAGTCATGCGAATTTTGGGTTATATTTTCATTAGATGTACCTAATGAAAGTTACGAATTTTTATTGATTTGGAGACAGCCTTAACACTAGAACTACCGCCGTTAAATCCATTGTATTTCAATTTTTCAATACGTTCTTTGGAAAAAGAGAAATCAAAGAGTGGAAAAGATGATCGATTCGATAATCAGTATTTTACAATATCAACGTGGAATATTTGTTCTATGACTGTCCTATAATCTTGAAGAACTTTTGGAAAAAATTCGGAACGAATCATTTTGCACTTGCTTGGTAATTCTAGTGTTGACTTTGACGATCAGTACTGAAATCTTGAATATTGACAGCTTTGATTAAATATAATTTAACATAAATATCCAACGTTGTTTATTTGGTCAGCTGACTTGACGATCAGTATATAAAAAACCAAAACTAAGTGGTGTCAAATAAACCAGAAGAGTAGAAGTAATTGCACAGTGTAAGAAGCCTATTAAACGCGAGTTAAATTCAATTTAAATTGATGAATAAGCAATGAGTCATGAAAAATCCAACCCATATAGTCAACATTATACCTTATGGGCTATATAAATAGATCCATATCATTAATCGGTCATCATAAAAATTGTTCCTAATTGCCATATGATTGGTCCTCGTAATAAAAATGATCATCTGATGTGACCTAAAACTTATCCTTCGTATTCCTATATTTTTTAATTTCAATTATGTGTTATAAGTACCTACTCAAACGTTGCCGCCTATGTGGATAACTCTGTTTTCACACGTTGCAACGCGTTGGTCTCAAACGTGTTAAAGTTTAATACCGAAAATAAGAAAAAGAGGAATAAAGTATACTCGAGAAAAGATAAAAGTATTATAGTCAGTGCTTCTATTTGGATGACATTAAGAGCGAAATTATTCGTCGACAATTTACACAGAGCGTTTGAAATTCCATCACGAAAATTTGTCAGGCGGTAATATGAATAGCCTCTTTGTTCAGCAGCAGTAACACTGTAACGAGGCGACGAATCGTGTCCACTAAATTAATCGTTTAGTTGCTTAAAACAATTTCTTAATTGTAATGATGACTTCCGAATGGTACGAACTCTTGGCATTCATCGACAAACTGATTTTACTTGTTATGAATCCTTCTTTACTCGCAAAACTTTCGAATGCAGCGAATTAACGTTTGTTCTTGAAACGAATTGAAGGGGTGGATTGTAACACCGCTTGCAAGCGCGCTTCTCGTTTGTTACTTAATTAAGTGCATACCGTCAAATATGTTTTATGCAAATGCTCATTTGCAGTGTGTCTACTGCAGTGGCTATGCACGGGTGGAGAGTTGGGAAGAAGTGCTAACTTTATCACTAGTCATTCCAGAATTCACAGAAGGAAATTAGTACAGTAGGTTGCACTGTATCATGCTGCAAAATGTTAGTGCATTAATTTGAAATTATTCAGGGTTGCTTGATGAGTTTGCCGTTAAAGTAATTTTCTGCTAAGTTTAACAGATTTTTTCTCAAAAGGCTGACTTAACCAACGGCCGATAGATTGGTCCACTATCAAATCTATTAACACGTTGAATGCGATGGGGGGCATGGATGAGCGGTGCTATTCAATTCGGTGAAATTTCTTACGACTTTCAAACGCCAAAATTCACGAATTTCGTTTCTATATTCAATGTTTTAATGTTTCTATGATAAAACTAAAGTATTGTTTAGTACATAACCATTTTACCTTTAACATTTTTGTTGAATCGCACGTCTCTTTCGCTTGGTTGCGAAGTTGACGTGATGGCGCGGGACTAATTAAAGTGCCGCAACCTGGTTTTTTTGGGTCTCCCGAATTAGCTGATACTCTTGATTGAGCTTATGTGTGATTTATTTACACTTAACAACTAGTTAAACACAACAATACAACAACACCTTACGAACAACAACTTAAAACGACGATGATTTCGTGTCGATTGATAGTTACGATAGTTTGTTTGAGTGATCGTTAAAATAGTTCTGAGCCTTTCGATAGTAAAAACAGTTCTTATTCGTTTGATGGTAAATGCAGTTCTGATTCCGCTCTATCCGCCAAAGTCCGAATCGCCCTCCAATCGGCCCCCTCCTCCTCACTGTTCGTAGTGAGAAGGGGTGATGTGCAAAATTAGAAATTTTCCGATTGGAGGGTTCAGTACTTCTCAGAATATGATTTTCTGATTGGCAGATAGAACGGAAGTGACGTCGGTCACTGAAATCGGATTTTGTGATTGGCTGGTCACTGTAGACGGCAGGATTCCAAGAACCGGTGGTTCGGTTCTAAGAAATGATGTTCGAACGTTGAATATAATTAATATTTTCAGTCGCCTAGGTTTATGACTTGAGTCATAAACCAGACGACTGAACTTGGAACATCTGGCAGCCAGATGGGCCTGTCGATTCCTGTATTTTCGGTAATCCTGCCGAACAATGACCAGCCAGGTCGCGCCTAACGGTACGCGATGCAGCCCCGGTGACCGCTTCGCGAGGCCACCGATTTCTTAGGCGAATCGTTTATCTTTGTTGCGCTATCACGCGTCAACAATTTTCGCTCTCTAGAAATACGATTTCAATAGAAAAAATCTTGTTCCAGGAGAAACAGTGAATTTTTAAAATGTTAGTGTCAGAACATGTGATTGAATTCTATCTTCTTATGTTTATGATAAATTTCTCTAATAACAACGATTAACATCATTAAATGATGACATTTGTTTTCCCATCGAATAATATCTAACTTATTTCAGAAGTAAATCCAAATAATTCCAAATCTATTTCGTCTTGTTCATTTTATTATGTGGTTGCATAATTTCGTATCCAATTGAAGAATAATATTCAACAAGCTCAATTTTAAGGGATAAAATTTTATCAATCAGTTGTGTTACGAACCTTAGGAGGGGCATTTGCATTTCTCAATGGATGCAGATGTTCCTTCTTATTTTCACAAATGAGGTCGAGATTTAAGTCACGTACATACGTTTCAAAAGGCACTAGCTTTGAGAATGGTATTTATTGCAAACACATTTTGTCCTTTGTTACCAGGCTGGAGAGACATTGGATTGTACCCTTCTTTGGGATATTCATTGCCTCTTCAGCCCTCACTAGTGCACGACGTGCCTTGTGTCTCGGCAGGGTTTTCTAGACCACCCTGGTATAATTCATGCACAAAAGAGTTCCAAGAACTTTGGGACTTTCGCCAGGGTTGCGTCTGGAAAACCTCAAAGTCAGTGTCCTTCTTCTCATGCCTCTCAAGGATCCATCTCCTTATCTTCGTAGGAGAGGGAAAGTTTATAACTTTTTAACCCCGAAGGAGGTAGGGAAGAGGGACAACCCACCACCTTGGAAGGGCCGCCTTAAACAATTCAAGGCCCAATCAGGGCATTTTCCATCTCCTCGCATGACACTGCTGATTGGATTTTCAGTTCGTGCCGAGGAGATATAAGGCCAGACAACATGGTCATTTTGAGATTTACTCTCAAAGATTTATTCTCATTTATTCTCAAGATTTGTTCTCAAGATTCAATCAAACATCTTTACTGGAATCTAATGTCACAAGTTCGACGCAAAATTAATATAAGTTCTTAGTTTTATCGTCACAGTGTAAATATAAGTGCAACTATTGAAATTATACAATAAATTATTTTTTAATCATATTCAGAGGAATTCATAACCATCCTACCATAGACACTTAAAAATATACAGTCCACTTTAAATCAATAAAGAATTCCTCAACAAGTTGTGTAATCATCATTTTTCTCTACAATTCTTTTCCAACGATCTACGAACTTACTGATTTTATTTTTGAAGGGGAGGTTGACTTTCCATGGAAAAAGGCAGATGAGTTGATTTTCGACAGATTCCTCAGAATTTTTGGCATTTATTTTGAAACATTCTTTTAAGTAGAAATAAAGTTACCAGAACGTTGTTTGATGTTAAACTGACAGATAATACAATTACTTAATTAGTGCATGCACCAAAACCAAACAAAAACATCAGAACTCCACCCTGTAGTTAAGTTTACGCCACCCATGAGAATCCGGCACAAACTTATGCAATCACCCAATATACTTCGTTAGATGAAACGTACGTGCAGTTACATAATCTACAATGTTTATTTATATTTATATTTTGAAGGGAAATTTAAAAGAGAGTGTATTATATTACGGATGCCGAAAAGTAATTAAAATTGGAGAAAAGAAAACATAATTGGAAACATTTTTCAACAAAAATTCGGAGGACTTTTTTAAAAAGGGAATCGAACAACTACCTTTACGCTGGCAAAAAGTGTTAGGAAGTTATGGAAATTGTTCTATTGGTTACTATTTAAGATTTCTTTAATAAATAACTATTTTTCGGCAGCAAAAAAAATTTTTGATTCCTCTTCGGTACTCCTAATATTTCTTCACTTTATGTTTTATAGAATTAATATATTTGTTTAATTGTTTTTAATTTCTTTATTTATTTGACAAATGAGTGGCACATATATGAAAAAAAGTATATTCCACTTTTTTATCATTGTAGACATTTTTTCAATATTAGCGATTACATAGCGATATAAATATCTTAACATTGCACTAAAAAAAGTAGAGCTGACCATGAAATCTCCTCTATACCTCTATCAACGCAGAAAATGTGTTCATCACTTTTCTCCCTCTATAGTATAGAGGGTATAGGTATAGAGTCTATACCATGCAAGTTTTGTATTAGCATTTTTTCTCAAATTAATAAAAATAAGGGAAATATTCAAACTATAAAAATTGAGGAAACAAAAAAACAACAGAACACCACCCTGCTGTTAAGTATACGCCACCCATGAGAATTGGATACGAACTTATGCAATCACTCAATATGTTTCGTTGGATGAGTGCCACATGCAGTTACACAATCTGCAATATTTATTTGTATTTATATTTTGAAGGGAATTTGAAAAGAGAGTGTATTATATGTAGGGATACTAGTTTTGACGGTCTTAGACAGTCAGTTTCCGTACTACGGAAATAATATTTATTAAACTATAAAAAACAGAAAAGATACAAGTAAAAAAAAAACGAGATAATTAACACATTAAGCGCCGGCTTCATTTACTTGTCTCTGAACAAGAAGTAACTAAAAAAAATATTTGATACCTTATACATTTTCACAACAATTTTTTCCCTGACCCAATGATTCTAACACCTTCATAATTCTTCACATCACATGAAAGTCTCTAAGGGCAATCATCTTTTGATCTGCGAGGTGTAGAAATATGTACATATATAAAGAAACAAAAAATCCCACATTTTAGCGGGGCTGGCGCTTAATGTGTTAACAAAATAAGCCGGAACAGGAATGACGTGGTTTCTCGTACTTGCGCGTCTTGTCGAACTCTACTACTGACTTACTGTGTTTTGTCTTTTCTCGCAAAACCTCTCCATTCCCCGCACCATCCTTACTCACTCTTTCTGTCACTCACGCACTCATTTGATCTGCATTTCCACATATTCCACATATTCCACATAGGAAGAAAATTGTCAAGTAATAAAGTGAAATTACTCGTAACCTATTAGGTTTAAGGCTAATAATGGTCAATACTTTTTTGCTTACAATTCGATACTCTACCATATTTTGGAATAAAAAATATAGTATTCCGTTTAAAAAAACAAAGTTGACCTTCAAATCTCCGAAACGCCTCCACCTATAAAAAAAATTAACACACTACATAGTGTACCCTTTGAAACCGTGTAACTTTTGTATATAACATTGTTTTGTACAACGCATACTTTAAAAGTTATTCGAGGTGCACAAGTTACGTGGACCATCCTGTATTTCTCTACTTTATGTTTGATGGAGTTAATGGATTTGGCAAATGAGTGGCTGATATATGAGAAAATGTATATTCCACTTTTTTTTTACAATAGAAATTTACAATAAGCTATAGTTACGTTTGAACCTGCTCCCTTTTCATGAAATTCCCTACTTCGAATGCATTTTGTGTTGCGTCAAACCAAGTGAGGTTGCGAGGAACTCTACAATAACTACGAGACAAGAGGAAGAAGGACAGGCGAGAAGACACGTTACGCTGCTTGATTTTACAACTCGCAAAGTCGTCTGCGAAACTTCACAGTGAAAAGCTTCGAGTTTACCGCTTCTTGTTCAAATACTATTTCGTGCGCTAAACTTATTCTGCTTGAGACAAAAAGAGAGATAGAGAGAGGAAAAGAGAGCAAGAGAAAACGGACGGAGAGATGAGTAACAGAGGAGAGGCTAGTAAGTGTAAAGGAAGCGAAACGAATACGAAAAGGGCGGGAAAGGAACATAAGATAAACGAATGAAATTCAGACGTGTATATGGACAACTTTTATTTCATGTTTTCTTACAGCATGTCCTCTAACAGTATAATGTACACTGACATTTACTTAAATGCATTGTCCACTTGATATGCTGGTGTAAAAGTAATGGAAAACAAAAGAGTCTTGTTCGCATTTTAAACAGCGTCAGAACGAAATGTTTTAAGTAGAATAAGGAGAGAAAAGACGCAATGTAGACTAACTAGATAGAACGTGCCAAGTGAAACTCTTTGATAGAATTCCTTCCATATAAATATCAAATTATCAGTAAGGTTGTATTAGCGGCAATTAACACTAGAAATACCGAGATAGTCAGAATGACTCGTTTCTTAGTTTTTCTAAAAGTTTTTTACACTTATAGGAGAGCCATAGAGTAGATACTGCACGTTCATTTTATAAAATATAAATTACTGAATTAATCATTTTTTCCACCTTTCGATTTTTCGTTCCCTAAAATATTTATTTCATGTATTGAAATATGATAGATTTATCGCCGGTAGTTTTAGTGTTAAATAAGTATAAAACACTTTAGGCTTCTGAACTGCTGATACAAAAAACTATGTTTACTACTTTTTATTACTTAACCATTTGCCGTACCATTTCTTTTCTGACTTCCTCCGCAATAACTTAGAATTAAATTGGTAAACTAAAAATTCGTCAGTGATTCTTGATATATCCTATAATTCAACATAATATTAACTCTTTTAGCAATAGCGCTAACAGTCGCCATCGAAGGGTTAATGTTCAGTTTCCAATACGATATAAGTAATTTTATGAAAAACAATTGTTAATACACAGTTTATGCTCCATATTGCGTGTTCTATATGAAACTATTGCCAAATGACAATTGTTTTTATTCGCAACTACAATTTGTCTTTAACCCCTTGCCGTACAATAACCAGTGACACTCGTGATGCGATAAATTGGATAGGAAATATTTAAGTTTTGCAAAATCTATTAAATTGAAGATATCAACGAGCTTAAATTATTTCTATAACATTAATATTGCGTTAAATCATACGGCATATCCGGAATCACTGGTCAATTTTTATGTTAACAATTTAATTCTGAATCATTGCGGAGACAGTCAGAAAAGAAATACTACGGCAAAGGGTTAATTCAATTAATTTTTCGGTCGACAATAAAAGGGGTAATAATATTGAAATAGTTTCATCGTTTCACGCCGCACTCATAGTTTGAATTTCATAGGTTTTCAAAATTTGAAAACTTTCTATCCAATTTACTTCATTACGAGTGTCACTCTTTATTCTATGGCAAGTGGTTAATCAATCGACAGAAGAATATATACGTAACGTTTAGGGATCGCTTCGATGTTTTCTTATAATTAGTTTTTCCTACAAAGAAATAATTCTCCACTTGTCCCACAACGTTTTACTCTCCCGGAGAGCTCCATCAAAATCATAATTTTCGAATTAGGACTCATCCCTTGGCAGTAACATAATTGATCACTTTCGCAAACGCGAAACGATCATGTTAATTGAAGTGGTATTGTAATTCTATATTGCGCTACACGTCCTCACGAGTATGTAAGCATATATCACAATATGAGCAACGTCACTGACACGTACTTGGCGTATACCGCCCCAATAGGGAATTGGAGTTACAGTAATTGATAATTAAACCCTAATGTGGGTTAAAGGCATATTTAGTAGGTATCTCCGTTAATCGACTTGGAAAACGTATAAATATTTCCTGCTGACATCTGTACATTTTCGCTTTTCTTGCAAATCACCGCTTCTCATTATACTTTCTCTGCATTTTTGGTCTTTATTTTGATTTTGATTATCTTACCTTATCTATGAAACCTTATTTGTGCTGCTTTATTTATTCTTTACTTTATCTACTTACTATCTTTACTCATTATCTTATATTTTATTTTATTTTAACTTATTCTATTTTACCTTGTATTATTTTATGTTTTCTCTGTAAAAATTATTGTACTGGCTTTTTTACCCTTGGAGGTTGTCCAACATTTTAATGGACAAGAAGAAATATCTATCTATCTGTCTATCTTTTATTTATACATATACGTCGAGATTGACAGTTTTACAACTAACAAGGAAACATCCCGAAGTGTAAATCACCGATTTCGATGAAATTTAGTATGATATAGTTTTCGTCAAAATATTGGACACGTATTTTTTTCTATCGGCAACCATCCGCGTTCAAGGGGTGAAAACCGCCCTCAAAGTTGGTAACGAAAACTATTTTATCGAATATCTCCGAAACTATTAGAAATACAAAAATTTCGTAAGGGGTGAAAATTAACGCTTGGGGATGACGAATCCGATGATATAAATATTTTTTTAGAACATCAACTTGTTTAAACAATTTGTTAAAAAATATAATTTCTTTCATTATTTTTTCAGTTTTCACCCCTTTAACGTAGACGGTTGCCGATAAAAAAATACGTGTCAAATATTAGGTCGTCAAGAATGAAACTTGTAGTTTACACAGCAAACTTTGCCTATTTTTTTACAAATTTCATACTTGACGACCTGATATTTTCACGAGAACTATATCATACTAGAATTTCATCGAAATCGGTGATTTACATTTCGGGATGTTCCCTTGTAAGACCTGATACATCCATATATGTATCATCGTGTATGTAATTATATAAGAATTATAAGAGCACGAACTTATCAATTTGACCTTTTTATTTAATATTCGAACGTTCAAAGCATAAACATATATTCTTCCTAATAATTGACTTAGAGTTTATAACTGTTTACTAATAGGGAAATGGAATTCCAGTGAATATAACTTTCGATTACTAAGTTTCGTTATTTACTATTCATATAAATTCTCAACTATGATTGCTATTTATAGTAATTTAATTTACTAACATGAATTATATAATACTTGTAATTGAAGAAACCCAAGCACTTACCTAATAGTAATTTTCGACATCAAAATGTAATCATTAAGTTAAGTTAAAGGTCACTTCCTTTAAGAAGAAAAGTTCCTTAGAAATGGATAAAAACTTTAAGAAATAACATGGTAATCAATCATCTATCTGCATAACTCATAAAAAATAACAATTTCGTTTTATCTCAACGTCAGCTTTAATATTAAATCAACCAAATCTACTAGATCTACGTCAATACAAATGACTATTTCTACAATTTTCCTAACATCCATAAGTTTATATAATAATAATGCAACTCCTTTGACTATTAACCTCTGCTTCACAAAATATAAATGTTTAAATCGCTAACTCACTTCATCCTCTCCATACTTTCAATATATCTACCTAATATCCGATCATACCTAATCAGCAATCACTATTTACTATTAATAACTCCCGTCAAAAAATGTTATCCTCTCAAATGTACAATTCCAAGTAACTAACAATGTCCAATCAATTTTCCTTCTAATTACACGATTATTCCCTTTCGTCGAATCATTAACGTACACATTCCCTTTCCGTGTATTGATCTATACCAACCGAAGACCGTCACTTGAATTTGTACATTTGTCAGCAAACGTTTCCCGAGTATGTTAATTAATACCAAGATGTTGATGTCAACCGAAAGCGCATCGAGTATCTATCTTCATCAGTCGGTTGACAAGACACGAACTGTCTTCGGAAATGTATGTAGACACTGTCGTAGCTTGTGGAACAACTGAGAGATCTGCGTTGGTACTCAGATACGTACTAGGTATAGTAGGTATAGTAGGTATAACAGAGAGGGTACAAACTAACGCGAATATGAGATTCTGAATTCGAATCGATTGGTTGGTTCTCCGGGACGCCTGCTCGCTCGTCTAATCAGATCCTGTTTGTAGGCGGAGCACGATTGAGCCCTCCAGGCTGGAAAATCGAGGGTAGAAGGTATATATATCCGACGACCCGAGTGCACCAGTGGAACAAAAGGTTACTTGTACATATCGAAGATGTATAAGAGTCGGTTTGGGTTTCTTTTCTTTAACTGTTTCTATGTACCTTAATCAAATTTCTTCTATTTCGCGGGGCGTCACATGACGAGTTGTGTTCTTTGATGAAGGATCTTGAATAGTGCGAAATTGTGAGTCAAGGAATCTTTTAGGCTTTGGAGATGTCAGAGTACAAAACTGGGGTAGTTGTACTTTTGTGTTTTGTAGGAGGTAATGATTGTATGGGAAATTGACAGTGAAGGTGATATTTTTTTTTTATGTACGCCTATTTTTTTATGAGTTTCAGGAGTAACAGTTTTTGTATTAGGTCATTAAGTATGAAACGTCCGATTTAAAACTAAAAGTTTGGTTTATTATATCTCGGGCAAAAAGTAACATAATTAATCAAAATATATCATAATATTGTGGGAATGGTAACTCCAAACCTTGCTGCTAATTCCCGCGTCGTTTCAGATGGCTTCGCGTCTACTACAGCTTTCAGTTGATCGTCATCCACTTTACTTTCTGGCCGACCGCGTGGTTCATTTTGAAAATCAAAATCTCCAGATCGGAATTTTTCAAACCATATGTTTATATATATAATGGGCTGCATTAGTTCCACGACGGAACTCATACTCGAAAATAACGCGAATTTTTGTCCTATCCATGGATTATAATATTTAACCACCACACGACAATACGATAGATTATTAAAAATAAAAGAGTGCGTTTGAAAGCCAGATGGCATACCTTCTCAATGCAAAAAAAAAAACAAAGGGTGGATGATATGAAATATCGGAGATATCCAGCATCAAACTTGATGCTTTAGGTAATCGGACATTCTACTTAATGAATAGTTTGTGTATAGTGGTTTCCGCGTTGATGAAGAAGATTTAAGGTATGTCATTTGCTTTTGAGTAGGTTGGTACTTTCTGAGTGGGATCTCGTTCTTGGTACGTTCTAAACGACTGAGGTTGTGAAATACTTATCACATAGGCTAAGTTTTCTAGAGGTGACGGGATTTCAATTCAGGTCCATTTGTTGGGAGACGAAGCCCTTATCTGTGTAGGGAGTGGGGCCGCTAAAAATATTTTTTTATGTCCCTTCGACTTTGGGGAGTACAACTTTTTATAGTTTGCGATTTGGTGATTTTTGCGTTGATGAAGAGAGTTTAAAATGTGTCATTTGTTTTTGAGTAGGTTGGTACTTTTTGCGTGAGATCTCGTTCTTGTTACGTTCTATGCCATTGAGGTTGTGAAATACTTAAGGCATAGGATAAATTTTCTAGAGACGACGGAAATTTGCATTCAGGTTCATTTGTTGGCAGACGGAGCTTATCTGTGTAGGCAGTAGGGTCTTAAAAATCATTCAATTTTGAAATTACTTATTTTCGGGTTACTTTTTCTATACCTAACAATGGGAAATCATATTTGGTCATTACACGTGTAGTTATAAAGCAAAGATCGGAATGACAAAAATTTGAGAGTTAAACAGATTATATCCAAAGAGCATTGCAGCTTAAGATGATCTTTTTGCACTGTGCAAATCATTTTTACATCAAAAGTAGTCAATCTGTTCCCTACCGCTCAGTAGTGGACGATTCAAACTCTCATTACTACCGATGCTGACATTACTTTCTTTTTTTTACCAGCAAGCATCACTCGAGTTGAATTTGTTTTTTCCTTCAATAAAAAGATAAATTTAAGTACATGTTTTTCCTGGTCCACTTAAATAAAAAATTGCAAGTAATTTGCTGCAACTGCGCTTAAATTTAGTTTCGGTGGAATCGCTGGACGGTGAGAAATTTTTACAACCAACGAAGTTACAAAATTGAACGACAGATATAAAAATGTTTGCTTCTCTTGGTTTAAAACATAAATGTTTGATTGTTATGAAAGTGTATATATTGTTGCATTCTGCGGAGGTCCCGAGTTGATGTTTTCTTCTTAGCATTTTTTATTAACTTTATTAAATAGTAATGGATACAATTATAACAATTTTTAACTCTTCGCTCTTCGAACGTCTGCACTCTCTGACACTTCAGTTGCGACTTTCGGTAACAACACTTCCGGTCGCTAGAGCAACAACCGGCCGAATCGATCCATCGACTTGAATCCTCGAATCGTACAAGTTCGAGGAAGCAGCTTCGCTCGGTACGCCAACTTCATATTGGCGTAACAATATATAAACGAACTTTTGTGTACGTGTCTAACTATTTTAATCATACGATTCTTTGCCCCAAAACCATTGAACGCTTAGCTAATTATTAGCAGTAATTTTTATATTATGTTTACTTTTCAACTCCCTTCAGAAGATGTAATAATAATCATCATAATTTTCTATCACATTTTTTAAATTAAAATCTTCCTACCCACACGTGACATAGTATTTTGTTGAATCACACAAGTTTGAAAATAAGGCTGACGGCAACAAATTGTAGAACTGTCGGAACTACATGCATGTTAACACAAGTAATTTCGAATTTCAACACAGGCTATTTGCTTTAAATCCGTGTATTTAAGGGCCGTTGTACTAACTCTGACTTTCCAGGCGCTAACTGGACGTTCACGTGTGCACGAATATTTGTATTTTCAATATTACTGTTACGAACTTTGAGAGGGGCATCTGCATTTCTCGGTGGATGCAGATGTTCCTACTTATTTTTCACAATTGAGGCCAAGATTTAAGTCACGTACGTTTCAAAAGGCACTAGTTTTGAGCAAGGTAATTTATTGTAAACACATTTTTCACATACCAGGCTCGAGAGATATGGAATTGTAACTTTCTTTGGGATATTAATTACCTTTTCAGCCCTCACGAGTACATGGCGCGCCTTATGTCTCGGCAGGGTTTTCTAGACCACCCTGGAATAGTTTTTAGGCAACGGAGTGCCCAAGGAATTGGGACTTTTCAACTCCGAAAGAGGTAGAGAAGAGGGGCGATCCACCACCTTGGAAGGGTCGTCTTAAACAAATTCAAGGCCCAATCAGGGCATTTTCATCTCCTCCCACGTCAGCTCTGATTGGATTTTCAGCTCGTGCCGAGGAGATATAACGGGCATACAATTTGGTAAAGGCAAATTTTTGTCACACATTTTTTAAATCGTTAACCACTTAAGTGTATTTGACGACTATATCCGTCATGGAGAAATGGCAGAACTTTGTGTTATGACGACTTCTTCCATCATGAGTAAAATGTTGTTACCAGTTGCTATTTAAATTGTAATTTTAGCAAGAACTAAAATATATTCGTAAATTTCAATTTGTTTAGAACTTTTAGAAGTCAAGACGAAATAAAATAAATAAATAAAAATTATAAATAAATTGAGATAGATTCATGTATCCCCGTATACTTTAGTTGGAACTGCTTATTATAACGCAAAATTAAACGTCGAAAAGTAATTTTCCCAATGCTAAAGCCGGAAACTAATTCGTGTTACATAATACTATGTAAGTATTCCTTGTTTTCGTGAATACCATTCGAAAGAGGCAGTCTGAATTTGTAACTTTTACAAACATTTCATTTGTTCTGAGTTTCCGCTATATTATGTATATAGTAAATCTTTATGTTAAGTAAATTAATAAATGTTAGTAAGAAAATTGTTCGTTTCATAAGATAACGTCGATTTTTTTGATTCATTAGTTTAACAGCGACACTTACTCTGTGTTAGACGACTATACCCGTTACCGCTTGATTTTCGCGACACACGTACAGGGTGTAAAAAAATTAATGGTCATGGCTTTAACCCTTTCATTCCTAACACGGGATATATCCGGCATCCACAAAACCATCCCCAGAGACGAACGCCGGATATACCCGGCGTACGCAAAACCAGCCCCAGAGACGAACGCCGGATTTATCCGGCCTCCAGAAAACTAACCACAGAGATAAGAGGCGAGAACCGTGTTATCAATGCGAAGAATGTAATGTTAGGTTGTGCGTGTTTCTATGCGTCAAAACATATCTTACTTATTGGAAACGGGCATGTTAAATAGATCAACGTCTTTATATTATGCTGTGGCTGACATCCACTTAAACCTTTCTGCTACTATGGACGACTACAGTCACTTCACATGTGATACTCTGTATTGTAGGTACATACGACAAACGATTGAAGTTGATGTACAGTCCGCCAACGGAAAGATGGCTAGAAAGCGGTGATACCTCTCGTTTTCAAACGCTTATTCCCGCCGTCTCTTTTTTTGGTATTGCCAAACCTAAATCTTCTAAAATAGACACTCCACGTAGTAGTTTATTACAGGAGATTGAGTTTAGAGATTCCAAAAACGAAGTTTGCAGAAATAGGCAGTTGAAAACGAGAGATTCCGCCGCTCCCTAGCCGTCTTTCAGTTGTCGGATTGTACAATGAGTATCATACTCTGAACATGTACCGTTAGAAGGAAGAATTTAAAAAAAGGACACTTTCAAAGCAACTTTTTCAGCGATTCATAAGTGCGGTTAATGACAACCTTTATCGTGCACTGTGTACACTTTTGGGACAACGGCTCGTTCAGCGGGACTGTCACGCCGGAAACGTCGCCCGTAGCGAAAGGGTTAAGGGGTTGTTCTACACCTCTGGATCGATGGCGATTTGCGAAAAAATCCTGCCGCAAAATTCGGGAAAGGGTAGCAAATTTTTTTTATTGGCTCATCGTATTCGTCTTGTTACGTAGGCAAAATGTCTAAGAGGAACCATGGATCAGAAACGAACCGTTCTCTCACAAATTAACTTTTAATTCGGCCTTCCGATTAAAATGTCGCCCATATGGCAGCCTTCGAAGTATCGTATGCTACTTCTTTTTTAATTTTCTACATATATCTTGAAAACTTTAAGTGACTAAATCGATCACGGTTTCTGCCCTTTTCATTTACGTGATTCAGACTGATTTAATTGGCAATTTTAAATATATTGAATTAATCGTCGATAGATATAGTGTTAAAACATTTTCTTTTAACACATTGCGTACGGGTAACGAGATATCTCGTCTTTGACAAACCCACTACTCGAGACTTTTTGTTAGTTTACTAAGGCAACATAGCTTTGAATATTCTTATGACAAATACTTAGCAAAATAAATGTATATCGAATTTCCAAAAGGGTAAAAACTAATCGAATATATAAAATATACCAAATCTCTGGTGTGTTTAAAAATCTGCGGGCACATTGAAACAGCAGAGTGCCGTACGCAATGTGTTAAAAATTCAAAGAGAGAAAATAGTTTAGCATTTCTTCATATACAAATCTAGGAGAATCGAATATAAATTAGAAACTTACAGTCTTTATATATGTCTTTAACTGATTTCTGTTTTCAACTCAATATTATACATTTAAAGCAAAACGAAAAGCAATATTACCTTCCGATAAATGTCGTTTCTACACCGAAGTGGAATAAGATACCGCAATTCTATCTTTTATCTTTTTAAGAACGCATTGAAACCAATTCGATCGCGATTCCATTGTCATTTATGGATCGGGTTTATCTGGAACTTTTGTGGAAGTATCGGTAAACCGTATGCGTATTCCAGGAAATGGCTATGCCGACGATTTAAAAGTATTTTAAGAGTGAATAAAGCTCCAAGAAAACTGCCACCTTTACGTCAATGATTGGTCGCATAATTGCCTTTGCGCCGTAAACGTGTTACGATTTCAACAAAGAATCGGTCTTGAAAGGCATTGTAATAAATTAGAAAATGAAAATACAACTGTTAGACACGTACCTTCTGTATAATTCTGGAGTCAAAGTAACTTTAACGTCAATGTTATACGTGTGAAATTAAAGGTTTGTAGTGAGAAGCATGAAATTGTCGAAGCGATGTACAATGAATTAATTAGATTTCAGTAACAGTATTTCGAGTAAGTCGCCGTTCGTTAAACTGTGTCAATTATTTCATCTGGTTAACTAATTAAACTTGCTTTGCGATTGTTCGTTCATTCCAACTGGAGGAAATATATGAAGTAAATAATTTCTCTACCAATCAATATCAAAAGTTAGTGAAACAAAGAAGAACGTTTTTTTTAATATTTTTCTATTATTTTTAGACCGATATCCTTACGTAATATTATACATAATATTTTCAGTAATCAATGTTTCAAAATTGTAACATTATATTATGAATGATTTTTTCTTCACATCTTCGTAAAAAAAATCTTTGTTGTGTCTTTTTTCTGTGTGAATCTTCATTTCATTATCACTAGATGTAAATACCAACGATTAATTAAATATACTTAAAATTGTCAAATATATCTGTCTGAATCAAATAAATGAAGAAGGTAGAAAACTTGATCGATTCTATCGCTTACAGTTTCCAAGATAAACGTAGATAAATAAAGAAGAACCAGCGTTAGAAGTTTCAGGAGCATTTTCAAAAAAAACATCGCAAGTCATTTTGACCACCTTAGAAAATCTAGTGTTAAATGCATATTTAATAAACTATTAATACACGCTTGAAAATATTACATTCTTCTTTCCAGCCAATATTTAAGCATTTTGTAATGCATTCATATTAAGAAGGAATAAATAATATCCAAATTGGGGTAACGAGTAATAAGTAGTCTTCTACAGTGGTATTACTGCTAAGTACAAGTACATAATAACACCCTAATCCATGAAACTAAACAGGGTGCAGTCACGAAACGCATCGTGACTGAATCCGATGCGCGAAAAATTCGCGTAAGAACATTGTTTCACTCGTAACTACTTCGTTGGACATTAGTGAAGTGATTCTAGGATAATTATTCCTCCATAGATTCTACCATTTTGCCCATTTTATACGCGTAAATATCGACTTATTTTTCTGTATTTCGGTCCGTTCAATAAGCTGCCAAGATACAATTCTAATTGTCCTTGAAATTTAGATAATCATAAGAACTTTTTAATTCGTGGAAACAATTATTGTTAATTAAGTGAGAAGTATTTATCTAAAAAATATTTTTAGCAAACGTATTGTTTCATCGGTCTTCGTCCAAACTGAAGGGATGAAAATATCCACCAGGTTGTAGGTTGATAATGCATTTTTTGGAGTATCTCCGTAACCAGGGATGAAAAAAAAATATATTTTTTTCACATTGGGCAACTTTTAAAACAAAGAATTTAGATGTATAAGAAAAGTAGCTGCACAGCATGCTAGTCTACAATAAAATCCGTTTTGGTTTGAAATAAGTCTGTTCCGACCGCATAATTTCGCACAACGCGAGAGCAATTCTAAACACATATTTAAGAATTTGAATCATAGTTTTGCATACGTAAATTTATTCCTTAGCAAAATGGCTGTAAAATGTCTCCTAAGCAAAATATAATTTCAAAAAATATATATTTTTTCTGTCCTCTAGTTATTGGAGTCTACTTACTTACTTGTAAGATATCTAAAAAAAGTGCATTTATTCATTCATTCATTGAAAATGCATTAGCTCTGGTTTGAGGGGCATTTTAATTCTTTAAATATGTACAATAAACAATAAAAAAATATTCGTGTCACGTATTTTTTGAAGCAACACATTTCAACTTACGATTAGTTTCATCAAAATCGGTGTGTACGACTTCGATAAGTTTCCTTATCAGGATACCGTTGAACTTTCAAAATATTCATCATAAGCAGCTCGGTGGTTTTCATAGAACTTCAAATGTCCAAGAAGTCGAGCCAGCGAAGTGTTACTACCTGTAAGACCCATTCGAGTATTTATACGAAAACTGCGAATCAAAACATTACAGAGTCATACCTTTACATTTGAAGATAGTGCTCAGTATTGTTCCGACTACGAGCCGGTCAACATCGTATTAGATATAAAAGAGATAAATAATTAAATCTATCGTTGTTTTTATCGGTTTTTTAACACTAGAACTACCAAACCAGTCAAAATGACTGGTACACAATTTTTTCCAAAAATTTTCCAAGTTCATAGAAGAACCATAGAACAAAAATGCTGCGTCCATCACAGAAGACATAAATCACTGAATTGATCATCCTTTCTGCTACTCGATTCCTTCTTTTCCAAAGTACTTATTTAATATATTGAAGTTAGGGATTGCAATACCGGTATACCGGGATACTGAATACCGGTATTTTGAGCCATTTGTACAATTTTTTAATACCGGTATTCATAAGTTTAAATACCGTTTTTTCGGTATTTACCAGAAATTTTTTAATTTGTCTCCACTATATGTTCAGGGGTCGCCAACATAGAAAAATAGTATACGTTCTTGTGTGCGATATGATCGAGTTTATAATAAATTTTCTTAAAATTTTTTACCCACAAACCTATCGACATTCAGAACAATTCGGTACAGTTATCGAAAATGATGATGAGACTAATGTCGATAGTGAAAAGGAATTGTCTCTTGAACAAAAATTAGAAATAGCGATAACTAAAAAAACTTCAACAAACCAAAATACAATACAGAAATCAGTTAGGTATATTCAAAACCATCCGACAAGAAATCGATTTATTTGAAAATGTGGGATTTAGAGGTAAATACCTGGAAAAAGTATATCGCGCATTGCTAACAGTACCACCATCTAGTGTAGATGCTGAAGGAACGTTTTCAACAGCTGGTAATTTTTGTACATAATTACATTGCAGGCTTAATGACAGTACAATTGATGCATTATGTTTTTTAAGATGACATTTCAAAAATATTTAATAGTACCACAGACTGTATAGTGATATTTACACTTTTTTGTGATTTAAATACAGAAGATGTTCCTCGTTCCTTTACTTTTTTATTATTCTTTATATACTGTTATAATTGATGAGTTAGAAATGATTTTTTGTGATATTTACTATCTTTAATAAAACTGGCAAATGAAACAATTCCTACTACCGGTATTAAAACTGGTATTCCGGTATTAAGATCTAAAAAATACCGAATACCGGTATTGAACTTTTAGCCCGATATTGCAATCCCTAATTGAAATATAATAGATTTAACGCCGGTAGTTCTAGTGTTAACGGTGGCGACTTCTTTTGAGAGTGAGCATCTATCTATTTATTATACGTGAGTCAGGAAGATCGGCGATGGCGAGTATACACGTCAATCACAGCTAAGTGGTTAAATATATAGTAAACGGTAACTAGATTTCTCACATAACGGATATAGTCGCCATGATACGAAGTATATGTCATTTCTCCATGACAGATATAGTCGTTAATCACACTTAACTGGTTAAATTGTGGCACGGTTGATCTGACTTCGCTAGACTAAAACAAAGCAGTGGCAATGTCTTACACTTTCGCAAAGGATCCCGCAGTTCGTTCGCCTTACCGGTGCTTGTAGGCATCCATTGCTACAGTCTACACTCAACATTATTAAGAGAAATAGGGAAATTTAAATAAATAATAAGGAAGAAATAAATTCAATGAAATATCCGCTTTATTTGTATTTTCGTTGTATCTTGTAATTTGCAAGTGCATGATATCTCTTGAAAAATTTTTTAAGATGTAATTCTGGTTTTCTGTCGCACGTTAACATCTATTGGTTTGAACTTGAAAAAATGTCGAGTGAGACTTGACAAAGGAGTTCCTGAGGTACAAACTAATCTCGAAACACACTTGACATAGGAGCGCAAAGGGTTACGGCAATATGCCCCTTTACTATTAACGATAGGTGCCTATTCTGTTCAGAGCCTCGTGTAATCTCAAAAATTTGATATAATTCTATTTTAGATACCGATGTTCAACATATCGTTGCAATCTTCATTTCCACATATTCGGTCCTAAGTGTGATGTTTTATAGTCTCCCATACTCTTAGCAATATCGCTTAGAACAAGAGACGTTTTCTGGTTTTCATGTAGCTAAGAATCTGTTTCCTTTGTGCTTTCAATTGAATAGCCCTCACTTTTTCCGCGTAAAAGAAATATCTAGCAGCGATCTTTCCCTTTTTCATTCAACCTTTCCTTTCGAGGACTTTCGAGATTGGAAGTGACGAAGCAGTCCCTCTGTTCCCAAGAGTCACCCACCGACGAAATTGAACGGTTAATCTAAACGACGCATCTGTCGTTTTCATTGTCAGTAGCGTTCTGTAGCCAGTCATGAAGAAGATCGTACTATTTAGGAAATGGTGAATATTTTTCTTAAATCGGAATACTCGATCGCATTTACTGAACGGGAATAAATAATTTCGATCGTGTTATCTTTGAAAATATGTACCTTTATAGGTATTTGAAAAGCGGAATTGATTGAATATCGATGGAATTGTAATGGATTCTGTGGATATGGATCGGGCGGCAAAATGAACCGGAATCAGAGATATATGATTAAACAATAACAATGTAAAATTATTATTTGCAGTAGCTTCACTCGATTAAAATCAAATTCAGTTACAAAACTTTATTGGATGGTTATGGATAAATACACGAATTTGTTTAATTTCATTTAAATCTCAAATTACATGAAATTGATAATGCGTGTCTTTCAAGTTTTACTTTATAATGATAATCCATCATCAACTTTCATATACCCGTTTGTATCTATACTTTGCAAGACAATTATTGATAAAGTAATTTTCTTATCATTTATATTTGGAAGAAATATAAGAACGTTCATCGACAATAACAAAAAGTTTAAAGAAAGAAACCGGAAATTTTTTAAAAGTTATTTAAAAATTTCCTATTTAAGTATATCATTCTCCCATAATTCCATATAGTCAATCATAATTTTGCAATTTTCCTATAAATATTATAGTGTAAATTTCTATTAATTTGTAATACCATCGATACTGGTGTCGTAAGCTGCCCTTTAAGGAGTTTTCTTTACACTTTACCGACCAGTAGCGTATTAACCCTTTGCGCCCCAGTAGCGAATATATCCGCCCTGAGAAAAAAATTGGTTATAGTTTGTTGGAGCATATATAAACGGTTAGAGTTGAAAAATTAAAATATTATCGTTGAAATATTATTTTACAAATAGTAAATTTCAACTTGTATACATTAACAGACTGTCTTTCCGATGAAAAAGTGTTTTTTCATCGCTAAATAATTGATTGTTTCTCGATATTCAAAAATGCCTCCGTCCGCAAAGGGTTAATAGGCTTTTCGAGTCCAACGCTTTTGAAATTTTAACTCAGTTGTCACAATTTTTAATCGGTTGTCACGGCAATTAATAAATTATTATTTATCATTGCCTTTTACTGTGCCAAGGACTTACAATTAGTGACGAGAATTTATACTTTTCGAAGAGATATCGCTAAGGGGAAGTATTTGCAACCAAGTGACCGATCAGAAGTGGGTAGGATACTAAAAATCTATGTTACAAACCATACACTTTATATAGTGTATTTTACTTTTTCGAAGAAAAATGTGGGGCATTCACTAAACAATAATTAATATACTTCTAAACAATACAGGCTTGCCTATAGATTGGCGTATAACGGCAGGGAATTTAATTTGTTATGGAATGTGATGGGTGGGCATCGAACAATGTGTCTGAACGAACGTGTCGTTAATACCTAAATATAGATTCACGCAGCACGCCCCTCAGTTTGCTACGTATTACGCATAAAGCACCCAAATTTCCGTCATAAACAGATATCGCTTACTGTGATTATGTCCGTTGCATAATCATTCATTTGTCAGTAAAATTGTGCGGAATATATTAAACACGTATGCTGTATTTAAGAAGTTCATTTCATCACTATCTACTAACACGTGTAAAAAGTTTGTTATATCATTGGTATATGTATTGCACGTTCGTTGTATCCTATTTAACGCTATTAACAAATCGACAGAATTGTAAAAATATACAACGTTTATTTCGAAGGTTTACAACATGTCGTTGATTGAGGACGTTAGATCGTAGAATCTCTTGTTTTTAACAGTTCACACGTCTCCTAACTTATTGTTAGTAACATTACTTAATTCTACTGCGTGTTTCATGCGTGACAATATTTTAGTCGTAGCAATTTTAATTCGTTAAAGTAGACATTTTCTGACTCTACTTTGCTGATATATTAGTCATATTTTCATATTTTTATATGTAGAAGTGCGTTTCACCGTTTATTTTCATTTTGGAAAGAAACAACTATCCTTATTGTACTGGATTAGAATACTTTCAATAATGCATGCTAATTATATGCTTATAAACGATACTGCAACTTATATCTTAGAATTTATTTCATAACTTCTCTATGTGTCTTCTATAGAAAGGGATCAGAATGAAGTCACTTGGGACGTAAGGGGAGACTGCTCTCGCACTATCTATCTCTTTCTATTCTATATGTCTGCTGTCCTCTTCATTCATAGTCGTAGTTATTCACATTCATTTAAGTAGGTAAAATCGGTGTCCACCAATCGGATAATCAAAATATCGTACGTACGTCAATGTTTCGATTTTCACGATCGATATCGTGCTGTCGCACTCAGTTCCACGGCTTTTTCCTTTCTTTCTTTGTCTCACAGTGCAATTTCCTCTCAAGTGACTTGTTTCTGATCCCTTACAATAAATACTGTACTCCTTTTCAAACATTCTGTAATCTAATATTTTTGCTGCTCGAGCTTTAAAATGTATTACATATATGGAGGATATTGATAATAAATATACTTAAAGATATATACACAAGTGGAAACTTATTAAATTTAATGTGAAATATAGGAAACGCTCTAAACCACACATATACACACACTCTAAATATAATTAACAAATAATAAAATAACCCAACTATGACACTAAATCCGTCCAGTCGCGTCTATACGTCTAATCCGTGCGTCTACTCGTCTATTCTATACGTAACTTCGTCTATTCGTCTACTCTGTCATCTACCGTCGAAGTCGTCTTTTCGTCTACTCATCTACTCGTCTATTCGTCTACTCTATACGTCTACTCTGTCGTCTACCGTCGAACGCTACTGTCAGCTACTGTCGAACTGGTCGCTCGTCCTCGTGTCGTCCTCGTTTCGTCGTCGATCGTCTTTTTTGTCAGTCAACTGTCTCATGGCGGATCTTTCTAAATAATTCCAGCGGGATTTATAAAATCCCCACATATTTGTGGGAGATAATAACAATATATACATATATATGTAGCATCGTGAAAAAGAGAGGCGTTCGGAAACCCATCCAAGGCAGCAACTCGGCCTGAGTAGCTTAACGTCGACGATCGCCTGGGTCGGCGCGAAACCACTGAGTCAGCGACCTCTCCCTGCTGCCTCTTTCTTTTTTACGATCCTATATATATATAATAAGAATAGAACTGTAAATAAATAAAACACAAAAGGTTTATTGATAGTAACCATTAACGAAAAATTCTTCGTGCAAAATTTTCGTTGTCTTTCACAATTTTGTCTCGCAATGTCTATTAACTGTCATAATGGTCTCACTTTTTTATCTCACTGAATCTGTCACTATGTCTAGTCATTCTCACAATATTCTTGCAATTTTTTCTCCCTGGATCTCTCACTACATTTCTACCTCCTAACCCATGTGCATCACAAGCGCATATATGCGCGCACTTTTTCTGGTCACTCTCATCGAAACGTATTTATACATTCACATTATGAGTGAATAGAAAAACATATGAACAGTCTAAATTATTTATACAACATTCGTCGATTAAAGTACAATATCACTTAATATGAAGAAATTTGACAGTGAAGATATATTTTTGAATTTGTGATATGATGCAAATGGGTTAAAACTCTAGCTACGTCGTTCTTATATATTCCTTTTCTTGCTAGATATCGTTACGCCGTTTTTTAAGAAACAATTTAATCAATATTCGTTGTTTTCAAGGCGAAGACAAAATTTTCGATTGCATCGCTACCGCGATTTACTCCATCTTTCGTTATTGCGCTGTTTTATTTGTTTACGCTCGTGACCCTACATATATAAACGAACACTAACAGCAAAACAATTTTACAATAACTGAATAATGTCTTTATAATGAATACAAAAAGCCTCATCAATTTTTTACATATTTCACGATATTTTGTTTCTCATTTGTTCGAACGGTGCTACCAACGTAAAATATTACAGTGGGTGCAATTTTGACGATGTTATTGCATTTTGCCGCAATGCAAACGACATTTGCTCAAAAGAGCAAACGGGTTTTGACCGTAATCAAACGATAACGTGACTTCCATTCGAACGATCGCATACGTGAAAACGTTGCCCGAGAAAGTTAACGACCTGTGTTCCGGTATGTCATGGCTGCTGCGTAACCGTTTGATGCGCGAGGAGATGCGAAGGTACTCCTTCATGCAGGACTGAAAATTATTATTCAGAATACGCGCTACGTACGACGTTAGATTTAGAATTGCCCTTGTGGTTTGTCAGTCTTCCCTTCCGTCTCTTCACAGAAATTAATATTGTTGAGTAACGACATGGCGATTAATGGTATTACTGTAACTTTGATTTATTAATGCTGTAAAATGATTTATTTCCAAATATGTGGAATAACTCCTAGGCACGTAGGGGATATATTATAATCTTCCATGCTATAATGAAAATTTTTTACTCGATTTTGTATTTATGCTTTAGAAACAAGATGGAGCAGCTGAGTGATTGTTATAATATAACATTTTTTTGTGTGGTCGATAAAATGGATGAGAATAGAAGTTGTTTAACATTAGATTGCTGGATGTTGGGTATATACTTATTTTGACTGAAATGAGTACAATTTGACTCAAACATCAAAATGGAAGATTGTTAAAAGGAGTAATATTTTATTTTGAAGAAACTTTATTCAAAACAGTTTTTACATGTATATTCCGTTTTTGAAATACATTTTCCGCACATTTTTTTTTATTACATTTAGCACAGACCGACTTTCTTCTATTTCTTTTTTTCGATAATTCGCCCTTTTTCCAATATTCTGTATGTTAGATAGAGGTGAGAAGGTATTTTTAGCTTCATTATTAGTATTTAGTCTTAGTAAATTGACAAATTTGTACATGAAAACTCTTGCATCAGATTGTTAACAAAACATTTCTTTGTACAAGAAATAAGTTGCATGTGTTTAAAATAACCAACTGTAAAAATATTTAATGAGTCAATTTGACTCACATCCGGAAAAATAGGTATAGCACATATGGATTTTTGGAACTAAGAGGGAGGGGGGGGGGGGCGTAAAGTATTAGTATTTGTATACATTTCCTAATATTATTAAATAAATTATTTTGGGTTTTCCAAATATATAGCAATACAATCCTAAATAAGTCAAATTGACTCGCTCCGGTTATCTAGTGTTAATTAATTGTTAGGAGTTGTTTTTACCAGTGCGGTGAGATTAGTAGATTGGAAGAATGAGAGGAGGATTTCCGGTTTCACATTAATAAGCGTGTTCTCGAAAAAAGAAGTTTTACCTGTCTCTTAAGAAATAAGTTTATATATTAAATGTTGATTAGTTGTTTTGTTGCTGTCAAATAAATATAGTTTGTGTGAAAAATATTGAATTAGTGATTTCATCCCACATTAATTCTTACTGTAAGCGTAAATTTTGTACGTTAAATTAGTAATATTTCGAATTGGTTTAATTATTTATTGTTGCATCGAATTATGTTCGAGATATTATAATTATTCTATTATATCGTTACTTGGAATTGTGGTAGCAAGATGATAGAAAATGCACGTAATTGCATAGCAGGTGAAGGCCGAGCTGCAGAAAAGAGATTAATAAAAACTTATCACTTTCATTCTGTGAAATGTTCTCTATAGGGATTCAGCAGCGAATAAAGCATTTGGATCTTTGGTGTCCGTATCTCAACTCGTAACTTAAAAATAACTCTATTCTAACTCGGTTCGTCACTCCGTAACCCACCATAAATTGCACTCGGTTCGTGGTCTCCATAAAACTATGGCTTTTACAGCCAGTCTCTATATACCTTTCGTGAACGAAATTCTTCCGCTCTGCCTTTACGTATGGAGCAAAGTTTGACACAATTAACAAATAAGAAATTTTGTAATTATCACATAAAAAATTATCATTTATTTATATTTAGATGCAATTTATATTCATAAACGATTTACTTCAATTTTTGTGACTTTTGTTCATACTTCAAAATGCTAGATTTATATCTACAATCATTAAATCTGTCTATAAGTTCGTGCATATCGTGTAAAACAGGTGGCTCTCGACTTTCGCACAGTTCGCTATTTCGCACGTTCGTAAAAATTAAATTGTTTACAGAGCTGTGCCGCTATTTCACAAAATGTTTGCTTCCATGCTGTCACTGCCAATAAGCGCTGTAGCTCGCGCTCACTCATTGCCTATTAGAGGATTTCTAACATTGTAATATCGTTTCTAATATTACCTACTAGATGTTAGAGAATCTCAAGTTTACCAGGAAACCACATTAACATACAATTTTTCATATTTTTCCTATATTCTTCGAAGATTCAACATTCCCACACATTTTCAGGAACCAATTATGTGCGAAAGTCGAGAGCCGACTGTATCTACATAATTTTTTGAGTATTATCGGACTTACTCGATAAATTCACATCTTCAATATCCTTATCCTTTCAAGCACGTCTCATTTTCCTTTTCGTATTTTTATTTTTACTGCTAAACAGATCAATACTTGTCCATACTTGTGAATATCTATTGTTACCGTTGCTAATGTTACATTCTGCTATGGAATAACGATGCTACTTTTCTGAAAGAAGTGCAAAAAACTGTTAACTTAATGCAAAAAAGAACGTACACAACTTTGACTTAACACTAGATCTACGATAGCCGTCAAATCGACGGGTTCCAACCTTTTTGTACATATTTCTCGAATTTGAAGAGGAACATTACAGTAGATATATTAAGCGTATGTTATAATACACAAATTACTTAACATGTTGCCGCAAATGACGGCTATAGCCGTCCTGCACATTTTAATTAATAAAAAAAGGAACATCATTAGTACGAAGTGTACTAATGCATTTATTTGTTAATATACATAAAGAAAGATGTAACATTTCAGATAACATATAAATTGTTTTTTTGTGCGATTTTTCATGCCATAACAATTCGAAACATTTTCGTGTGTGTTTCTGAGCACGATCGTCAAATTAACCCTTTGCACTCCGATGTCCCACCTGAGGGGACATTGTAAGTTTATCATATCACTCTGTTGCACTCTCTAAGGGGATCATGAATTTATTAGTAATTACAGAGGATGAACTTACTGCATCCCAAGATTTAAAAAAATATATGTTTACCTGAATTTTCTATTGAAATTGCACAAAATAGAAAATAGTAAAGTACTGACAAGTTGCTAATAGATAACTTCAGAGATGGCTCGGAGTGCAAAGGGTTAAAAGTATGCGGCAACGTGTTAAGTGATCGTACATTTTGCCACTAGATCCATCTTTTTTCAATCATCTTCTTATTTGATATATAATATTTAAATATACTAGATTTAGCGGCCGTAAATCTAGTGTAAATAATACAAGAAATTACATATTTTCATTGCATTGAACCGATCATTTGACCTTGAATGGTTCGATTAATGTTAATTACTATAGTAATTTCGCCTAAGACGTACATAGAGTTTCAAACTACCACTATATTGAATTAAATAATAACATAAAAGTTTTCCAAAAGTAACGAAGGTTTTTATTCGTACCTACTGACAGTCCAAGCCATTAACTCCATAACATCACAGCTTCCTGTCGAGTACTAGCACAAAAAATTTGTAGATGAGACATCGCTCAATGATGAATGATAATTTTATCAGCAGCGATGTTAAATCATGCCAACATGTATACAAAAATTTCATTGAACATTTCCAGCGTATCCATGAACGATAAATCATATCCTCGTATCGATATATATCTCCTTTCCTCTATCTCCAATACACTCTGTCTTCGTCTCAGTCAGCCTTCCCTGACTCAGGAACTTTTCTTACTCTCACGAGAACATGTGGTGGAAACAATAAGAGCTGCTTTCCCTTAACAAGATTGTCTGTCGTCTTTTGTTACTCCTCCTTTTCCACCGACGACATGCCCTGTTATTCGATTTGTCAAAAATATTGTCACTAATTTCTCTTCGTCCGCAAATCTATCCTTGTACGTTCTATTATTATCGAGAACTTATGTTATCATAAAATCGAATGATCAAATTTAGTCGAATGATCAAGTTTTCGATATTGAACGTCCTGCTTGAGATAAATGTAAGAAGAAGGATTGTTTTCGTGCGTAAGTTTAATTTACTAGTTTAACGGATTAAGTATTATTGCCGTTGTATAATGTCACTCTTATTTTCTAGTATCTGTAATGGAATCTTTGCCAGGGCCTTTGTACCATTCGCTGTGCTATAGTCAGAGGCTCATTGTCCTAGCTGCCGTATCTTCGTGTTTTCTACATAATGTATGAGACGATCTTCCTGCGCTTGCATTGATACCACTGAATTGCAGTCGCGACTGTATCATATTTTCTAAAGTAGTTATTATGGAGCATAAAGAATTTTTTGTTTTAGGTAAACACAAAAATTACATTCTCGATTAGGTGTAATAGGTGAAGTATTTTTGGTAGGTTCATGGATTTTATGGTGACTGATATTGTTTCTTAACACTACATTACATTCAATTTATTAGAAAATTTTGAGACTATACTTCTGTTCTTTTAGATTGTTCTAAAGGAAGGCTAGGTAATCGTATAAATTCGTAAGAATATTCGAAGATGTATTGCTGTGTATTATATCCTTGACAACAATCAAGGTGATTTTAGAAACATGTAAAAAAGAATTACTTTTATATTACTTTGAAACGAAGATTGAATTATTTACATTTTACGTTGCTTTCGATTCACGCGGTTTTCTAAAGACTTTATCATCCTTATAAATCGAGAGTTAAGTTCAATTGTTTTATTTTTATCATCCTTATAAATCGAGGGTTAAGTTCAATTGTTTTATTTTTGTATTTTAGCAATGTTAACTACTATGGCAATTTCGTTTAGGATTTGCTGCTTTAGGTGGGTTCGGAATTATAATGTTATGGTATATATATCGTATAGGTAAAATTTTGTAGGGAGAATTTGAAGTTAGTAAGTCCTACTTATAGGAAGTACGAGGATTTAACTCTTTTCCCATTATAACACACAAATGTTTGAACCATACCTAATGTAATTCGTTAAAATCCTTTATTAAAAAGTATTCTGTACTAATTGTAAGTATACTGCGAGGTTGATTCGAGATAGTCGAAACTACGCTATTCAGCGGAGTAATACCCTATGCGATGACTGTACTATTGTGCCATGTATTTACCATGTTGGAGTTATATGATTTCGTGTTAAATACCCGACGTGTATGCTCGTTTAACTCTTCATTATCATTCCGCTTCGAGTAGAGAGAGGATTATTCGCTGCCGGGAAAGTTGTGCTTGTGTATTCTGTACAGAAGTGATGAACAAATGTACAGAAAACTAATTTAAAGTTTTACCTGCGTATAAATTGGGGGTATCATTTTCATTATAATTGATTCTATAAATTTCGGAGACAAATAGCAACTAGTAATTTTTGCGACTATGAATATATAATTATTGTAATTCGACTTTTGAATTTTTTATTGTGTAATTAGGTGACATTGGGGATATGATGATGAAGGTTCAGATTTCAAGTTGGCAGAATTAAGTTTAAATTGTTGTCACTCCTGGGCGATATTTTTCTATACGATGTAGAAATGTTAGCTTTGCCGGATTAGAATTCATGTGAACTTGAGATCTTGTGCAAAATTACAATTGCTCTTAAAGTAGAAAAATAGAAAAGAGAAATATGTGATATCGATACAAATAGAAGAATAATTAGTCACGAGCTAAAGGGCTGGAGGGCCAATAGGAATAAAAATTGCTAAAATAAAAATTATAATTAATTTATTTGAAAATCAAAATTTATTATTATTACATTTAATGTTTAATAATTCACTCTGATGTTTTGGAGTTTTGCGTCGAGCTATACTTTGTTTTTTGCCCTAATTCATTTCTTATTAATTTTATTCCTACTTTGGTATTAAAAATGAGTTTCTATGTTCATCTAATTAATCGTCAGCAGCTATAGTGGAATAAAAATAGCTAATCAATTATAGAGAATTTAACAAATTTATCTTCCTATATTTAACGATAAATTAGAAGTATTCAGACTGGAAAACACTGGTTAACATTTTAATGGGGAAATCGATGTTAATTGACCCGAGGCAGTTTTTATGCTTCCTCGAAAATTTTTTCATGCTGTTATTCTAGTACATGGAAGTTGAATTTTCTCTGCAATCTACGATCGATCCATTTGCATTAGAAGTTTTTGCTTAAATGCATCTGTTATCCATTTAATTTATGTACATATCCCAATATTAATAGATAAATATATAAGCCATTTATTTTTAAATTGGCATAAGTTACTCTCTTTTTTTAAATCGAGATATTCAGTGTTCGCGTCTTAACGTGTTTAAATGTTTTCGCGCCAACTTGTTGCTAGGATTTACTAATTGTAAGACTTATTATTTTGGACACTTGCATTTTTGTCACTATAAATAATTTCTTCCAATCATTAAAAAATTACCATTTTTCATTACGATAAAGTGACCTGTCCTAGTTTCAAGATAAACGGCTCATATCAAACCGGTGTTCGCAAAAAAGTTGTTATATATAAAAATAGCAGAATAATTGAATACGAAGTAAAGAGCTTAAAAATTAATACTATAATATTTAATTAATTAATCAATGCAATAATATAAGAGTTAACATATAATGTTTAATAAATCTTCATTACAAATCACGTGAAACAAAATCAACAAACTTCACGACACATACATTCCTTATTTTTATAATCCGCCACCACATTTATTCCTGTTAAGAAAAACAATCATATTCTCATTAATCGTTTGCGTACCACGAGCCACTTTCGCGCTCTTCAGTTTTTGTGTCGAAAAACCCCAGGAAATTTTTTCAATGTTGACAATTGAAGGAAGATGTTACATCGCGAATGGGCGCAGTTTTCTTCTAAGTATTTTTTTTTGTTTGCCATACACTGACAGGCTCTTTAGGAGATGGGGAATTGCGGTAATTTATTACCATTTTCCTGGAACCCGGCTACCCGATACTCGGTCACCGAGTTTAGCTGCGAGTCGGCCAGCTGGGCCCCCTTTCCCCATCTCCTGAAGATGTTCTCCGTATTTTGCTACCTCTTGGGCTGCGAAGTCAATGTCCGCGACACCCGTTTGCCCCTCATGCTTGAGGGGTGAGACTAAGTTTTTGAAGCTTAACGAGCAGAAGCTCTGAGACCACCATAAGACACTGTTGACGACTGACGATATATAACTTATTAAATTGTTCTTGAAATCAATTCACATCGCCTCATTTGTTTTTTATTACTCCTCACCCACCACTGAGCAACCATCGCGACAGGGAAAGGAATTTCGCCTTTTTGAAATCACGGTGGCATCGAAAGAGAAGACTTTGTTAAGATATTTTGTTAACACTAGGTTTACGGACGTTACTTATATACCTATCTCTACGATCACGCGTCAAATTGACGTGTAAGCAAAAATGCGCATTTCCTTTAAAAAATCAGTTTTTTCAAATTAAGTATAAATTAAATAACACTAGGGTTCACAGTTAGATACATTATTAACAAGTAAAAAGTCAATTTTTTAAATTGCCACGGAAATGTTAGCAATGGTATTAACGGTATATGGCAATCACATTTATTGAGCACATTTTTTATAGACATACTGAATTTTGTTTGTGCATTTTCCGCACGTGATCTGTTTGCAATATATACAAAAATTACTGTTTTCATTTTTTTGGAGGTTTTTCGTGCCTCCGTTTGAGTGCAGTCTTTTATGTGTTCTATTACGTGTCTGTCAATTATCAATCCGAAAGTACTAGTTACATAACCTGACATAATATTTCTCTTATCATAGCCAGTAGGTCCTGTGATATCCTTGAATATCAAATGAACGGGTGGCCTACTCACAGATTCGTCTGCTTTCAATTTTATCCACCGTGTTCTGTCAACTGTAATTTCAATTTTATCCATTACATGTTGGGATGTGCTTGGAATGCTCGTCCTCTCATCCTCGGAATCAAAACAAGAAAACATACTCATCCTTTTCTTACTATGATATACTTTCAAGAAATTTTCCTCTTTACTACCCGAAAATCCTTCTATCTTTCCACTTTCAATGCATTCGGAGCTTTCACTCTCATCTTCGCTTTAGAGTAATTCATATTGGTCATCTTCGGAGGTATCCCCACAACAATCTTCATTGATTTTGACAATTTTGCTCAACATCTTATTTTACTATATCTCCTGGATTTACGTCATATTGCTAGAAAAGGCGGATTGACCAAAATAAAAAAAAATATTGTGCTCCAATTCGATTACCCTATTGCAGAAAGTTACAATTAGCGAAGACTGTCTGAAATAACAATAACTGTAGAATCTTTTGCACATTATGTTTGAAAAACTGTAGTAGTAAGTAAACTGAAATAATGATTTTACGAACAAAGCAAATATATAAAATCTACTCGTGAAATTAGCTAATTCGACAATTTGACGCGCTTCGTAGAGATAGGTATACTACATACAGATTTTAAAAATTAGAAGGCTTAGGATAAAAATAATTAAGTGTATAAATTCTTTGGTTGAAATGATTAATTTAGGACAAAAAGTGGTTGCAATTAATACTATGGTTTTTGAGATATTTCATTTCGAAGTTTGAAATGCGTCAAATTGACGCGTCCCGTAAACCTAGTGTTAAGAATGCATCAGGTTCCTCTTTTATAATATAAAGTAATTCCAAATTAGGATACAAGCACGAGAAGATTGTTCTTGTTGTGCACTGCATAAAATAAAATACCAACTTTAGCTTATTTTGAAATAAAATCTCAAGAGCGCGAAAGTGGCTTTTGGCTTTTTTCGAAGTAGTTTTTTAAAACCCTCCCGGTATTCAAACGGTTAAAGAGGAAATCAATGATAATTCATGTCCAAGGTAATTTAATACTTGCCCGAAACTATTTTCAAAAAGTAATATTATAGGATGTAATTCAAACTTTTCCTATATATTATGATAAACCTAGTCGCATTACGAGGGAATTGTTTTGCTCTATTCCATCTCGTTTTTTCCATATAATTGATGTACATATATAGCTACACGAATATATAGAGCTCAGGTCGGCGAAGAAACTCCCATATATAGCCGAACCCACGTATCTACCAGTAGATACAGACATTTCAGAATTCCATGAGCACCGAGAGGAGAGTGCCGTGGGTTCAACCATAAATTTCGATTTCCATCGAGACGGGAGACCATTCGATTCCACTTGACGATCTATATTCGCAGTACCGTAACATAGGTAAGACACCTAAAGACGGAAAATCGAGCGCATGTGTCTTGAAGATCACGGGGGAATCTTCGTGTCTCATGGGCGCCTCGCTCCGACCGTCTATCTATGTAACTCCCACTCCTACAGGTCATTGCCATTTGGTTCTACTCTAGGACGTTAATTAACGTTCAGACTACTTTTTATTATTACCGAAGACTCGAGAAGGCGAGTCATAAAGTAATCTTTTGTTAATGAATTCATAATTATTTCATTATACAGGGTGTCCTAGCCGATTTTGACATCTTGAAGATTTCGGCATTGTGCTATGTAGCAAATAATGTTTCACAGGAAACTTAAATGGTATCGAGTGGGACATAATCTAGTGTCATTAGTTTTTCCGTAGGTGGACGCGTCAAGGACATATGAAGGTCAACTTTGTTTTTTTAAATGGAATGAGGTACTTTTTTATGCATCAAGCGATGCAGCTAGACATTCTTTATAAAAAAAGTACTGACCTATGTATGCTGAAAAGCTAATAGTTAAGGAGATATTTCAATTTAAGTAATTCTAAAATTCGTAATTACATTAGCGTTTATTTACAGGTAAAATTCATTATAACGACCACTTGTATCACAGCATGTTTGAAATCGATGAAGTAAGGACCGGCCTACGTTATTTAATGTATTGGCTGATATTTTGCGACATTCATCGATAATGTGCTGCTTCATATCACTCACTTTAGTTAAAACTTTCGCGTTTTATCCTTTAACCCTAGATCACTAACCTTCGTCGATTCGACGACATGGATTTAATAAGTATGCCATATTAGTTAACGTTATCGTAATAAATAAATACCTATCTTTAATAATAGAGAAAAACCTGTTTAAATTTTATTTAAATAATACCCTTTAACCCCTTTTGTAAACACCGTAGTCGAAGATACGAAGGTTAGTGTTAAGCGTCGAAAAATAAGGTTAGTGATCTAGGGTTAAATAGCCCCATAAGAAAAAGTCGGGCAGCGTTAAATCAGGTGACAGATAGATAAACAGATAAACAGAGTTCATGTCCTAATGCGGCAGGAATGATGCCTTTGTATTTAGATTATTTATTCTGAAATGTCTCCTTATCTATTAGCTTTTCGGCATACATAGGTCAGTACTTTTTTATAAAGAATGTTTAGCTGCATCGCTTGATGCATAAGAGTACCTCATTCTATTTAAAAAAACAAAGTTGACCTTCATATGTCCTTGACGCGTCCACCTACGGAAAAACTAATGACACCATATTATGCCCCACTCGGTACCATTTAAGCTTCCTGTGAAACATTTTTTGCTACATACCACAATACCGAAATATTCAAGATGTCAAAATCGAGTGGGACATCCTATATGTTAATGTTTTGTATCATATTTTAAACCGGTTGACTTACCATATTGTACAATTTAATCACAACGACTGTATCAATCAAATGCATCAATATTTCTTAATATTCAGTACACAGTTTTTGAAAATTCTTCATCACGTATAAACTGACAAAAACACTTTAAATTATTTCTTATTTCACTCATATTTCCAAAGATAACTTTATATAATCAATCGTATATTACAGTGGTGGGCGAACTACAATCTGCTAAAAGGCCCTTTTCGATCCACCACAGATTTACGTACTTTAAAAAAAATAGCATGGAAATTTACAATTTCAGTGTTGTAAAAAATTTATTTAAATGAGGTTTCACTTTTTACATATACAAAATTTTCCGTCGAAGTAAGAATTTCTTTTTTTTTGGTCTCTTCTGAAAAAGTTTGCTCATCATTAACATATCATAAAATTGTTAAACAGAAAGAAATAGAATTGTAGTTCGTTAAACTAGAGGAATGATAAAATTGTAGTTCGTAGATGTTCCTTCTCAAGCGAAACCAGTCGAGTATAACTGTGCTGCAACGTCGTGACACGGGTTTCACTAACGATTGCACTTCGTAACAACGACAGTAAGTATTGTTCGCACTTTCACCTATCTCGTCTTTTCTATATCATTCGCCGCAGACGTACACGGTGGACCTAGAATATCTGCCAGGTCGATATGTGCGAGACAACGCGTATATGATGTACACCGTGGTATTTTAGCACACGAACACTTTTCATTGCGTGTATGTTGCAGCTTCAGGCTCGAAAGGAACGTTGATCGTGATAATTGTGATTCTCACTTTGCATATATTCCAAACGCTTTATCTTCGTTGAAGATGCAACGTGCTTTCTAATTTCGTAAAGTAATACTATTTGTCTTTATGCATTCGGCTTTAACTCCTACGGTTATTTCGCTCAGGACTTAAAGTTTTAAGAGAATTCCAAGCAGTCGACGATGTTATATACTGGAATGTTAAATTTGTAAGGAATGATTATGCGAAGTATAGAATAAAGTGCAGAAGAGTAGCAGTCTTCTTTGTGGAATCTTTACGGGGATACCATTTCTTTTATATTGCATTTGAATCTCGTCGTACATTTGTAATTTTAATCATCGCAATCGCGCGTTACTGTGTAAATCACTATAAATTTTTTCTTTATCTTTGTTAGTCTGAAGAAAATTTTTACTTTAGTTATCCCTTTTATCGTAGAATATATATAACTAAACAATTGGGAAAAATTTGACAGAATGTATTAAAATTCGAACTAGGACTAATAATGTTAAAATCTATTGTACCATGAGGACGAAATGTGGTTTATGATAGAGACATAAGATAGTTGCTACTTTTAAAATTAACAATCTTTTCGATTGTTTCGTGATATCTGGAATTCTGCAGTAAGGAAAGGTCAATTAGGTATCGTTCGACAACCTCAAGAAGTCTCCTGAGCGGCGGAGCTTCTCGCTAAATACCGCTTATTCGCATCGTTTTTTTTATTTAATCCACCCTGCTCAGCCTCCTGAAGGAGGTACTTGACAAAGTCGTAACACTAAAATATCTTTATGACGCCTGGCGAATCAGATCCTGCCGAAACAGGCCTACCTTCGAGGAGACTTCTTGAGGTTGTCGCGTTATAACTGTGTTCTCGTTCTCTCCGACATTTTTTCCTTGTTCTCTTGAAGTCGTGTTTAAGATTAACGTTAATAATGCAGTATTTTGAGTATTAATAAGCCGTGTCAGTAGAACGATATCTTTTCGATTCTAAAAACTAATGAAACAGAGTTAATGTTAGCTGAATTGATGTCATTCTGTGTTAAAATATATTGAAGTGCATCCTTGAGAATTTATGTTCTTAATCGAACATTTCTCCGATTTATTATACATTGTAATTATAATTGATCGCATAAAATCTTCATTGTAAAGTCGAAGAACATGAATTACCCTTTATACGTATAATTTAGTTAGTCTATGACGATATTTCTTAAATTAGTAATCCTTTCTGTTTGGGCGCGATTTCAAGCTTTGGTTTTGTTTGCATTTTAGATGTTGTAATAATAATCGTCTCTGGGTGGTGATTTGACTCCGTTGGATTTTTTTGTGTGGGGAACCCATAAGGATAAGTGTTACGCTAACCACCCAGAGACGATTGATGCCTTGAAACACGAAATCGAAGTTGCCATTCATGCGATTGGAACCCAAACAATCGAAAATGTACTGAATAATTGGGTTGATCGGATGGGGTACTGTCAAGCCAGCCGTGGCAGTCATTTGAATGATGTTGTGTTTTATTCTTAAATGAAAATCTCTAATCTTTCTAATAAACTCATAATTTTGAAAAATATTCATTAGTTTTTGTTTTTTTTTAGCCGATCCAAATTCCAAAATTTAGATGGCCCACCCTTTATAATATTCTTTTATTCCTCAACAAGCTCGACAAATAAAATTTTTGACAATGAGGTAGGAGGATGTTCTCGAGGTGTCAATTTTTATGTGTTTAACAGAGTAATAGCTTTGATTATAACTGGTTCGTATGTTCGTGTATGGGCTTTGAATGATGGCTAAAGAATGATTGGTTTGATGGTTGATGACTCGTGATTGACTCTTCCAGAAAATGGAAGAGTTCTTTGAGAGCGAATGTCCCCCTCCACCGACCAGTCACGGCCCCAAGAATAGGGTTCCCATGTCCTAGTTAGATTGTAATTATAGTTTTTTTTAAGTACCATGTTATTGTTAATAACTGAGATACAGTAGTATTACCATCTAGCTTATTTTCCCACTGTTTGTTTAACTATCTACTTATATATTTATTTTCGTTTATAAAATTGTATTATGTATTAACAAGTATCAGACTTGAAATAAATCACATTTTTTAAAAAAAGGGTTCTCATGCCGTAACTTCTGGCATGTGTATATAATTGTTGGAAGTTACTAAGAATTTTCGAGAATGCGCAAAGGATTTTGGCGGGATTCCCGTAAAGGAGCCTGGAGGTCTCTTGACGGGTGACATTTGGGTCATCTTGACCCTTGACGGGAGGTCTAAGGCCCCTGGTTGGGGGTAAAGAGTAGCTCTTCGGTGTAGGCGAAGGATTTTTTTTAGTATTCGATACAGCTATTTCTATTGAGGGTGAGAGGAGTGACAATATGGTACTTAATGTTACGATCGCATTACCCTCGACTGCTAGAGGTCTGTACAGTCCGACAATTGAAAGGTGGCTAGGCAGCAGTATAACCTCTTGTTTTCAATCACCTATTCCTGCCATTTTATTTTTGATATTCTCAAACCTAGTTTCCTAAAGTTAGTAGGTGCTCCACGTAGTCGTTTATTTTAAGAAGCTGGGATTGCAAATTCAGAAAATAAAGTGGCGAGAATAGACGGTTGGAAATGAGATCCTCCGACATTTCCTAACCATCTTTTAGTTGCCGGACTATAAGTACATATTGATGGAATGGCTTACTCGCTTAAAAATAGCACAGTCGCTCGTACCTTAAACCTATTCTTTACATGGAGTCGTACATCCACGTTGTAGGGAAAGTCTGACTTCTGTTAAATAAAAAATACTAATGATCGACAAGAAATGAAGACCATTGAGTCTGATGGGGTACGTGGGCTTAAACGCTACAATTATTTAATTTCCTGGACATGCGTTGCTTTTTCGGTATATAAACTCCGCGAAATAATTAAACTGCTGCACTCGATGCCTTAACAATATTTCTACCTAAAAGAGTAAGACTTTTCTTTTCTACAGTAGCAACTACAGTTACCTTATTTTGTTTAAAAATTCCATTTTCCGAGCGAGGAAATGACGTTGCTTCATGTTGTAAAATAAATTTTATTCATCGTTATCCAACGTGACGAAATTACTGTCGGCCTAGAGAATAGTAGCATGGGAAGACATGCCAGCCATGCAGAAGGATCATCCCTCCCACTTCTGGTTACGAGAGGTGATTGTACGTGCTCAAGTATTAGGAACTTCATATTAATTTCTTTCAGTATATGTAGAGCGTGTTCTTAAAAATTTTTAATGCAAAATGTTGTTTAAAAATGTGCACATGAATTTTATAATATTCTGTTTCTCGCATTATCAATACGTAAAATAGTATTTATTATTCTCATCGTTGCGTGAATCCTCTCAGGTATACGGTGCTATTGTCATTTTTACTTACTTATTAATTAATAATTTAATTACTCGATAATTCGGAATACGGTAGATTAACACTAGAACTACTAAACCAGTCAAAATGACTGGTACACAATTTTTTCGAAAAATTCTCCAAGTTTATATAAGAGTCATAGAGTAAATATTCTACGTCTATGTCAATAAATATAAATCGCCCAATCGGTCAAGTTTCCTGCCGCTTGATTCCTTCTTTTTCAAAATATTTATTTAACATATCGAAATATGATAGATTTAACGCCGGTAGTTCTAGTGTTAATAAGAGTGGACCTATAATTATGATGGATACAAAAAAGTTTTTATCGCTTTTATACTATTTGTATAATCTTCTAAATGAGATCATTAACATTATTTGCAACTTTTTAACATGTAATATATTTAAAAATACTTAACCTGCAAAAGGGCGAATTACATTTGCAAAGGGATTAATTTAATTTACAAAATGATGAACATAACGTGGAAAACCTTTAAAAATGAAATGTATAGTCCAAAATTTGAGACCATTAACAACTTAAAGAACGTACACTTTCTTTTCATACAATACCTAAGTACTTGCTCTAGAATTTCATTAAAAAGAAGTCTTCATTCCTCGCTTCAATGCGCGAATAAAAGCCTCACAACAGAAAATCAAGGAAGCCAATTTTCCTCGATGCCTTTCCATCGACGTCGATCCCCACATTCTGAAACTTCTCGTTAAGCTGACATCTCATAAAGTACAATCTCCTCGATGTCATCTCACATAGCAAAATCGATACGAATCGCATTTCGAGTTATCGGATCATCGTATTCACCATAAACGTGGGATTCGTCAATTTACAAGATACTAAGATTCCCTCGAAAATTGCTTGATAATGACGTTACAGAGATCACGTGGATGACACACAGCTAGAGCTGACATAACCCACACTATCGTTCATCCGTCGGAATTTAGCCTAAGGCGTTAGTATAATCTTATACTCTTTGCCATGATAAACTGGATTACGGTTTTCCCTACCCCTTTTCATCTTCCGTTTAACCTTCTCTTTCCCTCTCGTTCGTTCGGCTCTTTCCTTCTATCCTCGTTGCTGTATTGCTTTGCAATTCGGTGCTGTGCGGCTACGTATTATCATCTCGTTCATTGTATCGTATAATCCAAGAGCAGCCTCTGTGCACCACTCAAGGTCTTCCCCAGCACGAACTTTACAATCCCGCGGCTCTGGAAGGGCGTCATTTATCGAAGATTACAGTATATACGAGATCGGGCAAGCTCATCGATCATGGACATTGAAACGCCCCGTATCTTTCCTCGAATACATTTTCAGTGTCTGCGCTTGAGTCTCGTATACTATGAGATTTAGAGAGTGTATATTCTCTTTCCGCTTTTACCACGATAAAGTGCAGGAGGAATCTCCGTCTCTGTTAAGTGCTACACCAGTAGCTGCGGGTAACTATTGACGCATTGTTGCGGACGAAGAATGTTGTAATTGGGATAGTTTTATAGATGCTGTTACAGCGGTTTGAGGTCTTTGTGGCTTGAACTAAATTAACTTTGTGCAACTGGTTTTCGAAGATTGTAAAACTGTGTACATCGTTTCTGTATGTATTGTGTAGTATACTCCGACGATTGCAGATATGGTGGTACTCTGAATTTAAACATGATAATTGTTAATTTATTTGGCTGATGATGTTTCAATTTGATTTGTTCTTTTGTCATTGAAAAATATATTTTTGTGAGATGGAAATGTTGTTGGATGCGATGATTATGAGTGATTGTTATGAAAATTGTATTTTTGATGCAGGCGATTGGGACTGCCTGTAAAATAGAATTTTTAGAATAATCACAAACAATCCTTGTATAAAAAGTAAAATTTATATAGTTAGGATTTATTGAAGGCAGTAATTTAAAGATAGACATTCAAATTTTAATTTGAATAGAAATCAATAATAATATATTTTATAAAGGAATAAAATACACTATCAATAACGTCGTAGTTGTTGTTACTTGTTAAAGGTACCACCTCACAAATTATACGGAAAGACAAAACAAAAATGCGCAGAAATATGAAATCGAAAATGAGGAAAGAACTATAGCAGTCGATTTTAGAATAATGTAATCGAACTGGACAAAAGCAATTTGACTAACCATAAGTTCCACTATAAGAAGAATTGTTACTGGAATGGTATTAGGTGAATAGTTGAAACCTTAAAAAAAGTCGGCATTTTGGTACCAGAATTAAAGTCCATAGTTTCGTGTTAAAACCCAAGGAAAGAATTTTATCAGTTTCCTTCCTGTTCTCTTTAAATGTAAGCTGCGCTCCCAACATGTGTAACCGTTGTGTAATACGGAAGTTTTCATTATGCGGATACGTCATTAATAATTCCTAATTTCCTGTTATCCATCGGAGCGCCACCCGAGGTGTTAAGTGCTGCGCCTGCTGCACAGCGTGTTAAGCAATACGATTGAGAAAATTCAGCACGGTCGGTGTTAGGAATCTGAAAGTTCGTGAACCCTTGGATCGATAATTTTTACGAAGAATTTCTCGGCTCAAGCGGATGTTTATTTAAATAATAAATAAATTATTTAAAAAAAAAACTATAATTGGGAGCTTCAGTTGTAAATTCAACTTCCAAGGTTAATAATGTTAAATACTTCGGAAATTGACATAAAAAATTCATTCAAATTCAATTTAAACTACAATGTTATTAAGATCTTACTAATTCTGATCAAGAGTTAGTAGAATATGTTAAAACTGAAAAATTATTCTGTGACTCTCCATTTATTGTCAGTAAATTAGTAATGAAGTTAATAATTATCAAATTAAGGCTACTTTGCTTCAGAGCGAAATTACAACTAAACAAAGAGAAGTAAGCGACGTTGCTAGGTATTAATTTCAAGTCGTACCTAGATTATTTAATTCCAGCAGATTATGATAATTATTGTCGTTGTACATACAATTAGTATGACAAATAACTTTGACACTAAACCTACCAAACCGGTCAAAATGATCGGTTCCCAATTTTTTCTTAAAATTCCCTAAATAAATAGAGGAGCCATGAAGCAAATATTCCACTTCTATCTTATAAAACGTAAATTAGTTAATTAATCATCGCTTTCACCTTGTCATTCCTCTTTTCCCAGAGCACGTATTCATTGTATCTAAATATGAGTAGATATAACGCCGGTAGTTTTAGTGTTAAGTGTAATTCTGCTTCGGCTATACAGAATTAAGCGTTTTTTTAATGTGATAATATGTAATATGCGTTGCTTAAATCCCTCGTCAGGATATATTATCTTTGAGTATATATCCAGTTCTGTAAAATATTCAAAGATAAGTTTCTGACTAAGGAAATTTTGCGCATATACAGCTGTGTTCTATATTTCGTATTCATTTTAATTGTAAAATACGGATTGAAGAATCTCATGCAAATTACGAGTAATGAAAGCAACGTTTCTCACTTTTCAACTAATCTCCATTCTACTCTGTGGCAATTCTCGTGACAGTGGAATTTACGGTTAGCCATATCGCTCTGAACAATTATTATACTTTTTTATTACAAAAGCGAATACCTCGAAAAAACAAAAATATTACACTTTCTATAAGTACTTGCGTAAGAAAGAATTTTCTTAAGATTAAACCGAATCATGGAATACTTCTTATCCATTGACTCCTTTCACCCACTATATTCTTACTCATCTTATAATTTCTTTGTATGAATGCGATACCAGAAGAAAATGCTACGATCTTATAGATTTCTCCATGGAATACCGGTTGTCATCCGGAAGAATAATCTCTTCCTCATCTTTTAACCGTCTTAGGTGTTCGCGTACTCCTCGGCTTTCTGCATACGGCATACGATCTCCGATAGAATGTTTCAGTTTTTAAGGAAAATCTTAATCCTAGACTGAGCTCCTTAGCTGGTATAAACCATTTCGTGTTACTTAACGACAGCACGATATTTCAGATGGAAATGTGTTCTTTGAAAAATATACTTCCATTAAGACTTCACTTTTGATTATCCATTTTATCACCTTGAGGAATGACAGTGAAATTCGTGGTTAACACTAGATCTATGGAAGCTGACAAATTTATAAACAGTTCTTACATTTATAGAGAAGCGGTACGATTAGGGATTGCAATATCGGGCCAAAAGTTCAATACCGGTATTCGGTATTTTTTAGATCTTAATACCGGAATACCGGTTTTAATACCGGTAGTAGCAATTGTTTCATTTGTCAGTTTTATTAAAGATAATAAATATCACAAAAAATCATTTGTAACTTATAAATTATAACAGTATATAAAGAATAACAAAAAAGTAAAGGAACAAGGAACATCTTCTGTATTTACATCACAAAAAAGTGTAAATATCACTATTCAGTCTATGGTACTATTACATATTTTTGAAATGTGATCTTAAAAAACATAATGCATCAATTGTACTGTCATTAAGCCTGGAATGTAATTATGCATCTACGCTAGTTGGTGGTACTGTCAGCAATGCGCGATGTACTTTTTCCAAGTATTTACCTCTAAATCCCTCATTTTCAAATAAATCGATTTCTTGTCGAATGGTTTTGAATATAACTGATTTCTGTATTGTATTTTGGTTTGTTGAAGTTTTTTAGTTATCGCTATATCTAATTTTTGTTCAAGAGACAATTCCTTTTCACTATCGACATTAGTGTCATCATCATCTTCGATAACTGTACCGAATTGTTCTGAATGTAGATAGATTTGTGGGTAAAAAATTTTAAGAAAATTTACTATAAACTTGATCATATCGTACACAAAAACGTATAGGTACTATTTTTCTATGTTGGCGACCCCTGAACATATAGTGGAAAATTTTAAAAATTTCTAGTAAATACCGAAAAAACGGTATTTAAACTTGTGAATACCGGTATTTCAAAATTGTACAAATGGCTCAAAATACCGGTATTCGGTATTCCGGTATACCGGTATTGCAATCCCTAGGTACGATATATATTTCACATGCATCTTATAATACCGAAAAATACTCAACTTTTTGACACAGGGTAATTCAGAAAATAAAATGAGCGATGTCGGACAGATATTTTATTTTTAATTGAACGAAATTGGTTTATTTTTATTAACAAAGTTATAAAATAATATAAATTTTCGGGGTAAGAAAATGCTTCACCATGCATCTATACGCATCGAAGAGGTGGAGACACATTGAATATCGTCGTGCCTCAATGAGTTAACCGATTATCTTCATTGCCGGTTGATCTTGTTTTTTTCAAAGTACTTATTATATACATTTAGATTTAATTTAAAACCTGTAAATCCAACGTTAAAGAATCATCACATGCTCCGTTGAAAATGTATTCATTAGTGAAACGTTTGACTGTTTTGTTGACGATATTTTAATGGTTCATCTTACTTAATCTGTGATTGTGATGTTATATGGTATCATGTTTTAATATTTACATTCAATGTTATGAATCCATTACCATAATTACGGTTGAAATGAAACAGCAGGTATATAACTAAATGTAAGTTCTACTGTGACAGAAATTGTTATAGAATAGCATTGTACTTATTAATAAATGAGGAGTGCATAATTTCGCATTATTTAGTCGTGATAATTAACAAATTTCCAGTTAATCATATTAGATATATAATAACTAGACTGCGGATTTTTATGCATTTATGACAAATTAAATACGGCTAAAATATACAAAAAGGACATAATATAAAAATATATCTAAAATATCTAAAGTATGGTATTTGTTGTAATATTTATTAAGTGCAATAAATCCCTAGATAGGTTTTTCTGTCTCACCTGCATTTGTGAAACTCGAAATTTGCATAAACATCCGCAGTCTAATAATAACTACAGAAATACTCGTAGATTCTCAGAGTCCAATTTTCCTTTTATAAATGTAGCCAATTAAAAATTTTTTAAAATCGTTGAAATCAGTTTTTTCTGAACTTCAGTGTGAGAACGAAACAGTTGCTTTAACTGTTTTTTTTCCTCCCTGTGCTCATTCAAAAGAAAATAGTTGAACTACAAGTTCTATTGTTTCACTGAAGCTGCAAAAGTACATAAAAAGATGGTGAAAGCAAGTACTTTCGAAAACTTTAATTCTACCAAAAAAATAAACTATTTGTCTATGTATATTACCTACGTTTCTCAATAGTCTGTATTCAACGTTTAGGTAAAATATGACATGACTAGTGAAATAAATTAATCAAGAGTAATATCTTCTTTGAAAGATGATAAAATCGCAGTAATCTCTGTCCATTCGAAGTAGTATACAGTCTGTAAATTACAACGAAAATCCTTCTGCTCGAGCGTGAAAACTTCGAAAAAGCATCTCTCCGATACCATTAATAGGTTCGCCGATACCTCTTTGTATGGAAGTTAGTAAATCGCCCTGTGTATGTACTACAGTGGATTACAAAGGGTTAATGATATGGCATTTTTTAGAAAACATAAAAAAATAAGGTTTCCATAAGTTGTGCACTTTCGATGAAAGTGAATTTCAGACGCCACAGCGTCTGTCGATTATAATTTGAAACAATTACATGTATTTAAATTGAAATATACCTATTAACACATTCGCGACCGCCAATTTTTTTCCGTTTCTAATGCTGAGTACCGGCGAAAATAATGATATTGTAAAGCTGGTTGCCGCAAACTTGTATCGTTAAAACAAAGATAGTTATAATATTTGTTTTTGAACTATCAATGTTGTAATTATGTGTTCTTTAAAATAAAAAGATTTGATAATTTGTATACTTACTTTATAGGTAGATAACGGAGCATTTGTTATTACTATGCTTATTTTATTTAGCATTATATTACACGCATTTTAGAAAAGCAGATTGAAGACAAAATTCAATATTTCTGTTTAGTGTGATTAGTAAAAAAAACAATGAGCTTTGCGTAAAGAAACTCTACATAATTTGCTTATATAAGAAGTGTCACGTCATTTTCCATGAGTATTGCACACTGTGCAACGTTTTTGTGGATATTTTAATTTCCCTGATTGTGCAATTCTTTCCAATTGTTGTGTTGTCATGTCACCTGAAAGTCTATAAGGACTATCAAGGTGTCTCATTGAGATAGCCATTATCCAAAGCGCCTAATTTTGGCGAATTCAAAAATAGAAATTACAAGACGTGAATTCACGTCAGCGGCAATCAGGTATAGGATTTAAAATGACGTGAATTCACGTCAGCGGTCGCGAATGTGTTAAGAGCGAACGTCTGAATTCAATAAGGTAAATAAGTAATGTGCCGTTATATCTCTATTTCCTTAACGTTTCTGTTAAGAATGGCTAGGCGGTTCAGGTAAAAAATTCATAGATTGTGAAGATTTCGCAAATGAATTATTTACTGTTTAAGACCTCACAACATTTTACAAGTAATATATTCATTGTTTTTATGGTACTCTACAATTTTCAGAAGTTGACAGGCATGGTTAATTACCGACATTACTCATTTAAATTTGTTTACGATTTGTAATGTATCAGTTTTACATCTCACTTTATTGGAAATACAAAATGTAAATCGATATATTGTAGTATACTGAGTTTTAGTCGATGACACAGTCAACTATTAACTGCATTCTCGATCAATTATTGATCAGTGTCTAATGTCTACTCTGTTCTTCTTCTTCTTCTATTATTTAATTATTAATGATAATTTGTACTGGTAATTGTTAAAATTAAACGATAATAAAGTGATTTTCAGTATTAAGGCTGCAACCCTGCTTCGAGTATAAGCGATCAACTACTAACGAAAAAAGGTGGCCATTTACTAGTTTTATCGATTTCAAAGGTGGTGAACTACCGAAGTATTTGCCGAATTTTTAAATATATTTTTCAAATTTTTATAACTTATGTTTTTATAAAAATTAGTCTTGGTACATAATCTAGAATGTTTAAAGAACGTCTCCAGGCATCGAATCTCGCCACTTATTGACAGAGTAAATAGTTACCATTGTTTCTATCGAAAATTTCTCTTAACTGGTCAACTACTGGTATCTACCTTTACCTTACCATTAGATATAATAACAACCACAAAGCTTAATTTCTCAGCAACATCTGCACGAAACTCTGTGTTTCACGTACAGGACAGCGGAAAGAATGCAATTAAGGGGTCGCGTACTAATCGAATTTATTAAGAGAATTGTGATTTCAAGGGGAGTTGACGGCGACAGTACTGCCACACATGCTTGCTTCCTCATCGCTCACTTTGACCGACGTGCGTGTCATGCTCTTTCATTTGTCGAGAGCTACGTAATGCCACGTCCTTTGTGCTTTATACTGATTGTGAGAATACAAGACATTGTCCTGCCAGGGCATTTACCAAGCTTTGAAGACTTAGCCTTTAACATTGTTTTTGCGTTTACGTTCCTCTGAACAGACAAACGAGCATCACCAAACAACTTGCCTTTTCAACTGCAGTACATTTATCCCGCTGCTATGTTACGTTCGGAGCTTTTACTAGGCTTCTCTTTATCTCATGAATGCACAAAGAGGAGTCGATCAGGAACGCCGATATTCTTACGTAGATGAGTTCACTCAACGAGGAGATCTCTTCGCTTACGAAATGAGAATTTCAATGAATTTTTAGGAAGTTGAGGAACGTTGGAAAAGATTGGATACTAATGGAGTATTAGGACCGAGAAATTGGAGTCGATGTAGTGGGATTTTTATACGCTATGTATGGTGCATTTGTATTTCTATAATATATTATAATATAAATAGATTGTATAAATATGTTGTAATGTTGTTACGTATACGGTGACTTTCTTTAGGTATAAATTAAATGTGAAATTAAAGGATGATTATTTCATGTTTAACCCTTTGCGGTCCGAATTATTTCACTAATTTTGGTAGTGAGTTAAAAAAAAATAATTTTGCAACACTTTCTATCATTAGTTATTCATTTTTTTAAATGATATCAGTAACTATAGGTATTGACGGACATTTAGGTGATATTACAAAATCATTGTGAAATTGGAAAGTCGATATTAAATTGTCAGAAAATCAAATCAAATAAAAATCTATGTCGAGTACTGCTCGGCATAGGACCGCAAAGGGTTGAGCCATGTCTTGAAAAGGATGGTTAATCGGAAACAATAGCTACACATAGTTTTCTATTGTAATTGACATTCTATTGTATTAATTTCAGCTTCAGAAGTTGCCAATGACTTTACATTTTCATCTAAAAATCCATCAAGATCCATAGTTATCACCATAATTGGATATCGGTGAATAGCATACGATAAACAATCTTCCCAAGTTGATTCTGTATAATTAACAAAAAATTGCAAAATTACTTCCGATCGTAAATTATCAAACATACATATATAACTGATTTTCTAGTAAAATATAAGACAAAAGTTAATGAAAACAATATCCATCTAACGATCAATAAAATTAACAAAGCTGATTGCCCTCTCTTCGTCGAATTATGTTTGATCTTCCGAACTAATCTAACCTCTACAGGAAAAGCCCATTTTCCCGACCTCAATTTTTCGAAGCCAGAGGTCAATTCACTAAAACTCTCGAACATGACACAAATATTTTTCGACGTACTTCAAAAGCTCGTTAAAATTCTTGTCTCGCAGGGTACACGGTCTCCTATAGAAGGATTAATCTTCCACAATTCGCCGGTTAAAGTAGAACAACAAATTGAAATGCTTTCGATAGAGCAAGATGGTGCTGTCGCCTTAGAAAATATTTTCTAGACTTAATCCAGGCATAGTTTCCTGTTCGCGTACATGTCGTTGTACGTGTTAACATTTTCTACAGTTGACACAGCCGTAAAAATATTCTGCTCGAATTTTTCGGGTACTTTCATCACGCTGCGGCCAGACTTTCATTCGAGCATAGTTCACTGCCACCTCTACTGACGATTATTCAGTGTTTTTTGTTGGACCTACTGCGACCAAATTGTTGAATCAATAGTCTTTGTTTTCACTGGGAATTAAAAAGAAGAAAAAAAAAGAAGAAGATGGAAAACTAGCGAATATTGATACAATGTTAACATTGTTTTACGTGAATAAATTATTCGAATTTGGAATCTCGATGAAGTGTCCTGCGATGAGTAAGTGGATAGTGTTTCCATCGTTATTGGATTTGATTCTATCGTTAATTTTGGTTTAATCAGGCATTTTGACTGTAGTGGCAGTGTTTCACTACTTATGGATGCATTGTGGTCGCTGACACTGCAGGAACTGAGAGCTGTGGGGAGGAGGACAGTTTTAAATCTCTAATGAATTTTTTTGCAAGTGATATTGTATAAATTGATGAAATAGAATTAACAACTGTCAATGGGACAGGAATAGTTTAAATGAAATTAACGATTCTATATGGTGTACGAATTAATTCGATGAAATTAACAATTTGCAAGGAAGTGCGATTTGATGGAATCAAATTAGATAATGATTTGCAACGCAGGGCAAATTAATTTAATTAAATCAACTTCAAACACAATGATTTTTAATTAATGGGACAACTACCGTGATTTGAAATTCATGATATAAAGAAAATGCCTCCAATATTCTCGTAACTACTTAAATGCAAAAATTTGCAAACTCCAAAATTTAATGGCCACCGATTATACAGGGCAAGAAAAACTCAGTTTGAAACTTTTACAGTTCTTTTTATATTTGCAATAGAAATAATTTATGCGATTAATAGCCATTATAGATGTTCTTTTCTTTCTTGTTTTATAGAAATTTATTAATATTATCCTCTAACACGAATGATCACACGAAATTAGTTATTTGATTGTAATTTGATTCTAACTTCTCTTAGTGCTTTAATCTTGTGAATCCCTCAATGAATGTTTCAACGAATTTTATTAATTGTCTATATTAGTTACACGGAAGTTAATATACAACATTTTGATTATTCATTCCACGATACAATTCTTGTGAAATGCATGAGATTCACTTGCTCTTTGTTTTCATTTTCTGTATTGATTAAACTGTTCCATCGTCGGAGTTGAGAATCACTGGTTGCGCTGTTACGGGCACTTCAGGTTAACGAACAGCTAGTTAAGCTGTTCGTTAGCTCTTCATTGAGCAATCGATCTGAACGATTATTCATCACGGGAGCGAAGTCCCATAGGTTTCAAAATAATAATGGTAACAAAATATGCTTGTTAAAATTTAATAATTGCCGGATTGCGGGCACGTCTTTAGATTCGAGTATAGAAATTTATTATTGTGCTGTATTAAAGTAATCTATTGGTTTCGTTACATTTATTGTATACGATATTGTCTATTCTATTAACAATGAAAATAATTTAAAAATACAAAATTAATTATATGTATATTGTATGAGAAAAAATTTTTGTGAGGATTTTATGAAAAATTAAATTTGTTGCTTTAAATTATATCTAATTTAAATGTTAATTACACTGTTGCATTCATGAGTCTAACGTTCTTTCCATTTTGCCACTTTGAAATGTTACTTCTGAGTTATGAAATTACATTTTGAATCTATTGTGCATGATAATTGTGCAATTACTAGTTTTCACGCGACAAAAGATTACATTCCATGCTCAATGCGATGTTCTATGGCATCACAAAAGTGACATTGTGGATTTCGCTCAGAAAAGGAAGCCTCTTCGAAACCTTAAATTATATAAAGGTGCAGATCGAATGGAATGTACATTCGCTCACAGAATTCACTCTTCCATTAAGCGAGTCGTCTCGGAAGAGTTAAGAATCCTAATATTCTATGTGAGATACTTTGAATAAAAAAATGAGTTATTAAATTTTCAGTATAACATACGATGAAATTTTGAGTGTAACAGATAATGAAATTTCTGAGTGGGTACTTCAGTTCATTTACAATTTGTATTTTTGCTCCGCATCTTTTAGATGAGCCTACAATTATGAATTAGTATTAAAAGAGTTAAAAATTAGTAACCGCGCTCATAAACCATTCACATGAGACTCTCCTATGAGAATCAACATTATATGCAGTTATCCTGAATAAATATTGGTCATGCGATGAATATATTCGTGTAATAAAAATTGAATAGCTACCGTGAAAACGAAGAACCACTTTCCAAATTAAACAACATGCCAATTAGTGTCTAGGCAAATAATATACAGTACTAATATTTGCCGACTGTGTAACTTACTTAATTTTAGTGTAAAATCCATGACATCACGTCTAATCAACAAATTCCTTAAGCAATACTCAATCAGATCTCCACGAACTTCTTCGTGAAAATAGTCTTCAAACAGGAGAATTTCTGTTCAAATTAAGAATCAAACATGTCCTATTTATTAACACTTTTTGCATACACAGCCAAACCATTCATAGAAAATACACTTTATGAAAATATTAAGAAACATTTACTCACTCAGCCTTCAAACTTTATAATGCGAATCACATTGATACGGCCTTTTATCACTTCCTAAATAAATATCAAATTCACAATGTACACCGTCTGTCCCAAAAGTAACCGGAATGGATTTAAATAAACATAAGTACATCAAAATAGTTGACAAAAATCATTTTAATAACTCGAAATATTCTCCCCCGGCACAAATACAATGATTTGCGCATACAAAAAGTCCATCAAATGACTTTTTTATGTCGCTGACTGAAATGATGCTGAGGTTGCTCGTCGTTGCCGTTGAATGTCTTCGATAACTTCTTAATAACAATTGTAACTGGATATCAGACGTGGTGTTTCAAAAATCATATTTGTTTGCCTCAATATCGCCAGTATTCAACCGATATGGCTCCCTGTGATTATTTTTGTCCCCAAAACTGCATTTAGCGATGAAAGGAAACCGTTCTGCATCAATCAAAGACATTCAACGGTCAACGACGAACAACCTCGGCATCATTCCAGTCAGCGACATAAAAAAGTCATTTGATGCACTTTTTGAATGCGCAGATCGTTGTATTTCTACTGGCGGAGAATATTTCGAGTTATTAAAATGATTTTCGTCAACTATTCTGATGGACTTATGTTTATTTAAATCCACTCCGATTACTTTTGGGACAGAGGGTGTATAAACTTATACCAGAAAAATTGAATGAAGAATCACAATGAAAAGTAATGAATATAATAGAACAATACGTATAGACCCAGTAAATAATCCCTCTTCGCACGAGATATGATTGCAATCCGAACTGTTCCACTATTTGAAAAAATTTCCATTCATCCAGTCATTCTGCAACTCATTAATACAAATAATTGCGGTCATACTGAATTTTGGAATGTATCCGCGAATTCCAAGAGGACAAATAATTGGTTTGTTTACTCAATTGAGGTATCAACGACCAATAAACCGGGTCTATTTACTTACCACGCTGAAAGCTGTAGATTGCATTTGTTTTAAATTGTTTATCTTAATAATCTCTTTACGTAGTTTTAACCTGTCAACCGATTATGACGAAATATTTCGTCTTAATACTTTGCGCTCCGAATTTTACTAACTTTTAGTCAGATAAGCAAATATAATTTCGGACAATTGTCTACTCTTAATTAATCACTTTGACTCGATACTAATTGTAAGAACAATTGTAGATACCGCGAGATATTTATGTTAAGATGCTGAATTATTGTAGATTTTGAAAAGTCGATAATTAATAACTGACATTTTAAGTGCCGCGGAAAGCTGTGTCAGAAAGAAAACTCCAATGAGCATTAGCATTTTTTTTCTTCTTCAAAATTTTTAAACGTGACATGTTGAACACATTACATGTCATTCGTATCTATTAAATTCTGACGCGGTACTTTAAGTGTGATAATATTACCTCTCACTGCAAAAAAGAAAGCTTTCATTGCGAAACAAGTTGAACAAAAGTTAATTCCTTGGTTAACAGATTAACCCTTTTAGTGCCGGATTACGATATATCGTCGTTAGCAAAAGTGCTAGCAAAAGGAATTGAAGAGTCATCATTCAGTTTCCAATATGATACCAGTAATTTCATGAACAATAATTGTAAATAGACAGTTTATGCTCCGTATTGCGGGATCTATATGAAACTATAGTCAAATAAAAATTCTTTTAATTCGGGACTACATTTGTCATTAATTCAATCAATTTTACGGTCTGCACTAAAAGGGTTAAAGAATATTATTGTCTATAATATTATCAATATATATATTTTATCTTCTTAATAGTGTAATAGGATCGATCATTTGGGTTATCAATTCGCTTAATCGCCGCGTGACAAATTTAGCCGAGCACTCGTCCGTTTCTGTCGCGTCTTGCCTGACTCCGAATGTACGCTAATGACATAAATCAAAACTTGGCTCACAAGTTCTGCTTCTGGTTTGGTGCCCTTCTATTCCAGCAAGCTCGATGCCATTGCCAGGAATGGTAGCTGTTTGCGTATAGTACGTATGTACATGTAAGAACACAGCAGTTAGATAGGAATATCAGCAGTTGACTGTATTACGCTTTGCCATCCCTTTCTCGAGCTTTCTCTGCGAAGTTTCAGTCGAACGACTTGTTATGGGCTATGATGTTTAGTTACGTGTTCAGACTGGTTCTACTGCTTATTCACTTAATGCGAATTTCGTGCAAGTTCGTTGAGAGACTGCACGTTGAATGTAACGAAAGTTTAAGGACACCTAGGTGAAATCAATGCATACTGAAATAATTGTCAAATATCAAATTGTCCGTTTCTTAATCACTTTTTGAGTTAAACATTAATCCATTTTTTATTCGAATTATATTGAATTTTAACCTTCTGCGGACGAATATTATTTTGAATATTGAGAGACAATCATTTGACGATTTAATTTCCGATCAAAAACTACCTTCTTATCAGAAAGTCATAGAGTCAATGTGCAAATATTATATATTACTATTTGGGTAATGATGTTTCAGCGGTTATATTTCAATTTTTCAAGTCTAATCGTGTATACACGGTCCAATAAATTGTAATCAGATTTTTTCTCAGACCACATATATGCATTCTACATATTTTAAAGGTTAAAAGCAATAGTTTCACTTTACGATATAGTCACCATCAACTTTTACGATATATTTTCAGAGTTCTATAAGTTTAAACATCCCTTTCATGTAGAAATCAAAGATTTATCTGGAAAAAATTAATTGCCATTTCGATTTCGTATCGCTATTGAAATTCTTTTTGGAAATAAAATTTGTCAGAGATAAAAAGAAGTACTCTCCTCTATTAAATGGTGCGACATCCATTTTTCCGATATTTTACTGGAACCCAGCGAGTGCAGTCTCTTTTTGATTGTGGATTCATCATGACGAAATGCTTTGCGAAATTGTAATTAAAATCTAATTTATATTCACGGCAAAAAAGAAAAAACGCACGAACTTTTTACGGTATCTAATACCTACATTTCCAACGTATCGTCATTTCATGAATTGGATAAATAATTTTGTATTATTTAATATCTATCTTTATCAAGAATAACAGTAAATATATCTATTAAAACGAACTCCGGTTTAATGTCAAAGATATTAAATGCCAAAGCCGAAATTAGTTTAAGGTCATCCCATGAGAGCAGCTATTTTTTCCTTTAAAAAATCAAACGGCATTTTAATTGATAAATCAAAAGCTATCGCCGGAACTAGAATAATTCTGATATCTGTCGTTGGTTTTTTTAAGCTGAAAACACTAAGAAAACATGACGATTTTGGGAACTTAGATTCTAAAGCTGTGCCAAATCCTCAATTTCTTTTATTTCAGATGAGCGAAACTTATGAAATCGTGGCAGCCGTCAAAAATACATGAGTGTCTTTTGAACGGTGTAAAGTTAATTAAAATCGTTATTTGTGCTTACAAAAATTCCAATAGACTAAAAAAGTATCAATAAAAGTGTGGTTAAAATTCCAAGAGTGTACATTTTAATGGTTCGCCAAAAGAAAGTTCCAAAAGAATCGAAAAAAAATAGCTGTCACATGGTGTGACCCCCTCATCGAAAAATTAGGTGTTAGAAATTCGTACTAGCTGTACCTTAACATAAGCTAATCAATGGCCTGTATTATACATCCAGGTTTCCACGATTTTAACATTTTATCAAGTACAATATGCATCTATAATTAATTAGACCACCAATTAATAGTACCTACACCATGTATTTCCTCATCGTAATAACAACAGCCAGAAAAATGAAACAAAGTACAATATTTGTAATTTTTATTGACAGTATTACAGTAATCTGGTAACTCGATTGTTAACATTATTGCTATGCGGATAAAAGCAGATTCTTTACCTGAATGAATACACCTTTTTTTATAGTCACAAAGTTCGTACGACTTGTAATTTAACAGATCATTAATGTACCTCACACACACAATATAATTCTGATTTATCATTTATATTTGTAAATAAAAATTCATCAAATCATTCCTAAAATCAATTTTATTTCCGATCTTATTGTTTTCATAATTTCTTCACCTTTCTTAACAACTATAATATATGATTAACCCTTTGCGGTCGTATGTCTTCTCTCAGCCACCACAGCTAGAAACCATACAAATCCTATACTGTATTCATTCATTTATCAGTTTACACTTTCTCTAAACGAACCTAAATGCCTAAGGAACCTATTCACGAACCAATTCGGTGCTCCTATCAATTGGAGATAACTAAATCCAATCTAAACAAAAGCTGTCACCCCGCACTCGCCATGCAAGACCCTGTGCCGAGTCAGTCGCCTTTTGAGCGTAAAGAAATCGACAACGTTCGGCGATACCTTGTAGAATTCAAAAGAATATTGTATAAATTGTGTTTAACAGTAATAAGACATTCTAGCTTGTTAAAATATTTCAAAATAATACTCCAAAATGGCAAAAAGAAAGTTACCGCAAGAAGTGTTCTGTGAAACTGAAAATAGCGACGAAGAGTTTTATTTTGACCCCTTCAATACAGACTCTGCATATAAGGCATCAGCTAGAAGAGAGAACAGGACGCCTATGACACATTTTATGTTGTATCCGAAAATTGATAGGACAACTGGTTGGTGGCTATCGTGATGGAGCACAATCAAAACTAGGAAAACCATCGACCTCAGATAAGGAGGAAAGACTGAATGGAAAACTGCACATATTGTGGCATCGTGAAGACGTAAAAAGTAAAGATTGCGCAATATGTTCAAACAGAAAGATTAAGGGCGGAAGGTGCCAAACCAATTATTTTTGCGATACATGCAATCGAAAACCAGGCCTGCTTGTTGGAGATTGCTTCGAAAAATACCACACGATGGAAAACTATAAAATATAATTTTTATACAAAAACGTGACATTAGATCACTTTATTGAGTAAACATACATCTAAAGTTCACAAAAGAACTACTAAATCTTGTTTATACTTCGTAATCTTGCATGTTATGTATCCCTGCTCTTTCGACGGAAATTAATTCCGACCAGTACGATACCCATGTCCAAATTTAATACGACCGCAAAGAGTTAACAGTGAAAAGAGGTTTCATTTAACGACAAGTAACAATTTATTAGTCCCATGGCTCTCTTCAGGACTCGCGCCTCTCTTTGAAACACGCAATTCCCAATTCACTACAGTAGCTCCTTGCTTGCTGCTGTAACTTGCAATTTCTTACTGTTTCTTCATTCCTGCCGATATCTTTGATTTGTTACGTTTCCTTCCAAGAAACGTAGACAGTCCTCAAGTCGAATTGATTTCACACATTCATATTCTACATATTCGAAAACTTACATACACAATAAGACTTAAAAAAGATAATTTATTTATAATGCGTCGATAACATGGAAATGTCCTCGATTGTACAATAGTCATTTCGATGCAAATAATCTTTGATCTTTATTCCAACAATAAGGATACTTTGATCGTTTTTCAATTATACACATCATGTTAAATCATTTTGCTCATGTTTGTGGTACAAGCTGAGGAATGAAATTTTTTAAATGTTTGCGCGAAGGTGAATTTTTTGCACAGGACAACGATACATTATGTAAACATGCTATTCTTTTTTCGTTATATTCGATAACGTCGCTAATTGTAAGAAGTCTCGAGGTAATAATACTGCTTCCACGTAAGATTTATGAGGTGTCATGTTGTAATGCAGTCTTGTCGTCTCGTATTTGATATGTTAATGAAGAAGGATTTTATTCGCTGCTACTGTCACATCAAAAGCGTTACCAACCTCGGGAAAAATTAGCATGGCACCTCGGTTATATGAAGATTGAACGGTATTGCTATTATTCGCCATTTCTGATTCGCATTGTACAAGATGCAACGTTGAACGAAACAGATTAACTTGGCACATATGAGTATGTAGTTTAGTATAAAATCATACATAGTCAGATACACAACTTAAGTACTTAACACTAGGTTTACGGACGTTTCTTATATACCTATATCTACGAGCACCCGTCAAATTGACGGGTAGGCAAAAATAAGCATTTTCTTTAAAAAATCGATTGTTTCAAATTAAGGTAGTTGTCTCATGATTCGAAATAAACAAGAAGTTGTTCAAACTTGAACTATATATAAATAGATATGTAATACATATGATAGTGAAATTTGATGACCGTTCACCACGTTATACGCTAAATAATTGCAATTAAAAATGATACTTTTGTACACACTGCATTGGAAAAGCGTGGGAAAGTAGTATATATTAATTTTTATTGTGGCGAAAATAAACAACGTTGAAACGAAAAACTACAGTGTAATAGAATAATATATTCTGAATCATTTAGAAAAAAAAAAACATGCTGTTATATACCAGTTAGTTTTTCACAAATATGGAAAAATAAAATCTTCGTTTCATAATTATTAGTAGAGGAGGGGATATTACTATAGATATCATATGACAGTATACATATGTACAGGTTAAACAGATAGTGCCAAGTCCTCGTCACAAATAAATGGATGGTTGTGTACGTGTGTACATATACGGAATAAGCACAATGTGTGTTTCAATAACGTAGCATAATTAAAGTGCAGATTTAAAAATTTTTTTAAAGTTACATTATGATTAATTTTGGATTTTAGTTTTATTTTAATATCAAAAACTCTAAAATGAAATATTTTATATTTTGGAACAACTTCCTAATACATTCCGTAGAAAATACTAATTTTATTTCTATGGGGGGATGAACCCGATCTAGCGACGGTACCTGCGTGGAGCAACTACCTTAAGAATCAATTAAACAACACTAGGGTTCACATTTAGATACATTACTAATGATGTAAAATGTCTATTTTTTTAAATTACCACGGAAATGTTAGCAATGGTGTTAACGGTATACGGCAATCACATTCATTGAGCACATTTTTTACAGACGTACTGAATTTTGTTTGTGCATCTTCCGCGCGCGATCTCTTTGCTATATATAAAAGAATTACTGTTTCAGTTTTTCTTGAGGTTTTTCGTGCCTCTGTGTGAGAGCAGTCCTTTATGTGTTTCATTATGCGTCTATCAATTATCAATCGGAAAGCACTAGTTACATAACTCGACATAATATTTCTCTTATCATAGCCAGTAGGTCCTGTGATATCCTTGAATATCATATCAATGAGTGGCCTACCCACAGATACCCCTGCTTTCAGTTTTATCCACCGTGTTCCGTCAACTATATTTTAAATTTCACCCCTTACATTTTAGAATGTGCTTGGAATGCTCGTTCTCTCATTCTCGGAATCAAAACTAGAAAGAATTCGTATTCTTTTCTTGCTACGATACACTTTCAATAAATTTTCTTCATCACTATCCGAAAATTCTTATATCTTTTTCACTTTCAATGCATTAGGAGCTTTCACTCTCATCTTCGCTTTAGAATAATTTCTATTAGCCACTTTCGGAGGTATCCTCTGAACAATCTTTATTTATTTTGACAATTTTGCTCAACATCTTATTATATTATATCTCCTGGATTTACTCATGATTGCTAGAAAAGGCGGATTGGTCAAAATAAAAAAATATTGTGCCCCAATTCGATTACCCTATTGAAGATACTTACCATAAGCAGAGATTGTCTAAAATAACAACAAATATAGTAAACTGAAGTAATGATTATACGAACAAAGCAAATATATAAAGATTACTCCTGGAATTAGCTAATCCGTCAATTTGACGGGTCCCATAGGGATAGGTATACCACATATGAATCTCAAAAAGTAGAAGGCTTAGGGAAACATAACTGTGCGTATAAAATCTTTGGAGGAAATGATTAATTTACGATGCAAAACGGTTGAAATCGATCAAGCGGTTTTCGAGATATTTCATTGCAAAGTTTGAATTCCGTCAAATTGACGGGTCCCGTAAACCTAGTGTTAATGATACATTGGTAATTATGACATGAAATGATGAACTAAATGCATGTAGCCGTGTATTTAATGTCGAATTAAAATTAAAATCTTATAAAAAATCACTGATAGTCCTTTTACCTCGAAAACTATCCTAATAGTTTTCGAAATTAAAACAATTACATTCATTACAAAATTAATTTTGATAGATTTCCTGCATTTTGTAAAACGTTATTACAATTGCATAACAGTTTATTTTGTGTTAATTCTGAACTTTGATTAAGTCTATATGAACAGTAATATATGATAAATAGGTTGGGAATGTATTCGTTTAAGACCATGCATCTAACTTGTGAATTTTGCCGAGTAGTTTGGAATGAACGTTGATACTCGAATATTAAGCGAATTTATGCGACCGGCGAAGTAGTAATGAAACTATGTACAACGATTAATATAAGTTTGCAAATTGTTAGCTCTTTCCAACCGTAACTTCTGCTATCCGTGTCTGTCTGTAGGGTCAGTTGTACCGGAAATTTTATTAATTTAGTACCATAACAGGCAAGCTCTGTACTATTTGTTAACAAAACTTCTGCCATACGTTCCATAGAGTACAAAGGGATGCAATCAATATTTGTGACCCTTAAAATTATTTACAATAATTTCCATGTTCATTTGTAGAAAATTGTTTGATAATTCATAGTAATCCATGTTGTCTACAGTTTCATTCGCATTACTCTGTTTTCAGTTTGTTGCAAGATAATGAATTTTTCAACAAGATCGAGGGAAAATCTGAAGAATGTTAACAGACGAGAAAACAATCTTCATGGAAAAATTCATTCTATTGTGTTCAAACATTTTTTTTTTCTATTTCTTTAGTTTTCCAGTACTTGGCTGGATTTTGTAAGAAAAAATTCTTAGGTTATCCCAATACACCGTACATTTCCACAAGCTTCATTAGAGGCAAAATATTCAACTTGGAAATAATTTCGTGCAAAGGGTCTAGCCGAATAAGGGGGTCAAAAGTGCCCTTGAGCCGATTTTATTCGACGATGGGTCATTCGATAGGTGATGATGGAAAACCATTGCACACAAATTTTTAATCCGATACCTTTACCGGGAGGGTAGTTATAGGGTAAAATCGAAAAACCAGTTTTTGCCTCATTTTCCCCAATTAATGTGGAGCAAAAATTCCAAAAAAATTCGAACACATTCTAAACATGAATGTACACGTTAGGGATTTTTTTCAGATTTTTCTTTTGCAAGTTACACTCACGAAAAATGAAAAACCGAAAAAAAAATTTTTAAATATCGATTTCGTATTGAAATCTTCCGAGCACAACTTTTTCCTTTTTACAGTAGTTGCATAATATTATCATTGTTATACCCTAATTTTTTCAGATTTTTTGAGTACGGTGCATCACGGTCGGAAAAATCAAAAACCGATTTCTGGAACACATTTTGGGCTGAAACTCGCCCATTATCTGCCATTCTTGCATGATTTTAATACAGTATGTTCATATTGTGACCTTCAATGTTTCTGCATAGAAATATGTAGATGTTAAAGAACAATATCGGGATAATTAAATTAATTGCTGATTGTATGGTCTTTATAACCTAGAATTTTAACCGTTCTTTCAAAAGCATCAATGGCGCAGTGGCTATGGTGTCTGCCTGTGGAATCGCTGGACACTTTTTTGTCGCGGGTTCGAATCTCCATGTGGAACTTAAGCTTTTTTTCTGTCATTTTTTTTTTTTTTTTTTATAAAAAAACAACAATATTCAGTAGTAGCTTTAAAATGTTTCACAGATACTTCTAAAAATAATTATACAGTATACTTTTTTCTCCATCGACTCTTTTCAGTCATGTCACGATTTACAATTACAAGTACTTTTTTACATTCTGTACATTGAATTTTATATTTATTTCATATTTAAAATATATTTTCATACATTGCAATAAACCAATATCTATGAACAATATAAAATGTTTGAGAATACTTATAATTGCAAAACGTTGCATTTCTAGTTGTAAGAAAAGCATGTTTTACGATTATTTTTCTATAGGTTTTATATTGTTGAAAGGCATAAAAATATCTGTGAAACATTTTAAAGCTACTACTGAATATTGTTGTTTTTTTATAAAAAAAAAAAAAAAAATGACAGAAAAAAAACTTAAGTTCCACATGGAGATTCGAACCCGCGACAAAAAAGTGTCCAGCGATTCCACAGGCAGACACCATAGCCACTGCGCCATTGATGCTTTTGAAAGAACGGTTAAAATTCTAGGTTATAAAGACCATACAATCAGCAATTAATTTAATTATCCCGATATTGTTCTTTAACATCTACATATTTCTATGCAGAAACATTGAAGGTCACAATATGAACATACTGTATTAAAATCATGCAAGAATGGCAGATAATGGGCGAGTTTCAGCCCAAAATGTGTTCCAGAAATCGGTTTTTGATTTTTCCGACCGTGATGCACCGTACTCAAAAAATCTGAAAAAATTAGGGTATAACAATGATAATATTATGCAACTACTGTAAAAAGGAAAAAGTTGTGCTCGGAAGATTTCAATACGAAATCGATGTTTAAAAATTTTTTTTTCGGTTTTTCATTTTTCGTGAGTGTAACTTGCAAAGGAAAAATCTGAAAAAAAATCTCTAACGTGTACATTCATGTTTAGAATGTGTTAGAATTTTTTTGGAATTTTTGCTCCACATTAATTGGGGAAAATGAGGCAAAAACTGGTTTTTCGATTTTACCCTATAACTACCCTCCCGGTGAAGGTATCGGATTAAAAATTTGTGTGCAATGGTTTTTCATCATCACCTATCGAATGACCCATCGTCGAACAAAATCGGCTCAAGGGCACTTTTGACCCCCTTATTCGGCTAGACCCTTTACCATTTTAATATTTTAACAATAAACGTACCATGCAGGGTCAAACGACCTCTGTCAAAATTTACTTTCAAATCGTACATTCATCCTTATTTTTGTTCTCTCATCTCACGTAAGCTCTTATGCTATCCAATTATTACGTTTCTCGCTTTCCTATTTTCACTTAGCTTATTTGTTTACTGAAGAAAATTCTTTGCATACCTTACGTACCTTACATAGGTGTATTAGTACCCCTCATACATAGGGGTCATTTGACTCCTCGTGGTAAGAATAGCTATATGCAAAGTACTTGTACCTTTCGGTGTTAACCGTTCTATTGGTACAAAATTATCCCTTTTTGCAATTCAACATTAGTAATTATTATTCCTTCATATTTTTTCCATAAATCTATTTACTCCTCTTCACTGATAATCCAAAGCCGATACAAGTGTCTCAAATTTCTGAATTATTTGACTATTTCTTACAAATTCATACTAATAATCACCTTTCCGTAACATTTACTTCAGAATAAAGACGATACCAAACAATATAATGCGGAAAGTTTTGCGTGTGTTAGGAATTGGAAAAAAGAACTGCAGAAGATAGTATATGCATTTACGTTTAACATTTGAAGGAAAACCGGTAGCTCGATCGATGAAACGTTCAGTCAGATAAGGGCTGGTTTCTTTCGACGTTTCTTCCGTTCTTCGTTTTCCGTATGTACTTATGTGAAACTGCGAACTACAAACGACTCCTGGTGGTTGGTTTAATTAAAATCTTCCAACTACGAGCTGCGTCTAGTGCATCCAGTGCTTGCTTGGCTGCCTCTTCTTTCGAAGCATTCTCCTTTCCACATTACAATTCTTGGTAGTGACGGTCCCTGGCAGCAGACCAAAATCAACCAGTCCGCGATATGGCCGTAGAAGCGGATGTATTCGGCTGAGATAATGCAATTAAGACTTTTACTTTGAAATCCTGGGGATGCTACGTTCGCCTCCTTTTTGCTTTCTTAAATTAATTATCTTTTAGTGGTTACAACTTGTTTAATTTCAAGGTGATTTTCTCAGCTGCAGGGTAAGAGATCTTACGTTTGACGGTGACAGAGGAAAGAATGGTATGTCATTGTTATCATAGCAACAATAAGGAAATTTGCGAGGAAAAGAAACTCTGATAAATTTCTATTCAAGTTTAATTCTTTACTCAAATTTAATTTTTATAAAAATTATAAATATAAAGGTAATCAACCTTCCTTTAAGGAGGTCACTCCAAGTGATAGCTATTTTTTCCGTTTCCTTTGGGAATTTTTTTTCTGATGAACCAGTAAAATTTACAATCTTGGAATTTTTAACACACGTTATCGATAATTATTTAGTCTACTGGAATTTTTGCAAGCAAAAATAACGATTTTAATAGACTTTACATCGTTCGAAAGACACTCATGTATTTTTGACGGCTGCCATGATTCCAGAAGTTTCGCTCATCTGAAATAAAAAAATTGTACCACACATGTTTGAGAATTTTTTCAGATGTTTCTATTGAAAAACGTAAGTGTAAAAAATGAGCAAACGCAAAAAAAACGGAAAAAAGAAGATTTCGCATCGAGGTCTTCGAGGGACAACTTTTTGCTTTATATAGTAACAATCCAACACCTATGATTGTTATTCCCAATTATTTTCAGATTTTTAAACTGCCTGCGTCATTGTGAAAAAAATCAAAAACTGATTTTCGATACGTATTTTGATCTAAAACACAATAAGTAGTTATTTTTCCATTCTTTTGATACCGTATGTTCATTTTATGGTTTTGAATGTTTTGCCATTCCAGACAATTTCCTGGCAATGAAAGAAATTGAGATAATTCATTTATCTATAAACTGTGTGTTTCGTTCTGTTCTATAATAGAATTTTGGACGTTCGTTCAATAGCAGCGGAGGCGACGTGTCTAGAGTGACTGCTCTGGAATCGATGTGAACTTTTTTGTCGCGAGTGCACGTTCCAGAAGGTATACTTTTTTTTAAATCCGTAACCGCATAAAAATAATCGGTAATCATTTTAAACTGCTTTTGAAATATTCGGAAAAGCGTAAAAAATGTATATCGTGTAGAAAATAGTTTTGGAGCATACCTATTGTTTTGCCGGCTCTCTTTAGCCATATCTTATTCCATGGTTACGGATATTTTTAAACAGTATCTAATAAATAAATTAAGGAAATATTAGCTTATTATGATATGTAAAAATATATATTCGGCATTAAAAGAACGGAGTTTATGCCTTGAGAAATTCCTGCAATTCCTGAAATCTTCTCTTCTCCATTTTCTTTGCGTTTGCTCAATTTTTACGCTCAGGTTCTTCAATCGAAAAATCTGAAAAAAATCTAAAACATGTATGGTACCGTTTAGAATGTACCAGAATTTTTTCGGATTTTTTTCACCTCAATAAATAGGGAAAATGGAGTAAAAACCTGCTTTTTGAATTTTCCCCATAACTACACTTTCGGTCAAGATACAGGGTTAAAATTTTGTACACAATATTCGACGAGCATTATCTATCGAATGAGACCACCCTCATAGAAATCGGTTGAAGGGCACTTTTGACCCCCTTATCCTGCTATACCCTTTACTGGAAAAATGAGTTTATGTTCTTAATTCAACGAATTTGTTCGTGACGTTTTGAACAATTTGTTAATAATGATAATCTCTATTTACATTGCCCCTCGAGAATAATCACTGTAACGGCTGACATACCATGTGACACACATCAAGGATCACCTTTCTAAAATGTGTAAAAATAGCGACCCCTCGATCATCCAAAAGCATTCATCAAGAAACTTTCAATAATCGGATCGTTAATTTCGTATCTATATTTCATTCCTTGTATTCGCAATAACAGTTGTATTTATTAAATCGTTTAGAATTAAGATTGATTCAATAAACGTGAGGACTACGAACATCCAACCCCGTAGGAATAATAAGGAGACAGAAAGGTGGTCATGTAGTCTTGGAAGTTTAAGAAAAGGAACAGGTACGCGGTAGAGAATAGATCTTTAACTGAGGAAACGAGGGGCCACTTTGTATCCCGAGATTCATTGTTCGCCACAACTCGACTAACCTACGAGGTTAAGCCATGTATTATACAGGACCACCGGTAAGACGCCATTTAAGTGCTCCGGAAGGTTACTCTCCCCTTTCGGCCCTTATCCTGTCTGTGGTCGAGGTTGTCGTGTCGCGTGTCGTGTCACTGGCTCTTAAACAGTTGAATCGCGCGTGTAGAAGCTTCTACCGTGTTTAGACGTTTGTCGTTGACATATTCCACCACAGGCGTTCTAGACTTCGCACGCGCCTGCTTTATTACGAAGTTCGAATTGGCCGAGTAATTCTCTAGACGCTCGAACGATAACTAGAGGATTGGAACAATTATTGTTTGTCTTTGAAAGTGCGCTTCAAGCTGTATAATTCTTAGAATTGTCCTTTTGATAGACAGTCCTTAATGTATGATTAGGTGTCGTGTAGATGGATTCTAATAATAACTTAATGTGGTATAAGCGGTGTGTGCCCGAGTCGAAAAGTCCAGCCTAAAAAGAAACTTCAAATCCTAGATTCTTTTGATCTCTCATTTGCCGCTTAATTATGTATACCATTTTGAACCTCAAAATCCTCAACTAGTGTGTCTGCGCGCCTCAAAGTCCTGTAAATATGATTTTTAGGAGCTATATGGACTGATCAGGTAAAATTTTTATTCCAATTTAATCTGACATCCCCTAAAAATGTTTCAGAAGTTCCAAGTCTGTCGACTCATATTCTAAAAATAGGGCTTTCAGGAGCAAGTTGGAATTAAAGTATCATTTTATTCCATATAAATTCTAAATCTCCTAAATCAAATTAATTTTTAGTATATCGAGAATTTTTTTGGACTTCGATCATTCCACTCCAATTCCAATCCAATTCTAAAGCTCCTCATTATAGAATGCTGAGAATTATTTTGGGCTGTATGAAGCCTAAATTGCTCCTAAACTAGGTAAAAGTGGCAAAAAGTAACAAGTGTAGGGCGATTGTGGAATTAAAATTTGTATTCTTTTATATGTAACATATTTTTCCATATTCAGCCTAAATATCCTAAGTTATTTGGTAATTTAGGATGATTTTGGGCTGAAATTTTCGACTCGGGTGCTGACAAAAGGAAGATGATAATGCTTTGGTGATATTGTTGTATCTCACTTTTCATACCAAATTTATGTTGTGTCCCACTTCAGACACCCACTTGTGGTCAACAACACTTCATTTAGGAAGAACTATTGCGCACTCGGAGTTGTAACTGTAAGCGATTCAGTACAAAATTCGTTGATTTCGGGGTAGGACTGACCTTTTAATGACCTTAAACTAGTGTGGTGGGAGGTTTGGATGACCCCGATTTCTCGTGACTAAGGTTCCAAAAGGGCGATCGCTTTTCCAGTGACTTTCGCTGAGACCAAAGGTCTTGAAAACATATTTTGAAGGAAAATCGATGACGGAATTTGAAGATGACTAATAGTTCCTTTTTGGACCTTGAATAACGTTGGTAATATTTGGAGCTATTATCTTATTGTTAAAGAAGATAATGAATCTGGAAAGAATATAAACTGAGTTGGTATCCAACAATATGGTATCATCCTCTCGTGTCCTAATGGAACTTGTTTCCGATAAATAGAAACGTGCAGTTTTCTTGAATTAAAGTTATGGAGTAGTTCTCGTTATTTTGCTATACCGTTAACCTTTGTATAATTTGTACAAAAAGAAGCCTCGACAGCTACTAAACGTATCTTGTATACTTTGCAGTCTAGATATGTTTTTATTGTGTTACTTAAATTATACAGAGCTTTCCGAGGGGACTGTGTTAACTAGGTAAATGGTCGCATTTAGTAGGTTGGAGTTTCCATCCTTCCATCATCCTTGGGGAACTTTACTTAACACTCGTATGTACTTAATGTTTACAACACTTTTGGAACAGGTACATTGTAAGTGAAAGTATCACAGTTATCAAAACAAATAGTATACAATCAAGGAACTTACGCAAACCGTACTATCAGCGGTCAGATGATCGGTTCAGTGGAACGAAAATTTGTAATTTTTTGTATTATTATCTAAAGGCTATATTTTGCTATGTTTCCAATATTAGATTGTCAATCTCGTGGAAATTTTCCGAGAAAAGATTATTGTTATTTTGGAGCTAGTTAAATTACAGACCCTGATAAGAATAGATACACGTAAAGTGCCGGTACGGCTAGTGATAATTAGACTGCGGATGTTTATGCAAATTTCAAGTTTCACAAATGCAGGTGAGACAGGAAAACCTATCTAGGGATTTATTTCACTCAATAAATATTACGCCAAATACCATACTTTGGATATTTTAGATATATTTTTATATTATGTCCTTTTTGTATATTTTAGCCGCAATTAATTTGTCATAAATGCATAAAAATCCGCAGTATAGTGATAATGAAATAAGCTACTTTAGTATCTTTTAATAAATCGCAATTTTTAACATATTTCAAAATTACATGTAAAACTCTTATTATATTTCAAGTCTAGGACTATTCTGTGCGTTGCATTATAATAGAAACAGTGAAAAATCTTATCATTAATTTTTCATAGGTACTTGCTTCAAGTAACGGTGGGTCTTAATTATTTACCCCGACAGATAATTAAAACTAAGTTAACTATTGACGAAAACGTACAGAGGCTGGCAGGATAAGGGGGTCAAAAGTGACCTTTCTCTGATTGCATTCGACGATTCTTCGACGACGGTTATTCGATAGGTGACCATAAATAACCATTGCACACCAATTTTTAATCCTTCACCAAGAGGATATTTATGGGATAAATTCAAAAAATCAGTCTCTACCTCATTTTCCCCACTTAATAAGATGTGAAAATATTGAAAAAATTCTGACACATTCTAAACATGTATACACACACTAAGGGTTTTTTTTCAAAATTTTCCATTGCAAGTCCTGTGTATGTGAGCATTCATATTTAGAACGTGTCCAAACTTGTTTGAAATTTTTACACCTCGGTAAGTGAGGAAAATGAGGCAAAAGTTGATTTTTTAAATTTACCCCATAACTGCTTTGCTACTAAAGATATCAGATTAAAACTTGGTGTAGATTTTTTTTTTTTACAATCCCCTATTGTTGAATAAAATCGGTGGCAGCGTACTTTTGAGCCTTCTTATCCTGTTAGACCCTTTAAAAATGACTGGAAATTAAATCGCATTAGCTTAACTTAATCTTGTTTCAAATATGTATTAACATTTTAAAACTACTTGAAGCATTCAAACGGAACTTGTAAACGCTGTTTAAGCTTCTCTACATTGTTACACGGGTGGCTAGGTCGTACTCGATGTAGGAGACACGTGTCTGCAATTATGATGAATTTACACCGGTAAATGTATCACCGCTGGGTTTCTTTGATGTCTTTTAACCAACGCCGTTAAAAAGAGTCTCCGGATGCACGCGTGTCTCCGAAGTTTGTTCAACGGAGAGTGCCAGGTTAACGTTCCATAAAGATAATTATCCGTTCCATTTCTTTCTCGTCTCGATCACTCTTCCTCCTTGACGCATCGTGTCTTTTCCTAGCTTACATTATTGTTCTTTCTCGGTCTCTTTGGTAATCCTTCTTACTAGTTACCTTTGCACGAGTCGAGGATTGTACTTGTTCGAAGACGGAGCATAGAAATAAAAACAAAGAGAAAGACGACCTCGAGGTGGGACGAGGTGGGACAAGTAGAGAGAGTGACGCGACACTCCTGAAAACGAGGTTGCGTGCAATTATGCGGTATGTGCTTGAGACTTACATATCGTAAGTCTCTGTTGTGGATAATGTAATGCTTGCAGCATACGTTTTTGTCATTCTTTATTGTTCCACTTTTCCTTTTGTTGCGCGCTAATATGTTTTAACGACGATAAAAGAACGTTCTTAGCTTCTTGTTAGTTTGTACTTGAGAAATAAATGTGCAGGGTTTTATTTGAAAGAATAAATATGCAAATTTACGTTGCGTCAGTATGAATCAATTGATGTAGATTATACAAGCATTGTAAATTTCCTCAAGGAAGCTGTGATTGATAATTTTTTGCCATAGTATTTAAGGATTGTTTAGTTCAAATAATTATCCGTAGATATCGCTCATGTTTGTCAATCAGGGAGAAATTGATGTACTGTAATTTGTACTTAACAATTGACAGTTAATCATTAAGAATTAACTGAATGTAACACCAATGCATTAAATGTGATAAAGTATGTCATAACTGCGCAGTATATTAAATACTTTTTTAGGGATCTTCAAATGTTCCAGAATGTACAGATTTTACTATGTACAGCTGCACTTTGTGAATGCAGCTCCGATCGATTGTATCATATTATATTTTTCAACGAAGAAATTAATTTGTGTTTGTCGAATGGTGTCAAGTAAAATATATTCTTCTTCTTCTGCTTCTTGTACTATTATTATTATTGTTGTTGTTGTGATGTTCGTCTTGAACTTAACAGAAGGATTTACTTTGTAGTTTGTATTAAAAATACATAGTATTTATGCAAGTCATAGTAACACAAGTTAGTTATTTTTATAAATGAAGCAAAAACTGAATAATATTTCTATGTTTCGTCACGCAAAAGTTACTTAAAATACTCAATCAAATCTCAAACGTCAAAAATTCCCTTCCACTTCTACAAAATTACAAAGTTTTCCTAACTCACATAAAACTCTTACAATTAGACGAAATAAATGTAGCTGTCGAAGTCGAAATATAACAGCAATGTATACTCGAAGCAAAACGTAGTCGTAATAAAAAAAATACCCATCTTGGGCATGACGCGGCTCCGCAACCCATAAAAAAGGTATGAGACGTACATTTGTAAATTTCGCGCAGTATTTCTGCACAAAGGAACTTACATTCAAAAGTATTATATTCCGTCGGATTACCGAACTCATTGTTAAAACGTACGGAATAATGAGCAAATTTTGACGCGGCCATTCGTGTAAAAGAAAAATGTCATGAAAAATTCATTTGATTATATCTCTTGAAACCCTTAAATCTGAAAACCCTTTACCTTAAATCCAGATATATTACGTATTTTTAATTTGATAAAATAAAAAGGCATTGGTTTCGTCATTTTCAAATTGACATTTCATCCACTCTTATATTATATTTACGGAGAACTTGCACATATCTTTTAATTCATTTAATTGCAGTACAGTCCACTATTTAATTTCGATTCATTACACATTTGTTTCTTATACATTTTAGTATAATTTAAAAATATGACATAATACGAAATATTTCCTTCTCAAGATACGTACTTTAATATTGCACTTAATATCGCCATTCCGTCTGTTATCACATTTGCCAGACAATAAAGAAACCGTCGAATGAACTGCAATTATTTTTCCCTGGCAGCAATTTGACCGTCATCTCTGGTGTATCTTCCTCGTCAGTGTATTATCGATAATAGCCACGAGTGCAATAACCCAGTCTGCGTATCCAGTTTTCCCGTAACAATAATTAAACGCACGTGTCACTGACAACGATAGCGTCTGGCGATATGTCGACAACACGAACATTCTGTCCGATGGAAACGCCACGTTCGCTTCCAGATAATTATGAGTGATCGCTCATTACGAGTGTCGTTAACTACTGAGAAGCGCCATTGGTTCGAAACGTTCTTGTCACTGCAGACATCGGATGATGATGCTTTATCGTCTTACACGTGCTTTGTAATTAAATCACATTCCAACGAATAATGTTTTAAGCCATATCTGACCGGATAGATTTTAAATTGCCCGAGTCGAAATATTGAACCTTTTACTACTCAACATTTAGGAATTAAAAGTACAAAAATAGGTCTAAATTCAATGTAAAATAAGATCCTATTTAGCGCCTAAAAGTATCATAAATTTCCCTTTATGCCATCTTAAGGCGCAAAATAGGACGTCAATTTCAACCTCCGTTGAGGATTTACATCCTATCCAGTCCCGAGTCGAAATATTGAACCTCATTTGAACCTTTTACTACCCAACAGGTCCAATTCAGGCGATAATGGTTTTGGTGATAGCTAAATAGGAGTATCATTTTACTGAGAAGGAGTTACAGCTTTAAATTAGGAGTTTTAGTATTGAAAAGTAACATATTAGGTTCAAATAGGAGTAAATACCATGAAAATAGGTTCAATATTTCGACTCGGAGGAGTTACAGGTTTAAATTAGGAGATTTAGTATTGAAAAGTATCGTATTAGGTTCAAATAGGAGTAAATACCGTGAAAATAGGTTCAATATTTCGACTCGGGTGGTGTTCGATGAAATGTCTTTTAATTATTATTTAATTATTATATCTTTAATATAAAGAAATAAATTGAAAAAAGGTTTAGGTAGTGTATCAATCCGTTATGGTCAGAATTATTTCTCCAATTTTTCGATAACCAAGAAATTTTGATTTCGTGAAAAAAGACTTTTACAACTGATTACTCATTTTTAATTAACAGACTCAGAGATATTTTGAATTATAGGCTTTTTCCGTTATAAAAGTTTTCCAGTTGTAAAGTTTTTTAAATTCTAGAACTATCAAAGGTATCCAGTTCCGATTCGTCATTTCATTAAATTTTATGCATCTTTTGTGGTATGAATTTAATAATTTCAAGGAAATAAAATCTTCAGGAAACAGTATCCCATCAACCGAAGAAATCTTCAGGAAATTGTAAATAATTTGTGATATCCTTAACAGTAGTATTAACACTAGAACTACCGAACTAGTCAAAATGACTGGTACACAATTGTTTCAAAAAATTCTCCAAGTTTATATAAGAGTCATAGAGTAAATATTCTACGTCTATATAATTAAATATAAATCACCCAATCGGTCAAGTTTCCTATCGCTTGATTCCCTTTTTTTCAAAGTACTTATTTAATATGTTGAAATATGATAGATTTAACGCCGGTAGTTCTAGTGTTAAAGCATAGGTATACCAAATATTTTAATCATATAGAAATATGTGATAAACGAGATCATGCATAAAAACTGGACATCCATTGAATGATTCGTATTCGCGTAAAACAAACTGTAGAATATCCTATGAACATAGGTCGTGATACCTACATACACTTTTTGAGATCTGAAGGAGTAAAGGAAACATCAGAGTAGCAACGAATCGATGGAAATACAGATTCTCGGCTGTCCCTTGACGGAATCTCTGTTGCAACCATAGGAAAAACGGGAAAAAAAAACATGGGAAACTTTGCATCTCGATGTTTGTTCAACTGTCCATTGCTTGTATCCTCAGACGAGGGATATTTGTTCACTACTGCAATCACTGCAAAGACTGTTTGTCGTTGTTACATCAAAAGAAAGTCTCACGGTTGCTTGTTTTCCCCTTGAAATGGAGAATTCGGCGACACCGTCGAGCGCACGCTATTTGATTCTATGATAAACACTTCTTTTTAACTCTTTATTTTACCTAAAGCTTACGAACATTTCTCGTATCATAGAATGAAGATTCTAATACATGTAATAAGATATTTTTAAATATTCTACAAAATATAGTTTAATGTTTTCAAAATATATTTCATTGACACTTATAAGTGTTAAATTATTTATGCGCGTGTAAATAATAGTGCTAATAATTATTAACCCTGCTGTTTTGCTCATTTATATCACACATTCGTATTGCTTCCAGTCATAGTGACCTGGCGAACAAAGGTTCATATTTTAAGAAACACATAATATACAAACAGGTAGACGTGAATATTAAATACATTGAATATCAAAAATTAATGCTTAGAAACATAGTATCTGTAAAAATATAATCTCCATTTCAGGTCATAAACACCCGTGTAGAACAGCAGGATTAAAGAAACTGCCCGAGTCGAAAATTTCAGCCCAAAATCCTCCTAAATTACCAAATAACTTAGGATATTTAGGCTCAATATGGAAAAATATGTTACATATAAAAGAATGCAAATTTTAATTCCACAATCGCCCTACACTTGTTACTTTTTGCCACTTTTACCTAGTTTAGGAGCAATTTAGGCTTCATACAGCCCAAAATAATCCTCAGCATTCTATAATGAGGAGCTTTAGAATTGTATTGGAATTGGAGTGGAATGATCGAGGTCCAAAAAAATTCTCGATATACTAAAAATTAATTTGATTTAGGAGATTTAGAATTTATATGAAATAAAATGATACTTTAATTCCAACTTGCTCCTGAAAGCCCTATTTTTAGAATATGAGTCGACAGACTTGGAACTTCTGAAATATTTTTAGGGGGTGTCAGATTAAATTGGAATAAAAATTTTACCTGATCAGTCCATATAACTCCTAAAAATCATATTTATAGGACTTTGAGGCGCGTAGCACACTAGTTGAGGATTTTGAGGTTCAAAATGGTATACATAATTAAGCGGCAAATGAGAGATCAAAAGAATCTAGGATTTTAAGTTTCTTTTTAGGCTGGACTTTTCGACTTGGGTGACCTCCAACGATATCCTGTTGAACTAACAAGTTGATTATTGTAGATGTATACGTGGCAAATATCTCCACTCATGTTCGAAAAATTCATTTTCTTGAAAAATCATCTACTCTCCGTACATCAGAGGAAAGGATGAGGATAAAATCCAGAGAGTAGGGGAAAAAGTACGAGAGAGGCGAGAAAGAAGAAAAATGCGACCTATACATAATACCTGACGGTCGCTTTGCACGAATATAAAATTCTCCGCCATGTCTCCCGTTCTACCAGAGTTTTGTACCTTCTCTCTGTTCCTCTCTCCCTTCTATGGGACACTCGAAACTCGATTTTTCCTGACACGAGATTTACGAAATCTCTACCTCTCGTTATTTTTCTATCTTCGTCTTGCCCTTTTGCGTTCCTCTGTATTCCTACGTATCCATCAACGTCTCTACGTTGCAAGTTCATTGCAAACTGACGTAACGCAAATTCACCTACACCTTTTCCTCCGTAGTTCTTTGCATGCAAAAATGCGTGCACCTTGCGTGCTACTTTTCTCTACGACATTATATTCTCGAGACTTCGTCAGCAGAATTTATTCCGCGATATGGAAAAGAGAGATGATAGATACGATTGGTCTAATGTGTGTGCTAAGATGTTATTTGTCAGCTGTGTGCATACTTCCCGTTATATTTCCCGTAGGAACATTACGAAATACCCGCCAGCTGCATTCTTCGACGTTGATAGTCTTTGTTCTCATGAAAAATTAATGAACGCACGCCATGAATATTCATCGCGAGCAAATGCGCAATTCTACGTAGTTTCATTAAATTAAGAAGGAATTTTCCTTTTATTGGACGACGAAAAAGACCCTGCCCAAAGAGACAGAAATAGATTTCATACACAATTTGATATCTCTACTTATACTGATTTTTTCTAGTGCATTCATAAAAACATTTCTAAGCTTATTGCAAATTTCTCCAATTTACTCCCACGATATCAAGAATGATTACATTAATAAAAGAAATATATGTGATAGGGTATGTTAAATTTTCAAAAAGTTCACTTAAAGTCACTGTACATTTTTCGGATTCTTCATTAGTGGATTAAAAGAGATTTTATTGATACGTTGATAAGTAAATTTCCATAATTGTGCACGTATAAGTTGATATACGTGCTGTCGATGCTTGCGTTGGCATTATGTATAATACGTGCACCGCAGCCAGTAAACAGGATAATGTTTAATTCTCGAGTATGCAAACTAATTTCAATTGGAATGTCGACTGTTATTTTCGAAATCGCAATGTAGAAGCCACATCGGTATTTCCGCAATGCCGCATATAGTACCGTGTCGCAGGTATCCCTCCATTTTCTTCTATTTTAAAAAAAAAAAGAAAAGTTTAACGTTAATCTTCAATTTTGTGGGAGAAAAGGGTACTCTCTGTGCTATAGCTTGCTTTCAGACTGAACGTCTCCTCAATGCATTTTTATCGAAGCACTTTATCGGTGTCGTTTATGCACCACCTCGTATGCACTCATCGTTTTGCCTGGTACGACGCGTTTCAACGTCTTCTTTGAAAATCTCCTTGTATAGGGTGCTAGGAATCCATAAAAGAGATATCGAATATGATACTTCTACTTTTTTCTTTTTTCTTCTCCACCTGCCTGACGTGTAGCGACACAGGAGAGTTACGTCCGTTTCTATAGTTTCGTGGAATACTAATATCCTCTACGAGTCCCCAGCGTAAAATATCGTACGATGTAACATTGCGGATTTTTCTGTGACATTTGAATTTAATGGGAATTCAACTTTTGTCGTGCAATCGCTTCCATGTTATAAAATCTGATCGATAAGAGACTACCTCTATTAAGACTTCGTCTCAATGGCTGTACTGTACTTTCAGTTCGTGACACGAACGTAGTCTCCTATTTCTAAATGGTACATCGGTTGGATATCGATTAAAAGACATAACATTTATTGATGTTACAACAGTCATTGTTCTTATGGCGCGTCAATCAAAACCATAAGCTATTTAAACTCTGTATCTTTGCATTGATTGGTTGTTACCATTACACGACTTACGAGTTATACCTGCTCGTAGTTTCTGACAGCAATTCTGTAGTGTCAATTTTGTCAATTCTGTAATGATCAATTCTGAGACCATTCTGGCCAAAAAAATGTTCGAAAACACGTCGGCATGCAAACTAAGCCATTATGTACTTATATATATATTTTTATTTATATTACATTATATACTTTGTCGTTTAATTCATTTATTAATTTGTCGTTTAATTGTAACCGGTTTTCAATTTTTTTCACAATGACGCAGGCGGTTAAAAATTCTGAAAAAATTGGGGAAAACAATCATTAGTGTTAAATTGTTACTATAATATGCAAAAACTTGAATCTCGAAGATCTAGATACGAAATATACTTTTTTCCGATTTTTTTGCGTCTGCTCATTTGTTACACTTTAGTCCTTCAATGAAAAAATCTGAGAAAACTCTCAAACATGTATGGTAACGTGTAGAATACGTCAGAATTTTTTCGAATTTTTGCACCTCACTAAATAGGCGAAATGGGACAAAAACCTGTTTTTTGAACTTTCTCCATAACTACCCTCCCCCTCAAGATACAGTATTAAAATTTTGCACACCATGATCGCTGAGCATTATTTATCGAATAAGACCACCCCCATTGAAATCGGTTGAAGGGCACTCTTGACACCCTTATCCTGCTATACTTGATTTGTAGATGACTGAAGAATTGGAAGCGCATGAAGACGCACTTCCGTCAGAGTTTGGCGAAGACGGTCGCTTTATGAGCGGGAAAGCAACTGATTGGGAGGCTCAGTAATTTGTAAATCTTAATATTTCTGTAGGATTGCGAGACCATGATGGGATAAGTGCGAGAGAGAGAGAAAGTGAAAGATGGTTGTAATAGAAAATGCCTGCGAGATGATGTGGGTGTGTTCTATGTTTACATCCCTCTCTGAGGGATTGTCTATGTTTCTGTGTGTCGGGTGCAGGGCCCTCGAAGGAATCCACATGGGTAAGAAGGCCCAGAGTATGTTTTAACATGACAGCGAGAATAGTAAGATTTAGCGTAACAGCGAGCAGAGTTTCAGGGTTAAACAGCGAACAGAGTAGCATAGTTTTCGAGTATTTAGTGTTTCTAGTGTATTTTTGTTTTTATTTGATATTTTATGTTATTCTTTATATTTTAATAAACAATTTTGTTGAGGCGTAATTGCAGCGCGGGCTTTGAGGTTGCGAGGACAAGCCTTCCAAATTCTTTATTTTAGAGTCGCAGCTGTGTAGACGCGTCCATCTGGTAACCACCTTCGAATATTGAGGGATGGCACGTGGCTACCAGATTTGCACTCACGAATTCTTGCGCTAGATTTATGACACCTGTCATAAATCTAGCAGTTCTCGTCCACACCTGAGTCACCCTCGCGGCCCAAGGCCCCCCTCTGTCTGGGCCTTCCGTGGGTTTTGGCAAAACCAATGCCAACTCTGCATTTTGGTAACCATCCACGAAGCCCAGGCAGAACCAATAACATTTCATCAGGGCCCAACATTCTCCTCCCTATCAAGCCACCCCTTCCTCCTCGTCGGGGTTGCCGACAGAGGAAGGGGTGCTTCCGAAATTGATAAAAGAACCGAAAAGTGAGCCAAATCTTCAGATTCTCTCCCGTAACCAGATTCTATTCGTAACAAAGTTTTCTATACACATTTGGCTCGCTCATGTTTATATTTGTTAATTTATTTGTTATTCTCGTTTTGTTATTATTTGTTTCCGTGTAAATACTTGTTCGTCGTTACAATAAACAAACACCAAAACCATTTCGGGAGTGTAGTGTTTATTTCTTTCCGAGACAAGAACAAAACTAGACTCCAACGACTTAACTGTCCGACGAGTCGCAACAAATTTCTTATTCATAATTGAATAATAACTCTACATATTAGTGAAAGCGAGCTCGGGATCTATACATTTTTAGACTCTCGTCCAGGATTTTACATTTCTAATTGGTGGGCAAAGGAAATGTCTCCCTCCCATAGGTCAAGAGCCTCCCTTCACGTTTGGAAAAATTCTGCTCGAGTGGGGCAAAAAGTCCACGGTCAATACTTCTTAACGGGATAAAACTTTTTCTGAAAAAGTACTAACGACAATAGGCCCATAAAGCGACTACTATTTTAACAAAGGAAACATGTGCATGCTGATAAATAATCTAATTCGAGTTTTAAGTTACATTTGTGAGCTTCAGGGGCGTATTTTTGCTCCTCAGCACTGGTCTTGATTGAACAGCGATCAGGGAGACATATAATGCAAAATAAAACTCGAATGCAGCTACTACATGTCTAGCGACCGTATAACAGGCCGTACTTGCGAGCCCTCGGATTTCTTCGAAAAACTTTTAGTTTTCTGTCCTACTAGAGTAAAGTAAAAGCCGTGAATTCGTATCTACCTTTACTTCGCCGATTGGCTTCTTCGAGTTGCCCTTAACTTTGAAATTGGTAAATCAGAATAAAACATCGGGTATCTTGAGGGGCCGAAGTTGTTTGGACTTTGTACGGAAAGGAACAGAACTTTTTAGATCTTCGATTAGAGAATTATTTGAACTTCTCAATTAGAACTTTGGGTTTTCGAGACAACTTTGAACATTGTGTGTGATATAATTTTTGGACTTTGCATCTGGATTTGGTGCAAATCTAGTAGATATTAGATGGATTTTCTGAATGTTGTTAAGATTAATCAACATATTTTTTGGTAGGTTTTTGAGTTTCGAATATTTCGTCGCCTTTAGGTATTTATTTAGTGATATAATAAATCTTTAATGAAACATGCATCTCGTTAAATTGGAGAGCTTATTGAATCAGTGACCTTTAAATCGCGGACATTCATGACTTTTGAACTTTTAAACTTTTAACGCTTATTGAGGCAAATTGCGTAAATTGGTTCAAGTGATTCCGCATCTAAAAAGCATTATTGATTGCTTGAAAAATATTGTAGTATCGTTGAATAGTAAAAAATCATATTGAAATTTTTATATATGAAATATGCCGATTCCAATTACTGTGCACAATTTGAATTTGATATGTATTGCATCAGATAATTAAAAATTTTGTTGTTTTCACCGTGTTTTACCCACATATCACCGCGTTACTTTGTACTGCTTTTTCATATTATTATTCATTTTGTATTAAAATATTTTTAAAAATTTTATATATAATATATGTGATATTAAATGGTAAACGCTGAATTGAATAAGTAATTGTATTAATTTTGCAATGTTTAACTGTCGTATCATAGATATAAATCACATGATATTTACAATCTCTTCTGGAAACGTACTTATATTGCTTTATATTATTGTCATGAAAATCTTTCATTCTCCAAAAAAATATTGCTACCATTTTCTTTTTTAAATTTCAGTTGAAAAGGAAAACTCTAACATAAATATTTTTTTTCATTTAAGGCTTAACAGTTTACGCTTTTATTTATAATTTTGTGAAGAAAACTCGTAGATGCATGTTATTAATATTATAGATTCCGTATACACTTTCCGACGCCTGTATTTTGAGATGTCTCTCGTTAGAAAAACCGTGCTACTATTTCTGATTCTCTTTGTTAAACTCCCACGTCTATCTTCTTCAAAGCATAAGCGGCACATCAAATAATAGCATATCATGTTTATGAAAATTTCAGACACGAAACATAGGCATTAATCATCTACCTCATTAAAATTTTTACCTCTTTCATAAATTTATATACAGGGTCCGTCAGCAAAATCCAGACAAAATTCTATTTTAATTTCCCGCTACATGTAATGTCAGCAATAGATGTTTCTTTCTTTTCAAGCAAGGCATATGTATATACAATACGTATGTAACATCTAAATGGGAGATTTGATTAGATAGTGTTCGGAATATATTCACAAAGCAGTAGTAACTGAAGCGCTTCGCGCGGAGCGTTCAGCTATTGAAATTATTCGATTCTTTAGATACCCGAATTCTACTGTTTATGATATTGTACGAAGGTATGCGGCTGTAGAGAAGTCCGATGAAGGCTCTGCTAATCGATCAAGGCGAATTTATTCCAAAGAAAAGTCTGTAAGCACAGCGGCTGCCGACGAAAGAGCTCAGCATTAACAATAAACTGTACCTTCGGATCATAATTTCGTTAGTGAAGCCAAATATGAAAAGTGTAGCATCCGGGAGATCCCACATTTTACAATAGGTTGACGCACAAGCTCATCCGAGTCATTTAATGCAAACCTGGTTTTCCGATAACGTCGAAATATTTCGGTACAAAGACTTCTGGCCTTCCAATTGACCAGATTTTAAGCATCTAAGTCATTATGTTTGGAGCGTTATTGAAAGGGTGTCTAATAAATCCAGGCACCCCATCGTGGCATCGCTTCAGGTCGCTATAGAGGCAGCATTCGCGAGTTTGGACAAGGATCAGGTGAAAAGAGCATGTTCGCGCTTCAGATCAAGAATCCAAGAAGTGATCGCAGCGGAAGGAGGCTATACTGAATGATAAAACTTAATAAGGATCCCCTAATTAATTTACACATTTTTTTTTCACCAATACAACTAATTTCTAACTAACCAATGTTTGAATGAACTCTTAATTTTGTCCGGATTTTGCTGACGGATCCTGTGTATAGAATAAGTCATTTCATTTTATGTATATTAAATTACACATTTTATTACTAACTGCACAATATATTGTTACCCCCTTTTTCCTACCAAGCAACATTCCTACGCCTAACTCTATCGATGTCATCTTTTCGCATCTGTCTGCGTTTAATTGTCTTCAACAACTTCCGGTAGTGCTTAACATCTTTCCCCGTTTCCAAGTTTTCCTTACACTTAACACTAGATTTACGGTAACCATCAAATTGACGGATTACTACTTTTCTAAAAATATATTTTTTTATAGAGAAGCAGTACAGTAGATAGTTCACGCCTATCTTGTAGTACGCAAATTGTTACGACCGTAACCAACCTTATCGCAGTCTCTTTTGCGGATCCCTTGCCGAGGGTCAGACCGCGCGGCGCGAGGAGTTTCCGGTTGCCACTTTGAGTACTTTTTTAATTTCTCCTACGACATGATTGGAGAATCGAGTTCGGGTGGGAGGCATTGGCACATCAAGCTTTAGTATAAAAGACAATAATTTGTAAGCTAACACCAGTCATCAGGGTAGTCACCAACGCCATCGGAACGAAGTATCGAGAAACGCATCGAGGCCCTGTATTGTTAAACCTTCAAAAGTTTATTAAAACGTTACATCTGAACGACTCTCTCTCTCGAATCACTTGACGAAAATTAATTTTTTCAACAATTTCACGGTCGCGCCGAACACAAATTATTTAATTAATAGTATTTTTTGCCGCTTGATCCATCTTTCTTCAAAGTACACACTTATTTAATATATGCTAAATTTAACAGCCGTAAATCTAGTGGTAATATCGAAAAATACATTTAATTATCACAAGATAGGTACTAATCTCCTATTCTACAGAAATATAATAGCGCAAAATTGTTGATTGTCGTTAAATATACCGTTAGAAAAGCAAGAAAAAGAGAACGCAAAAAGTCCTAAATGCCAGCCTTAATTAATAGCAGAAAAAAAATTCACTTCTACATCTCTACGGAACCGTCAGAATGTAATAGTAGAGTGTGCCTTTTGCAGAAAGTTAAAGTCTGAAATAACGGATCTTCATTGATTAGATTATACTTGGTTTTAATCAAGTTTCCTTCACGAGACTCGTTTATCTTTCTTGACGGAACACCTTTATCATTCGTTCCCTACGAAATCCAGAGAAAGTAATATGTCCGAATGTATACATAAACGGAGCAGTTTGTTCCTCTTATTACTTTTCTGATGGATATACATCACTGGTATATATGTAAAACGGCTATGATTGATCACCATCCGGCATGATCGCAATAATGCCAAGATACAACTTAAAATTTGGAAAAGAAATACTTGTTCTTAACTATTTCCGTCCTCCCGTCTAAAATGATTAATTATGTTAGACATTGTGGTTAAATGCAGTGATGCTTTCACGTTGATCCAAGTATAAAAACATTGTTCACGTTCAAAATTTTGGAAAGCATCGCACATGATACACGTATGGATGTTTATGCACCAACACTGCAGATGTTTATGCAAATTTGAAGTTTGATAAACGCAGTTAAACAGGAAGAATCCAAGATGAGATTTCTTTCACTCACTTTATGTTGAAGTAACAAGCAATTATTTTATTTCCGATTAACAGCACGCAGTAAATAAATTTGACTGTATTGAAAATTTAAGAAAAAGACATGCATATCTAACTGGACACATTTGAAATGATATTTCAAGATACATGAATTAATTGTCAAAATGTTACATGCGTAAATAAATTAATTTTTCATGTCGTAAGGACAAAAGGTACGATTTACACGATATATTTTAATTACTTGATGTATCCCTAAAAGCTACCTTGTTTTATTTTATCTCTATGTAGTAATATTCAGTGAATAAATGACAGAGAAGACTGTTTCGACCTGTCGAAGTTCCAACTTGCCAGAATTTCCGTCGTTATTTCGATCAGCGGTTTTATTCAATTTTTTAACTGTCATTTCACGTGGTCCGTTCGTCGGCATATCTGACGTGTTTTGAGCGGCTAGCGTATCATATCAGACATTTCTAGAATGATGTACTTTTCGATATTGTACGCGTACGTATCATGATCGATCAAAGCATCAAACTGCATAGTGCAAGCATTGCTTTCGATCCACCGATACATCATTTCTAATTACACATGATTCGTGACGAATCGAAGAACGATTCGAGTGTTACCAGCTTCATTTCTATGTTTTATGAACCAATACCACTCTGTGTAAGATACGAATTATTATGGTACTTAATTGCCCAAGTATATTATAAATTTATGACATAGATTTCCCTGATACTTTCCTACTTTTTATCTGCAACATTATTTTTTTACAACCAAACTGTAATTAATCACTTATGATTTTAGCAAATGAGAATTGATGCCATTTATTAGCCTGGCCATTAACACTAAATTTGCGACTGCTAAATCTGGTATATTTAAGTGTACTGAATAACTACTTTGCAAAAAGATGGATCAAGCTGCAAAATATACCATCAGCGAAGTAATTTGTGTATTATAAGACGTATTATAAAAAATATATTATAAAAAATAATTTGTGTGAAATATCTAGTGTAATGCTTTTACATAAAGAGAATTATTTTTAAAAAAGTAAGAGCCTATCAATTTGACGGCTGCCGTAGACCCGGTGTTAACACTAGATTTACCAGCGTGAAATCTATTATATTTAAATATGTTAAATATGTACCTTAAAGCAAGGAAAATTAAGACGTGGAGAAGATGATAGGTTCTGTAATTTATGTTTTTTACGATGGACGAAGAATATTTATTCTACGACTCTTTCATAAACCCGTCGAATTTTTTGAAAAAATTGTGTACCAGTCATTTTGACTGGCTTGGTAAATCTAGGGTTAATATCCTTTAGCGATACTCTTATTGTAGTTGAATTAATTAGTAATGTTATACTCATGAAGTTTGTACTTCATATTACTATGCTATTATCCCCAAAGATACATACCACATTATAAACAAACTATTTAAATATACAAATTCTGATCTTTTCTACTAAAACTAGTATAAGACTTCAGTTCAAATATTACCCAGGAGTATATTTTGATGTTATCAGTTTCCAGTAGGGAACTGTTAATTTCTCTCGACCAGTATACTTTACAAATTATATTTTTTTCTCCATGACAATTTGGACTCGTGTAATATTCCTGCACATTTGATTATCACGCGAGAAACAGATTTACGTTTGCGGTCCCTTAGATTTCTCAGAAATTTACTTTTTCATTCTACCACTAAAAGTTGTATAACACATGCGTACCAATAATGACTCAACGAATCATTCATATCAGACTGCAAAAAAAAGTGGAGTCCATGGAATCAATAAACAATAGTTGTGTGAAAATAACAGACTCGCGGTCCTATAACGGGAATGGTCTAGATAAACTTATGTTCGCCAACAGATATTTTCCAGGCCGAAACGAAAATCGTGGCGTAACTCACGCAGGAGAGACTGTCGAAGAGGTCGATCGAAGCCAGACAGCTACAGAGTCAACTTTTCAGACTTCATAGTCACGCGCGAACGATCAGCAGAGTGTACCCCGTTCGTATCTAAATTTCCTTTTAGCGGTTTATCGAGGTAGATAAATACGCGGAATTTCGGTATTGTAGTAAATTGTTATCGCGATAAATAACATTTCTAGTCATTGAATTTCATGAATATGCCGACTTTTTAGTCACAGAATACGAAGGTTCATTTTTAATAAAACTGGGTTCTTCGAGTGAATTCAAGATACGAAGAATAAAGCATACGTCGATACGGATGAAATTTGAATTTTCTCAAAATCAAAAATACTTTTATGATTGCAGAGGGATTTTTATAGACTTATAACGAGAAAAAGTTACATTCTGATTTTACGTACTACTTCGAACTTAACTTTCTAATTGTTTTAGTTCTAATGGTGTTTTTTTTTGCGGTAGTCACTACAAAGATGAGGTTTTTTAGAACAATTGGTTCTATTAGTTTAATTGAATTGAATGTGTATTAGTGAACGTTTGTGGTTGAATTACGGAACTGTAAAGGCAATTATGGCACAAATCAAAAGTTTTATATGAAAATTTTTATTTTCAGAGGGAAAAGTAATCCGCATGTTCAAAAAATTATTAGTTCTTTTGTTACATTATTATTGTAAAGAACGAGTGAAAAAATCGGATGTTAAAATGATTTTTTGTATCAGAAATTATTTAACTATCAGTGATCGCGTTTTAACTTATTTTAGTTTTCTTTCACTTCGAAGGGTGACAAATTTCCGGAAATAAATGTCGCAGTCTGGAAAATTCGAAAATACCGATAATCCGCAAGTCTAGCCGACGGATGTATATAGATATACCCATGGAGGCTTTTGAGCCCAGGCTTGAAATTCCCTTGGAAATTACTACACGACAATTCCCATTGAAAATAAAAAGTTTAAAGTTAAAATTACAAAGTAAAGCAGCAAAGTATATAAAAAAAATATCGAACGTATGTTCTTTTTCCGTACAAGCCAATAAATTTCCCGTTGTAGCTTGAGATATTCTTAATTTTAAAAATAACTGAATTTTCATCTCCGTGTCATAAAAATCACATGTTATGACAGAGTTTCACAATATATTTTCAAAGAATATCCTATAACACTTATAATTCCTGTACGAAGATATCATATCTTGTTTATACTCTTCCCTTTTCCGTTCTCCAATTTTGTTCCTCCTCGATCGTGAATTGATCAACAAGTAAACAAGTCAAACTTTATATTCCACGCTAAAGCATCTTTTTAAATTAGCATAATAAGATGATGAATTTCACATTCACATAATTCCGGAGATAACACAGCACAATTATATATACATATATAATTCAATAGCCGAAGAACTCTTGACAAATATGTTGACCCTTATATTCTAAAATGTCTCAAAGAATAACCAATAACACGTTTAGCAATACGAAAGTTAATTAGAAGCAAAAACTCAGACGTAATTCAGGATTGGTCTACGTGTTTCACAACATTGTAAGAAAATTTGCTAATTATCGATCCAAATCGTTCCGAAACTCTCTAAAAATACAACCAACTCGCTCAGCAACAAAAAATTCATTAAAAAGCATTCTTGTTAAATTTGTATATGTACAACGGAATATTTTTCCGCATTCCGGGAATACTTTCTACAAAATATTGGCTCTGAAGGCGTCTAAAACTTCATTGCTATACAATACTATTATAATACCATTATAAACACAACCATATTGAAAAATAGTAATTCTCAAGTTTAGTTACAAACCTTTTCATTTTCCACTTACGAAATTATACCATAAATACAATTTCTAAGCTCCTATATTTCCAATATTCTCCGTGATAAGGATAAAAAGAACATACAGTAGAATAAACCAATACTGACGCCATGCTAATACCAAATGAATCCGATTCAGCCGTTGAAACAAGCAGAACAATCGAATTCTTCGGAATCACAGAAATCCAATAACTTTCGTTTCTACGATGTTTAATTTTCATTTTCACCTAACCCAACCCCCGATTGTTCCTTTCTCTATAAGTAACAGATACTGCCGCGTTTGCACATACCTGTTCGCGGGATTGAATTCGTATCAGTGACAACACATACGTCGGTTAGCCAATATCCAGAGCTGCCGACGTTATCTTGCGCCACACCGGCCTCCAGTCTACCGTACTCTTTTTCGTTGAAATGCGTTTCGGTGATGGATGGTTTGGAGAATATAACAGTCGACTTCAGGAGATTTCTCGTTCACAGTGGAGAAGTAACGAAGAGTCGGAAGCGTTGGTAGGGGGCGAAAAGACGGAAAAGAAGCGATGGGAAGAAAAACGAAAGCTTCGTAAAAATAAAAGAAATGGAGAATTGCGAGGAAAGTATAGATAAAGTTAAAGGCATTATTGTACAGGATTGAGATGTTCGGTATGTGTGGTAGTGAACAGGTTATAAATAACAACTCCTGAATAACAGTTAATGTACTTTGCTATATACGAGCCATTTTAGTTAACGTTTAGTGAGGAACTGTCCTTTTTGTTTCCGGATGCCTAGGGTGCATTTATTCTTCGTTTGATCGTTATCAGAGACTTCGTCTATTGAAATGCAGTCTCCGTTGATTCGAAGGATGCCTTGGTCGATCTGTCGCTGTGCATTTATCTACATCTTTTGTTCTCCGTTTAGTCGCTACTTTTTGTACAAAATAATTTTGTTTAAAATGCACACTGTAAGTTTGAAGGATATAGGGGATATAAAATTGATTAAAAATAAATTTTTCGGCCAAGGTAGAAATACTTTGTGATTTTTATTTTTAAGGTAGTTCTAGCTGGATTCAGAACTAATTTTTTTTTTTCATTAGAAATTAAAAAAATTGCGTAAGAATTAATGCAGGGGCTAATTTCACAGAGGTCATTTCATTCACTTTTTAGACATTAAAAAACATCTTTCTCTATAACTATGAAGTAAAAAATTATGAAAAAATTCAATAATATTCCAAAAGCATAAAATAATACATTGCTAATTTTTTATTAGAATCCATCGACTCGTTTTTCCATTAGAAAAATAAAACAAGATTTTACGGACTCAGCAAAAATTTTTTTCCATAAGGCCCATGTTAAATATGTTATTTTTAAACACGATTTGTTCATAAACCGTGTGGACGAACTCGTTGAGATTCCGGTTATAATTATAAAATATCATGAAGAATATATTTTCAAAATTTTAAGGAAATCTATCGTAAAATGAAAAGTGTCTAGAACTACCTTAAGGTCTTCGTAGCAGCGATGTGGTTGTTTATACACTTGGTTTATATCGTTAGCATTTATCGTGTCGAAACATGTTGGGAAGATAACAAAAGACACCTTTTGAAATTGCATTTCTATCGTGAAACAAACTACATACCACATTGTCCAATATGATTCTGTGGATATTGTTCGATAAATGCTGTACTCCAGAATCACAATCCGGTGATGTCTCCTAACGAATCATTCGTATAAAATTGACGCTAATTTTAAGTGATACAGAAAGTAATTAGAATTAAAATTGGAATGCCATTTTCTATGTTTTTCTCTACTCCATTTCTCTGAGAGCAATTCTTACTTTGGAACTTGTTAAAAATTCAGGTAAACCTAACAGGACTCTGCAAACCAGCCCCTATCACGGGTGCGTAAAGGGTGCGAGAGGAAAAGTGCATAATCGATGCACTTTACGCTCGCGAACGGATACACATTCCGACATTAAAACGCTATAACACTTAAGTTTTAACGATCAAACACACAACACGCATACTCAATCACAGATATTACTTGCAATATCAAAACGTTGTTTCGTTTCCACAGTTCATTCAGAGTTCACTTTCGCAATGAACAATGCTTATTCGTTTCGAGTACGAGTGACAAAATTTCCAACATATTAATTTATCGAGGAGTTGGTGTTTGGTATTTCTGTCTACGACACGACACTCAACATATAACAATCGATTTTTTGTATTTTTTGTTATTCAAGTAATAGCTGAAGCGAACGACCATATATTTTGTAGTCAAAATAATGATACAAAATCATTTTGTAAAGTAACATCCAACTGCAGTTTTCAAAATGCCCCACAGGGAGGCAGCTGTTTTTTTTTTATAAAATAATAGCAGGTCTTAAAAATAGGGATAAGTTCTAATTGGTGCAACGGAAAAATAGGAAGTCGAGTTTTAGTTTGACCATTTTTGCTGTCCAGTACATATATATAATATTACAATAATTTCCAATGAACATTTTTCTATACAAATTTATATATTTAGATTCTATAGTAGTTTCTATATATTTTAATAAAAGTATCAATGTAAATAGTTGAAATTATCACGATTTTTATAATATTTATAAGAAATGCCATCTGGAAAATAGTAATTTAAATTGACGAAAACTCGGTAACTATATATAAATATTTTGATTCTGATAATGTATACTTTGGCATTTAAAAATTAGACCGCGGAAGAAAAAAGCGGGAAATATACTTCAACAATTAAAAGACTTAAATCTCTTCTTCGTGTTCGGCTGAAACACCTACCAAAAGGTTAATTATCCATTTGAAACAAAGTGATCAATGCTACTGAGAATATTCTCTCCTTTAGAATTGAAACGAAAATAGTCTGTAATCTTGCCAGCTACTTCCGTGCATTTGTAACAAAACAAAATGAAAATTCAGAAAATCAATGAGTCGTCTAAAAGAGAATGATCGAAACTGTAAGAACTGAGGTAAAATGTCATTAAAACGAGAAGATGGAGGGACAATTAAGGTGCAGACAACAAGGAAGGAAGATAATGAGTAGAATAGAAAGAAAAAAGTGGAGTAAGTAAAAGAAGGATACAAAAGTGACAAAATGGAAGAGTAAGAATAGGGAAAGAAAATGCTGGAGAAACGGAAGGGAAACTAATAGAAAGATGAGAGCGACAGAGTCGAAGGGTGAAGGAAAAGAGAAAGGAAGAGAAAGGGAGGGAAAGATAGAAAGAGAAAGATTCTTCGTTCACGGGCGAGCGACAACAAGAATCATTTTCCCTTAAAGCTCTCTTTCGCCCCGAGCGGTGTTCCGTTCCGAAAGCAATTTGCTCTGCCGAGCGTTGTGCCACGTATACCTACGTGAATCCAACAGACCGGCAAAAAAAGGCTTCAGGGTGCGTTACGTTTCTCGTACGAGGTAAATTCGGGGCGCGAAAGGTGGGAAGAGTACAAGCCAGAATTCTTTTTCGTGCTAACCGCGAAACAGGCATCTCAGTTCCTATTAGCCATTTCGAGGCTCTGGACAACGTTACGCTACTGCAGCTTTCCTTCAATTGAAAGGATAAAGGTAACCCGCTTGACCACAATTCAACGATTACCACATTTAACTCGTTTAAAACAAGTACTGGACGGAAGAGGCGAATTTTTTTCTAATATTTTTATATATCGCTGGAAATTATTACTTTTCATCTTATATAATGTTGATTTGCAAACGCTTAGGCAGGATATATGGTTGATGTAATTATGGTTATAGATAAGAGAGTTGTTTGTATGTTTGCCGAAAAGTCATTGCCTTGTGTTATTTACAGGCGTTTCTCGTATAATTCGGTTAATTTGTACCGTGATATGCAAAATATTTTTATTTATTTATTTATTTGAATTAGATATAATATAGAATAATATAATTTAAATGTAGATATAATATAAATCAAGGCAATGTGTACCGTGTTGTGTCGAAACCTTGTTTTATGTTATATCAAAACCGTGTTATATTAATCTGAAGTTTTGCACCGTGTAACATCGAATTCGTGTCGCAATAATAGCAAATTTTATAGCGTGTAATGTCGAAACTGTGTCTCACTAGTACCGTGTTATACTGCGGACACCGGTAATTATTTTTAACATAGTTTGCATTTTTTTTAAATTCTATAACTTCTAATTTTAATATGGTAACTTGGATTTTAAATTATGGTAGTTTCTTTGCAAGCATGCAATTTATTGACAATAAAGGTCTTACGATTTGATGTATAACGTTCGGATGGAATGTTTCAATTTATATTCCGGTGTACTTTGCGGAAATAAGGTATCGGCGATTCGCAAAGAACATCCGTGAAGTGTCCGACAACGATTTTCATAAAACTTGGCATACTTGTGGAAGAGACAAAATGAAAGGACACGTACTTTTTTTTATCGGCAATGGCAAGAGTTTAAGAGGTAATACCACGCTCCAAAGTTTCACCTTTCTTCTGCTATCTTGGAAACTATTACGGGCACAAAATACTTTTCGAGTAAAACTTTTATGGTTTTTTATACAGAATAATACGTATTTCTTTTTAACGCTCGATCTACTGATGTGATAGAAATAACTGGTTTTTGATATTTTACAAAATTCATTTGACTTTACAACTTTACAGATCGTTTTATTCTATTTAACTATGTTGCAACATGTGAACGTATCAATGGATCGAGTTTCTGTTCCTTCATTTTCATTCTAGTGGTTTATGTTACAAAACCTGTCTGACTTTTTTATCCCTTTTCGATTGTGCAATTTTCTACAACAATTTATAAATACTTTAATTGATATTGAATTACTTTGCGAATATTTATTTCATTGTTTTAATAAATTTAGTTTGTGGTTATCCCAATAAAAAAATATTGAAGTTTTTTCAAATTTACTAACTGAAAATCCTACGTTACACTTTTTCGAATAAAACATTTTTCAATCTGTTGAACGCAGAGCAAAACGTTTAAATTCTTTTTGCCAAATGTAGAATTCATTGTGGCTTTAAAAAAAATAAACATGACTATCCAAAAGATAAACTAATTCTGATAATTGTTAAGAAAACAGTGACAGTTGACAAAACGAAAGCCATATAAACATTTTGTGAAAAATAGTTTATTCTTTGAAACATGATAGAATAAAATCTTCAATTACTAAAGTTTCATCTCCAAAATGAGAAACATATCATTCAAAATATTAACGAATTACCAAATTTACCATATTATATTAAACATATCTAAACTGTTGTGTTAAATATGAAAAATGTTTGCCAAATAAGCAATATCCAAATTTTCTTACTTACTCTATTTCGTTTTTCCATTAAACGCATTTCCGTTATTTATATTCCACTGTAAAGAGAGCAAACGACATTACAAATAATCCTCCTTTCACCGGATACGACGGAACTCCGCAACGTCTGAGCATTACCCATAAAGGGAGAGCGGTAATGGTAATACCGATAACGCGAGAATCACAAACGTAGGGTGAAGATGATATCGATGGATTCTCATTCCATTTTCGTCGTTTACCTCGTAAAAGCCTAGTGGCTGCCTCCTTTCATGCTCGTTATCCACGACCAATCGGCGATCCTCTTGAAATCTTTGGTTAAATCCTCCTCTCAATAAATAACAAAAGAATATCCTCAGAGGATTGTAGCAGTGACTCCATCCTGTTAGAACTACCGGCTTAAAAAAAAGGAAACCTCTACCTATTTTTATACCTCGGCCCTTCCTCTCACTAACCCTGGCTAAGTCGTTGTCTTTCGGAGTTCTAGTCGACGGTGCTCTTTCTTGAAATTAATCGCGATTCCCTAGAGACCTCTCTCAGAACCTAACTTCGAAGAGGCAACCCCTTCCATTTATCGGTTTTACGTATCTCTACTTTCTTTTGCCATTTCGTGGAAGAGCTGGCAGAAAACATTCTCAAGGGTGCATCTATGTCGTCACAACGAACGGTCTTCAGTCGAATGATACGTACAGGGTGTTTCAAAAGTAGTTGTCATGGTTTTCAGGGGTTGTTCTGTACCGTTGGATCGATAGAGATTTGCGAAAAGAACGTTAGCAAATTTTTTTTATTGGCTCATCGCATTCGTCTTGTTATGTAGCTAAAATGTCTGAAATGAGAGGAATCATGGCTCTGAAATGCACCGTTCTCACGCTAATTAAGTTTTCATTGTGTCTTTGCGATTGCATTTTAGCTGAATCAATTAGACTCCCAGGTCTCTGACCTTTCGGAAAGACGCACATGAGATATTCTTACTAGTGCTACATGAAACTGAAATATGGAGGACTTGATCACCGAATTAGTAAGGAAAGAGCGTCCGGTTTCCCCTTTCAGCACTTTTTAATTATGTAAACGTTTATAACACTAATCAATTTATGCCAAAAATAGAGGTCCAAGAGGAATTCTAATGGTACCAGACTATAGAGCAAACATCTTTCTATTATAGTTTGTTTTACAAATATACGTTTATATGATGCTTTATGAGTTATTTTATGACTTTATGTGTTATTATATGTAACTTGCTTTACAAATACATTTTATGTTTATGGGTTACTTTTCGACAATAACGCTACATGAAAAATGCACTGTATTTGTAACGTTTGTTTTAATCAATTATATTAATGTTTTTAAGCACCATATTCTTTTCCTTAAAGCATTGACCAAACAAAAACCGATGCTGCCGAAATTAAATGTTCAGTCTCACAAGTACGGAAGAGCCGACACGCGCGCAGCGATAAAAAGAACGAAAAGTCTGCCGCCGGTTCGTGCGTACCGGCGAGGCTTGAACGGAAAGTCTAGATCCTAGGCACCGGCGTGGCATTTAACGTGTTAAGACTAATTTTATGAGCAACGAGAGCAGTTATTTCCATTTCACTGGCCAAGATGAACAACTACCTGCGCGTGTTGTCAAAATATACACAACCGTGCGCTGCGGATTTTCCGGAATCGCCACCAACTCGTTACATGAGCTAACCCACTGACGTCTCTCATATATGTCAAATTGTTTAAAGTCAAAGATTTCTTAATTCTACAGTGTGCAAAGCCTATTTTTCTAGCGTGTTTCCACCCGCTTTTCCATTCATTCACCCCTCCACATTCGCTTTCATCCCGTTATCATCCTCACCTGCATCATCATTTTGCCCCATTTAATTTAATTTAGTTTTTAGTTTTAGTTTTAGTTTTACTTTTAAGATCGTTTATAAGTCATGTCGTTTGTCAGTTTTTGCATAAGCGTCGCACTCTTTTCTTTGCTGACAACCATACCATCTTCATTTTGAACTTACTAAAGCTGTATTATCACAGCCTCGAGCGCAACCAATTCATTATCATACAAAGAGATTTTATGACTCGAATTACAGCCGTTGCTGCCATGTTTCATGTAATTCATAATTTTAAAATAGCCCGCCGTTTATCGGGCCTTTCATTGTATTTTCCTTCACGCCCAATAAATGAAATTTTTATAAAAAAATATACACAACGGAACTCGGTGACTGTAACCTTCAGGTATCTTTTCCGCGAATTTGGACAAAAAGACATGTCGATACTCGACTTGCCTCGCTATCAGTTCCCTCGCGACCGTGGAGGAGTGAGCATTGCTCCGTGATTGGGTTCAAATATTTTAACCTATTAGTGCGTGTATAATACTTTCGAGATCCTGAATCATAAAATACCTTTTTTTTTGCGAGGCACTTGATAACTTATCCTGGCAATAGTATCAACCCTTAGTTCGCATCCGTACGTCTGTTCTCAGCCACCAAAACACTTTCACCGTTGCCATTGTATGTCTACTCTCAGCTACCAAAGAAACAATCAACACGTTTCTAAGGTATATACACTGCAAATCCAAGTGTGTTATTTTAAAACACATCAAAGTATTATTTCCTTGTAGTCACTTTTTAGACGTTTCCCGGTGTGTTATTATTGATTATTATTGAAGCATTGTTATTTTGAAGCATGTAGGTGCGTTATTTTTAAAACACATAAATGTGTTATTTTAATATATAAATATATATGTGAGAGGAATATTTTATTTACTGCTTAATCACGACTCTATTTACCTACAAATGTTACTGCCGCTTGTTCAAATATTCCAATCCTACATATATATCTGTAAGGAGATTGCTTTTCTGATGGTGCCCACAGTCTTCTTGCTATTAACTAACATTTATTAAAAAGTAAAACCAACAATAACTATAACATACACTTAGAAACTGATAAAAATAAGCAGTAACATTTATGGCGTCTTTTCGCTTTTACGTTTCCTTCTTCACTACTTGTTTGCATTCTTCTGCCCTGTCTTTTGTTTCCACGTCATCATCTCGTTCTCTCTGTCATTCATTTACTTTCTCACTCACTCGTTTCATCTGCCTTCTTACATATTTACAGGTAAATCAATTCCATATTCACAGAACTGAATAAAATTATATTAAATATTATTATGATTGTTCAATATTTTAAAGGAGTGCACGAACTCCGGTATTAATATGCAACCTACCACATTCAAGAATATTTCGATATATTATAGATGAGAATGATTGGTTAACGTGTCAAATGATGCGAACCGATAATGCAAAAATTACAGTTATTGTTTTTCTACTCTTTTAAGTGGTAATAATAACTGATAAATATCTGGTCAATAAATATAATGCATTTAAATACATCAAAAACAAACGGCTAACACGTAAAACCATATAATTCTAACAAAATATGTAATTTTAATACACTTTTGTGCATAAAAGTGAAATGTGTTTAAATTTAACACACAAAAAAAATTAATTATTTATTTACTCGGATAAAACGTGTAAAATAACACATTGGATGTGTTAAAACTTCACGTTAATTTTTTCAAGTGTTTTATTTTAATACACATAATTGCATTTACACGTTTAGAGTGTTAATGAAGTGTGCTTACACATTTTGGTGCATTTAAATAACCCACTTTTAACACACTTGGATTTGCAGTGTATAATTTTTACTAAAATGTTAGTAGCCTCGTTTTAATGGCGATTACACATTTTGTTCTTAACACGTTAAGCGCCACACTGGTCTCTAGGAACCGGTCGTTGATTTTTCGTTCATGTTCGTGCTGATCAATGAAAATCAACGATTAGCTTTTACCTAGACTACTCAGTGGTGCCTGACCGAGTCATAATTAATACTTTTAAGTGAGAAATAGAACATTTTATCAATGATTAATATGGTTTATTAAAATAAATAGAAAGATACTTGTCCTACGAAAGGGCCAAAAAGTGTAGTGTCGGTCTCTAATTCTTCAGTACCTTTTGAAATACCCTATATACGTACATATACGCCGGTTATACGACTTTTAACTTTGAAATACTTGCAATTTTATATTGCTCTATGCGTCAACCATCCGCTAAAACTGCTTAAATATGCGAAGTTTCATATGGCAAAGTTGCGTGCAACCACTCGAGCGTGCATTTGATGGATGATTTATCGATCTAAAATGCGGTTCTTCTGCGTCATTCGAATGTGCAGACCTATAGAGAACAATGAAACTTGATGATTATTATTGCCTACCAAATTTAATTGTTTAAGGCTGTTATGGATCAAATTTGTCTGGGGCGAATTTTCCTTAGGATCGTTTGCAAATGTGGTGACTGGCTAATATTAATTTGGTTTGATATTTCGAGAATGTACTGTTATGTTCGAGATTGTGCTGAATTTATAATTCAATATTTTCGTTAACGCACATTACATTTTTCTTGTTCGATGAATTTTATGTCGACGTGAATTTATAATTTAGGAATTTGTAAAGAAACAAACAAATTCGACTATATACTCATTCAATAACCGTTTGTACCTATATATGGCTGGCTTGCCATTAATTACATTAAAAAATTAATGTAACGCTAAGATTTGTCAGGAGAATGTAAAACAATTGTATCTCGCAATTTGTTTTCATATTAAGAATTATGAAAGACAGGAACGATTTTCTCAATGACGAAGAAGAGTTTTCAAGACCTATGCAACTGTAAAACAGCACGTGTGTATGTAAAGTGATAAAGGAAAAGTACGAGGAAAATGATTTTGCGTAGATGAATTACGTAGAGCACGGCATTAAGAAGAAGTGAATTCTGTAATTTTCAAGCAAAAGTCATTTTATTCTATCTTGTGCACCGACGCCCTTTGATCTGTAACTAAACGCCTTTGCCAAAGGCAATCCTTTGTCAAGATAGTAATCCAGCAGTCAAACTTATTACATCCGTGGCCAAGATAAAAACGCATGAAACAAAGTTATTCTAGAAACTGTGTGTACAATCGTACATTTCCAATTACACTGTGAAGCCGTTTTCCAAATACGTTTGAAGAAATATTATGTCGTTTTAGAAATGTGATGTCGTGACTTCTAGAGATTGTTATTATAAATGAGGATTGATATTACTCTTTCGTGTATCACGAATTCCATTCACTATTTTCCTTTCCCATGAGTTTCATCCAGATTTGATACCTGTCTTGAACCAACGATTCTTCGTGCAGGTATACCTTTGCCTTTATAACAATGCATTCGTTAAATAGCAAAAAACATTAGAATTTCCATCGTTGGATATCGATAAGTCGGTTTTATTACATTCTTACGTTTATTTTCAACAACTTACTACGACTCTTCGTCGTCGTCTGGCGGAGAGGCTCTCGCCCTTTCAGAATTATTTCCGCGGGGCTTGGCAAAGCGAAACGTCAGTCTGCGGATTTAAGAATCTACTTGCGCAAGTATGTTCGCTTCTGACTTCTTTGACATCTCTGTTTTCCTCCTCTCTATCAATTTTCACGGATGTCTTTGCATTTTAATATATTTTTATATATTTTAATATTTAACCAGGCATAGATGCAGATATTTGTAATTAATGTAAATTTTTAATATTATTTCTGATTCGACTGTGATCATTCCACTTAGAACCTACTGCTTTAGGAATTGACGGCCGTCAATGATCAGATATGAGAAGCACAAATAACAATAGTTCTTAAATTCTTATCATTTATTTATTGAGGAATTTATTTATTACATATTTTTTAAAGTTTCATTGATGTATAGGTATTTTCAACAAGCTTTTGATTGACAAAAATTTTTTTTTTAATAATTAATCACGAAAGATACATAAAGTATAAAAAGAAAATGTTATTCACTGGATATTTTTTCCGTAAATTGTAGTTTTTGTCAATATGATTTTTTGGCTATTATTTGTTATCCCTGAAAAAATTTTGTTGATGTTATTTGGAGCTTGACATAAATAATTTTCAACTTTTATTAGAGTATTCATCGATTTAATATCTTTTAATTTAATCAAACAGAATTCGTTTCGTAACTCAACTGGTATTATATGATTTACTTTCTCTATACAATTGTGATTAAAAAATATTTTTACATGCACAACGCGTTAATACTGTACAAAAAATACAAGTTAGTATCAATAACCAAAAAAAATCATTGGCATTCTTATGAAGAACTGTAAAACGCAACTTTAAGAGCTGTTGTGGCACAGTGACAACGTGCAGGGTTTGCGCAGAAAAAAATTGGGGTTCGTGTCTTGCCATGGAAAATTAAAAAATTTTTTTTTCGATTCATTTATATGTTAGTGTTACGTGCATCTTGATATAAATATGCATATTGAATTTTCAAGTGACTTTACATATAATACTTACATATAATGTTTTTTCTTTGGGTTATATCTGGTCAGATCTGATTATATCTGATCAGATCTCGTCAGATAGTGACAATTTAAAGATCTGGCCAGATCTTATTATATATGGCCAGATCTAATTCGTTTTTCCCGAGGGATTCCTACTTTTTTAGAAACGGTTTCTAGAGTTATAGGGACGCAGTACTTACAGTAGATATTTCATATGTACTTGATAACAAACAAATTACTTAACTGGTCATTTAACTTGTCGGTTGAAATTTATCGCTTTTCTGGTTAAAACATATTAAAATATACACTTCTTTTTAAATTTACGGTTTTACATTATTGAAATATTGTATAGTGTACTTCAAAAATATATTTATTTAAACCACAAAAAAATACGTGGGTCGTATACGCCCTACGCGGCCTGAACGAAAAGTCTTTATAAAATGGTCTGGCACGGAACGTGTTAAAGATAACAGATTTAGTGCTCGTAGATCTAGTGTTAAACAGATTTCTCATAGGTGACGAAAGATTTGAACTTGAACTCTCAGTGGTAGCAAATCAGTCGAAAAGAATAGTTTCCGTTAAAAATGATCATAACAGTTAAAAAGTCACCTTCATCTTTGTATTCGCCACAGCTTCCAGTTAATATTTATGGTATAATTTTTGTTTGCTATAGTATATTATAAATTGTGAGAGATAATTACTGGTGTAAGAGCGTAATTATCCACTATGATTGTAATTAATTATGCAAGAATCTTCATTTAAATATTGGATACGGATACCACATCAAAGACTTGACTGTTTCGAAATTTAAATAAAATGGACAGAAGGTGTTTGAGTATTCGTTGAACCTATGGTATTAAAAGTTTGAATGTCGAAAAACCAATCTGTTACGAATAAATGTTGTATAGAGTGAAGTTTAAACGTGAAGGTTTTTTGACCCGCATGACCCAAGCAGTTGAAGGCCGGCCGCCGAATTTTTACGATGTTTCAGGGGATGGATTTTCTAGATATTTTAGAGGTACGAACAAATTTGTTGATTGATTCCTACTACGAGGGTAATCACCACTTTGTTTACACTTTATTTTGTGAAATATTTATTAAACACAATGTAACATTAAGTAACCCTTTGCGGACGGAGACATTTTTCAATATTGAGAGAAAATCATTTATTTGACACTTCAAAACCGCTTTTCAATTGGAAAGTTAGTATATGAATGCATAGAAATTATAAATTGTTATTTGTGTAATCATATTTCAACGGTTGTACTTCAATTTCTAAACTTCAATCGCGCATACATGCAGCGATAAAACAGAATCAAATTTTTTCTCAAACCGCATATATGCGTCGCTAGTCCTCAAAGGGTTAATTCGTTGTACGAAAATTAAGAAATTACGAACTCGAAAATAACAAATTTCAAACTTAGTATATTGTATGAATATAGTAAATAAAGTCAGTTTATTATTATCTGTTTTTTTTTTCTTTTCTTATAAAGCTCAAAACTTTCTCATTTCTCATGAAATCCTTCGTCATTCAATTATTCCAACTTCGAAACAGAGATGTACCAAATAAAAACGATGTATCTTCTTTGCCCGTAATAAAACTCATTTTCCGAACAATCCAACGTGATTAAGGGGGAAAAAATGGATATGAAAGAGCGAAAGAAAAACGACGATTAAATCGTTGAAATTCCATTGTAATTTCCCTTAACACTATCGATAGAATTGGAGGACGAAGAAAAATGGTTCGAGATCGTTCTACATACATGGACGATGTTCATGTTCTGGTATTCAACTTTCATAGGTACTCGCAAGGTTGCATTACCGGCTATTCGTTGAAAGCGAATAGCCTCTACAATCGGTACTCGAATTCCGGTCAGGAGCTGCGGAAAACGAGAAACCATGTAATTGTAACAGGTGAGATCGACCAACCGGTTTCCCTTGTTCAAGTTTGCATTAAATATTGGCTACTTCGAAACACGTTTGTTTTGAAAGGTTCAATCGATTTCTGTCTTGATGTCAACCAATCGTTGATGAGATATATTGAAACTATAGATCTTTATGAATCCTATAGAAAAATTCAAAGTGTAGGGATGTAATAAATGCAGGAATGTAATAATAGAAGAAGGCAGACGGAATATCGAAATTATGAATGAATATATAATATTGTATTAATATATGTATAATACTTATTAATTCAATTTAATGCCTATATACTTAGGTTCTGTTTCTTTAATTTCATTCGTCAAAGTTTAAATTCGTACAAGCATCGGGTGTCAGATTATAATAATAATAGTAGAATATTGCTATGCTACTTATAATAATAATAGTATATGATGATATTAAAACTTTGGAATCGTAAAAACTTGATTTCAATACGTAAAACTCGTTTCAGCGGTATACAAAGTACGTAGAAACGATAAGAAAAAAGGTTTGTATAAACTCGAATTCCATTTTCCTTGCCTCTCGAGCTTTATCATTCCTTTGCTATTGTAACAGATGAAAACGAAGTTAGTACAACAGATTCGAACTGGTTGTTTATAAACAATCATCGATATTCATATGTGATTTGGTTGAATAGTGAATAAAAACAACCCTACACTTTTTTGTGAGCAAGTTCTGTTCGTTCCCTCGATAAAAATACTGCATGATGGAAATTTTGACCTTACTGTTTATTTAAATTGAATTGAAACTCGAATTTCTCATACAACAATGTGAATCATTGTTTACAACACACAGTAGAATCGCGTGTAGTACGCACGTAAATTTCATGAGCATCTCGAAGAATTTTTTTTGTCTCAAAGTTGTTTTAGTCGAAGTAAACATTTCTCCTAATAATACTTTATTTATTGATATTTAAGGGGGTATTGATACAATTTTATTTTATACTTTATGACGTGAAATAAGGTTCTTTAAACTTGCAAGTTCTAGTCGCTCAATAATACAAAGTCTGCATGTACTTTTGAAAGCTGCACCGTTACCACGGCTATAGAGTCTCAATGGAGGGATAGACGTGAAACTTGTAAATAGTCTCAGGAATAAGGACTGGCGAATAGTGGAAAGGATAAGAAAGGAAAAATACGGCCATTGATTGCGTTCACGCCTCTATGGTGGTTCGTTTATACACGTAGGCAGTAAAAGGTACTGCAGGACGATAAAAGCTTTGATGGCGCGACGGCATCTTGACACCCAATTCGCGATTCATTCTGTGATACCTTTGTTGAGGTGGTTGCATTCTAACAAAATTCGATATATACTGAATATAGGATACTTCTATGGAATACACACGATATTTTTTACCAAATTCTTCTGACTTTTAATTGGTAATACTGGTTTCTAATAGGACACCGGGGTTGTCAAGTCTTACATAATACTTTAAAAAAACTATACAGCTTATTGTAAGACAAAGAAATGCTTTTTTATCGTATTATTTTTTTCAGTTATGTGTTTTTTCAATTAAAAACATAAATATCCGCAACAGTGAAATTAAATTTTACATTAATCCGGCCTAGTTTAATTATACTGAGAAAATTTATTCATTTTTTTGGAGCTATAATTATAAATATAGTATCCTTGATGTGCTTTCATTTCCTTTTTGATATGTACACTGTATCCTTCCTGTCAGATTATCATTCTATATCAAAGCGACGTGTATGCGTGCCTTATAAATAGGAGAATATCATGTTTTGAAATTAATTATACTCTTTTGGTTTGTTGCAGGTAAGAACGGTTTTCTTCGTAAGCAGTCGAAGAAGTGCAGTATTCCCAAAATTGCAGAGTCTGGTAATTCTGTTATTATAATTTAAAAAACAGTAAGATAGCCATAGAATGCCTGAGTGTCGTTTGAGTCTCATAATCTTTACTCCATAATTCTAACATTTAGTTTTACAGTTCTGGTATTGACCCCACGAATAGGTATGATATTTATGACATGTCATTATATCATCGTAATTCAATCCTCTTAAATTTTTCCGAATGAAAAAGGAAACTGCCTACATATTTTTAGTGCATAATAATTATACTCTGATAAGAACTAACCAGATTTTTATTTATGTGTTCTTAAAGTCTACGTTATCATTGTGAAATTTCTGGAAACCTCTTGAATTGTCACCATGAAGTAGATGGAGTTATAGTTTAATATCCGAAGTTTTGAATAGGAGATTTTGAATGAACTGGAGTACTTGTAATAGTAAACTCTCTCTATTTGTATACACGAATTAGAACATATCCTCTCTGTTAGTTATGTAATCTCCACCCACAAGAGGTAGAAATTATACAGATTGGATATCCAATTCGTATTTAGAACAAGTTATTCCTTGAGATTCGAAGTAAATCGGGAACACCTGAGTCGAAAATTTCAGCCCAAAATCCTCCTAAATTACCAAATAACTTAGGATATTTAGGCTGAATATGGAAAAATATGTTACATATAAAAGAATGCAAATCTTAATTCCACAATCGCCCCAAACTTGTTCATTTTTGCCAGTTTTGCCTAGTTTAGGATCAATTTAGGCTTCATACAGCTCAAAATAATGTTCAGCATTCTTATTTAGAAAATTAATCGAAGCCCAATATTGAGCCATACATTCTATAATGAGGAGTTTTAGAATTGGATTGGAATTGGAGTGGAATGATTTGGGTCCAAAAAATTTTCAATATCCTAAAAATGAATTTGATTTTAGGAGATTTAGAATTTATATGGAATAAAATGATAATTTAATTCCTACTTCCTCCTGAAAGCCCTATTTTTAGAATACGAGTCGACAGATTTGGAACTTCTGAAATATTTTTAGGGGATGTCAGATTAAATTGGAATAAAAATTTTACCTGATCAGTCCATATAACTCCTAAAAAACATATTTACAGGACTTTGAGGCGCGTAGACACACTAGTTGAGGATTTTGAGGTTCAAAATGGTATACATAATTAAGCGGCAGTAGAGAAATCAAAAGAATCTAGGATTTGAAGTTTCTTTTTAGGCTGGACTTTTCGACTCGGGCAGTGCAATATAACTTGTACTTATAATATCCGTCTAAACCAGTGGAGTTTAGCCTTCTAAAAATTTCGAAACACTTACAATTTTACAAGAGTTTTGCTATTTCATAATATATTAAGAACCTTATACGTAACAGTTCACATGTCAGTTAGTACCAAATAACACCCAAGTCGAAATATTGAACCTATTTTCCTGGCATTTGCTCCTATTTGAACCTAATATGATACTTTTCAATACTAAAACTTCTAATTTATACCTGTAACTCCTTCTCAGTAAAATGATACTCCTATTTAGCTATCACCAAAACCTTTAACCCCTGAATTGGATCTGTTACTCCTCCTAGGTTAAATAATAATTTTTGTATTCAATATATATTTAATATTGCATAAAGAACTTTAATTTTTTTTAATAATTAATTGATAAGGAATGTATACATACATAAATGTAACTAGTGGATAAATACTTCAAAAACAGTCATTTTTTATTTATTCCAGCTCTTTTTTATTAATAGGTAATGAAACATACACTTGACAGTTAAAATTCATATATATACAATTCATAATGATGGCATCTACAGGAATAGCCTTAAAATATATAAAAATAATAATAAGAAGAAGAATAATAACATGAATAACTGGATAGGATGCATATCCTCAACGGAGGTTGAAATTGACGTTCTATTTTGCGTAAAGGCAAATTTGCATAAAGGGAAATTTGTGCCATTTTTAGGCGCTAAATAGGATCTTAGTTTACACTGAATTTAGACCTATTTTTGTACTTCTAATTCTTGAATGTTGGGTAGTAAAAGGTTCAAATGGAGTTCAATTTTTCGACTCGGGCAGTCAGTAAATAAAATGGCGCAACACTTTCGCTAATTGTAAGTTCAGGAAGCACCAGTGTTCGGTTAACCCCTCCATTAACCCCTTGCTTTACGATTTCTTCTCTGAACGGACACACAATACCCGAGTCGAAATATAGAACTCCATTTGAACCTATTAATGGTAAAAAAAAAAGTTCTAAGGGTTTATAGCGCTAAGAAGAGTTTTAAAAAGTATATATTTGAATGATAAAAACAAACGTCAATATTAGACTCCGGATGTTTATGCAAATTTCAAATTCAACAAATGCAGTTAAGACAAGAGAACCTATTTAGGGATTTGTTGCACTCGATAAATGTTACAACGAATACTCTACTTTGGATATTTCGGATATATTTTTATATTATGTTCGTTTTGTGTATTTTAGCCGTATTCATTTTGTCATAAATGCATAAACATCCGGAGTCTAGTCATTATAAACTTCCAACTAGCCGAAATGTCCACATTTGACATTATAAGGTTAAAAAAGACACTTATAAAACTTTTTTTAACTCTCCAACTTCTTATTTCCATAAAATCACTAATATCTTTTTAACTCTACAAATCCTGAAATAGTGTCTATTTAATCCTACTAATTTTCTTTTACGAATATATTATTTACAAAGGTTAAAAGCAAAATTACTTAATAATAATTATTTTTCATTGCACACGAAGATTTTATTTAGGAATTCTAAAACTATATAATATAACATTTCACTATTACCAAATGAAAAATACACGTAACGAATAGCCATAGCTAATTAAAAAACACTTGCCACACGTCGTCATGTCGGTAGCGTCAGATAGATACTAACAAGAGACAAGGGACGCTAATTATGTATGAATCGACGGCATATATAAAAATCAACGTGCGAAGTACCGTGCGGCTCCACAGCCGTGTCACCTGGGCGGCGGAGCTTCTCGTTTTCAACCGCCTATTCGTATCATTTTGTTTCTTGGAGTCCACTCGCTCAGCCTCTTAAAGGAAGCACCCGACAAAGTCGTAGCATTCAAATATTCTTATTAGTTTGTCTGGAGGAGCGAGACATTGTATTACATTGTTGTCTCGTCGCGCGCTTCGTTTCATCAAGGAGAATCTCCCCATGTGGTGGGGGTAATTCTGCCGGAGTTTATTCTGTTTTCACTATAGAGATGTTAGAAATCTGGTGCCTACGCCGATGTCCTCACTGTCGCCACCCAAATCGCGTTGTCTCCCTTGCTTCGATCTGCAGCGTTCTCTCTTTTCGTCTTTTAGTTCGATTTGTTTGTGTAGCTCTTTTAACGAATCGCGAGGTAGAACGTCAAGTGCCTTCGTGTACATGTGACAAGAGGCATGACGCTTGACGCCTGGCGAATCAGGCTCTGCCAAAACAGGCTTACCTCCTAGGTGACACGGCTGTGGAGCCGCACGGTACTTGCGAGCAATTCTTTTAAAAAAGCGCAATATCTCAATGTGTTAAAAACTTGGGACTGTTGTGGGCTTTTATGTGCTATTCATTTGAAGATTTAAATGGACGATTATTAAGTGTCATTCACGGTACTTGTCATATAGACTCTCAAGTTACTAATAGTCACAGTCAATTGTTAAGTTTGCAGTGGCATTTAGATAGACTTTCTCCAGGAAGAATTAAGGATTTTTGTTTGGGAAGACGACATCAAGTCCTTATCAATGGAAAAATTTATGATGGATGGTATAGTGTTGGTAGAGATAAATTAGAAAATATAAATAATTTTCCAGATTTTATTTAAATTTCTCTCAATGATTCATTGCCCGGTTATTCATTAGAAAATATTTGCGATTATTAAAAGATAACAGGCTATATATATCTGAAGGATATTGAAGAACACTTCAAACAAATTCTTCATATGTACTTGTTGATGATGATACAGAATATTTAAAATTTGGTTCAATTCACTGTTTCATCAATGCGTCGAATTGTGGATGTCAAAATGCTTGTAATCGTCAAAATGTTCATTATGGTATTATACAAAAAATACTATCACTAAACTCCTTCAGAGTACAAGGTGATAATGATGTTAACAAATGTATTTCTTATCTCCACCGATGCGAGAAAGAAGATAGTTTTATCATAACTCCTGTCCAATCAATATTATCAATTTGTATATCAATTGTAATTGCCGAACAATTATATTTAGCTGTACCAATAAACACTAAAGAATTAGAATAATAAATAAATAATTATACTTAATTATGCTTTCTTTTCATCGATGTCATCTCACTGTTTGTGTAAAATGTGAAAATACAATTATATTCAATGATAAATGTATCAAATTATTGTGATGAAAGCCACGTGAATCCACGTAAAAATGTATAAACTTCTTGATACATTTAAATCTCTATTTTAACCTATATAACATATTTAAAGAAATTTGTAGAGTTATTTGGAAGTTAACATTTTAAATTTAATATCTATTTAAACCTTAACCACCTACTGAAAGAAGTATTAGGGTAAAACAGCTACTTACATTCAGGCGGCAAAAATGTAGTTCGAAGAAATAAGTATTTGTAGAGTAAAATGGACTTCTATATTTCGACTCGGATACCTTAGAACTGATTGTTGGAATAATAATCTATCACTGATTTCCGATATACCGGTAGACTTTATCGCAATATTCATAGCATAGAACTTATTTCAACGTCTACTAACTTACTGATATTTTCAATTTAACACTTTTTGGAAAACTTAAAAATTTTCTATTCCATTTACTGCGTCACGTATGCCACATGTCATTGTATCGCAAGGAGTTAAGAAACACTAGTTTAGTCGATGACACTTAAATCATGTGGATACATGTCTTACACTTCATTCAATAACTTAATCAAATTTGTTAAATATTCACAAAGAGCCATAGAAGACGATACTGGTCGCAGTGGATCGAAGGACTCTCCTCAGGTCTAAAGCTGGCATCCTATAATGGCGCATAATGTCAATCTATCATAGTATACAGTGCACTATTTACTATCGTAATTGACCCTTTAAAATGCAATTTTCCAATCGTTCCATTATAGCACCACTTCAGTGATATTTCTATTACGACTTTTATTCCACTTTTAAAGTTTCATATTACTTTAGATTAATAGATATAGAAGCATAATAAATCCACATTTTTGCCTTTTCTCCGTTCTTCCTGTACTCTCCTGGGGATCTGAACTCCTATCGCCTAATACAAATTCCTTCTCCATTCTCTCCTCTCCCCTTCCCCTTTCCTTCTCTTAATATCACTCAAATCTAATATAATTTCCGGCTTGTCGTTGTAATGGCCCATTTGCCATGGCACACATTTTTCCCCATTAGGATTTAACGTCCCCTCATCCTTTACTTTAAACGATTTTAAAGAACCAATCATAAGATTATCTTCTGTAAGAATAATTGAATTGATAAATTACTAGAAATGTTCTTGCGTCATTTGATATCATTTTAAAATCATTCAGTAATGAATCATTCAATTATTTAATTACAAAATTTGGCTTGCACTATCGTTAACATGTTGTTACGCAATTGCCAGTAGAATGAATGTTACTGGGTTACGAGAAATGCCAGTTGTTTATAAAAAATCAAATAAGTGATTCTATGGTCGATAATCCTCCGGAAACGTGTGTTCTAAATGAAACGTTCTTACTTTTTCTATAAAAGTGATTATTTATTTAATATGTCCAGAAGGATTTAGATACATACTCGTCTCGTAACAATATTATCCTATGGATAATATCCAATCTTTGACTTTTTTATCAGGTAAAATATTGTCTAAAATATAAAATTCCAAAAGATTGCAATGATTTGGAACTTTACGACAGCCAATAAAATAATTTCGATTCGATATTTATTATTCGCAGGTCAAATTAATATATGTCTGCTATCGCACATAGCATAGACAGGTAATTAATAAATAAAACACTTCTCCAGGAGAAAACTCGATAATTGTGACATACATAGCTAAATATAATTTAACGAAAGAATAAAGCGTCTGTGATCTACGTGTTAAGTCAATTTATTAATTCGAATACATACAATCGTTTATTTAAAATTAAGACTTAATTCAATAACTCGTATTGCATCAAAATGCTCTTTAGTGCTGCTAATGCAAAAATTATTGTATAGTGATGACCCTTTCTTCATGCAGACATGAATGAAAGGATAACTAAGTTGTTAACTAATTCTATTGTGCCATGACAACTGCGAAGTTGAGTCAACTCTGACGCGAATAACTCGTTCAATGAAGTTTGCCAGTGTGTGTATCAGAGAGTATCTGCAGCATTCATATTAGCGAATTGCGATGAATTAGTTTGAAATCTCCCGCTATCCCAAGGTGCATTTTTTTGACAAAATATGTTATAGTCACCATTCTTAATTAACTGATCGTTGCTGTAGAGTAAAACTAGACTCAGAGATGTAGTAGATGTAATTGAAAACTTTCATATTAAAGTAGGACAAACATTGAAGGTATTCTAGGAGACATAGCTGTCACAGTACGTTTTTTAAAATTTTGTGTTTCACGTTTTTCATATTTCTACGCTTTGTGGATTTATTGTCGGCATTAACTCTCCCCCAACTAGTTTTCTCCGAAGATGCATCGATCGGGGAAAACTTCTCCACGCCTTTTCCGATTATACTTCGCGCGTACATCCGATGAAGGCTTCGTGTGACCAATTAGAAAGGCGGGTTTCTCTAATAGTTCAATTAACTAAATTATATTGCATGTTTTTTTAATGAGTCAGGTTTCCTAAAGGCTGTTTAGTTTACGAATAGTACTTAGATTCGGAGAGATTACAATTTTCTTGAGGTACAGTACAACGAATTTGACTTACGACTAAATTCGAAGCATACGAGTCATCGTTTTTATTTATCTTGTGGATATGTAATCTCAAACCGTCGAACTTGTAAATTCTAAATAAAGTGCATGCTGTATAGTCCTATATCGTGTTATGTTTTACGTAGGTTTTCATGATGCTTAATTTTCTACTTTAACATTTGGTAAAGATTTGTATCTTTACGTAAATATCCCTCAGCACATCAAATTTGTGTTATATAAGCGAGTTGCTAACGTTAGAGAATGTTAAAAAATTAAAATCCCGTAGCTCATAAAAAATTGTTAAAGTAATTCAATTTGCAAAGGATTTTGGATTCAATAAGAATGATTTAGATAACCATGAGATTTTCAGCCCTTCGTATATTTTGTGTCTAAGATGACGTATAAAACACTTAAAGCCAAAACTAACTAAAATTAGATACACAAAATCGTAGTTTCACCATAATTCACCTCTCACGTATACGTGCATTATACTTCCGCCAAAATGTGCAGGGTGTCGTTTAACTTGTAGTAAAAAATAAATCAAAGATATAGAAAAATAGCTTCTCATTTGAACTTCATTTCTCAACAAATCAACATTAAAAATATAAATCTATAAATAAAAAAAAAGTCATTTTTAAACATATCGATAGTTCAGATAAAAGTAGCTCCATTCGACGAGTGTAGAAGTAATGTAAGATTAATGGAAAAAGTGATGACACCGGCGATATTTAGAAATACGACAATGATTTTCATGGATGAAGACAATCTATGATGACATCCCTTGAGTCGAAACTTTGTTGGCTGTACATGTATTAAGTACATTATCAAAGTCAAAATTATTAAGCGTGCGCAAATAAGTCCTTTCCCCTTTTTTTCGAAATTCAAGATTTTATTATATAAATTCGGTACAAGATTACGTCTCGAAGTATTCACCCTCATTTTCTATAACCTTTCCCATGTAATGGGTAAATTCTAGTGGGTGGATTTTCGTTGAGCAAGTGCTCTATCTCACCGTCATTGAACTTCTTCGGGGCACCTGAACGATTGTCGTCTTCCAAATAAAAATTTCCGACTTTAAATCTCTCGTACCACTTTTTACATGTTCTGTAAGAAATAGCGTTCTCCCCCAGTGCCGCACAAATCATTTCAGTAGCTTCTACAGCTGAATTCTTAAGCTGGAATGCAAAGAGTAAGCAGTGATGCAAATGATGCTTCTGACACGCCATATTGTATGAAATTGTTGCTTAGGACTGGGAACTCTTAGATCGGTCATTATGACTCTTCTTAAAAACACAAAGAAATGCTCTTTCAGATGGCACCACAATCAATTAATTCAAATAATACAGTCAAAAGTTGTGATTGTTGAGAAAAAGGGGAAGGAACTTATTTGCACGCCTAATATTTTCAAAAATGAAAAAACAAATGAAAAACTTTTATTACATACTTTCGTCTTATATTTTAACATAATTATTATCAGTGTCTTTTCAATTTTACTACCAGTTACATTACACCTTATATATCCATCACGAACAACAAAAGAATGCCAGACCAATCCGAAAGCGTACTTCCGAGTATCCTTCATGGTATAAGACCGCAAAGAAAAAAGACTGGTATTATCACAGGATAAACGTGGATGGCGATAAAAGTGAAATTACTGTCGCACCGAGTCTTAGCCCCCGTATTCTACGATATGACTTCTCTACGCGACCCGTTTCTATAATGTAACGATATGATGTATACGCTTCCGTGGCAGGGAGAGCGTGGATGAGTTATGAAGGCGTTGGTACTGCGGCGTCTCTGTAAGAAGGAAGGAACGTATCCGGCATGTTTAACATCCGAAAGAGGCTCAAAGTACGTACTCGACTCTGGCCACGTTGAGGAGAATCTTTGCGCGCCATAGAATTAATATATTGTCGGGACGTGACGTTAAGTTTGCTCCTCTTACCGCCTTCCGGCGGTGTTAATTTCTCATTAATTAACGACCAGCAGCCGAGGACCTTGGGTGTTTCCCTCTGGCTAAAAAACCGATACGATTCGGTAATTACACGGCGGTATCCTGGGAAATTATTGCATAATTTGCGACGTTATCAAATTTAACTAATCTACGGAGTTTTGGACGAGGGTTTATTGATCGGCATTAATTTAAGTTGAAATATCTAAAGTTTAAGATAATTGCCATCGGTCTGAAACGATACGTACGGTTAATCCCATAGTGATTAATTCAATTATAAGAAACGTTTAATGTCATTGGATGTTTGAATACGTACATTGCTTTTTTTCTAATACGTTAATTCTATCTTTTGAAAATTTCATTTACAACTTTTGGCACATTTGAATTCAGTTGATTGGAAAATATGTTTGACTGTGCAATATTGTTTAACACGTTGAAATGTCAAAACTTAGTAAGTCTTTTAAACATCCATTGTTTATTGCAATTTTCTTCAGATAAAGCAAGGTTCCTTGCACCTTTCATATTTACGGCAATCTACGTAGGCGTGTATCAAAAGTAGCGTTATTTTCGTTCCTATCAAAGGGAAAGCGATTTAGTTTCCCTTTCTTTCTTCACCCCTTTACTTTCTGCTTCGTCACCGTGCTTTCTTTTTCTAGCCTCTACGAAAAGCGCGAAACCATCATATATAGGTATACATCACGAAATTGGTACGGCGATGAAAACGGTGTGTTGAATGAGTGGAATTTTATCTCATTTCGCGAATATTAAAATATCGAAAAGAGGTAAATTAAAGGGAAGAACAACCCAGGGTGATAGTAACATTTATACCATAGGAGAGGGAGTAGAGGAAAGGAGAGAGAAAGGAGAAAATGGGAATAGAAAAAAAATCGTATCATCGGTGACATTGTCGGGAACGCAATAAGCGTTTGATGCGACTCTTTTAACAGTATATTGAACACACTTTTCCTTATGGAATTGATTTTGCATCGCTAATAACAGCTTCGATCCTCTACTATGCGTAAAATTCTGTTACACTTTTCTATATTATATGCAATATTGCCCACATTTATATATAAATACACTATATATAGTCTAAGGAATATATGTGGAAAGTTTTAGCCGAGTACCTTTCGATACTTTTAAGTTATTCAATTTTTAGGTAAACCCTGCACCGCGGAGAATTGAATTACGTTTCAGTCGGACAACCTAGCTCATTCCTCTTTGCTCGCAACCTAACAATAAGAGCAATTAAGCAATAAAAGTGATGCGTTAGAAGTCTTTCTTCTCGTCAATGCCAATAAGATTTTCTGTATATTGCACGGTATCTTGAAGAAATCCGGGAATTTACTGACCACGTGTCCCACTGGGTCTCGACAGCTGGTCTCTGTTACATAAATTTTAGGGAGGGATAGCTATTTATATATTATATATGTTTAAGTTTTTATATATATATATTTACTAGTATAAATTAATTAGTATATTCGAAATAGCGGAAACTCTATCCACATAATTTAGTGGCGGAACCATTAATTTTTAGACACTTGTACCCGCCATATTTAAACCGCCATTTTGTTTTCTGAAATTTTGATTTCAGTTTCGTAATCAGCAACCTCAAAAAGATTAGAATACTAATTTTTGTGCGAAACCATTAATTTTTAGACACACCTGTTCGCCATATTTAATCCGCCATTTTGTTTTCTGAAATTTTAATTTCAGTTTCGCAATCAGCAATCTCAAAAACATTAGAATATTAATTTTTGTGCGAAACCATTAATTTTTAGACACACCTGCCTGCCATATTGAATCCGCCCTTTTCTTTTTCGAAATTTTAATTTCAATTTCGTAATCAGCGACCCAACAAATATTAGAATACCAATTTTTAGCTAAATCGGATGTGTTTTGCGCTGTTGGTGATGATTTGATAAAGATTGAAAACTGTGCGAGGTGCCTGAACAGCTAAATTCACGTTCTGGACTACTGTGCGTCTCGGGCGATGGTAATTCGTCGCGAGACTCTATCGCGCATCGAAAGTTTTCGTAACTCGGCGGCAGGGTATACAATAATAAAATTGCTAATAAATCCCGATTTATTTCCACGTCCATCTCACTGAGTTTATCCACTGCGTCGAAGAAATTTTCGAGGTGTTCGCGAATATTCTCGCCCTCGTTCATCCGTTGCAACGTTAATCGTTTTAATAGCGTTGCTTGTTGCAGGACCCCGCGACTGGTAGATGGTTTCTAGCTGTTGCCACATTTCTTTGGAGGTTTTGCAGTCCTTTATCTGTTTGAGCTCGGACGGGTTGATCGACAGCACGATATCCGCTTTTGCATTCTCGTCGATCGTCGACCATGCCCTAAACGCGGATATCGATGCGGCATTATCTGCCGTCACCATTGGTGCTTTTATTTCGCAGCTGACGTAGCCCCACGCGTCACTTTTCACCAATAATGCACGCATTTGAATCTTCCACGTATCATAATTGTCTTTGTTTAGATTGTCAATTCGTGCGAGGTTTGTCACCCTCTTATCACGCTTGTTCAGCCACAGAAACGGAACAAGATAATCGCACGTCGCGTTTCACTTTCCTTTTCCTTTTTATTTAATTCACTCGCGATTCCCTGGGTCTATAACATGTTAGCAGGGCGTGGTTAAGGAACGGAAATAAAAGACGACAGCTATTCCTGACTGAATATATATACACTAGAATCCCTCTAATGTTGCTCTCTCGCTAATGTTGACAGGATACTCCCGTTACTGTTACTTGTATTTTCCCCCACTTGGACTTTTTATTGCCCAATAGGATTTTAGTTTCGTGGCACGTTATGTAGGTTATGGATGTTTACATAAATCCTTCACTCAATTTTCAACTCTGCGCATGCTTATTCGCATAGGGGAAAATAAGTCATGAAAAGTGGGGATAGAGGGAAGTGTCAACACTAGCGAATGATCCTGGCCCGAGTTGTCAACATTAGGGGGATTCTACTGTATGTATTTCGATATGTGTTGCATTAGGTAGGGTGGGTTGCGTAGGATTAACGCTACGGCCCGCGCATAACGCTCTACAGGATAAAGGTCAAAATGACATCGCGTCATGGGCCTCATCTTCCGTTCGTTATCGTTTTAACCAGTTAGCTGTGTTTGACGAGTATACTCGTCATGCGTAAAAGCTACTACTGGTCATTTAAATTGTAATTTTGACGAAAACAAAAACACATTCGTAAATTTCAAGATGTTTGCAATATTTTGAGGCCATGCCGAAGTAAAACGAGTAACTAAAGGATAAAAATAATTTGAAATATATTTATGCTCATCTCTCGATTTTCGTGGCCCAAAATTCAAAAGATTTTTCGCCACAGTTAACTGGTTAAAGAAATTTCAACAGTCTTTATATAATTTTAATTACTTTTGAGTGTGTTACGTGCTCTTTAGAATCTAGAAAATGAGTCTGTGAATGGTGGTCCATTCTTTGAATTAATATATCGCATATTTGTTCAATTTACTAAATTCATAAATTATAATGAACATATTGTAATATCGTATACGCTACCGCCTATACTGTGATGATACGAGACGGATACGACGAAGCGAATCTCGGACCTTAGCCAGTCGTCATTGAATCGTTTTTGAGATACTAATTAGAGTGAGCATAGTTATTCGTAGAGCAAGCGTGTTCATAAAAGATTGCCTTTTATTATATTTCGATTTGTATTTCTGGCTTATCTCGCCTCTATTACTTATCCCAGTAATTAACAACAGAATATTATGAGTCGGAACGTTATATTAGGTCATCAAGTATGAAACGTCCGATTTGAAACTAAAAGTTTGTTTTATTATATCTGGGGCAAAAAGTAACATAATTCATCAAAATATATCATAATGTTATTAATTAATGGTGGGAATGGTAATTCCAAACCTTGTTGCTAATTCCCGCGTCGTTTCAGATGGCTTCGCTTCCACTACAGCTTTCAGTTGATCGTCATCCACCTTACTTTCAGGCCGACCGCGTGATTCATTTTGAAGATGAAAATCTCCAGATCGGAATTTTTCAAACCATCGACGTACTGTACGTTTATTAGCCACACCCTTGCCAAATACTTCGTTAGCATTTCGACTTGTCTGCGCTGGATTAGTTCCACGACGGAACTCATACTCGAAAATAACGAGAAATTTTTGTCCTATCCATGGCTTACAATATTTAACCTCCACACGACAATACGATAGATTGTTAAAAATAAAAAAGTTCATCTGAAAGCCAGATGGCGTACCTTTGAAAAGCAAAAAAACAAAGGATGGATGATGTGAAATATCGGAGATATCCAGCATCAAACTTGATGCTTTAGGTAATCAGATATTCCATAATTAATGACCTAATATTATACAAAGAAAGGTACTTCAAAGATCGCCGTAACAGTTAGTTTATTTTCGCAAAACAAATAAAATATATAATAAAAGGATATTAATATTCATTTGCTGCATATTGCGATGAGATCTTTTTCGAGCTAAAAAACAAGTGAAAAAAGTATATGAAATTTTATAAAAATGTTTGTAGCGTTTCATACTGACTCAAACTTTTTAGTTTTTACTCCAAGCGAACTATTCTACAATAGTTTCGCCAGCATATTTTATGTCATGCTTTTCTTCTATTTATGTTACGGAGTAGCTTTTTTCAATTGTTAGTGCTTAGTACGAAGAATATAAAATTTTGTAGCATTAGCTTCTAGAAATATATAACATTTTGTAACGACTAAAGCTACAGCTTGTCATATTACATCCAACAAAGTCGTTTTTACGCAACCAATTATCGATATTGGACGTGGAAAAGTTATAAAATTTGTTACCTGTCGTCATTTTTTCGTACCAAAAAAGAATTCACGTCAACGAAATACATTAACACCATTAAGAATTCTGACGATAATCAAATTTCATTTCAACTGTTAGAAAACAAAACACATGGACTTTTCTTTTTGGTATAGGGTAAGTCCGGGGGAGATGGCCCTAGTAACTTTAAGACTCTATTGTGAAGGAATTATGACGAATAAAACATTGAATTAATATAGAACATAAACTTTATTTATTACTCTTATCAAACATTAACGATAAATTACTTTAAAGAATGCAAACAATGTAATTTTAAACTTTTAAAAAAAACTAGGACTGGCCATCTCTCCCAGAGTGTCCGGGAGTGATGGCCATAGTGATCGGGGAGAGATGGCCAGTACTCTTTTTGCCTTTCCCTTTGCCCTTGAGATCTTTTAACTCCCTTTTTTTTCTTATTACTGCAGTAAGAACACATATCCTCAAACTCGGTGCAATTTTCATGCACCCAGAACATGCAAATATTGCATTGTATCTAATCTTCAGCTAATTGTGTCCTGTAATAATTATCACCACAACCTCTGCAGTTTTCTTTCTCTCTATCTTCAGATTCACTTTCAGAGGTATCATAGAAAACGATGGGAATTTCTTCGCAACTGCTATAAGACAACCTACGAATTGCCTTTCGTTTCTGAACAGTATTTTTTTTCTTAGGTCTATCAGTCTTAGTTTCCGTTTTTATTTTTGTTTTTTTTTACTTTTCTTCCTTTTTCTCTTTTTCATTTTCTTTCAATTTTCGTTTTTTAATATGCTCTTCAGATGTCAAAAGTGATCGGTGACTGATACTGAACTTTCCGTTCAGGCCGCGTCCAAATTTTATGGCCATCTCTCCCGTAAATACTATGGCCATCTTTCCCGATTGTTCGGGTGAGATGGCCACATTACTTAATTAAAGCAACTTCTCAATTTTGTAGTTAATTTTGAAGTTAGAACACGAGAAAGTTTGTTTACTTCACATAGAAAGCATGAAAACGGACAAAACTTTCAAAACTTCTTTGTGACCATTTAATATGTCAACCGCTTAGTTTAGATCGAACGTGTTATTAAAAAACAAAGTCAAATTTCTCAACTTTCCGTAATTATTTCGCAAAAAAATCCACTAACACTTCTTGCCCGTGCCAAAAGGAATCGATACTAAATTAAAGTACTGCCATTTATGAATTATTACTTGAAGTTTTTTCTATTGGCCATCTCTCCCGTACGGCCATCTCCCCCGGAATTACCCTAATAATATATATAAATATTCGTTGATGAATATAGTGTATACAATTATTTTGTCCCGAGCTAATAATACAGGTACTGATATTTTTAGTACGCAATATTACTCTCGCAAGAGTCAAATCAATTCTTTCCTCGACGAGTGTGAGGCGTCGACACCCTGACGACTCTGAAGTAACTCTATCATGACAATTATGTAGATGACTCTATGATGACTCTATGTCGACTCTGTGAAGACTGCCTTGCAGTTCTCTCTTCTAGGACTTCTTTTCTCCGAAAAGGCCCCGTAGGGATGAGGATCGCCTTACTCCCTCGCAAAAGGAATTGTCCCTTTGACGAAAGCAAGGCGTGAGAACGCCTAGCTCGCCGCCTCACTGGGGAGGGGTTTTACACAACATTAATTGCTAAAACTAAGCTATCCCATTTAATGATTTTTCGCCTGCAGCTGCTATAGCCACCCTATTGGTATTATTCATACCGAGATCTTTTTTATCGTATCAAAAACACCGGCTGATTTAATACCCTATCTCTCCTGATCGCATGTCACGGTTCATCTTCAATTTTAAGAAACCCATCGTCACAATTATTAGAAGTAATGCTCAAAATGTACTTCTCTTTCTGCTCCTATAACAAGGTATAATAATGCACAAATTACCGCTGTTTAATCTTTCCACAGATGATTCGCTAATGATAAATAATGACTTTGTTTATCATTGCTCAACAGAAAATGTTATTATTGGTATTTCAACAATTTTTAGCACTGATGGGAATAGGTAGTCTGAATGAGAGGTAGGAGACCTGTCCCATTTAAATACATGTACAAGGCAACAATAGATGCGGTATTCATAGAGAGAATGCAACAGCCCTTCGACCGATTTATGTTCGTTCTGCGCAAGTTGTCACCACTGCCCATGCAGTCGCTACTGTCTTTTGCACGTTGTTACTCATGCTATCACTCGACGTGTCTCCTAACTTTACTACGTAACGCCGACCATGGCAGCTAGTTTGAATTCTATGTGTGCAGTCGTGTAGATTGCTGTTATTTCGACAGTTATTAAGAGGGAAATTAATGTTCCTAATGCCTGCACTTATTAGCACTTTAACCCTAGATCACTAACCTTCGTCGATTCGGCGACACGGATTTAATAAGTATACTATATTAGTTAACGTTATCGTAATAAATAAATACCTATCTTTAATAATAGAAAAAACATGTTTAAATTTTATTTAAATAATACCCTTTAACCCCTTTTGTAAACACCGTAGTCGAAGAGACGAAGGTTAGTGTTAAGCGTCGAAAAATAAGGTTAGTGATCTAGGGTTAAACATATGTAGATTCCATTAAATCGAGATTCAAGATTCAGCAGAAATTTCAACCGTAAAGACGGAGACTATGGTGGTGTCGGAGTTTTAGGCTTCCAGTACGATTTTAAAACTCTGTATATAAAAATGTAATATATGTATATATATTATAGTTTTTATCGTTTCAAATCTTGCTTAACCCCTTGCCGTGCCATTTACTTTGTGACTGCCTGCACAATAATTCAGAATTAAATTAGTAAAATAAACATGGATCAGTGATTCTTGACATATAGTATAATTTAACTTAATATTAATATTATAGAAATAATTTTAACCTGTCGCATCTGACTGATATTTTCAATTTAATAGGTTCTGTCAAACTTGAAAATTTCCTTTCTAAATTATAGCATCACGAGTATCACTCGTTATAGTACGGCAAGGTGTTAAATTGCAAAAATATTTGAATACTTTTTTTATTATAAATATGGGTTATCACGACATAAATTCAGCGTTAGGAAAATACTTCCCATTGCGAAAATTGATCAAGTATTTCTGTATTTATAAAAGAAGTATTGGGTTGTTCGGAAAGTTCGTAGCGTTTTCGAAAAATGGCACAATTAAAGCTTTTTATGACTGTCATTTGTTATTAATGTTATTTTGTAACAGCATAACATTGAAAATCATAGTTTTAGACATTATTCAGAAGAAAATGCAATAAAATTTATTAGTATTTTGTGTGTGCAACAATGGCAGGAATATGGAAAACAGAAAAGTACATTTCCAATTTAATGCTTTATTATTATAATAACGGCAAAAACGCTGTTGAAACTAAAGAAAAATATGTGGGGTTTACGGAGATGATGCTGTTGGTGATAGCACTGTCAGAAAATGGTTTTCCCAGTTCAAAAGTGGTAATTTTTGTTTGGAAGATGCAAAGCGCTCTGGTCGACCATCCGTTATTGATGAAGACGAAATAAAGTTGTTAATAAAAAAAACTCACGGCACACAACTAGGGACATTGCTGAGATATTGAAAATATCAAACAGTACCGCATATGAACATATTAAGCAACTTCGATTCCACATTTGTTCTGACGTATAGGTGCCGCATAACTGAGGGGAGAAGAATTTAAAGGATCGCATCTCTGTATGTGACTCTCAGTTAAAACGCAACAAAACCTGTCAATTTTTCAGACAATGATTACAGGATATGAAAAATGTATTTTATACAATAATGTTGTAAGAAAAGATCTTAGAGAACCGCAGAAGAATCCGCATTAGTAACATCAAAAGATGCATTGCATTCGAAGAAGCTATTGCTCAGTGTATGGTGGGACTGAAAGGGTATTATTTATTACCAACTTTTAAACAATAAAGAAACTCTTAATTCTGATAAATATTGCGCCCAAGTGGATCAATTAAAAGAAGAAATTTTAAAAAGGCCCGAGTTGACCAAAATGAAGAATGTCGTTTTCCACCAAGAAATCGTTAGACCGCATGTGTCGATGAAAACCCGATAAAAATTATTGGATTTCGGTTGGGAAAGTTTACCCCAATCAACCTACTCACCAGACCCAACACCATCTGATTATTATTTATTTAGGTCTATGCAAAATTGTTTGAATGACCAAAAATTTAGTCGTCTGGAGGCTTGCAAAAATCATTTAAAGCGGTTTTTTGCGAAGAAAAATGAAAAGTTTTCTGAGAAGTGGATTATGAAGCTACCTGATAGATGGCACAAAGTAATCGATAGAAATGGTGCATATATTTTTTAATAAAGTATTTATTTTCCAAAAGCTAATCGAGTTTGAATATCACCCAAATAACGCTACGAACTCTCCAAACGACCCAATATTAAAGATAAATATAAATGAGAACATTTTCTGTTACTATACGAGTTCCCGGTATGAAGAACCTTTCGTCCTATATTAACAGAAAAATAAAATTGCTTTAAGAAAAAATTGTATGGGTCTGCAGATGAATACGTCTGACGTATGTATGTACAAGTAGGTTCTAAACGAAGTAGGGAAAAACCGACAGAGTTGAATATCACGAACCTTGTTATGTGTTCCAATCTCACAATCAAACGGATGAGCTAAAAAGATATGTTCTTAGAATAGATTGCATTTAGTGACTTAGTTAAGGAAACTCATAATATTTCATAATCTTTGTGATAGAAATGGACTATTAAGTTCAAAGAAACGGAAACTGCACAACGATGTTAAATACGTATAGCTATATCAGTCTTTAAACGAGTTGACTATTTAAAATCTTTATTTCTTCCAAGACCAAAGACGCTTTATTCGTACGAAAGATCAAGGTAGATCCTGCTTTCCTGAAAATAAAAATTAATGACTTGCTTTGGCACAAATGAAGATGAAAGAGTAATGATCCGATGGATTATTACAAAATTAAAATTGTGTAATGAGAGCAATTTAAATAAAATCAACGAATATACTGTTTCTTCTAAGTCTCCCCTTGATTATAGATATCCGTAAAAAAAAAATCGGTAAGAAAAGGTATCCGTTCCTTGTACATTGTTCCTAACATCGCAAAATTCATGTTTCATGCTAATTAAATTCTCCTTTATTATCCGCACGACCACACTCAACGATTTTTCGGACCGTTCGAATAAAAGTTTTACTTAACATTCACGTGCACGATGATTTGTCTTATCTGAAAAAAATAATCTTCGCCCGACAACGGGATTTCCGATTTTTGTTTTTGCGCCGGTCGACGGTATCTCGTAGTTTGCGTGAGAAACGCGAACGGGTGAAATAGTTCGTCGCATTATTCAGAATGATTTATCCGTAGCACCTTCTCCTCCAATCATAGACAACAGATACGCGTTTCTCGGTATACCATGGTCTTTTTCTTTTCAAAGTGTTAACAGTTCCTTACATGTGTATACAATCTAATATCCGTATTGTCCGTGTCGGAATTATGGTCCGTAAATCCAAATGTCGTTACAAGAGTAATGATGTCGTTAAATTTAACTAACCCGTCCGTTATAACTCTTCTTTTATATATTATTTATGTGTCTTCGAACAACGTAGTTTAGATTATTCACGGATGTCGTTTGTTGACAAACGACATTTTTCTTTCTTTATTTTCAAGTCTGCACAATGAACTTGAAGACATCAGTTTGTATACTATTTGAATTTAATGTCGCTGCTTACACGTATATAGATTTTAGTTGCTTAAAACTACAGGAAAGTATATTATAAATTAGCGTAAAATATAACAAATATGATAAATACATCAAGGATCGATGATTAGATGACGTCAGGAAGCATGCTATGTATTATAAAAAAGGGGGCTATTTTGCAACGAAATAAGTATGATGATGATATAGTGTATACAATATGTAAGATAAATATAATACACTATTGTATATAAATAAAATGTCTACACATAACTTGAATCGTTAACAAACTAACAATAAGAAACGTGTCGCAGTTTAATTACTTTCTTAACGTACGACAAAGCTCTATCTCGGAGAAATTTTTTTACGGCAGCCCGATAATAATCCAAGTTTCTTCGTGGAAACACTGTTACGTTTTATCGGCATTAAAAAATACTGTGTATAAAATGAGCGATGTTTATTTCGATAAGAAAGAATGAAACCGTTAATTTTTCGTTTTCGTATGTATTCCCACATTTCTTGCAGAAAAAGTTCCCCATTTTATCGAACATATCGTGCAAAATGTTTGTGTTGTTTTCGTTTAGCCAGCACAAGTAATTACAGTGTTTTGAGTGAATTGCGTTTGTTGTTACATCATGTCCGATATTTGTACGTCGCAAAACTTCGTAATCCATTACGCTATGTCGTATTTCTTTGGATGATAGAAGGGTTAAAATTAAGAAAATTGTACAGTATATTATAAAATACGTTGAAATTCGTGGTTGTTTGTCTTGCAATGTTAATCTGGCACGACAAGTAATCTTCTGGCATGATTTAAACTCTACTCCGTTTCTTTGTAAGATTTCCTGTAAGAATAACATCAAGCAGGACGTGTGAAACTCGTTTATTTCTCGTCTTTTTTCCAGTTGCATTACTAGATGCGTATCAGCTAATTACGGCAAGAAATAATAATTACTTCTCGGCAGAATCTTGCTGCTTTCATTATAACACCTAGTTCCGAAGCATGTACAGGGATTTTCTAAAATGGTGTCGAAAAATGTACAGAACTATTCTTCACTTCGTGTACGATTTACAGGAACAGTACATATTTTTCTCGAACTTTTTGTATAAATAACCGTCCATGTAGAATGTTTGAATTCATTTTCTTACATAGGTAGTAGCATTGTCTAACGTTAATTACATTTGTTTCTTGTAGAAGAAATAAAATGGACAACAAATATGGGATCGAAAGTTTTGCATTTTTTAAAGTCAAAATATTTACTTGTTGTATGTAAACATTGCGATTGTTTTAAATAATCGTAGGAAATATTATTAACATTAAAACTACCGACGTTAAAAGCGTTATACTTAAATATGTATGTTAAACGAATACTTTGACAAAAGAGGAATCAAGGGTGTAGTTGTTCCATAGATTTGGAGAACTATCCGTAAAATATTCGGAATTTGTCGTTTTGAATGCTTAGTAGTTTTAGTGTTAGAACAGAGTATAGTATTGTGTTCTCTAAAGTAATAATAATGTGCAAAAGATACCTGACCTTGTGACCGTTTCAAATATCAAACGGGAAACATGGAGTATAAAAAGTGGAGGTAATGAAAACGCAATAAGATTCAAGAAGTGGAATTCTGACAGAGTTGTGAGATAATACAGAGGGTAACTCTAAATTGATATCCAGAAATTTATAGCCATCTTCTTTATCTCGGAATAATGAATAGTTCATTACACGTAAGTCTGCAAATTTTTCATTTTAAAGGGACACTGACTTAGAATACTAATCAGCCTAAATGTACAGAGTGTATGATAATACAATTCAAGTGGTAGAAATTGCATTCGTACAAAATAATATGGAAAAAAAAACAATTAACTACTATAATCGCACTTTTTCTTAGTCTGCAAATTAATTGTCAATAATAAATTGACATATATGGTCAGTCAGATTTTAAATGACAGATTTTGATTTTCGACACATTCCATCGCAAAAAACACATACGAGGAAATAAAATTACACTAATCCACCGCGTTTTCAGATATACTTACATAAAGTGTCCTATAATAAAATCAGAAAAAGACAAACGGTTAAACAACCGATATATTATCACAAAAACGTCCTCGTAAAAGTGATTGCTTACAATCACTTCAACTTCATATTTCACTTTCCACCATTAACAACGCCATACCCATCGTTCCAATCTTCCCCAAACTTAAATATCATTGCAGTTCGTTACTTGTCTCGGTTGAAAGTTAATCCGTGATGTTTCGCGGTGACGAACTGAATATCATAAATATCGTTATTACCGTGAAATCTCCCAGCGTATATATTCCCTAGAAGGGAGAATCACCGAACAGAGGTGGGGTCGGTCCGTTGGATTTTACCCCGTAGCCATTTCAATGAGGGAGAGGGAGGAGGAGAAGGTGGGGGCTGTAGGTGAAGTAGGAGGAGGAGAGCTTGGAGGCACTTACCCCAAATGGTACAAAATGACGGGCAATTATTTACTACAACTGGGCGAAATAGTGAAAACTGGAAACAGCCGGTCTAATTTCATGGCAGAGTAACCATCGCGGTCGCAACCGTTGAATGGAATGGAGGGTAGGAGAGACACGACAGTTTCTGCCGCTGTGTAACCACCCCCTACATCCTTCTATCCGTTTCATTGGAATTGTAGCACCAGGCTTCGACGTACGCCGTATCGGAACGACAGAAATTCCCGCTCTGATTATAACGTCCAAACGAAAATCCCAGGATAGAGACACACCGGTAGTTTCTTATTGAAGCTTTTCTCCAAGCATCCGATATATTTGACTTCATTTTATGTGTCGCGTATAGAATTCTCATTGGTCTAGCTAGATATACCTTTGATAAGCTCGAAGGTATCCTTTTGATTGCAGGAGTGCATGCATTTCGTTTGCATGCCGAGTGGAGTGTCCTCAAGTTTGTTCCGTTTGTTTAGAAAATGAGGAGTAATTTCTCGGTTATTCATCGGTGTCACTTATGGCACGTAGTATGTTGCTTCTGGCATATTAACTGGTTTAACCGGTTTCTGCGTGCTGTTCCTTTTGTATAGTTTAACTTTCTTACTTTTAAATACATGTGGGAGTGTGTATGTGTGACTGAGATGCGTTGAGTGAGTGTCGATTAGTTTGGGACCGAGAGATGTGCGTAAGAGACAAAGAGTGTGTGAAGTGTGACAGAGAGAGAGTGTTCAAGAGGGTTTTGGAAGAGTGGAGAGGCAGTTGGGAGATCGAGTCGGAAAGGAGAAGTCGAAAAAGAGAGTTGAGAAATAGTGTTTGTTGCTGCGTTATTGTGTATTGTATTTTATCATTCATTTTATTGTTATATTTATATTTTAACGTAGAATAGGATAAGTGTATCGTTCATTTCATACCGCTGCACTACCCATTCCTACATACATGTGGGATCGGGGCGGGGAAGCCCTCCTATAAACAAATTAGGAGAAAAGGACGTGAAAAGGAAGTGTCAGCAGGGAGAGGTCGTTGACGTAGTGGTTCCGCGCCGACCCAGCCGATCGTCAACGTTAAGCTACTCAGGCCGAGTTGCTGCCTTGGATGGGTTTCCGCGCACCTCTCTTTCTTTTTCACGATCCTACATACATATTTACCAGTATGATTTACGTTGATTGAATGCGATATGAAACGTTTAAACTTAAGGAATTTGACGATTTATTTGCAATTATCAGGTGTAGATTCTGTGACGGGAGGAAGTGTAATTAATGATGGATAATAATGAAATTATAAGTGTTGACGTCTATTCGTTGCTGGATAGTGGTATAATAGTGAAATGAATAAACGGATTTAATCAGCGGAACTTTCCGTGTTTATTTGATTCCGTGTGCTACGAACGTCAGCATATTCCGTTGAAATGGAATCTCAATTAATTACAGGATACACTGGCTAATGGATGTTCGGAATATAACGAAACAGTCGCAGTTTCTGGACAAATTAAAAGATGATGAAGTAGGAACTCATGAATTCCGTTTATGTAAATGCTCTTTTATTCTTTCGGTGTGCACCGTTGTAATCGTATGATTTATCTTGCAGATTACGTCTTGGAGTGTAATTTCTGAAGTATTCGATATAGGTTTTAATAAGCTTGGATGTATTCGTAGATCCTCCATGTAAATTAAAATAAAAATTTTTGCAAATTTCTTTCTCGATATTGGCGTAAAATGATGCCCTAAGACCACCTTCCCGTTTATATAAAGATTTTAAAGTTTCTAACGGAAAATATCAGATATATTTCTTGTTTTTGAAACATCAGTATTCTAAATAATGCGAATATTTATTGCTGTATTTATTAAGCATTGGATTATTTTAAAACTACATTTATCCTCGGGCAGTACAGCAATTATTAAGTGAATCATTACTTTACAAATAATTGTTTGTTTGAGACTTTCACATAATGTGATATCGTAAGAATTTTTCGGTCTGACCTACGGCGTAAACAATGTTTGGATATTATTCAATATCTACAAATCAATACACATATAATGCGCGACAGTAGAAATTAAATTATTCTCAAAATCAGCGTAGGAGAGAAATGGTATTTATGATTGACTTCAGTATATCAGCATACTTTCTTGTTGGTATGCAGATTTTCGAAGCTTTTAAAATAAAAGTGAATATTACATTTCTCGCGTTTTCTTGCCTGGAAAAAAGTATACCGTGTTATTCTGCATCGAAAACAATAAAACTTTCATCTAAGAAGTTTTTTTATCTATAATACTTTCGAACATAGCAGAAGGCGAGTGAAACTTTGAGAGATACGTTTACACCTCAGACTTTCCGTAGTTCCTAACAAAAATATCCTGATTCTTTAATTCTATATCCTGTCTTTCTTTTTAACGAATCATTAGTTGATAAAAAACAAAAGTCTCCATTACTGATTTTATCAAGAAATTTCCACGAACATACAAAAATGCACAATAGAGTCGAAAAAAAGGCTACATTACATTGGGTCATTCGGAAAGTTCGTAGTGTTATTTGTGTGATATTCAACCTCGATAAACTTTTGGAAAATAAATACTTTATTCAATAATATATGCACCATTTCTATCGATTATTTTTTGCCATCTATCAGGTAGCTTCATAATCCCCTTCTCAAAAAACTTTTCATTTTTCTTCGCAAAGAACCGCTTTAAATGATTCTTGCAAGCTTCTAGACTACTAAATTTTTGGTCATTCAAACAATTTTGCATAGACCTAAATAAATAATAATCAGATGGTGCTAGGTCTGGCGAGTAGGTTGGGTGGGGTAAAATTTTCCAACCGAAATCCAATAATTTTTATCGGGTTTTCATCGACACATGCGGTCTAGCGATTTCTTGGTGGAAAACGTCATTCTTCATTTTGGTTAACTCGGGCCTTTTTAAAAGTTCTCCCTTTAATTGATCAACTTGGGCGCAATATTTATCAGAATTAAGAGTTTTTTTATTGTTTAAAAGTTGGTAATAAATAATACCCTTTCAGTCCCAAAATGCACTGAGCAATACCTTCTTCGAATGCAATGCATCTTTTGGTGTTACTAATGCGGATTCTTCTGCGGTTCTCTAAGATCTTTTCTTACAACATTATTGTATCAAATACATTTTTCATCTCCTGTAATCACTTGTCTTAAAAATTGACAGGTTTTGTTGCGCTTTAACAGAGAGTCACATACAGAGATGCGATCCTTTAAATTCTTCTCCGTTAAGTTATGCGGCACCCATACGTCAGAACAAATATTGAACCAAAGTTGCTTAATATGTTCATATGCGGTACTGTTTGATATTTTCAATATCTCAGCAATGTCCCTAATTGTGTGCCGTGAGTTATTTTTTATTAACAACTTTATTTCGTCTTCATCAATAACGGATGGTCGACCAGAGCGCTTTGCATCTTCCAAACAAAAATTACCACTTTTGAACTGGGAAAACCATTTTCTGACAGTGCTATCACCAACAGCATCATCTCCGTAAACCGCACATATTTTTCTTTTAGTTTCAACAGCATTTTTATCTTTATTATAATAATAAAGCATTAAATGTCGGAAATGTACTTTTCCATTTTCCATATTCCTGCCACTGTTATACGTACATAATACTAATTTTTATTGCCTTTTGTTCGGAATAATGACAGTCATAAAAAGCTTTAATTGTGCCATTTTTCGAAAATGCTACGAACTTTCCGAACAACCCAATACATTGTCGCAAAGTCATAAGATCTCAAGTACCGTTCAATAATCTAGCGAATCAATGATAATTGCTCTAAAAACGACGTCATTCGAATCCACCTGCACTATGGGAGAGCTAAAACAGATTTGGTGTTCTCCAAGCCCTCGAAACACAAGTCCACGTAGTTAATCGGTATAACCGTGCAAGAGTCAACGTGACATTACGCGTCTTACACAGCGCGAACGTGTCTGGAGCCAATACCGTTTCGTAGAGGCAGTAACGATTTCGAGTCGGGCCAAGAGCTCGAAGGGTGGGTTTCCGATGCCCCGCTTTGCATACTAAGCTTCGCAATATCCTTTGTATTATGCGCAACCCTTCTCGTTTTCCACCGATCGTCTCTCTCGACGAACATCGGCAGCAAACACCAACGTACCACCATCTCTGCATGGATCCGCGATGCGTTACAATTGTGCGTCGGGTTATCGCAATTTGCATCTCGCACTGTAATGACTCGACGGGGATTTAGCGTCGTAAAAGGTTGAACAAAGAATAGTGGAAAGGGATGGGGATGCTCGCTAGAAAGATGAACCCTTTTTCCTGCGTGTCTCCTCATTGTTATTTGGACAGGTTCACCATTGTTTGCGAGCAAGGCATATGTCGTACTTGTGCATTTTTTACGGACTTCAGAGAGGGTCTTCAGAAAGGTACTTTTGTCGGGAGATTTAATACGGAAAATATTTGAGAACGGTGCTCCTGAATATTCGTTTCAACTTGAGAATATTAATGGAGATAAAGGAAATGATATGTCGCATTGATAAATTAACGTGAAATAATCTTCGAACGTTTGGATATTGTGTCTTTTTAATGGTTTTATTTGAAGTAGGTTTTAACATTTTCTATAGATTTTGTATTTTTGGGTGGCGTTTACGGGGGTGAATGAAAGTATGAGAATACTCTTATGGTACTCGAGGACTTGTAATTTAGATAATCTCAAATTGATCATTTTTAGATTTTACATTGTTTAGTACCTATTTCTTTATCTGGAATTCGTTTTATGTTACTTGGTCACTTTTCACTTTGTTTTTGCAGTACAAGATTTATTTTAAAGATTAGTAAATTCCAAGCAAGATTTATTACAAACCTTTAAATGCAGAAATATTTTTTTTTCAAATAAGTAAAAACTGCGAAATGCTAAGAAACTCTGTGATTTGATGCGTCAGTGGGAAAACGTTATCATTTAAATCAAAAGAGAATAGTGAAATAATAGTGTCCTTGCTTTCCACAAGTCATTCTTTGAATATCGAGAACAATACGTGGAAAATTAACAGTACCACTTACTCAGAAGTGAATCGCCGTCTTTTGGGACTGGGTCAGATCTGTCTTCAAATTTTCTACTTCTACGATGCGTCGAGTCGTTTTCTTGGCGAGAACGTTTTAGAAAACTCATCTCAGCGAAATTGCGATCTCGAAAAATCCCAATCCTTTCGAAGGTGTTTCGTATCCTCTGCGGGAAAATTCTACTAAAACGAACATAGAAAAAAAATCTGTTTTTCCGGTATGTTTGCAACAAAGTTGTTGTATTATCTTTCCAGTAATTAAAAATAATCAATTCCATATTATCAATACAACAAAGTACAAAACGTTTACGTTCTGAAATTTGAAACCAAACATCTAACAATATCTTCCATATTCTTACATTCAATAACTACACCATTAATTTTCCTTTTAATATTAACGAATCTTCTTAGAGGCTCGAAATATTCTTTTCACCTGAAGCAGCGTATTCACACGTACCTGGTTTGTCGATATTGGAGTTCTTTAACGATTATATAACATAGATGGTACCTATATTCTATATGCTTTACCAAGAAGCTATATATACTAATTAAGAGGAAGATTAGCGGTTCAGAAATCCCTTTGAAATTCCTCGTTCCCGAGAGCGCGCGGTTCTCTAAATTTTTTAGGACTTTAAAACTTTTAATTTTCTTCGTTTACGGCGGGTGGAGTAACTTCTCCGGGCGAGAATGATCCTGAAAACACGCCCTCGCGAAATTGCAACCCCTTAGGAAATCTCTATTCCGCGGAGAGTCTTCCTCGCTTTGGACGAAAAAATCTCGACGGAGGTCGAGGAAAATTCTGTCCTGGCATCGTTTCTCCCCTTGATAGAATTGAAACGTGTTACGAGAAAGAGGAGGGCTGTATCTCTGGTATTCGTCGACGTTGAAATGAAACGAATGTAGTGCTTTCAAGATCGGTTAACGTCAACGACAATACCCGTTGCTTTTAATGTTCATTGATTTCGTTTGACTTCATACGAATTTAATTAAACAAGGAATAGCTGGTTAAACTATGCTTTGTTTATAAAGTGATGTTACTTTATAATTCTCTCTAACATTTGCTTTTTTTTCTGCTTTTCTTTGATAACTTTAAACTTTAGTAACGTGGCTTGGAGGTTCCGAGCTACCGAGGCTATCACAATTTGTTTTATTACTCTTTTTCATTGTTATTATAATTTTTGCACCTTTATTCCCATTTAAATAAAATCAAATTCAACAGAATTAACGGAAACTGTAGTTAGAGTCAATTCTGACATTACTCAAATCTAAGCCAGTGACGAAGTTGTGTTATCTCCCAATAAAATAATAAAGTGTCTTTTATTTCGAGTACTTCGGTTAAGCACTCCAAACTTCGTTGAAGCTTTAACGAATTGCTACCATAATTTCAGTGGTTAGAGAGCAAGGGAGTTGTAGAGAAAGTATTACCACATTTTATTCGAGAATATATTATAAAATAAAACCATTATCCGATGTTATAGTATTGATTATATATTTGTAATTTTTTAATATAATCGAATCCAGTCAAATAATGTCAGCATTTCAAGCCTTCACAGCTAGGAAAAAAAAAACAAAAAGATAATATTTCGCAGCACATTATATCTTCTATTATATTAAAAAACTTTCAGAATATTTTGAAAGATTTATTCAAATTGTGATAAAATTTGACTAAATTTAAATATTAAAACGTTGTTTTAATAACTTCCATCATGTCTGTGATTCTTCCTCGTTTTCAATTAAATTAAACACCCGCTATACAGAGATTTTAATTAATATTGGTATAATCTGGCATACTATTTTGTATGTATTATACAGTTAATATTACGCTACAACATTTTTATGGTTTTAAATTTATATTTATTATTAATTTTGTCAGGACTCACTAGTAGTCATTGTTAAATGTATAGCAAAGTAATTATTAGTAGTGCGAAAAATGAGTGTAGCGAAAAATACACGTACGTTCTGGATCGGGAGGAACTCAACTGAAAATGAGACTAATTGTAAGAAAAATAAAAGCACTTAATAATTAATGAGAGCGCGGAGGATCATAGCCCGCGTCGCGTAGTCGATTTCGCCGAAATCCTGGCCAAAACCCCAAGGAGTTTTTCAATTTAGCTGAAAATTGGCATATTAGTATTATTTAGGTTGCTGATTAAGAATCCGAACTCAGAATTTCCAAAAACAAGATGGCGGCTTCAATATGGCGGGTGCGAGTACCGAAAAATTGTCGGATCGGCACGAAAATTAGTATTCTTATGTTTTTCCGGTGGTTAATTAACACTTGGCATGCGGGCAACATATTTTTACACTCTCTGCCGTCTATCGCTGGAGCGCGGGTCACGTAAAAATACGTATTTGGTGGATTTGTGGTGGATACTCGCTATCCACCACAAATTTACTAAATGCGTATAATTGCATGTATGTGTGTTATTTGCGTTGCTAGGCAACGCTTTGCATTTTTTCCCCACAAGTTATGATTGTCGAGGTACTTGGTCTTTTGCTGAGTTATATCGTCTTCAATCGAATTTCTAGCTCCAGAACGTACAAGTCTTGTTTTGTCAATTTGAAGCTTGGTTTTTTATTCCAAAGTGATAAAATGAGCCGTTGTGACAAAAATAGTGATGAAGACATATGCGCTGACAGATTATCGAACTTTTCGTATGATAGTGATTCTGAAAGTCAAGATACCGAAGAAAGCGACGATGATGACATTCTTCCTCGTTCTCGAGTGCTCGACCGAAGAAGTTTCGTTTCGAAAAACAAAGTAGTTTTCGATTTATTGCGATTTCAATGAATGATCAAACTCCCGCGAGATTCACGAAAAGCGCCCGCTGCACGCTTAAGTCCGGGGTGAAGTTGCCCGCATGCCAAGTGTTAAGAATCCGAACTCAAAATAGTTAAAAATAAAATGGCGGATTCAATATGGCGGACATCTGTATAAACAAATGTTTGGTTGCGCGTATTCTCAATTACGACGTGAAAACGATACCTTATTCAAGTGTCTACTTTGACGTTGCATATATCTAACAAGGAGAGGACCCCAACTGTCCGACTTCGATTTTAACGAGGCTTTGCAAGACGATAGCATATAGGTCCCTAATGATATGTGTAAAATATTAGCCGTAGTTATGCAGTAGTTTTAAAGATATAAGCGATTAAAGTTCATACCTCTTCATATACTATAAATTTAAATTGGGTTACAACAGCTGTGGAGGGGCAGTGGTAGCGGTTTAAGACTCACGGCCCCGAACGTCTTACGTTCAAGTCCCAATGACGGGTAATTTTTTTTTTCTATTTTAATTTGATAAAATTGCACACAATGCAGGATAACAATTATCGTACACTTGCAATACATACATTGCTTGCATATATACACCGCAGCTGTTGTAACCAGATTCACATTTATAGTATACAAACAGGTACGAACTTTAATCGCTTATATCTTTAAAACTACTGCATAACTACGGCTAATATTTTACACATATCATTAGGGACCTACATGCTATCATCTTGCAAAGCCTCGTTAAAATCGAAGTCGGACAGTTGGGGTCCTCTCCTTGTAAGAGTATTGCTCAATAAAAATTTGTATTAATGGAAAACGATGCTCTGATGTGGTACAAATCAAACGCAATTTCTAGATTTTGAAGATCGTGAAAAAAATTTTTGTATTTCGGCTAAATCGACCATTGTGCGTCGGTCAATGGGCACATCGATGTCTGTCATATCGACACGTCTAACAAATTGCAATCTTCTACATTTTATGGAAATACATCTTTATTCCATAAAATGTATTTAATGTCAACATGAGCTCACTACTTTTACCATTCCAATTTCGTAAGGTAGTAATTCAAAAAATTTCAATAACAATATCCATATTTTCGGATTCCTTTCTCATTTGGCGATATAACATCAAAAGGATATATTTGAAAATTCCAAACACAAAGTTGATTCATGTACCTGTTGTGCCGCTTTAATTTAATGATAATATTAAAGTCTTTGACTGATCAAAGTGAATGCCATAAGGCGAATTACAATCAATTAAAACAACGTGAAAATTATATTACAGCTGTAAGAAGATCCGGCTTAAATGGAATAAATGCAAAATTAAATGTTTTTCTGAAAAGGAGCACTGATCCGATAATAAAGGATGAAAGCATTCTTCCCGCATTGAACTTTAATTTGGGTACACTGCCAACTCGAGAGGAATTAATAACGACTACTTTGTATTCTGTTATGCTTTGTGCTGAAATACTTTTTAAATCGTCAAGATTCCGTTGGAATTGCTTTATAAGTTCTTAATTCTCCAGGCAACGTTTCCCGTTGAAGTGTTACTGCCGGAAATTACCCTTTTCTGTGAAAAGACTGTTATGGTCACGTTACATGTACGGAGTTTAAGTAATCTTCAGCGTAAACAATTGTAGTTTCCGACAATACGTAATACAGAATGCATGTTGAATTAAAAAGAAAAAGTGATTTTATTTCGCTGATTCTGAAAGATTTAATATGATTGCACAATACAGCATTCACCGAGTGCAATTTTTTATTATTGCTGGTTATTACTTCTCTTCTTTGATTGATCAATCAGTACAATCTTCATTTCTTCAATTTTTTTGCTGAAATTAAATATCTCTTGAAAGTAAATTAAAGGTAATTCGTAAATTGTTATATGTATTGCGAAAATTGATTTTCAACGCGCGGAATTCTAGTGCAGTGACCGACGGTACTAATTCAATGAAGTTTTTTTTTTATTACATGAACAAATTTTCCAATCCGTTCAACATCGAATTGTTAATATAAAAGAATAAAAGCACTATTGAATATGTAACTTTTTCATTTTCAATGTTCCCAATGTACAACGTTATACTTTTGATATTTACTGAATTTTTCGCTCTAATAAAAAAATAAAAATAAATGAAATTCGTCTGGCATTTACGTGTCGATCGAAATTGTTCTTTTTACAAACACAAAATTTTATCCACAATGCTTGTTTAAACTTCTACTATTGCTGTCTAACAGATATATCTACTTATATATTATTTTGCATTACACTACCTCTTAGCCATTTGAAAGGAATAATTTAATTTGATATAAAACCAACTGGTAATGGTCTTGAAATAGAAGTATCCATAATAATTACAAATGTTGATAAGCCAGTGTCGGAATGCGGACGATGTCATATTGCGAAGCTCTCTGACGCATTCTCCGCTGAAACTTATGACGTTGAATACCATAGAGCCATAGAGATTACTTGTGACCAGCGCTCGACTTGTTAGTGGCGCCATGGGGGTCGTCAATGACTGGCGACGTCAAAATTAATTAAAGCACTTGCGTCGAACAAACGGGAACACGTGTTAATTTTTCAATACTATTAATACATTATTGACAATGGAATGTTTCAACCTCACTATCACAGAATCAAAATAATTACATTTTTCTAATTAAAGTAATTAAAACTTTGTATAAGATAAGTATGTCGAAACAGATCGAGATATGGTATTGACCATTTTAACACACTTTCTTACCCCTTGCCTTACGATTTGTTTTTTCACAGCCTCCGCTATAGTTCAGAATTTAATTACTAAAAAAGAATTGATCAGTGATTCTTGATATACCGTATAATTTAACGTAATATTAATGTTAGAAAAATAATATTATCCCGTCGCGTTTCATTAATATTTCCAATTTAATGAGTTTTCGAAAACTTGAAAATTTCTTATCTCAGTTTCCTCATCACGAGTGCCACTCGTCATTGTATGGCAAGGGGTTAATTCATTTTTACAAATTATCATAAGTTGCCAAGTACATTCAAGTAGCTGTAGAAAAATAGCCGTAAAAAATTAGTTCTTATAATTAGTACAGCATGCAATATTTTTTCCTATCATTTAATCTTCCCTCGGAAAAGAACTATAGATCGTCCCACTTACTAAAACCGTTCTGTTTACGATTATTAACATAATATTACCATCATTATGCCTACTCCTATCATTACATTCTACATACCAGATATAACGTGCAACCATAAGCAGACACATATATAGCCTCCAGCTAGCTTAAGACCCAACTTTTATGCTTCTAACTACTGCCTCTACTGACTATACTATAGATACCTATGTAACTACTGACCTATACTTCAAGTTTAATGTTCATATCTTCCAGAACTTTATATTCGTAATAAAAACTGTAATCTTTCTTCTAAAGAAAGAAAGCTTGTATCAATTATTAATACTTTAAGTATGCCTTCTAAGCGCAACCAATTTTATAGCAACATTTTATAATGATTTATTTGCAAAGAAGTTGTGGATTCGAAGGATTTCCATGTCACTATCATAATTTAATCATTTTGCGTTTACCACCTAAATCGCGGAGATGTAGGTTTCTTATCTTCTAGGCTAAACTCGAGTGAAATTATTCTTCATTTCATCCTTTTTTTATTAATAGTTTTTGTTAATAATGGCAGTATAATTCATAAGCATACCCATTGTAGGCATTTTCATAACAGAAACGATAATGACCAATCAACAAAATAAAATAAACTAATTTTATATGTATTGTCGATGTAAGCACTGTAAGTAGAAGCAATCAAACTTGTTTTGCAACAGTTTTTTACACCAGCTCAGAGTACTTTATCACTCTTAATATATAATACAATAAGTACAATTAAGGTAATACCCTGAAACGAAACCACATAAAATGAAACTGCCTATAAAAAGTTCGCGTCAACAGAGAAATTATTTGTCTCGTAAATCGAGGGATGAGTATACTTATGTCTTCGAATTAAAAAACAACAATACAACTAGGGGCTATGAGGCATTACTGCAACCCACTCTGTGTGAGAATTAACCAGGTTACGGAGATCACTCATCTCCTCATCGAGGCCGCATAACCGGGTTACATGGGTTGCTAAACACAGAAAGCGTCTAACCCTGATAGGGTCAGGATTAGGCTACAATGCCCAGCAGCGTTTCTGCACCCGCAGGGCACGGTTCACCTCTAGTTTGTGTCTGTTCACTCCCTTTCATCATAGTAGGATTAGAGTAACAATCTCTGAACGTGATAGGCACTAAAAATATTGAAGTTTCATTTGCTGGAAATTATTGAAAACCGAACTATAATAATGTTAGTATTTTCAAAGAATACAGAATGAATAGTGCAAACATTTATACGAATTGCAAATTTGATAAACGAAGCTAATTGTGAGAAGGATGAACTCAGTATCTTGAATATTTTAGATATCTTTTAATATTATTACATACATGACATGTATGTTTCTCATGTATTCCAGCAGTGTTAAATTCGTCATAAATGTATAAAAATCCCCAGTCTGATAATGAGTAAACGAGAAAATGTCAACTCTCTATTCGACAGAGTAAGAATCGGCACTTTTAAAGGTCCAAGTTACGATGGACGAGATGTATTAATGTTTTTAAATGCGAAACACTTCAGAATCCAGTGTTCTATGTAAATGTTCTAATTGTGAGTGAGCTCGGGAATATATTACTAGTCCAAAAACACTTGGTTAATTTTTAGTAAAAGATAATTCATTTTTCGAGTGTTACAAACACTTTTATAATTTTTAGATACATATAATAATCTGGGGTTTACAGATCTATAATTACTTGAACGTATCGTGTGTCACAAAATCACTTCCAATTTCTCTTTCCTTACATCTAGACTGCGGATGTTTATGCAAACTTCGAGTTTCACAAATGCAGGTGAGACAGGAAAACCTATCTAGGGATTTATTGCACTTAATAAATATTACAACAAATACCATACTTTGGATATTTTAGATATATTTTTATATTATGTTCTTTTTGTATATTTTAGTCGTATTTAATTTGTCATAAATGCATAAACATCCGCAGTCTATTTATATCGATTGTCCTGCAACCTAATCCCATCATGTAATAGATATTAAAAGTGTTGAATTTTTCCATTCACAAATTATTTAAATTTCATTTCTACCGTTACGTTAAAGCCGCAGTTCTAATTGTAAGTGTTAAAAGCAAAAAGGTAGACATTGAAACGGAAGCAGTAACAGATAACGAGAGACAGAAGTGATCACAGAGAGAACTTTGAGAGTGGGACGAAGCTTATTCTCCTTTGATTGTTTCATTTCGCTCTAGAGTACTTTCATGTTAGCGTGCATAGTAGTAACTCACATTGACTTAATTAATCCAATCTTAGTCAAATTTACTTAGGTATTTAAAATGGAGTTAGTGAGTCGCACTCGCAGGCTCAAACAATGTCGGATTAATTGTCATGAAGGCATTGACAATATCAATAGCATTTCATCTCGAGAGATTTCAACGTCAAACTACGAAGGCTCTGAGCAACGAGTATTGGTCGAATTCAGCTTGCTATCTCAGTTGATCCTTAATTGCAACATGGGGAGAACTCGTATTCGAAACTTACTCTCTATACCCTGTGAATCCACTCTCTACAAACCGAGCAGCCGACAGTAGTATCTTATTGATCGACGTGTATTGATACCGATCAAGTTTTAAGATTGTTTCGAGATTGGCTGCTTTAAAGTCATTGACGTCGCTCTGTGTTCTATTGCTGCAAAAACCGTTAACATGATTACCGGGCTATTGATTGTCGCAGTAATCATTATCGACTGTTGTGTGTTTCTTCCGTTAAATTTTTAACCATCGAAAGTTCAAATAATTCTTTGTTTTATGTTACAATGGTTACAAGAGGGAAATACTAACTATACAAAATTAATTTTTAATGAGTTTCAACGAAACTGTCTCAGTTGTAACTTTATTTGGACATGTTTTAAAAACAAAAAAGAGAATGAACGACGAAAGTACACAATAAGCGAGGAAGATAAGTTAATATAGAAAGAAATAGCAATAAACTTGAAGAAACTGAAATTAAGTATCAATGTCGTTTATCTTGAAACTTTGAGATTGATGCTGTGAGGTATTATCTCGACACAGAAGGGATAGTAGTGTCAGAATTATTGTTCTAGTAGTCTAACTTGTCCTTGGAATAAATAAAACGAGTGACGATGATGTCTCTAATTAATTCCCCGACGTGAGCATCCTGATGGACCTTCTGAAATATGAGATCCTCACTTACAATTAAATATCTTTATTGATATAATTCTTAGTCTTATGGTAGCACGAAAGATGTATTTTCTGACTCACCATTACAAAAGTAGTTATGTAGAACGATTTAAATAAAATCAATGTTGCATAACAAAATACTTATACAGGTACACTTCTTACAACACGGCATCCCATAGCACGGTTCCATTCGAACACAATAAGAAACACCTTACTTCTATATCACTGGATAACATGATTTTTTGTTTAAGATATTTAAAAACTAAATTTTTTTAAAATAATGACTGGATGGTATAATGAACTATAGTGCCTTTACATGAAAATACATGAATAAATTATATTCCACTTATTTATAACGTTATTCCGATGTTATAGCGAAAAGCGTTACGCATTTTACGCGTTAGCCGTGGCAAGATTTGCTGTTTCAGTGATATGAAATTTAAAAAAATGTTTGCTTTTATTAAGTTTTCGAAACGTAACCCCTCTTTTTGTACTCGCTGTTGGTCTCATATAACACGGTGTCCTACAACACAGCAATTTTGTAGGAACCTATCTATCGTATTAAAATCCCCTTGCATCATGGAATAGTTGACTTAAAATACCTTAAACTATGAATAATCTTGGATGCAAAATTCATCGAAAGTCGTTAACGCTGAATCATCCTGATGCTCATGTCTTTCAGTGCTATTTTCACTAGATTCACGCATTCAGTTGATTCAGTCGACAGTGTTTATTGAATGGAGTACTTCAGTTCCTAACTTACGCATTAACCCCGTTCTGCCTTTCAATGAGACGAGCGATTCAAGTTCGCTGCCTCGCTTACCGCAAAATCGCAAAGATACGCCGAATACGCGATCACTTCGCGAAGTATGGTTCACGGTGAGTTGATTTCAATCAACGTACCGAATTCCTCGATAGAGTTTATTCCAGGCCAGGTTTCCAACTTTATGAGCGCTTGAACGTATGGCCCTTCAATTTATGCACACCTCTTATTATTCCATTGCGGACTAAAATATCGCCCGTGTGTAAACCGTTATATAGTATAGAGATATCAAATGTTATTTCGGGAATTCACCGTTCCATGAGAAGAATTATTTAAAGAAATTATTGTTTGGGATTATTTATCGCATAAAAGCATTCTGAATTGTACTGATATATCGAAATGGCATAAGAAATTATAATATTATAAAATTATTATGTTTGTTACATTAAGGTAAATATATTAGCAGGGGTATTGTTAACAAATAATTAAATTGTGATATAATTTACATACGATGGTGCATGAAAATATCAAGTAACGATTCAAGTGGCTGGTATATGATATCTGCTCGCTGAATTGAATAAAACAATGTTTATTGTCGGTAATCATATTCATTATTTTTGCTTCATTTGTTTACTACATATATTATGTAGTATTTATTTACTGTCATTCTACTTATTCATAATAGTCGTTGCTTATGGTTTCAAATGAACGTAATTAACATTTTTAAGATTTTCGTACGAAATCTGTTAAGGGGAACCTTGAATATTTATTACACTTCTTCTATTAAACGGAAAGGGACAGAATTTAAATGCACTGATTGTGAGAAACTTTCCAGAATTTAAACAGCGAATCTTTGCTTCGTTAAATTTAAAGCTATATGAAATTATCTAAATTGTCACGTGTGACAAAAAATTTGAAACTTAGGCGGTTTGCAGAAAAATTCATGTTTAATAGAAGTAATACACAGTGGCGACTCTGTATGGTCCCATCGAGCCTTCAGAATGGGGATGTGAAATTCAGCGTGAAAGCTGCAAGTAGAAAACTTGCGGTGCCAAAGTACTTAAGGATGATTTGTTGGTATATTAAGACCGATGAGAATCCTTTGAAAAAATTATATATTATTCTTATAAGTCTTCTGAAACGCCACAAAAAATTAGAAATGTTTTCACAAGCCCGTTCAAAAGTTATAACATTTTTTAATTACAACAAATTTACACGTACTTAAATGGAAAACATGTTATCAAGACAAGTTAAAGTAAAAAAAATCATTGAAAATACGATTGGAAAAATCCACAAAATTGTAAACTAGTAGATTAAATACCTACGAAGCACATAAGCAATTAACATTTAGTGGTTTCAACATTATTTATGGAGAAAAATAATAAAAATGAGTTGTATTTATGGTATAATTGAATGCAGAGCGTAATTCACAATGAAAACATGGCAACCTCGCAAACAGCTACGGGGAATAAAATTAAACTCGACTATAGCAAATTAAAAATATGCTATAGGCTATGTTACAGCGTGAATTTAAATGTTACTAAAATGCTTCGCAAAGTTGGAGCGATCAAAATCGAATCACTCACAACTACCAACTATCGAAATGTTGCGATGTTGTCACGTTTCATCAGATAAAAATTTAACTTATTTTATTTAATTTACTTAAATAAAATCAAATTTATGATTTTCTGTGGTATATATCTGTTTTCTAATTTTTATTTAAATACATTGAGAAAATTTGTATTAGTGTTTTTTGATGTAAAAAATTTACGAATTTTTTTTTAATAGTTAAATTCAGGGTACAGCCACTATCAAACGTTTTTTTATGATTATGACAAATATTAAAAATTTCATTGAAAAATTAATTAAAATCAAATGAATTTCCATTTTATTACAAATTTGATATTAAAAATAAGCTTGGGAACAAAAGACATTTTGTTAAAATGCCATATTTTAAAAGATATTGAGAGATATTGGTTTAATCAAAATTTCACATTCTCATGTCTCCGATTGTACCTACAAATCATCCTTAAATGGAATCACCATTCCTTTATGGTAGTTCAAGCGCGTACAAACAATTATATGTTTTTCGGTTAAATTGTCCTGATAATATGAATTGTGTCGGTATTGGTCTTGAAAATATTTATAAGGGATAATATAGAATTCCTTTTAACCCCTTGCCTTACAGTGTGACACGGATGACGCAGTGAAGGAAATGGCAAAGCTTGAAGTGTTTCAAAAGCTATTGAGTTGATATGTTAGTCGATCAGGAGAAGATCAAATTATTTTTATACCAGTAATATTGAGTTAAGTTATACGTTAGGTACATCAGAAATCAGTAATATTTTTATATTTCAGCAATTAATTCTGAGTCATTGCGCACCCAATCAGAAATGATATCGTAGGGCTAGGAGTTAACTATAATGAAAGTGGGACTACATAGATGATTAAAAACCAATTAAATTAGTAATGAAGGTAACTGAACTGTACGTAAAAAAATTTGATTGTAGACAATTTATATAATTTTTAAGAATATTATACGAAATTAGTATGAATGACTAAAGGAAAAGACGCGTGGGCTATATTTAAAAATTTTCTACTGCACATAGTTCTTTTCAATGTATTTGTGAATAAGGCGTATATATATGACTATAAAAATGTATGAAAAAATTTGTAATTTTTACTGTGGAAGATAAAACAATAGGAAACTATTTGTAAATTATGGAGGTATCAAATTTCAAGAGGAGAACAAAGAAATTCTAGAAAATAAGTATTTTACTTCAAGCCAACGTCCTTCTTTTTTTAAATGCAAAAAAGAAGAACGGAGTGCGCTGATGTAGTACAGCCATAAGCAAGAAAAAAAAAGAAAGAGCGTCAAGTACCTCTATACGTTAACGCGCAGACATAACTATCGCGAATGGAGACAGTTTTAAAACGTAAAAAATCTTGAAGTCGAGTGTCGACAGTACACTCAAGAAAACGTAGACGGATCTTTGTTTCTAAGGAGCAATTAGGAGAATAGTGGGACCACATGCGATCCAATTTGACGCACAGTATGAAACAGTTATCAAAATCGAATCGAGCACATGTCCACAATTCAATTGTACTATTATAGCTTTACAGTTAACGAGAAATTACATTAATTTTCTACCTAGAAATGAAGCAATTTCATTTTTTATCGCACGATTCTCCCTTCTACATTTCCATTCCTCGTTTCGAATCTCTACCAAAGAAGAATTCCAAAACAGTAAAAATTGCTTTTTTTTAGAAAAATCTCTAGTTAGAGTGAAATATCGCACACTAATTAATATGTAAATTCAACTTTATAAATTTCTATACTGACAAATAAGTTCTTCGTGCACTGCCGAAGAATTAGTAATACAATTTCTATTTTTCAACTTTCTCAAATTGTAGTAAATTTCAATATTATTGCATCCCTCTCTTAGTTTAGTATATAAATTCTTCTTTCATTTTTCAGTAAATTTCCCCCCAGAGGACAACCCCCTTTAAGGGGGCATTACACTTTCTTTCCTTTCGTAAACTTTCATCCTACACATTATGTCATGTCACTGATAAATAATTTATAAACCTACTGTAAAGCTTACTTTTCATTATCCAATCGCAAATGTTTTTAATACCAAAAGAGAAAAATTCTTAAGAGTCGAAGGAATGAAGTAGGCTCGAGCCTGATATCTTAAAAGTTTACATTTAATATAAACTCTGCTAGCGACTGCCGTTGGAGTTCGTTTTGAGCATCTATGCAAGACGAATGCGAAACACTCTTTATTACCATTATTCACTATTGTAGGATCGAGAAAAAGAAACGAGAGGCGCGCGGAAACCCACCCAAGGCAGCAACTCGGCCTGAGTAGCTTAACGTCGACGATAGCCTGGGTCGGCGCGGAACCACTGCGCGAGTGACCTCTCCCTTCTGATAATTCCTTTTCACGTCCTTTTCTCCTAAGTTCTTTATAGGAGGGCTTCTCCGCCCCGATCCTACACTATTGTTACACCTCGCGGAGGGTCTACCGCGTTTTGGCATTCTTTATTATACAATTACAAATACAGCACGAAATCGAACGTCTGTTCTTTACGAAAGCTCGGTAGCGACTTCCTGTCAATAAGATTTCCGTTCGCTAAAGCAACGCGACCGGCCGATCGATGAATCGATTCGATACTCGAATCCAGCGGGTTCGAGGGAACAGCTTCGTCCTGTACGCCAATATGAAGTTGGCGTAACATTATTATTATCATTATTATTATTACTATTATTATCACTATTATATTATGCTACTCAATATTTTTCATTTATTTAAATATATACAGGATGTCCCAGCTAATTTTGGCATCTTGAATATTTCGGTATTGTGGTATGTAGCAAAAAATGTTTCATAGGAATCTTAAATGGTATCGAGTGGGGCATAATTCAGTGTTATTAGTTTTTCCGTAGGTGGACGCGTCAAGGACATATGAGGGTCAACTTTGTTTTTTTTAAATGGAATGAGGTACTTTTTTATGCAACAAGCAATGCGCTAGACATTCTTTATAAAAAAAAGTACTGACCTATGTATGTCGAAAAGCTAATAGTTTAGAAGATATTTCAATTTAAGTAATTCTAAAATTCGTAATTACATTAGCGTTTATTTACAGGTATAGTTCAATATAACAATCATTTGCATCGCAGCATGTTTGAAATCGATGAAGTAAGGACTGGCCTACGTTATTTAATGTATCGGCTGATATTTTGCCACATTCATCGATAATGTGCTGCTTCATATCACTCACTTTAATTGAAACTTTCGCGTTTTATCCTTTAAATAGACCGATAAAAAAACTCGGGCGGCGTTAATTCAGGAGACAGACAGATAAACAGAGCTCACGTCCTAATGCGGCAGGAATGATGCCTTTGTATTTAGATTATTTATATTGAAATATCTCCTTAAGTATTAGCTTTTCGGCATACGTAGGCCAGTACTTTTTGATAAAGAATATCTAGCTGCATCGCTTGATGCATAAAAAAGTACCTCATTCTATTAAAAAAAACAAAGTTGACCTTCACATGTCCTTGACGCGTCCAACTACGGAAAAACTAATGACACCAGATTATGCCCCACTCGATACCATTTAAGTTTCTTGTGAAACATTTTTTGCTACATACCACAATACGGAAATATTCAAGACTTCAAAATTAGCTGGGACACCCTGTATACTCTAGTTTTGTTCTTGTTAATCTGTGCAGTGAATTTATTGACTATTTAATACCCCTTACTGTAATTGAAACGCTTGGGTTTAATGGCTTCTGAAGAGTGATTAAATTGACCAATCGCTACGTCTTTGGCAATTTATATGCATGCAGGTGTGTGTGTGTGTGTATGAGATGCCATGGGTGAGTGCCGATTTGGTTTAGGATCGAGAGAAGTGCGTAAGAAACAGAGAGTGTATGATGTGTGACAGAGGGTATTCAAAAGGGTTTTCAAAGAGCGGAGAAGACAGTCGGAAAAGAGAGTTTGTAGAGTATAGAAATGTGTTATCGTGCTAAGATTATTATTTTGTATTATATATTCTATCATTTTATTATTTTAATTATATTTTTATCATAGAATATGATAGGTGTATCGTTTATCTCATACCTTTGCGTCACCCATTCCTACATACATAAAGTTTGATTACTTATTTCAGTTCAAATCGGACCCGCTGACAATTAATGCACGAATCAGTAGTATCAATCGATCGCTGAGAGCGCTCAGACGTAAGACGATAATTGCTTTCAATTCGCCTCCGGTGAAACATTGCGACCATTAGGTATTCAAAGCAAGCACAGCTCTGATGCTACTTCGTGCATCTCGAAATTAATGTAAGTGTCGAGGAGGTACTCAATCCCTAAACGATAGATTTGCTCATTGAAACAGGACAGCGGCGATATCTCCATGAAGCGATTCTTGAATCTTTCAGTTTCCAATTTCATTTATCACCGTTGGTGTTTCCGAGATGAAATATTCATACATTCAATCGTTGAATGTTACAGTGAAAAACAAGTCTTTCTCAATGGATCGTTAAATAACTAAATGTTACGTTACATTTTAAATAACGCGTTCGATGATTCTATTTCACGTTCGATCGCGAATACCCTGAAATTATTTGTAACAATGGCAATTTCAATTATTGGACGGAAAATATTCTCTGCGTGAAAAGGACAATGTACATGTATAAAATATATTGAATTTCCGCTGAAACTAAATTAAAATATTTTTGTATTTTCATTTTCATTTTCATTTTCATATTATCATGAATAGGATTCTTACTGCTGTTTAACTTCAGACAAAAGTTCTTTGTCATAATGTCCCCTTTGTCGCATCGTGTTTTGTCTTTCGCAAGAGAGATACTTCAAGAACGATTAATTCGAATTCCCCATTGTCAAAAGAATATTTTATTTTCCTACGAAGCTTCATTAAGAACCTAGTTGTTTTGCTGTTCAGTCCATAATGCTATTGTCGTAATTTTCTCCTATAAGAAATCGTAAACCTTCTATTATTTAAGCTGTTCTTACTTTATTTTTAATCTCTCCATCGTGCTAAGCTACTAATCTCTTGGCGGCCGTAGCATCTCCATTTTACTGGGTGTACTTCCTACCTAGAATTTTTTTGGCGGCTGCAACGTAACAATTATAAATGATGTATTAATTATTGCATGCTGGAAACCTCGCAACAGCATCGTAATTAATCAATCGCAATATTTCCATCATTTGTATCGATAGTCCCTGTCATATTATACTAAAATCTTATAGTTCCTACTAACAATTGCAATTGAGAATTTTTTATAATACTCATGCTAACGTTTAATTACAGTGATTATTTCGTATATAAGCTATAGTTTTAGTAGCATAATACATTTTGGATTGGAGTAATTCTTGAAACCTGATCGGAATTCATCCGCATCTCCCTTAATTAGCAGTTAGTACCTTTGATTCTAAAATTCATGAGCAGTCGAAGTCCCAATTGTGGCAAATTTTAGACCATTTTTTTTTTTTACTAACACTGGAACTGTCGGCGTTAAATCTATTACATAACAATATATTAAATAATTACTGTGGAAAAAGAGCGGTCAAGAGATGGAAGAAATGATCGACTCGATAATCTTTGTTTTATAAGATCAACGTAGGATAACTGCTATGCGACTCTCTTATAAAATTGAGGAATTTTTGGAAAAAGTTGAAAGCCAGTCTTTTTCACTTGCTTGGTTAATCGCTGTGTGTATGCCCGAAACATTATAAAAGTTTCGCAGTTGTGATGCAAGTAAATGGAAAAAGCAATAGAAAAAGAGATAGTTCGTGAAAAATTTTGAAATTCTCATATACCTCTGCTAAACTATGTAGGTGTCCCTTGTATTCTGACGTGGTTTATCACTAGTTCAGGTACAAGTGACGCTATTTCACTTGTTTTCTTTTCTTTCGAGAACTTCTCGTGACACGTCGTTCACGGTTTCTCCCCCGTACAGAGAGAAATTCGACGCGATAATGCGGGAAAAGTTGTACACCACGATACCCATAAGTTAAATAAGTGAAAAGCTCAAGTTCCCTCAGGCCTTTCTTCATTTCAGGACTAATATCATAGGGTCTTCCTTTTCACATGATAGAGGTGCGACTAACTTTACCGGATGGTCTAGTTCACTTCGGAGTTTTAATTCGTTTTCCTCGTTTCATTGAAGTCTTTGAGGTGCTCCAAAGTACGATGTAGTTATACATTGCTAGGGTTCTGTGCTTGCTGTCTCAATCGATGGAGTTCCAATCACTAATGCAATAAAACGCCTCTTCCTCTCTTTTTTTTTGCAAAATGTATATCGACATCTACGAACCTTTGAGCGTTCATTATCTACTTATCGACAGCAGCTGTGAAATGCGCCTTGGAGAACTTTAGTAAGGTTCTTGAAAACTCATTTTATTGCATCTTGAAAGAAGGAGAAACGAGCAACGATCGAACGCGAAATACCTGTTAACCTTTTGCGGTCTCATGATAAGGAATGCAGGACGAAACATTTCTTAACTTTATATTTTATGGAACGCATGTTAACACACCTTGCGCGAGAAACGACTAAAGTCGTTTTTCAAGGATTATTGATGGATTATTGTTTTCGATGAGTTTCTCTGATGTTTTTACAATAAAATCGGATAGACATGTGTTGCAAAAATACAAAATGTGCGTTGCAAGAATGAATTCTTATGAATTCGTTTTGCTGACGCGATTACGGCTTATTTGCTTAAAAAGCTCACGACTCACTGCTTAAAAAGCAGTAAAGAACGACCCTCCAGGGAGACTTTCTATGGACATGAGGAAACGTGTATTAGAACCCATCGTGAGAACTGGAAAAAAGAAAAATATTTCACAACAATATCGTGCGTGCTCCGTTAAAAAAATACGCAGTGTAACGCGGTATAAGTGTAAATTTTGTAACGTATCCTTGCACAAAGAAAAGTGCTCTGAACGATATCACACTTTGAAACATTTCTAAATTTTTGATTTTCTTAGTTTTTCATTTCTGACAAGTTATTTTTATGTTTTTTTTAAAGGGAATAAAGAAATTGATTTTTAAAGAGAAACTAAAAGTTTTATGAAAAGAACCTAATTTTTAAAAACTACAGCTATTTTATGCAGAAGGAATTTTGCGTCTGAACTGTAAAAAAACGCCCGCTACACGGCAAGACTTTGGCGGCAAAGTGCCCGCGGAAGATGTGTTAACTATGAAATTTGCAGTGCGTCATTTCGAACGAACTTTAAAGTAAATGTTAATTGATACTTTTTTTAATAATAATTATATTGTACATGCCGTGAGCATCTATCAAAAACAAGTGAAATACGAATAATTGCGATGACAAATATTTTGTGCCATCTGTGTTTACTAAAAATTCGAAAATATACCAGTCATGTTTAATTTATACTTTGGTAAATAGAATGCATGATATACGAGAACGACAATTGAAAGGCAGAAACGATGACCACTAACTTTTGAATAAATACATCCTATCAGTATTTATTAAGTGTATGACTTCTCAATTCAAACTAAATTGTATTATTTTCAAAATATCCTATAACAGATTAATACATCAGTCAAAGTTTTTTCACAGGAATAAGGGTTTACCTTAGAGCTTATAAATATTTACATATAATTCATCGTAATAAATTCAATTTCACATAACTCTTTGCGAAACTTGGTTGAAAGTATTAATAGAAAGTAGTTCCGTATTTATCCAATTAAATCCCATACAGTATCATCAAACGCTCATTTATAATTAATTCAATTAAACGGTAAAACAATATCTCTGAACTATGCAATATATGTATTTCGCAGTCGACATCTATAATACACGGCATGTCTAATTAAATGAGAATTCAGAGATGGATAATTAAAGTCGATGATCCGTGGCTGGAATGTCTGATGGCTCGTGACTGTCCCACCGCAAGCGTCGTGTCGCACTATTCGAAATGCGTAGGATGCATGTACCAATTAGCGGAATAATCTCGTTGTTTAGATCGATTAGGACTACCTGCTGGCGAATCTGGCCGTCCTAACGTGCTTCCCGGTGATAAACTTCAGTCGAATGGGAGTTTCCTAGGGATACGATATCGGTCTCTGTCTTATTCTGTCTGCCTTATTCTACTGACGGTATTAGCGAATAATATCGTCTATTCTCAAGGAGACGCATTCCCGTGCGATAAAATGACAGTGGGGGATTAAATTAAATGCTCGTTTTGCGAAAGTAAGGATGGAAATTTAATACTTGACGAATGGGAGAAAATTGTTGGTAAGATCGATTAAAAGGAAAGCTTTACGTAGCGGATTAATGTGCAATTAAAGAGGATTTAAGTTTGCTATTTAAAGTTTGTTTTATGCGGTTTTAATATATTTATGGCTGGAAGATTGTAGAGCTGGGAGTGTAGTTTTAAACTCGGTAGTTTGTTTCGGTATGATAATCTTCTGAAATAATTCTTGCTTAAAGATGAATAACGATACTTTGAGAAATAATAAATTGTTCGTAGGATATTCATTTATTTTTTCTTAATTTTTAATTCTTATGGGTTTCTTAATTTTTTAGTTTCTAAAATAAAATATTCGATTGAAACCTCATACATAATGGAGTATAATTCAGAAACACAATAAATACAATTAACCCCTTAACTTGTGCGCTCGAGTTAATTCGAGCGTGCCAAACAGGCCAAACTGTGCACACTCGAGATAATTCGAGCGGCGTTGTATTTTATGCTGCTATAATTTTTCACACTCGAGTATAATCGAGAATTGAAAATAACAATGTGAAAGTTAAGTAAAAAAATCGTTTTATTGATATTTATCATTTACATAGGATTGTAAGCTATAACATTTATTTATTCAAGAATAAAATATAGCCTTTTTCCATGGAACAAAAGCGCAGTATATCAAAATTGTCCACCAAAAGTTTTTTTGCCAAGACAATATTGTAAAGTGTGTTTTTTTACATAAAAAAAATTGATTCTTTTTGGCCGTTTTTTTTTCAAAAAATCTGTGCGTTAAGGGGTTAAAATGTTATTATCAATTACACATTTCATTCAAGAAAGAGGCCAATTCTATCTGTAATTAAATGAAGGAACGTTCTTTGAAATATTTAACTCACTTGTAGCAGGAAAAACTATAATTCAGACTATGTAATAGTGCAAACATAATAAAATATGTATTTTTTATACTTTTCGGTTTTCACTACTATGGACATTTCATAGGACAAGTTTTCAAAAGGTGGTGGAGGAGGTTACGAACTCGAGTCTATCAATTGAGAGTCCGATCTTGTACTTCCTTTTCCACAACAGCTCCACAAATATTTTATTACATCGTACTTAGTCAGTATGAATACATGAATATAAACAAATTAACATAAAAGAAACAATGACATTTTACTTCTACTACTCTGGGAATAATATAGATTAGCCTATCGTCAACTCTTTCGTACCAACTTATCATGATAACGATATAACTAACTCTCGATTCCTCCATGAAGTCAAAACTCATCGAATAATACGTTATATTTTGGTCAGTTGTAATTTTCAAAAGTTTCATGTAAATGTACAATTTAATTGTAAGTGCGAATACGATCGAAGCTTACAAATAGCTTTATGTTTTCAGCGCGCGTTCAACTTCGATATACGCGCAGCGTAATCGTGCAGTAGTTATCTCGATACGCGTGACATTCGACGATTATGACAAAATAGCTGTAAAACGGCAGTAGACGAGAAGCGACAGTTTGACCGATGACAGACAGCTTGAACGATACGAAATGGTACTATGAATGCAAATAGCAGAAAAAGTGCCGAGGTTCGATCAATCGATAATATAGTGGGGGAAAGGTCGATGAACCAGGCTTTGAGTTGCGACTAAAGGGAACTAAGTTGCGCGATATATGAATTCCAAATGTAATTCTTGTAGCTTACTTTATCGATAAATGTGTAAGTTCGATTGAAAGCTGTATATCAAATCGCAAGGAAGTATCTTTCATTGACGATATCGTAGAAAAATGTGTGTTAACCTGTCAGCTATGTTTGACGACTATATCCGTCATGGAGAAACGACATTATTTCGTGTCGTGAGGACTATAACCGTCATGTGGGAAAAATAGTTACCATTCGCTATTTAACTACACAAGTGTGTTTGACAACTATATCCGTCATGGAGAAACGACAGTATTTCGTGTCGTGACGACTATATCCGTCATGTGAGAAATTCAGTTATCATTTGCTATTTAACCAGTCATATGTGTTTCGCGACTATATTTTTTATGGAGAAATGACAGTATTTCGTGTCATGAAGACTATATTCGTCACGTGGGAAACGTAGTTACCATTTTCTATTTAACCAGTTAGCCGTGATTGACGAGTATACTCGTCATCGTTCGATTTTCACGACACACATAGGGAGATGCGTACATTCAAAAGAAGTCGTCACAGTTAAGTGGTTAAAATTCAAAATTATGGAACCAACTGGAAAGATAATCCTTCGCGAGAGAGAAACGAAGAAGAAAGTGAACTTATATTTCGAATACGACCAACGCGTTGTACTTTGTTGTTTTTTATTGCCGATAGAGTTACAGATGACGCCTTTTTAAAGGCGACTGAGTGCTTACTGACGGTATGTATGCCTCGTGAGGTCGAGTTTCAGTGTCCCCATTCGCTTTTATTATTCTCGGCGACACCCGGTAAGTGGAGGTCACCAATGCTTCGAACGTCCAAGTAGTAAGACCCGACATAGAGTCAGACTCACGTAGGTTCTGGTTTAAAATTGCGGCATTTATCATCCACCATGTGTTGAGAATATTGCTAATATATAACGACGTATGCGGTTATATGTATGCAGGAAATTCAGGATGAAGCAGAGAGATTTTACTTAAAAATAATATATTCACAAAATAAAAAGTAAATTAATACATATCGTCACGTTCACTTTCACGTTTTCTTACCAACTGCTTCGCCCTCGTGCTTCGCGATTTTTTCTACCTCTCCCGAACTCTCTTTTGTTTCAATCAGCTCTCTCGTTCCTTCAATCAATCGTTTCTCGCTCGCTCATTCATTCAATCATCTCTCTCGCTTACTTCATTTAACCATCTCTCTCTTTCTTTCATTAGTTCTCTTGCAATTAGTACATATCTACACATGCATCCCCACATGTATGTCTTAATACATCTTGTTTGGAGTGTATAAACAGTTATATTTTTAACCAGTTGACTACGGAATTTAAATTTAATAACCCCTCACAGGCTACGGTATTAAAGTGGAGCAATGACGTATATATACGTTAAAGACTAAGCAAATGCTTTTGTTATAAATTTTACGAAAAGAGGAAAGTGAAACGTGGAATTTTTACATATTTAGTAGATAAGGAATAGACAATTTAGTCTTTTGACTACCGCAATAAAACTTTGAATTGACATGTATACACATCGAACGCAGTTAACAGGTCAATAATAATTTATAATTTTAATATAGCTTAGGGGTAATTTCTAAACTCACTAGAGTGAGTGTGCCTTGTTTCGGCTTCTACCTAGCTGTACTTTCGATGAAAGTTGTTCGGGAATAGAAACCAGTACATAATGATGTTTTATATTATTGTATGATCAATATTAGTTACTTAACACTAGAACGACCAAGCAAGGCAAAATGACTTGTTCACATTTTTTTCCAAAAATTCCCTAAGTTTACAGGAGAGTCCTACACTAGAAATTTTAAGTTGATCTTACAAAACACAGATTATCAGACCGATCATATTTTCCACTCCTTGATTCCTCTTCTTCCAAAGTTCTTATTTAATATATTTAAATGTAATAAATTTAACGTCGGTCGTTCTAGTTTTAATGCCTTGGCGTACAATAACGAGTGACTCTTGTCATGCGAGAATTTGAATAGGATATTTTCAAGTTTTGCAAAACGTATGAAATTGAAGATAGCACTGAAACAATACTCGATAATATTTTTCTATAATGTTAATATTATATTAAATTGCATGATATATCAAGAATTACTGGTCAATTTTTATTTTATCAATTTAATTCCGAGTAATTGCATATTCAGTCACGAAAGAAATCGTACGGCAAGGGATTAACTTAATGTGGCTGATTATTGATGGATGTAGGGCCAAGCGCAAGCGAAAAACCGAGCGATGAAAAGAAAAAGATGAGAATGAAAATCGGGCAACGGTAAAGAAAACAATGTGTAAAAAGCAAGGAAGGTGACGATCGAATTGTGAGAGGATTGTGAGAAAAATTGTGTGAGAGTTGTGAAAATCAACCGTTTTATTACTTCATTGTCATTTTTACAATAAAATTCTAGTAAATCGTAGCAAAATCCCACATACATAAAGGATTAAAATTAGAATTTCGATGTTAAAATATTTACAAAGAGAAATGGAATATAAATTATTGTCCTATTGAAATAAGTATTCAAATGTTTTAAAAATGTATAATTCTAATTGTAAGACTTAAACTGCGTGATAAACATAAATAAAATAGTATATTATTAATGTTAGCGTATGTGAACAATTGATTGTAATTATAAAAGGATATCGAATACAGATCAGACAAGATATTCGTAATAATTGCAAACAAAGATGGTAGTTTTAACACGTAATGGAGATTCATTGCAATTATTGTCTTATACTTTTCCCGTTTTGGATTTCATCTTCCGACAACTTAAAAACATTTCAATGTTTTTCAATTAACATGCCAATGTAAATAAATACGGTGAAAATGTTATATTCATAACCGACGAGGTTATATGCATGAATGTATTAAAAGCATATTTAAATTGCGATGCAAATGAAAATGATGGAGCTACAAATTTTCCCCAAGCATAAAGAGCAAATATAAAATCAGCCCTGGACGTTTTGAAGACTCTGGTGTGGTTGCTTTTCGTCTCCTTGCTACTAAAGAAATGAATTTGAGAGAAAAAATTCAAAGGTATAATACGGAAAATATCATTTCCTTTATTCCTTGATATCTGTATTACTGTTGAGTTTACTGTCCGTCGTAATCATAACCCACAGCGTGACACCGTATTTGAAATAGCAAATTTACAAATGGAGCTGTTTAAAACTAGGCTGTAAAAGAGAATTTAATGAAATTTTTAGTTTGCTGCGCGTAGCTTTCTTTAAAAAAGCGATGTAGTAAGACTTGCGTAAGAAAACTCGATTTATACACATTTGCAACTATTAAACAGGCTGATTTGTTGAAGATTGAATAACTATTGATATTTCACTCGGTTTGGCTTTCCTTCTCTGTTTTATTTTCTAATTATGCATAAAATATTTATGTAGTTATCATTTATTAATAAAATATTGTGTTAAGAGAAAGCCTGTCGGATATTTTATTGCTTAATATCTTGCCCATTATACATGATATTTAGGGATTGCAATACCGGGATACCGGGATACCGAATACCGGTATTTTGAGCCATTTGTACAATTTTGTAATACCAGTATTCACAAGTTTAAATACCGTTTTGTCGGTATTTATTAGAAATTTTTTAAATTGTCAAATTTGATCAAGTTTATAGTAAATTTTCTTAAAATTTTTTACCCACAAACCTATACACATTCAGAAGAATTTGATACAGATATTTAAATTAATGATGATAACACTAATGTCGATAGTGAAAAGGAATTGTTTCTTGAACAGAAATTAGAATTAGCGATAGCTAAAAAAATTTCAACAAACTAAAATATAATATAGAAATCAGTTATATCCAACACCATCCGACAAGAAATCGATTTATTTGAAGATGAGGGATATAGAGGTATGTAAATACTTCGAAAAAGTATATCGCGCATTGCTAACAGTACCACCAACTAGCGCAGATGCTGAAAGAGCGTTTTCGACAGCTGGTAATTTTTGCATAAAATTACGTTACAGGCTTAATGACAGTAAAATTGATGCATTATGTTTTTTAATATCACATTTCAAAAATTTCTAAGAGTACCACAGACTGAGTAGTGATATTTACATTTTTTTGTGATTTAAATACATCAGATATTCCTTGTTCCTTTACTTTTCTTGTGATTCTTTATATACTGTTAAAATTTATAAGTTTCAAATGAATTTTTTGTGATATTTACTCTCTCTAATAAAACTGGCAAATAAAACAAAGAAACACCTGTGTTTTCTTTCTATTTCTAAAATTCCTACTACCGGTATTAAAACCGGTATTCCGGTATTAAGATCTAAAAATACCGGATACCGGTATTGAACTTTTGGTCCGACATTGCAATCCCTAATGATATTAACTAAATAAGGATATCAGAAGAAAGGAAACAAAAGAGGGGAATATATTGGCCAATTTAGTCACTGACATGCTACAAAATATAAGTCTAAAGTCAAAGGAATTTCACCTTTAGAAATAAATCTTTTTTTTCCCTTAAAAGAGGGATAATAATCAGAACTGCCTTTATATATATAATGGTAATAGTAAAACGTCATATATATAAAGTTGTTAGCGTCTGTTTATGAGATGCGAAGCAAAAATGTCTTCGGCTGAGCTTATGTTAGTGTTTTACGAATCAAAGTAGGTACATTAGTTTTGACACCGAGATTCATTGCAGCTGATGCTATTTGTACTTTATTTCCATTTATCTCTCTATTTATTCGCGAATGTATATTAATCTCTTGAAATATTGGTCATTTGTATTTACATTCTAACAAAAATATCTTACTACAGTGAAACAAATTATTTTTCTCGAGGAACGGAGATCTGATATCACTTTTTTCAACAAAAAAATATTGCTCTAACTTTTTAGCGTTATTTAATTATCACGGTATTTTTCGTGACATGAAAATATTACGTAAAATTCGACGATGGAAACGTTTATTTCGATATATCCGATTTCACATTTGTTCCCTAATATTCGAAAAATTCAGCTCTTGCATTATCATGGTACATTGTTAAAAAATTGTATTGTCAGAACAATGAAACAGTAACGAAGCACTCCTGTTTGCTTCGGGCATATATATGCACTTGCAATGAAACTACAATATACCGATGATTATAATAATGATATTTTTAGTGTCGGAGAGTTAGAATATTTATGAAACAACGAAGTAGGATTATAAATAAGTTTAAGATAAATGAAGTACAATAAATCATATAGATATATGTATTATATTTATTTCTACCATTGCATAAGTAAAACCACATAGTTTCAAACAATCAAGTTCTATTTTTTGCTTCATTTGCAAATTAAAAGCCGCAGCTTTATAATTTATATCATGCTTCACCGAAACAAAAGGAAATTTATTCAACGGGGTTGAATAAAATTTGAATCGTGAGGTTATAAGGACGAAAGAGATCAATGGTTGGATTCTTATGTAGATAGCTTCGGTCGGAATTTCTCCGATATTTTAAATTGTTTCATGTTATATGGATATGATTGTTATTGTTATTATTATGAACAAAACCTATGACAGACAAAAAGACACAATGATAATGATAATTACATCAAATGGAGCAATACAAAAAACTGTAGGATGTTTTGATTTCAACAAACTTCGTATCTTATTTAAAGAAAGACACTTATTGATATAATGCTTTTATGGGTAATTCTCATGAAATCCCGAAATTCTGTCATTATAAATTGACAAATAATATTGAAATAAATTTGTATTAATTTTCTATGGATTTCGTAGTACTAATATAACTAGATTTTAATTATATAGTGGTCCCCAGAATAAACGTGTTTTATGAGAATTATTATTTCATGTCATGTCTAACAATCTGTTTCGATTCTGACGCACATTCTCTCTATATGTTTGGCTGTTTTTCTTCCAATTTTTTCTCTTTTGCCTTCTTTCTCTGGAACTTATGGCGGATATAGGTTTTACTTGTCCCTTTTTTTTTTTCTTAAGTATTTAAGACTTTCTTCTTCTCGAAGTATTTTATACGTACAGAATCGGATTTAATTTTCTCCCTTCGCTTCCTATCATATTCTTTCTTTTTGAATTTTGCTTCTTCTTCGCTTACCTTCTATTTTCTTGGCATTATTTGACCCTACAACAAGATCGCAACAACAAATTCAAAGCAAGCTGACCCAGTCAAACATCATTCCCTCATAAATCATCATTCCCTCACTACTAATTTATATGAGGGAATGACGGTGAGAGAATGACGAAATAAAGAATAATAAAAAAAACTCGTCACATAACCTTATTTTTAAAAAAGTTCTTTTGCTTAAGTTTATTACTCCCAAGACCCTACTTCTCTATGCAGTTAATAACAGTTAAAGTATATTATCTTTTGTTTTTTTAAGTTGTGAGGGAATGGCGATCAAAAATGTAACGAAACAAAAAAAATAATGATATCTATTTGCAACACAAACTCCAACACGCTCACGTTAAATTCGCCATATTTTTAAATTGATAGTACTAGCAACTTTCAAAAACTAATGGTAGCGTTCATGTTTGATTGAAAATGCATTCACAAATCGATTGTCAGAAAAATGTGAGGGAATGATTTATTTTTATGGGACGCGTGTATATCTTCTTTTTTTTAATCCATTTATTACTTTATAAACCAAATTAAGTTTTTTTTTATTAATCTACTATATTTTTAATTAATCGGTCATACTTGCAAGACTATTATAAGATTTTTTTTTGGTTGTTTGATGATACAAAAGTTATTGAATTGAAGCTTGGAACATAGTGAGGGAATGATTTTAGAGATATTATATAGATGTATTTTTTTTATTTACACATATGGTTCCAAAATGATAAGTGAATCTTTTAGCCACAGTAATGTATATTTCTATTGTATATTTCAAGGAAATATTGGTAACCGTTAAATGTTTGTTAGATTTTTGATAAAACTTTTAGGACAAGAATTTCAGAATTTCGTGAGAATTACCCTTATAATGATTGATGAACTGAACGGGAGAAGAAACTAAGAGCAGACAATCGCGAGCAAGAATGCCGCCGAATAATTGGCGGACGCAACACTATCTTGTGAATTAGTATCTCAAAAGAAATACGTAAATATCACACTATACCTTTCATAAACAGATACAACTCTCAATAACACCATATAAGTCAACTTACAATTAGTAAATATGGATTGTTGATATGATCATGAATTATCTCGAAGATCAACGCGTGTTCAATGATATTCCAGCAATGCAATATACATATCAAACAAATGAGAATAATAATTAATTACGAAAAACCAGCGTAGATAGGGGTCTTAACTAATACACTCTACTTTAAGTCCTCACCTGTGATAAGTTTCTTCAACCTGTTGCAAATATCATCGCCTTGTTCATTTGTAATGTACCTAAAACTGAAAGTTCTCTACAAAGTCACCACTGCAGCAAAACACAAAGTATGCAATAATAATTCTTGACTATGTCCGACGCTTGAAAAAGTGACATTTCTATTCGAAGCTTAACAATATCGCATTCGCAAAGTATCTACTTAAAGAAGTCCCTTCTACTTCTTCCTCTACTGCAATAAAAAACCGTTTATCGAGTAACGTTCAATCGCCAAGTCAGAAGCAGGATCAAGTACCTTACCATAATATCTACCACTGCAGTTCAGGTGGAATAAAAATGTCGAATTCGGTTCCATGATTCCTTTCCACTGAAATGACGAGAGGCAAGCTTAACATCTTTTCTGAATCAGTTGTCAGAAGGGTAAAGCGTGAAAACCGGTGAATATCGCACTTTATCAAAAAATGCCGAGTAGTATGTCCCTTTTACAGAAATTATTCGTTTGTGCGGTGGCCAAGAACGGTGGACCCAGCAAACCCGGGGATCGTATTAATCTTCCACTGCCGATTGCCTGTCCGCAACATTCCCGGAATTGTTCATTCTCTCATTTCTGTTTCTTTCGAGTTTATCGTGAGTTAACGTTCAAAATGTATGGTGCAACTCTTTTTCCGCAATAGATCGAAGTAATTGCACCGATGATCGTGGTTCAGTGTATCGTTATTGTCATTATTTTTTAGCTTTCTCTTCCCTTCGTTGAGTCGGATTTTTTCTCTTTTTGCTAATTCATATTCACTGGTAGTCGACAGAGTTTTCTTTGAATTTAATTTGACACTAAAATTACCAAACTAATGAAAAGATATAACGAATCGATCATTTTTTTCACCTCTTAATTATCCTTTTTTCAAAATACTTTTTTATCATATAAAAGTGTTATAGATTTAACATCGGTAGTTCTAATGCTAAACATTATAATTTCATAATTACTTTGCATGTTTAATTAAAATATCTGTGACGTAAATTATACAAAATTAAATAAACACAAATATTATAAAATTTTCTCGGAATTTTTGTTAATTCACCAAATAACTCCTTTGAGATTATTATGGGATCAGAGTGGTTACAATGTTCTCCTAAACTAACTGACTAATTGAGTGCAATTCAATAAATCTACGTATTTGCATACGCGGCACACGAATCGTATTACCAGATATATACTTGCAGCTAACGATGAAACGATCGTAGCCTAAGGTTGAACGCGAACAATTTTCTTTGAACAGATCAAGTAAAGTCACAATTTTCTTCGAAATACAGCATCTGCAACTTCTGAAATTGCAGATTGCAATATCTCGTCGGTTTGGTTGTACATTTTTTTTTCTGTTTCAATAAAAGTTGTAATAATTACATCATATTGAACGAAACAAGAGTCTAATTCGTCAGAATGAAAATGTAGTGAACCCACCACACAAATATTTACTGTTTTAACAACCAGTTTGCAAAATGGCTAACACGTATTCAGCATATGACATAATTAATAGTTTAGTATACGGTACACTGCAAACCTAAGTGTGTGATCATGTAGGTGAATTTCACATGTCACACATATTTTTAATGTGTGAATGTGGCATGGTGTTTGAAAATCACATAGCTCAATTCGGATAAATATTAATTTCATACACTTCTTGTGTATAATTTAATTCAAACACTTCATTTATGTATGAAATGATTGAATTTTCAATCATTTCACGTTTCAAGAAAGTTAAAATCATTTACATATTAGCGATTCACACACTTCATTCTAAATAATACACTAACAACATTCACACATTAGCAATCTTAATATAGAAAATTGTCAAAAATTATATATTACACTGCAAATCCAAGTGTGTTAAAAGTGGGTTATTTAAATGCACCAAAATGTGTAAGCACACTTCATTAACACGTCTAAACGTGTAAATGCAATTATGTGCATTAAAATAAAACACTTGAAGAAATTAACGTGAAGTTTTAACACATCTAATGCGTTATTTTACACGTTTTATCCAAGTAAATTAATAATGCATTTTTTTTGTATGTTAAATTTAAACATACTTCACTTTTATGCACAAAAGTGTATTAAAATTACACATTTCGTTAGAATTATACGTTTTTATGTGTTAGCCGTTTCTTTTTGATGTATTTACTGACCAGATATTTATCAGTTATTATTAACACTTAAAAGAGTAGAAAAACAATAACTGTAATTTTTGCATTATTGGTTCGCATCATTTGACACGTTAACCAATCATTCTCATCTATAATATATCGAAATATTCTTGAATGTGGTAGGTTGCATATTAATACCGGAGTTCCTGCACTCCTTTAAAATATTGAACAATTATAATAATATTTAATATAATTTTATTCAATTCTATGAATATGTAATTGATTTAACTATAAATATGTAAGAAGGCAGATGAAATGAGTGAGCGAGAAAGTGAATGAATGACAGAGAGAACGAGATGATGACGTGAGAAACAAAAGACAGGGCAGAAGAAACAAAACAGTTGCAAAACAGCAGTGAAGAATGAAACGTGAAAGCGAAAAGACGCCATAACTGTTACTGCTTATTTTTATTAGTTTCTAAGTGTGTGTTATAGTTATTGTTGGTTTTATGTATCTTTTAAATAAATGTTAGTTAATAGCAAGAAGACTGTGGGCACCATCAGAAAAGCAATCTCCTTACATATATATATGTAGGATTGGAATATTTGAACACGCGGCGGTAACATTTGTAAATAGAGTCGTGATTGAACAGTGGTGTGAAGAAGTCGATTTCGTGTCCGAGTTGATCTGATTTGTATTGTGTTTATTGTTCTAATCGTTTAATCGTTTTGTTCTAATAAAATATTCTTCTCACATATATATTTATATTTTAAAATAACCCATTTATGTATTTTAAAAATAACGCACCTACATGCTGAAAAATAATACACATGTACTGTGTTAAATAATAACACACCGCGAAACGTCTAAAAAGTGACTACAAGGAAATAATACGTTTATGTGTTTTAAAATAACACACTTGGATTTGCTGTGTAGCAAGGTTTGAATATTACAAAAGTTCGAATTAATAAGTAAGTAGTATGCAGTTATTATTAAGAAAATAATTTTTAATGGTTAATAAACAGACTTAATTGTCTGTTTGATCTATTTTATGTGTATACAAATACTTATTTACGCTCTTTAAAAATCGCACATTGTGAGTGTGTGATTTGATTCACACATTTCGTAATTCACACATTAAAAACGTATTAAAAGCACACACACGTGATATTTGATTTAATTCACATACTTTTTAGTGTGTAAAAACTGTCTACAACCATTCACACGCGTAAAGTAATTGAAATTCATACACTTGGGTTTGCAGTGTATAATCCTTACAAATGTGTCATTTATTGCAATTGCAACTGATACATTGTGAATAATCATTAATAAAATAGAATATATCATATGTAATACAGAAAAATAAACACTAGATAAAGGCTACTAATACAAGTGAGCGATTACTATGGTGTACGATTCAATAATGTTAAAACAGGGTAGCTTTTCACGAGAATTGCGTCGCATTTAAGTAAAAATCTGATGAAGCTTGAATTGTTCGATTCATGTATACATTAAAAGTCTTATTTACTATAGGCAGAAATAAATTAGAGTGTGGTATTGATTCATTAAACATATGAAATATGATAGAATGAATATTTAACATTAAACAAATGGGACTGGATCAAAATCATTAAATAAATTGTTTGGTCGGTGTCACGAGCTGACAGAAAACGTATTCGTTGATTGGCAGCAATTACTTAAATTACTCACACTGTTTCTATAGCAATGAATGCATTCGCGCAGTAGATTGCCTTTCAATTACCTCTTTTGTAATTAAGTTGATAATGTCGATTCATTTCATTTAGGAATCACAAAGTTTTACGGAAATTACCAGAGATATCACAAAGCAATTTTAATTATTTCGTGAAAGTTTTACGCCAATGAATATTTTACTGTACTTTCATTATCGTTGAATTTTTTAATTGTTATATGTCCAATTATCTGACAGAAACATGTAAAGCATACTATATTACAAATGGTGAATGTATATAATAACTTCATCTACAGCTTTAGAATTCTTTACATTTTTTGCCTACATAAAATCCAATTATTATCAGATAACAATTATTTTACTTTAAACCTTTGACTGAATTTTCATTTAATAATGATAAGCAGTCGAAAGATATTACTTTTCCGTGAAGTGATTTGTGCGACATAGAAATACTAATAGCCCTTACGTAATATGAACTATTTGAATACTCTGGATTCCATAGAATTTATTCTCTATGTATCAGTTGCCGTTCAAATCAGACTAAATAGAGCTTCATATCGATCAATCTGCCAGTAAATTGCATTTCATCGTGTCCATTGGCAATCCATTGAAACCGCATTATTAGTGATCCTAAAAATTCTGTCGATTATGTTCAGAAATGTACATACATCAAAATAGTTCAAATATCCTTGGCTTCGTCGAAATTACTTAATCATTGAATCTATCATTTTTGCTTTACTCGAGAGTGTTCAATTATCAAAAATATTATTTCATTTTGTCAAATATAAATTCATTTTGTCGATTATACCAAATCGAAGGAATAATAATACTCAGAATACATTTTCTACAGCAAGATTTTAATTTTGACACATTTCACTGATATTGATTTTTTTTCACTCAGTAGAACCGTAGAATTACAGAATCATAAAAGTGGAAGCTTAACGAATTGTAACAGAAAAAAGAAATGAGAGCACGGAAAATACTATCGTCCCTAAACGTTAAAAATCGTATCAGTGAACAACGACTAGGTACTGCAGGCGCAATCCCTTTGATTTACGATTCTTGTTAAATAACCGGTTTTTGTAGCCACCTATAAACCCACCGCTTTTATTTTACCCTTTCGTGTCAACATGCACACGAGTTAACGCTGATATGTAAGTTCTAATAAGTCGTATATATGTACAGTCCTGCGTTCCTATAAAGTTATTATTTTTATCGTGTCGCTGATCGTCGTTGTAGAGTAAACGGTCATGGTAACTCGTAATACTGTCTTCAGAGAATTTTTGATCATTGTTCATATGACTTTCGTCGTGTAAATAACTTTGTACCTGAAATTAAAAGTTTGGTTCGATCGTACTTTTTATCTTATTGCCAGTGAAACAAATGAAAGTGTTGTAAATAATATGCTTTTATATTTTTAATATGTAAATTAACCCTTTGCAGTCCTACGTCGAGCAGCACTTGATATAGATTTTCACTTCATTTTATTTTCCAACGATTCAATATCGACTTTCTAATTTTATAATGATTTTATAATATGACATAAATATTTGTCAGAATCTATAGTTATTGCTATCAATAAATAAAAATTAATGATCAACGATAGAAAATATTGGGAAATTAATTTCATTTAACTCACTATCAAATTGACAAAATAACTCTGACCGCAAAGGGTTAACAGCGAATTAATGTCTATATAATTTTTTAAATTAAGATTTGTAAAATTTCAATGAAATTTCTTTTTTTCTGTATTTAGATGTATTGAATTATTACTTTTCTCTATTCGTACCTTCATTTTTTCCATTGGTTCATTCTTGGTGCAGACGATTTGTGTCACATATTTCCATCGGACTGTAACGAGAATTCTTTCATAAATTTTTGAAATTTCACGTCAGTAAAAATTGAATTCTTGCGAGATAGATCGATTCGTGCGTGTTGTAAATGGGGTGATTAATCCTCGTCAGAAACAATTATGATATGAAATTGAATTATCTGCAGTATTTTGTGAAATGTTAAAAGCATGGAATATGCAATTTGCAGAAGCATTAGGTTATGGAAATATTGTAAAGGAATGTGACATAAAATCGATGCAAATTGAGTGATAAATGTCATAATTTTTGATGGATATGTGCAATATATACTTATATACATTCTGACTAGAACATATTGCTCGCGCCACAATTTTATCACCTGCTGACAATTTTTCAGATTATTCTCCTGTAACTTTTCCATCTTTCTGTTTTTGTTCACATTCTTTTTAGAAACTCACGTCAGTATCTCGTAGATATAATCATTTTTTTAGTGGATCTTTTAGACATACGCGAGTCACTCAAATTATGTGCCCTATTTTTCACATTCACATTCAACAAAAATGTCAGTCCCGCGGATAGTTTTCAACTGTTCGGCACCTCTTACAACTCTTCATTTCATCTACTAATCTATCTTTACAACACAGTGTTTTAGTTCATTCTGCCCAAAAAAATATTATTATAAAATATATAAACTTAAATTCATGCATCGTCTATTAAATAATACACAGCAGCACCATTAAAATAACACCATAATTAACGATGCAATAAACCTTACTTTCGTTTCAGCATTCCAGCAGCGTCTTACACTAAATTAACTCCAGCTTCCAAAAGTGCATCGAGGCACTCGCCCCTTTCATCCATTCATTCTCAACTGTAAATTCCATGGAAAATCGTGGAAAATCTTGAATGCCAACAATAAATTAAATTACTGTGAAGTGTTCAAAAGGCTCACACATAAAAATGCTCCTATTCGTCCACTTAAAACTTTGACATATTCCAACCTATCTAATTGTAAGTAACGTACAACAGGAAGAAAGAAACGTTCGGTTGTCTTAAAATTCACGCCACGAAATTTTCACCCCACGGTCTTTTGTCCGTTCCCTTTTTTTTACGGTTCAAAAAGAATTCCAAGGAAGGGACACAGAGGGACTACTTTGAAAAGTCAACAGCGTTGGAATCGCCGGATTAGATAACACCGTTGACTTCCTGAATGCCAAATGCAATATCTTCTACTCGTTTAAAGCGCGCCCTGTCCGAAGATTGGCGGATTTTTAAACGTCAGTCCAATAGATATCGAGTCGTTTAAAATTCTGACCGTCTCACAGACTGATATCCGTATTCTTCGTCCTGCGCGCTGAAAGATCAGTCACGATCCACCGACAAGAAAGTGGAGAAGGCAAACTCTTGCGTTTACTTTGGTCGATTACCAAGTCATTGTTACGATGAAACGTATTCTTGATTTGGTAGAACGGCAAGGATCTGCCGTTGCACTTAGTAAAATTGGTTTAGCGACGGGTCTGGGATGTAATGAGAAGAGGAGCGATAGAAACAAAGTAGTTTAGGAAGTTGGGGAAAGTTGTACTAACAAGATAAAAGACTGGGTAGTTTTATTACCTACGTTTACGAGCATAAAAGTATTTGTATGAAAGACTACATCCGGAACTTATCGCAACTGATGTAATCGGTGTTTCATTTGTTGGTTTCGATCTTTTGCTTGGACGTTTATTCCGTCCGGCATATCATCAAATAGTAGATGAAGTTATGTAAAAAAAGATAGCGAAAGGGAGAAGAGAAAATTGTGTAAATATGGTTTACAGTAGGGTTAAATTAGAATTTTAAGTGCGGGAATAATATTTCAAAATGAGGATTCTATTTGAGCGAATACTCTTCTACTTTGCGTCTACTTTTGTTACTGTTATTCACCGTATGTTTTAAACTGATATAATTCTAAGAGTTGATATACACTGCTTATAGATAGTGGGAAGAAGTAAAAGAAACTACATACCTCGCTGGTATTTTCAGAGAGCATAAATTTAACTTGAAGATATATTTGAGACACTTATGCTTGCACTTCTTCTACCGTAGACCATTAAGGGTGTAAGTCCCCTATATAACGAGCAGATTTATGACTAATTCTATTACGCAAAAGAAGTCCATGGAAATGTAAGAATCTTTGATTCAATCTTGAAATTTCACTTGTTTTTGCTTTTTCTATTCCGATTTATTCAGCCCCCATCTCTGTTTATGGCTATCCATCTTATCCATCTCATTTTCTTTTCCTCGTAATTTAAAATTTCTGTAGGTATCTTTCCTGTATGTTTTATCCCACTTCATCTTCTTAACACACGCTCCATTGTTTCCTCCTGACTTGTACACATCCTAAATCTCTTTTTTCTTGCATTTCTCAAAATCTACCTTTTTAAACTTCATTTTTGCCTCTAAATCTTGTCATAATTTGCCACCTGGTCTTTCCTGTGTTCCTTTGAAATACCTTATTTATATAATTAATTTCTGTTAAAATTCTACGAAAATATAAATAATTCTAAAATATTATTCTAAAATTTCATGATCTAAAATATGGAATTTTTCATTTCGTAAGATTGGTCTTGTATATATCATTTTACAAATGAAAATGCGTTTTTTGTGACTATAATTTTTTCTTTTAATTTTTTAAACTGTCTTATAGAAAGTTGTCTACAATTGTTTTTTATTGAATTGATTTTTAATTTCCAAATAAATTATAAATACTTTGTTTATGTCCAATGGCAATTACAATAATTGGTCACTGGCAAAGCTTTCATTAATCTCCATATACAACTGTACAACAGTAGCGTGTAAATTACTTTAATTAAAATAATATTAATCTAGTACAGGATATACGTTACGTTACACTTTGTATGAATAATGCTGAAATCATAATTGTCAATGCAGTCGCTGGAATTAAAAAATATATCGCCGAATTTTTCTAGTCTACTCGAATAATTTTACTTTTACTTCGATCGAGCGTATCTTGGGACATTAATCTGGCCGTTTCGGCTCATCTATTACTGCGGTGCCATTAGTTGGTTAACCAATCTAATCGATTAGCCAATTTAATTGCCGGCGGGCCTAATCGATATACTGATTTTCATGTGTAACGTGATTTAGAAGACTAACCTGTAGTTGGCAATTAAATTGACTAAGTTGATTAACGTTTCGAATATATTAACGCAATATATAACTGAACTTGTTATCCGTAGTAGTATCAAAAGAGGAATGTTATATTTTGAACATAGCTAAAGTTATCGTATTGCTATATTTCCCAAATGTGAATGCAATCCTAGGACAAACTGTTCATGCAACGAATATAATTTCTTTTGATAAAATAAGAAAACTTTTCATGTTAAAACCACATCTAAATATGTTATATTAAATATCTAAATTCTATCTAAAAATCTATTTCCTCACAATAATAGAGTGCCATCCTTAGAATTATCAACCATTTATAAGTGGAATGAATTTAACAAATTCAACGAAAGAAATTTTTACCAACTTTTCATATGTATTTACATATCCGATCACACTCTGACAAATATCTCATGACAGATGAAATCAATTTTCCAAAGTGCTAAAGTAAACGTACCAGTAGTTGACCGTTTTTTAGAAAACAAAAAAATAAGGTTTGCATACGTTGTGCACTTTCGATGAAAGTGAATTTCAGATGCCACAGTATCTGTCGATTATAATTTGAAACAATTACATGTATTTAAAGTGAAGTATACCTATTAACAGCGAACGTCTGAATTCAATAAGGTAAATAAGTAATGTGCCGTTATATCTCTATTTTCTTAACGTTTCTGTTAAGGAAGTTCGAGCGTAACTAATGACTCAAAATAGTAATTGAATTTTTCTGTAATATCAATTCTTGTAATAGTAATAAAAATTCATTATTTCAATTTATAATAACATATCTAATCCAAAAATTGTTAAATATTATTTATTTAATTAACAAAAGTAACGAAATGACTACGTGACTTTTGACTCATCCGTTTGAATAAGAAGATCTGGCAACAGCGCATTGTTCTTCCTGTGTACTATAGTTAGAGAGCACGGAGAGAGCATTATCAAATTTAAGTGTTTTAGTCCATGAGTGAATGGAAATAATTTACAAAAATGCACAGATTTAACGATCGATTTTGTAAAAAAAATATTGTGAAATGGAGACAAAATGTTATCAAGAGTAACAAAGCTCGGATTGATTGCAGGAACAATAATTGCAAAATCAAAAATTGCAATTATTGTAAAAGAAAAGAAAAAAAATGTATAGGTAATTATTTACATTTTTATTTAATTTGAGGTTATACTCCCGTTTTCATACTGACATCGAATATTTTAGTTTTTAAAAACATAAAAACAGTTGATTTTCTTTATAATATAATTATTGTGATATTATTTTCATTAATTTATAACTTTATATATTTTATTCATTCATTTATTCAAGAACTAAAATTATTCTAATTTGCTTCAAACTACAATTTTTGAACTAAGGTGACAAAGTAAATTTTCTATCTTCGCTCTTTCTCTTTAACTCTTTTTCTATCCTTATACTTTTCTCAGCTGTTCTCGCAGCGTTGCCAAACGTTCAGTAACGTGTACGGCTACCAATAAGCATGAGTAATAAATAAAGTTTACGTTAAATTATCAACGAAACTACATCGGTAAGGTTATATTATTGAAATCTAATTTTATTCTACAATTATTCAAGTTTATTACACATAGTTTTGTTTTCCTTAAAGTTGGGAGGTTAATATCGAAAAAAATCGAAAAAGACGCGAATACAGCTTGTCAGCCATAAGAGCCTGTGTATAAGGACTTAAAAAATGTAATTTTCAACATTTTTTTTCAAAGGAACTAGACGGAGGATCGTTTCAAAATTGTTAGGATATATCAATCGAGTATTTAATTACATGTATACAGAGTTTCAAAGCTTAAAGTTGGAAAAAGTTTTTTTACATTAGATTCGCTCGAACTTCCTTAAGAATGGCTAGACGGTTCAGGTAAAAAATTCATAGATTGTGAAGATTTCGCAAATGAATTATTTACTGTTTAAGACCTCACAACATTTTATAAGTAATATATTCATTGTTTTTATTATTTTAACCTCAAAAAGCAATAATTTTTTAATGGTCAACTTCTGGATATTGGTACTCTACAATTTTCAGAAGTTGACAGACATGGTTAATTACCGACATTACTCATTTAAATTTGTTTACGATTTATAATGTATCAGTTTTACATCTCACTTTATCAGAAATACAAAATGTAAATCGATATATTGTAGTATACTGACAATGAGTTTTAGTCGATGACACGGTCAACTATTAAGTAACTGCATTCGCGGTCCATTATTGATTAATGTCTAATATCTACTCTTTTCTTCTTCTTCTTTTATTATTTAATTGTTAATGACAATTTGTACTGGTAATTGTTAAATTTAAACGATAATAAAGTGATTTTCAGCATTAACCCTAGATCACTAACCTTATTTTTCGACGCTTAACACTAACCTTCGTCTCTTCGACTACGGTGTTTACAAAAGGGGTTAAAGGGTATTATTTAAATAAAATTTAAACATGTTTTTTCTATTATTAAAGATAGGTATTTATTTATTACGACAACGTTAACTAATATAGTATACTTATTAAATCCGTGTCGTCGAATCGACGAAGGTTAGTGATCTAGGGTTAATGCTGCAACCCTGCTTCGAGTATAAGCAGTCAACTACTAACGAAAAAAGGTGGTCAATTACTAGTTTTATCGATCTCAAAAGTGGTCAACTACTGAAGCATTTGCCGAATTTTTATATATATTTCTCAAATTTGTATAACTTATGTTTTTAAAAATTTGGTCTTGGTACATAATCTAGAATGTATAAAGAACGTCTCCAGGCGTCGACTCTCGCAAGTTATTGACAGAATAAACAGTTAACATCGTTTCTATAGAAAATTTCTCCTAACTGGTCAACTACTAGTACCTTTACCTTATTTGCTACCCTTTTTTTAACTTTACAACTCTTCTACTCCCTATTCTCCTCTCTTTCTATTTGTCATATTTGGCTGTTCTCACAACGCTATTCTGAGCGTGTAGTCAGACTTCGATCTACTCTTCATTTTCATTAAAAAATTCAAAGTCAAGAACGTAGTACAGTCCCTAATCCAGTCATGCCTAACCTTTTTGAGAAATGGGTGAAATTTTTTTTGTACACTATTTTTTTAGTACTAGCTCGTAGGTCACTACGTCAGTGAAGTTGCTTGGAAACAGGGAGGGGAGGATGGTTAAAAATTACTTTTTTTTGGTTGTCTGTTAACCAATGACTACTTAATAATATTTTCTTATAACTTCGACATTAGACATATATACTTTATTTCTTTAATATTTTTGACTGTTCTCTCTTTTACGATATAAAAATAAGTTCATAAAATTCAACCCGGGGGGGTATTTAAAAAGCCTGCGTGGGTCAGTGTATGACCGGGCGGTTATAAGTTCGCCACCACTGCCTTAAACGATACTGTTGTATCGAAACGTGTGCAATCTTTTAGTGTAATACTAAATTCGTCGTTATTACGAAGCAGCGTGATTTGCTTGTCGAGAAGTAACCCATGCTTCTCGGGTATTTGCTGAATTTCATGGCCGGAAATTTGACTGACCGTTCAACCAGTTAGTTACCACACACGTTCTGACTCCTGGCAGAGCAAGCGTATCTGAAAACAGTCGGTGGTTAGACCTAGGTTGATCTTTATACCACTGACACACCGCAAACATTTGCCACATTCGCGTCCAACTCATTCGCTAATGTCAGTGACAATTAAGCCGCATCTTCGCAAATTTACTTCCATTCAGTTTACCTACTGTTCTACCGGCCATTATGCGTTTCATACCATTTCTCTTTCTCTTCTCCGTCGATTATACTATGCTTGGGTTAAAGGCGAAAATTTAGCACTTGCGAATCAATTCGAAGAAAAGGATGTTAAGGCAGTTATGGGGTATTGTGTGCAACAGGGGTATAGCATATTGGATTGGTTCGATGCATTCGGTACTTGGAGAAGAAACGGGTGGTCTTAAGTGTACTGGACGAATTTGAATTCTATCTCAAATCAATAAAATTGTACACTAAGTTTAAAAATTTCTTTTGACAGAAATATTTATAATTTCATAACATGTTGTGGATGCTTTTTTAAAAACGGATACTCTTTGTCAAAAGGTTTTATATAAATTTTTATTAACGCATATAATTCCTAATTATATAACACCATTGCAAATGGTTGTATAAAAAAAAAAGCGGAGTGATTTTTCCCATTATACAGCGTAATATCACCATCACTGTACTTCTCTGTCATAAAAATTTAGTATTTCTTACTGCAATGTGTTATTTGAACTTTGAGCACTTATTTAATTAAAAAAAGCAAGAAATTAGATTAGTCTATACAATTAATACTCATTTAACACTATCATAAAAAAAAACAATTCCAAAAGGACAAAAAAAAAGAGTCAAAAGATTGTTCACGACAGAGGCAGAGAAGAATACAAAAGATATTACCTTCTCCTCTAAGTGACCTTTTTTCAAGAGCATTCATCGCGACAGTGTGGAATTGTGGCAGCACGTTGTCATATCCACGGCTTTATCTTCATTATAATTCTTCGCGTCGACGGTTTGCATTGTCCTTGGTATCCTTTACCAGTGACGAAGTTTCCGCGGAAATTGCACGTTCCTGCCTTTGAGTGTTACAGGTGAACTCATTCTCCTTCTTTACATGCACACTCTCGGCGTCGGAAGCGTCTTTTAATTGTAAGATTCGCAAGGACGCTTCGAAGCTACACGATGACGAATGACAACGAGGATGCCTTGTAAAAGGGGTCACATGTTTGGACGTATAGATATATAGATGTATCGTCACATATACGAGAGACGGTATCGTGCCTGTAGCTTCAAGTGTACTTTCATCGCTGCTCGGTGCAACATAAACACGGACCTATCTCGACACGATCCTCCGCATAATCCACGCGAATTTCGTCCACGTTTGCAGTTTTGCATATTTGCATAAGCACGAGGAACCCATGCTCGACATGCAGAGAGTGACGAGGGATGAACAGTCGCGAGTATCAGAAGTAAATGGAGCCTCAAACTTTGTGTGCCCCTGTGTCTTCATGCTGAAGAAATTGCAACATTTGCGGGAAGTATGTGGAAATGCTGCGAACGGTCAAGTTTTAGATGATTTCGTTGTTAAATAGTGAAGGCGAAGCGATAGTGAATATGAATTTGGAACGATTGGAATTTCTAAAGCATCTATTGGAAAAAATTCATTATGACTGAAGTATACTTTTAAAATGATAATACGAGGGCAGTCTGAAAAGTTCTCGGCCTAACAATGAAAGAAAATTATTTTTTACGTGAAATACGTTTTATTTTTCAATAGAATCTCCTGAAACTTCAATACATTTATTCCAACGTTTTTCCAATAATTCCATACCATCATTAAAGTATGATTTCGGAAGGTCTGCAAAATATCCATCCACGGCTGCAATAGCTTCGTCATTTGATGTAAAACGCTTTCCAGCCAGGAATTTTTTCAAGTTTGGAAATAAATAGTCGTCAGAGGGAGCCAAATCTGGTGAATAGGTTGGATGTTCAAGCAATTCGTACTTTAATTCGTTGAATTTTGCCATCGTCAAAACACTTGTGTGAACACGTGCATTGTCTTGATGAAAGATTATTCTTTTCTTCTTTAAATCAGATCTTTTTTCACGAAGTTTTGCATTTAACTGATCCAAAAGGTTAAAATAATATTCAGAGTTAATTGTTTTACCTTTCTGAAGATAATCGATCAACAAAACACCTTTGTAATCCCAAAAAACTGTTGCCATAACTTTTCCTGCTGATGCAACCGTCTTTGCCCTCTTTATGCACTTCCACCGGCTTCAATCCATTGTTTCGACTGTCCTTTCCACAGTGGAAAGTGAAGGCGATGCATCCTTATACACTTTTAACAATTTCGGATGAATTTCTGTTGGCGTGAAACCATCCAAAACAAAGAATTTAATCACTGCGCGATATTCAGTTTTCTCCATTTTATAAAAAATCAATGAGACGTCAATATTCAATAGCTGCTACTACTCGAATGAATTGATAGATCGCAATAAAATTTTACATGTGTTTACATAAAGGATGGAACTTTCCAATACAATTATGGTTTTACAGTTTCTAACGCCCTCTATGTGTCAGGCCGAGAACTTCTCAGACTGCCCTCGTAGTTATGGAAACATCAAATTATAAATATTATTACGCCTCGCGGAAAGTCGTATGAGTTTCGGCATTCTTAGAATTAACATTAACATGTCTTTACCAATTTGAACGTCTGACTCCTTTGACTGTCCGATAGCAACTTCCGGTTAAGAACACTTCCGGTCGCTAAAGCAACTCGACCAACTGATCGATGCAGCGATTCGATCCTCGAATGCTACGGATTCGAGAAAGCAAATTCGTTCGGTACTCCAATTTTACATCAATAACAATATTTTCACAAAGATCATAGCATAAACTTTATAATAATGGGGGATCGGAGATCCTACAATAATGTTGTGACATCAAAGTCGGACGTACTTCGTTTTAACAGCCACTATTGCCGCTCTCGGAATCGTGACGATTTGACCTTGAATGATCGGTTATTCTCGACTAGTTTACCTATAATGGATAATTGGTTAGAATTGTTATATTTATTTTCCAAGTATAATTGAACTGTATATATCTACGCACTGGAAGTTTTCGCCTGTAAAAGGAAAATCATAACGTTTATTCAAGTTATATGCAACATCGTTGAAAATATGTTATAATACCTGTATTCTCAAAGCGAATCGTGTTTTTTCGTTTATTGACGTAGAAAGAAGATTATCGAATTATTTTCATATTATCGTCCCTCCTAATCTTTTCAGATATACAGAAGCGCTTTCATTATTCAGGCTCCCTATTAATCATTTCAGTCCCTCGGCAAGAGTAGGTGAAATGGCCGGTTCACGGCGATGTAGCTGGCGCTTTCTAGCCATCGAATTCTACCTATCGATCGTAAAATGTCCTCCGCCGAAGTGCGGCGTTAAAAGCGTCTTTAAAGCAGAACCGAGTCATCCATTAGAAAGTCCTTATGGCACGCCGCGGCAAGGAGCACCGGAACCCACCTTTGCTTTTATTAAAACTCCAACGTGAGCAAAAGCGCATCCTTCTCTCAACAGAGGAACGATCACGACAAGTCTCTCTTGAAAAATATTGCCTTCGAAAAAAGTATCCAAGGTTGTTAGATCTGTTGACTGATTGATGCAGTACATTTAAAATTATCAAATAAATACGTTGGCATTAAATCTACGGTCGTTAAATCTACAATAGTAGGGGAGGGTGGGGCAAAGTGGGCCCCTTCAGCAAAAAATAGTCATATCTTTATTTTTTTGGGCTCCAAAATTTTAAGGGGCCCACTTTGCCCCACCCTCCCCTATATCTAATATACCCAACTCTTTTGTTTCACGGTAGATACGTTCCTGAGAAAACTGTACAGAAAGAAATTGTGTAAAAAAATGCATACAACATATGGTTTTGGGGATATGTTTCACAAATTTTAAAAATCGTGTAAGATGAAAAAACTTTAAATATTTAGCCCAAAAACCGTGCAAAATAAGTAATAATGAAATCCAATTACATACCTATGAAACAAAAACAATTCATTTTGATTACAAAAAAAAATATTAAAATTAGTGTACAGTGAAAATTCAGTCCATAAGCGCGACGTATAAAAATTTTAATTGAAATTAGGAATAAAAATCAATTTCGCAGCTATTCATCGCTACTTGATAACAAACGTGCACGTTTATTAAGGACTATGTAGAGTCTACATTGTAGACTAAAAATCCTATCATCGGTAGATACGTCAGATATGTCCAGCACAACTTTCACTAACATATGTGTCGGTATAAACCGACCGACTTCTGATCACAGTATTCCCCCAATTGTATTTTGTTGCTGTATACATGTTTCTGTGAGAAAAAAATTTTTTTTTTGAGATTCGTGTTAGAACAAGAAATTCGTTTGAAAAAGTATATTTGTTCTATTTGGTGAACCGTGTTATTCCAAAATCGGGTAAAAAAAGACCGTACAAAAAAAGAGTTAGGTGTATATTAAGTAAGTACTTTGAAGAAAGATGGATCAAACAGCAAAAAATGTGATTAGTTAAGTAATTTGTGTATTATAAGATATTTGTGAAATATTTACTGTACTGTTCCTCTCTTTTGAGAAATACTTAAAAAATATTAGGAACCTGTCAATTTGACGGTTGCCGTAGATCTATTGTTAAAAGAAGAGTATCGAAGGAGGCAAAATTTGTGGATCAATTTGATTGTTTGCAGTCTACGACATAAACGTAGAAAATCGAAATACGAACAGGGTTGAATATGAACAGGGTTCGAAGTTTGAAGAAGAGGCAGATAGTGTTAAGTTTAAAATAAAAATTCCAAATATATATACTGTGGGGATTTCATAAATCCCGCGTATTTAAAAAGATCCGCCATGAGATAATCGACGGACGAAAATACGATCGACGACGAAACGTGGACGGCACAAGGCCGAGAGAACAGTTCGACGGTAGACTAGATCGACAGTAGACGAGATCGACTTTAGACGGTAGTAGAGTAGACGAATAGACGACGTATATAGACGCATAGAGAGACTAGATGAGTAGACGAACAATTAGACGTGACTAGACGGATTTTATAGTATAGTTTATATTTCGTATTATTTTGTGTGTGTGTTTTAGAGAGTAGAGCATTCCTTATATTTTACGTATTTTATAAGTTTCCACTTGTATATATTTTATTTTAAGTATATTGTTACCAATATCCTACAATACCTTTTGACTATAACTTATGCTTGATGGTATGGTACTTTGCACCGCCTACAGCGTTGAGGATAGCAGGAGTTAAATTTTTAAAAGAAACCACTCCCACGGTAGTGCTTTTATCGTGCAAGAACTTAGACAGCCTGAAATAATTACGCGCTGATAACGAACCACTTGAACTTTGTGTAGGTCGACGAGAATGCGTTATGGAAGATTCTAAGGAACGCTATGCTTCTGTTGGTTTTTTTACTAAATGCTAACAGTGTTATGAAATTCATTTAATGTCTTAGGAATGCTCTTAAAGTAATGAAAGCTGTGAGAACTTTTCTCTTTTAGAACATTTTAAGTTTACAATTTAAGGGTATAATTTTGTTTAAAAGTTTGAGATGGTTAAGATACTTTACATTACATATTTCGTTACTTGCCATTGCTAGACACGGTTTAATTTAAGGAAAGCTCTATAGCCAATGGAGAGAGTATTACGGCTGTTGGCATCTACACTCCGGGACAAAAAGATAGCACATCATATAACTTTTCGTATTTGGTACTATAAACTTAACAAAATTAACAGTTTAATATGTTAACAAATTTGGGCATACCTGTACGTATAATGTATTGAATATCATCGACAACATTTACTTCGATAGAATTTTAGGAATGAAAACGTAAAAATTGTGGTTCAGCAGGCGGGGCAAAATGATAGCACACGTAGCAGATTTACACTTTTCAGTTGTACATAAAGTTTTCTATAGCAAGTATTCATTGTAAAGCGAAAATCATAAAGTATGTACTACTTTTCTTTTTGTTTATTTGTTATATTAACATAGTAAAATATTAACAATGGGCCGTGAAAAGAAATTAAATGAATGTGAAATACAAATTATACCGAAGTTAAAGGAAGAACAATATTCAATTACAAAAATATCAAAAATTGTAAATAGGAGCCGAAAAGTTATTATGAACTTATTAAAAAATCCTGAAAATTACGGAAAAAAGAAGAGTTCTGGCCGTCCACAGAGTTTAACTGCTCGCGAAAAACGTAAAATATTGAGAGCAGCATCGAATTCGAAGATGACTGCAAGACAAATCGCAGAAAGTGTTGGTATAAACACTAACGTAAAGAATGTACGTCGTGTTTTACAACAATGCAAGCACTTAGTGAGGAGAAAATTACAGAAGAACCCTTGGCTAAAGAAGGATCATAAAACGTTCCGTTTATAATTTGCCGAAAAGCATATAAATTTGGGGACAAAATGGCGAAGGATCATATTTACTGACGAAAAGAAATTCAATTTGGATGGACCGGACGGCCTTAATTATTACTACCATGATTTAAGAAAACAACAGCTATTTTTAAGCCGTCGTCATATGGGAGGCAGCAGCGTAATGATTTGGGCTAGTATTGGATATCGAGGTAAAACAGAAATAAAATTTATAAAAGGACGAATGAATAGTAAACAATATATTTAAATGATAAATGAACAATTACACATATATTCTGAAAAAATTGACGGAAAAAAATACATTTTTCAACAAGATAATGCCGCAATTCACACGGCGAAAGCAGTAAAAAATACTTTTTCTTAAAAAATATTCGTGTTTTGGATTGGCCATCCAGATCCCCCGATTTCAACATCATCGAAAATTTGTTGGAAACATCTTGCCAGAGCCGTATACCAAAATGACAGACAATTTGAAAATATTAATGATCTAAAACAATGCATTTTGGACGAGTGGGAGAACATGAGCCAGAAAAGTATTAAAATACTGTAGAAATCTATACCAAATAGAATGATTGAAGTTATTAGATGTAAAGGTGGCTCTACAAAATGTTAAGCATTGAATAAGATTGATTAATTGTTTTATATTTCACGGCTTTTGTTAAGTGTGCTATCATTTTGTTCCGCCTGCGAACCACAATATTTACGTTTTCATTCCTAAAATTCTATCGAAGTAAATGTTGTTGATGATATTCAATACATTATACGTACAGGTATGCCCAAATTTGTTAACATATCAAACTGTTCATTTTGTTAAGTTTATAGTATCAAATACGAAAAGTTATACGATGTGCTATCTTTTTGTCCCGGAGTGTATTAGATCGACACTTATGGACAAATACAATAATACGTTACACAACTCAAGATTGCTTATGATTGTAAGTAGCTGTTGGTTACATAAAGTATGAGTTTCATGTTACAACTGATCGATCGAGGCAGTAGTCGATACTTTGCTTTTGGACAAAACTACTTACTGTACAGGGTGTAAAAAAATTAATGGTCATGGTTTTCAGGGGTTCTACACCTCTGGATCGATGGAAATTTGCGAAAAAAACGGCCGCAAAATTCGGGAAAAGGTAGCTAATTTGTTTTATTGGCTTATCGTATTTGTTTTGTTACGTACACAAAATGTCCGAGAGGAACCGTGGGTCAGAAACGAACCGTTCTCTCGCAAATTAACTTTTAATTGGGCCTTCCGTTTAAGAGTTCGCCCGTATGGCAGCCCATACATGGGTGTATTTAGAAGCGCATTTCTAATTCTCATCGATTATTTCTAGTTAATATTATATTTACATGCTGTTGTATTCCACTATATGCGTATATATTCACTTGAAAATCTGCAAGAGAAACCTTTAACAATACCTATTCCTATACTTGTAACCGATGGTTACAAATACAATTAAAATTTCAAGTAAAATTTAAATCGATTTTACGCATACGGAAGCAAGAAACATTGCAACGCATTATGCAGCGTTAGCTACCACTTAGAACTTTGAAGAGACGTAGGGAAGCAGGTAATGCAACAACTATTTTGAAATACATCAATGAACGTACGGCGTACGTATCTAAAGTAGCATCGGTATCTTGATGCTCTTGAAACCAGGTGCTCCGCATATATTTCAGAAGTATCTATCGCATTTATCTGCAATTCACGAGTATGATCATCAATTAATAATCTATTTCTGGTTAGGTGATAAGTACTTCTTCGATTATTCATATTTACACGTAACTATAAACGTTAATCAGTACTACAAAAAGATCATTTTGGATTATTTAATATCTTTATAAATAGTAATGGTACATAAGTATTGTTGTATTCTTGATTACTTGCTAGTAGAAACAGAGTAATTCTTTAAATGGAATATTATCAAAACTCTAAATCAATGTTTAGGGCAATATTCAGTTTAACCGTGCACAACCTTAATTTTCAGCTTGGGCATTGTCTTCGTACAAGGGAACATCCCGAGGTGTAAATCACCGATTTTTATGAAATTTTAGTATGATATAGTCCTCGCGAAAATATTTAACCCGTATTTTTTTTATCGGCAACCGTCCACGTTAAAGGGGTGAAAACCACCATCAAAGTTGGGGTCCTGAAACTTCATTATCGAATATCTCGAAAACTATTAGAGATTCAAAAATTTCGTAGAGAATGAAACTTAAAGCTTTCCGATGTTGAATCCAATGGTATATTCAGTTTTTTTTTTTAATCCATTTATTTAAATAATACACTAAAAAATACTACTTTTTTAATCATTTTGTCAGTTAAATTTCAATCAATTTTCTTGAATATTTGTCTGTCAATACTATACATCGAAACACGAAATACGGATAAATTGAAAATTTGATATTTGTATTGCAAAAAATGTTATTGCATTTTCAATTTTTACGCTTGCGTACTGGTCAAGTTATTCTTCCGTATATACATGTATGACTGCTCTGAAATGTCAGATTTTATTGTCAGTCACTCATATTGCTTTTATATAAATTTAAAAAATGCGATTGATTAATTAATCATTTTTAATAGTTATTGCAATAGTGGTATCATTGTTATTGATATGATAAATATTTTCTACCACCACGAGCATTCTAAAGTAGCTATATAATCAGTTAAAGCAGTTTATGTTTGAAAATTGTAAATATATAAAGCACACCTCCCCAGAATTGTTCAATTTTTCAAGTCTGTCGGCTGTATAGTCACATCGATTCCATGTATGACTATTTCCAACTGTAAATCACCAATTCTTATGAAACTATACTATAATATGGTTTTTGTGGAAATATTAGATACCTACTTTGTTTTATCGGCAATCGTCCATGTTAAAGGGGTAAAAACCGCCCCCACAGTCGGGGTAAAAAAACTAATTTTATTGAATGTCTCCGAAACTATTAGAGATACGAAAATTTTGTACAGTGTGAAAATTAACGCATTTCGGCCACGAATCCAATGATATAAACATTTTTTAAAAGACTCATTTATTTAAATAATATGATAAAAAATACTTTTTTTTCAACTTTGAGGGTGGTTTTTACCCCGTTAACGGGGACGGTTGCCGATAAAAAAAATGCGGGTCAAACATTTTCTCGAGAGCTATATCATACTAAAATTTTATCAAAATCAGTGATTTACACCTCGAGATGTTCCCTTGTTAGTTAAACTTTTGGAATTACATACTCTGTATGGAGTAAATTCTAATGTTGCTCAAGTAAATAATCGTTCAAAATAAATTAATAGAATCCCTTTATATATATATATATATATATATATTAAACACATATATTTACTTATTAAATTATACATATGAATACGAAGTAGGAATTCATTTTTCTTGATTGATATCTCGTGAGAAATGCTAAAGGAGAATTAAAAGCTTACCTACGTACTTAACTGTTTAGCGATAATTGGTGCAACAAAAAAAGGTCACGAAACTGACCGTAAACCAAAGCCACCATTGGCAACGGAAGCCGAGGGTGTACAGCAAATTCAAGTAGAATCAAGGGATTTGTTTTATAAGCACTCAAGAAGTATGAGAGATGGTGCGTCTTTATATGCCCTGGAGAATGTGTAATTTACTTTGTACTCGTAATAATGGTTTCAAAGGCTTCATCTCCTTTGAAACCACGATTCTTTCTACCTTTCCCGCATGGATTTCTTTCTTCATTTTATTATCGGTGAAGCACATTTTTTAACATTTTTTTGCTGCGAAAAATAATATAAGTACGTCAAGAAAGGCAGTCAGCTTTTGATGTAGAATTTTTTTCTTAGGCGATTATTAAAAAGCGACTGTACAATATAATATTGATAACAATGCACACCTTTTTAAATTATTCCGCTCATTAATGATGAAATGTCATGTTTCTGATTAATGATTGGCATTTTAACTTGTTTGGAAGCTTGATATTTCTGAGCGACAGAATTACGAGAAGTATCATTATTTCGCGATGTTATTGCTGCTGTGTAGTTGCAATTTTAATTGCTATGGCCATTTTACATAGCATTAAGTTTTACGAGAAACCCAAATTACTGAGGCTATAATGCACATATTGCGTAGAAAAGGTATCATAAATGTGACAGGGATGAAAGCTTGAGTTCGCTAATTAGGAGTCTTAGCCTTTAATTAGCCATATACATCATATCTCCACCGTATAGTCACTAGAGTTCCCGACTGTGAGATATAATAAAAAGAAATTTGAAAATTGCAAAAGCAGGTGATTGTAAAATCTAACTATCCTACAAATTCCAGATTCTATCCATTTATTAATTTAGAGAGGATTTTATTACATTTTTGGACTAATTTAATTTTCATTTCTTCTAACATAGAGTTCATCAAAGCATTAAATGATTAATGTAAACATGGATACTTTTGCATTATCATCATTGAAAAATTTATCTCATTACGAATACTTTGAATGTTTAAAACTCGATATCCGCAATATTTCACCGCATCTTTCTCACTGGAACGCCGCAGCGCGCGGTTCGATAAAATTCAAAATGTTCTCTCACATTATTTTCACTTCTTTAAATTCTTCTCATAACAAGATTTCTTTCAGGGTTGCACAAATTGCCGAAGATAGTTTCCGTTCTCGGTGCTTTGAAATTACTCGAAAATGAATAGTTGCTTGGCGAGCTTTCTATCTGCCGGTAATTTTCATTTTCCTTCGCCAGGTATTTGAAAGTTCTTATATCGCGGTAGAGGATTTGAGTGTTCGAAGCTTTTCCATTTCCTGGCAAATCCCCGGCACTAACGTGCGCAGTTGTGGAACGACTTAGCTTACGTTTCCAACTTCTCTTGTTCCGTCGCGACTTTCCTCTCCGTACTCGTCATGCTTCTCTTCTTTCATTCACTCGAGATTTCAGCGAAGCCTGTTTGCTTTCTGCTCTCTATATCGTGATGGCAACGTTAGACAAATTCGTTCCAACGAGTCAAGTCACAAAAAAAGATTGCCGTATACGGATTCTACCGTAAATCGTGGATGAAAGAACGCATGATTTACAATTCTCTCTCGCCTTTCGGATTCTATTTCGCGTCACTGAAATGCATCACGATATGGGGAAGCACTTTTCATTTTATGAATCTGTGTCGCTTTTCCGGTGAATCCTGTTCCCTCGGATTGCGAATCACGCGTTCTTTCATCCACGATGTACGGTAGAACCTGGATAAGCCAGTAGTTTGAGACTTGACTTATTTGAGCGGATTTCACGAGTGCCCTGGAACGAAGAGGATTGGTAATTGTTTTGAATATCATTACACGGTTCTGTGTAGCGAGACAGCTATTAACTTTAATAAATAGATCAATTTTTTATCATCTTCACAAAGTAATTGCGTTTTACTTTACTGTGTATTGGTGTAAGAGAAAATAGCTTGCCAAATTTTTTATTTAATCACTGTCTTCTAATCATCAGCTTATTTACATTATGATATTATGGACTTCAGTTTTGTTATTTCTTATTAAATATCCTACCAATTACATTGTGCACCTTTGTTTGTTGTTATTGATAAATAAAGGTGCTACCAATTTAGGAAAGACTAGGATGTGAAGTTATCTGAACTCTATGGAGTCAAGTATAGGTCAGTAACCCTTCCTGCTGTTTGTATAGCCTGACTGACATTTCTTTTCACCCTTTTAGCAGCTTGAATGTTTAACTGTCTACCTACGCTTACCTTACTAGCACTGCAAGCATGCTTCCCCTCAAATATTCATTGACATCGACACTCCCTTTTCACTCTTCAGAATGTAAGTTTATTTTTGCCATTCAATTAACCTGTTTCACTTTAAAAGAACTACATACTTTGCAAATCTTTTCACGCTTTCATACTTTCTTTGGTCACAACTTTACTATTAATCGAAGAGTACACGTGAATGTCAAATTTCCAGATTTTTAATTACAGTCAACCCTCCTATAACGCGACTGATTCGTATCGCGTTACAAAATGGTTGATTGTATATGCTGTTTTTGATCGTTTTGATCGCCTGTGAAGTAAAATATTTATAATGCATATGACAGAATATTATTTGTAAATGATAAATTAGAGATCGATCTTTAATAGCAGAAACGATCTTCAATGGTAGTAACATGTTGCCAAATCGGCCGCATTAATTTTCTCACAATCAGAAATGGAAAATTCAGAATTTTTTTCAATTTCTTTTCTCTTAATATTTGATCTCCATTTTATATATTTTGTATTTCTTCTCAAATTATTGTAAGTCCTTTTATCAGAATTGTGGAACTATAAACTAATGTATTGCCCGCTTCAAGATTATTTTAACCCTTTAGCGTACAACTACATACGGGTGGGACTCGTAGCGAGGAAAATGGAATAGGAAAGTTTGAAGTCTTTCAATAATTATTAAATTGTCAATATCAGGCGGTCACAAAATGGTCTCAGTATTTCTATACTATTAATATTACATTTAGTTACACGAAAAATCAGAAATCAGTGAAAACTTTTGATTTCAGGAATTAATTTTGTATCTTTGCGCGCCTCGTCAGAAAATAAATCGTAGGTTAAGGGGTTAAAGACAGCCTGTGCCGTATCTCTTTCACCCTACTTTAATCTAATTGTGAGTGACAAAATTGGTATTCCATGATTTGCCTTCGGCTTTATGCTCAGTTCGATCGGTTACTGGCTGTCTTTCTAGGACAACCAATTATTCGTATTTTGTCCTGGGTCTGTTCAAGGACCAGTAGGTTTCCACCTCTGCCCACCACGTTGGGTCTTTTTGGAACAAAGCCAAATATGAAATGCATATTCTACTCACCCATAGAATGGAAAAGCGCCCGGAAGCGTATCTTTTCCGAGTTAAACTCACTTTGAACTAACGGCAGAGGCTTTCATTCTTACAAAATTTACTTAGAAAATAATTCATTTCGCATTGGTTCAAATATAAATTGTTACTCATATCTTATGCAGCATCATTTGATTAAAAAACGCTATTGTTATTTCCTATCAATATACAGAAAATAATGACAATATTTTGTAGGAAATAAAATAACAATGAATAATATTTATTTATAATAACAGTAACTTGAAAGAAATCAACACAATTACAACTCAGAATATAAACTACACAATACGACTTTTTGCGACTCTCACTCTCTCACGCTGTCCAAAGGAATCTCTCGGCTCCCAAAATGTCGGTTTATTTATAACATTCGCTCATGGCATACTTTCACATCACTCGCACTCTTGTCATCAGCTGTTTGCCATAGTGATAACCGATCGATAGCTCCAGGGTCATCATCCTTTAAACATCAACGAATCTGATTCCTGGAAGCTTCTCGATGGTTTCACTCATTAATGGCAAACAACTGACACACTACATTCATACCGGCAAGATCCGTTCATTCTCTTTATACATACCATACTTCATACTGTTCATACATACCACAATTTTTTATTCTAAAGTCGACAAACATTGTGATAAAATTCCACCGTGGATAACAATGTTTTGAACGCAGTGAATAAGCTTTTGGTGAAAGGTGATTGTGAGAAGGGGATGAAAAGTTGATTGTAAAAAAACAACTACCGACGAACTGTAATTCAACATGCAAACTATGCAGTTTTATAAAAAATTCACAGAAACCGGCGTAGCTCTGCATTTCAACTCTCAAAGCTTCTCCGTCATTCTATCATTTTTTAAGGTTATACGCCAGCGTTTCTTACAATTAGTTCTCTTTATTTTGCCGAAAGATAAGTTAAATATATTTGAAATGATAGTGTGGATTATTCAATTTTAATAAATCTTATTAAATTGTTGTAAAAACGAAATACACTTATTGCGAAATAGTTCATTTCGATTGAAAAAGTTAAATAAATCGTTAAAAAATAAAGGCTTCCAGATATATGTTAAATGGCAGGTATTTTCGTAACAATTCCACCCTATTCGATTATTCAACTCTGACGAATATTCATGGTTCCTCTCGTCCTTTCTATTTTACTCCCTTTGTCCTCATTCTCTTTCGCTCTCGGCGTATGAAATATCGCAGTATTCCAATCTCGGTGGTACATCAAGATAAAACGTTGAAACATTTCTCTAAACTGTACGCACTTTCATGCTTGCGATAACCATTTAGATATCGGTTTATGCGATTGGATAGAAACCATTATTAATCCTGATATAATTCTTATCTAAATGCATCGAGATATTGCTGGATATTCTCTAATATTTTTAAGACTTTATTTTCTTTTGCAAATTCTATGCACTTAAATTTCATTTATTTGTGCAGCTTTATATATTGTGAAAGATCTGTTTATTTAGTTCATTTATTTATTCGTATGGAGATATCAGTACTACTAACGATTATTATATATCAGAGTGAGATAAAATAGAATTCTGAGATTTATAACAAGTGTAAAATATGTGTATACTAGATTCGATAGAGAAGTGTTATAAGTTTTAGAAATATGAGAAACTTTCATTACTTCTTTCTTGCTTGGTATATTCTTGATATTATTTAGAATTTTTTTTTGTTTTCAATTGTTGTCGAATTATTACATTGATTGTCAATTTTGCATTGAATGTATATTAATAATAAGATTGAATATCCATGTTTATAAATCTTTAAAAAATGCGAGCCGCAAAAGTACCTTTATCGAGGTACATTTACATATTGCATGTTGCATGCAATTAGATATATATGCAGCATTTGTTCAAATACATTTCATTATGCGGAATCATGAAATATAATACAATACAAAACGAAATTTACATAATTCAATATTACGTTCAAACAAAATTCCCGTATGCAGTACGATTGGTATTTGTCAACGTTTATTAATTATTTACTCAGAAATCCACACAATTTGCTTATTGCACGCCTTGTGGTGGATCTTGCTATGCTGTGGACGTTCTGTGATTGCATGTTCCTCGAAACTGGTAGATACAGACATTTTTATCACAAAATAGAATCAACAGATTATACATTCACTTTATGGTGTCTGTGTTTGCACTTAAATATTTAAATAACAATTTATTCTTTAATAACCCGTACACAGTGTGCTTATAGATGCTAATGGTAATTGAAATCACAATATCAAAAATATCTGTCTCATCTGGAAAGATTTTTTCAGGGGAAAGAAATTTACTCAAGAAATAAATAGAAACTTTCGAGTAATATAGAAATAGCCTTCGACATAATAATGCGAAATATTTGAAAGAGAATAATCTTCCACTTGTCCTTGACCCCGTGCCCACGGCGTAATCGGTTCTTGAAAACTTTTCAAATTGATCCGTTTTGGCAAGGTTTCAACAGTGAGATATGGAAATCTAGCATGCAAGATCCACTTTGTAGTGTCCTCGTTTAAAAAAACGAGCGATAAAAATTCATAAGCAATTGTCTGACGTTAGAAATGCAATAAAGAAATTTCGAAGTACGTGGAAACATAATTTCGCAAGCTATACTGAATTATTTCCTTGCATTCTAAAAGTAATTCAATTAATACACACATTTTAAATTTAGTATTAATTCGTCACCTTATGTATTCAACACTAACCTTTCTATTTTAGGGACGCCTATTCGTACCTTAACAAATGTTTTGACCGATTACGAAATAATGATGATACTTTTATGAACGAAACACAGGAAGCTGTGAACTTACAAGGGAACATACTGCTGTCAGAATCACCGATTTTGATGCAATTCACGTATAATATAGTTTTCATCAAAATATTTGAAACGTATTTTTTTTATCGGCAATGATTCATGTTAAGAGGGTGAAAACCGTACCAAAGTTAGGGTCATAAAGTATTGTTAGTACAGGAAAGAAAGGAAAAAACAATCCTTACTTAATAACACAAACTGACATATTATTGCTCTATTGCACCGGTTATTTGATCGCAGCAAGATACGGTTATTGTTAAAGGAACTATTAAGTTCACACAAGAAGAGGGAAATATAGGGTACAGTCGCCAAATATCGCCTCCTTTTTAAAAAAAAATTATAGGAAACAAATACTAAGAAAAAAATAATAAATGAAACGTCAAAGATTAGGGAGAACACATCTTTATTATTTAGAACAATCAACAACTCGTTAACTTTGTTACTATTTCTACAAGAATAGATTTTACAATAAAGTGGAAATTCTAAGAATATATTTTTGGGCACCTAATTACGTCCCGGGGACGATATTGCAATCACAATACCCACTTGAACTTAAATTACATTTTTAACAATTTAGCAATAATGTAATCATTATTATTATTGTATCTAATCAGTCATTAATCATTGGTATAGTTTAAGAAATTTCAATTCTCCCAGCAAACTGCACAAATAACGTCGCCCCGTGGACGATATTAGTCACACATGGGGGGACGATATTAGGAATTTGCTACTTTTATGAATAACATCCATTCAACTAGAAACACATGTCACAACCTAAATGTTTTCGTACCGATTTGAAGCTATGCAATAACAATGTACTTTGTCCAAAAAATCATTTTAGTAACTCAAGCCTATCAATAATTAAACCATTCCGACAATATATTAATCAAAAACTCACCTTGAACAATTTTTTCTTTTTTTAAATATCTTGTCACTGAAACGGCACTTCACCCCGAATTGTTTACAATGGTCGAATGATGTCACTAACTTAAGATTCGGGCTATAAAAACTAAATGGCGCTAGTTAGAAAAGAAGAAACGGACGGGGACGAAATTTGGCGACTGTACCTTACTGATTTTAATTATCAATTCGGATGTTGGTCTTTTGGAGGAATAGTGAATGAAAATAATATTTAGCAGAAAGTGATAATAATAAGAATTATACAGTTTGTGGAATTCCGTTAGAAGAATGTTCATCCCGTAAAAAGAACTGTTTGTCCCATGGAGCTATTCATCGTAAGAAAATTTTTTTAAAGATGATGAGTAGAACAGATCTGTTATGCAAAGACATTATATAACAGATGGAACTAATGGTCATCATTAAATTAATGGAATTCCTCTAACTAGCTTAGAAATACATCAAATCCATAGTAAGATAATCAATTAAACACATGCACGTTCGACGCATTAATGAATTGGGACGCTTATACAACGGGAATCACGTACGTTGTACAACGTACAACAAACAAGGAGGAATATTTAACGTTTTTTTTTTCGGTCTCTATCTATATTAATTTGGTGAAAATGGCTCTCTTTCGATGTAATTTTTCGGAGACTAGGAAGATGTCAATGACCTGCGTTCGGTGTCAGGTCCACTCAAGGACTCTCCTGGGGAGACGAACATAACCGTTTCCACTTTTCTTCTGGTTCGGTTGCCCAGTTCTCCATTTTCTAAAAAAAGATCGGTGACCCAAAGGTCACCTTATGTAACGAAATTTTAATCGAGGAGGCCCAATTAGAAGTTACTTTGCGAGAGGAATTTTGTCTACGTAACAAGACGAATACGCTAAGCCAATAAAAAGAATTTGCTACCCTTTCCCGAATTTTGCAGCCGGTTTTTTGCAAATCTCTATCAATGCAAAGGATCATTAATTTGTTAACACCCTGTACATTAATGATCGCGAAAGTAAAACAAACATTTGCGCCTCAAATTTTGCTATCTTCGCGGTAAAACATTTCATAGGAAATGGCTTTAAAGTGTTAAACATTGTACTGCACACGTTGAATCTGGAATTAGATCAAAAGCAACAAACCTTTAATCCCTTGGCCAACGATTTCTTTTCTGACGGAGCGTGCAAAGAAACACGACAAATTCCCGGAATCAAAAGTTTTCACTGATTTCTGGTATTTCGTATAATTGAATGAAGCATTAATAATAGAAAAATAATGAAATTGTTTCGCGATCAGCTGATATTTTCAATTTAATAGTATCTGAAAGACTTCAAAATTTCCTATGCCATTTTCTTCGCCACCAGTCTCACACGTTGTTGTAGGCTAAGCCTTGGCCGCTAAGGGGTTGATGGAAAGAAAGAGAATTAAACGTATTCAAATTACACGTACTACAATTGTTGGACACTAATGAAAAGCAAATGGTCAGGCTACAGAGGAACATAATTTGCTTCGTCAGATTAACCAAACATACGTACGTTCCAGTTTCTAACAAAAGGGAATTTGGTTTTGAAAGAGGAAAATTGCTTCTCTACGGGAAACTCACTTTAGACTGTTTGGCTCACAAGCCAAAAAATCATGGGAAAGGTAGAGTCCTTTGCGAGTACCTCTGAGGAATTCACGAAATAGGGGGTGCGAACTATGGTAACCAAACACATTTTGTTTCTGTGGCAATCGATTTTCTCCACGAAATGCTATCGCTGGGAATTGAATTTTAAAAGAGAACGTCGCCTGGGAGAAAAATATTTTTAGATAATATAATGTAATACCTCGACCTTAGAGTTATCGTCGAAGACTTCTTTGATCCTCCCGCCACGGAGAACAATTTTAATTATCTACTTCAAAGCAATCGTTGTGTCGGATTATGAACGGGAAGCATCGGTACAAGGTGACGGCCCTGGAACCGCCCGAGAGGGCCCCTGGTATTTTTTGGGACAGTCAGTCTGGTAGTAACGACGACATAAGAAAGCACCGGTGTTATAATTGTTAAAGACAACCTCATTTTTTAGTTTTCAGTAAAGAATTTCTTCCGCAAAACGTGGTGTTATTAACCTAACAAAACACGTTGAGTACTGACAATGAGGCAAAGAAGTTGTGATTCAGAATACTTATTTAAAGAAAATTCAGTCAACAATAATCCCGTGCTCGTATGACCTATCTCTATCATTCTCTTCGATGAATAATTCGATTATAAAACTTTTTTAATCAGAGTCACACTACCACGAAACTTCAATATATGTGTAACGGCGGATTGAGGGATCTGCACTTAAGGTCCGCCAAATAAGAGAACTTATAACTTTTGAGATTTATATACATGAAATGTCGTGACACGTTCGGATAGCGTTCGGGCAGCGATTCGACTTGTAGCGTGGAATAATGAATAATCTGAATGATCTAAGTAGGCAGAGAATACGGGGTTTTAAGATACTTTTGGAGAAGGAGTGGGAGTAGTGATAATGATGGATGCAAGGCGAAGGTTAAAATAAGAAGTAGGATTTCGGACTTGGAACGGTGATTTCTTGGAGGTCTGAATTTGAAGTAGTGAGTCAGAGGTGATGACGGAAGTTAGTCTAGCTGCATACAAAATATTTGCACTTACACAATATTCCTTAGAGTTATCTTGTGAACTAACTGAGCGGAGGGTCGGTACATTACACATGATTCACGTAAATTATCATTTTTCATCACGAACAAATATCCATTATATTGCACAAAAGAAACATACGTAAGTACGTTATTTCTTTCATCGTTCTATGCACGTATACCGACATTCTTTCGTAATATAGGGCGTCCATGCGTCTAAATCGCATTAGGTGTGTGTTTCATATGTGCGCACCGGCTGCGTGTCCTCATTCATCATAAATATTACAAACTCCGGCAGGAGTTATACTATGAAGCGAGAACCATAGCAGAATCAAATGGCACAGGGTAGGGCGAAAACTGATAAAAAGAGTCTCCGAGGAGAGACAAGGACATGTAAAGATAGAATGGATATAAAAAAAACGAAGAAGAATCAGAACTTTTAGGCGACGAATTTAACGAGTAGAGACGAGGTTGAAAGTGACAGACTATCATTTCTTTGCAACGTAATAAATACGTATAGCATGAGTTCCTATTCCCCTGCAGTGATATCGAATTACCATAGATGCTGGATGCTAAGAGATGAAGGGTGAGAACGAGCGAATAGACTAGAGGGAACCTTCCCCCCCAATTCAAACTCGTAATTAATGCCGCGAAGCGAACCCATCGCAAACCCAGCCATCCTTGTTGATATCCGAAGTTACCTACTTTTTACCCTCTCATCTTAATTAAACGCAATTAGTGCTTCTTCCTTTCTTCGTTATATCCATAATCCTAACAGAACTTTTTTCGAGATCAAAGGAGATGAAAAGTTGAGCATTTGGTTGCCGGGAAGAAAAAATATTTTACTTAGGTAAAAAGACTAAATATTTGCACGGCCTACTTGGCATATGAACCGGAAGAATTAGTGCGATTACAATGTACTATCGGTGATTTATTTATTTTAATTTCATTCGAACAAAGATTACGATAAATTAATTTGTTTACTACTTAAATTTGAATTATAGTTAACGGAAGTTTCCCTCATAACTAATTTCCTGGTTAGAAAATTTTCATTTTATTATTGAATAAGACTTTTGCTAGAATTAGATAATTGTTCTTGCGATCTTTAAGCAATTCAACAATACAAACAGCTTGCATAACGTTAAATCCAATAAAAATTGTTGTCATCGATGCAAGCAACGGTCTAAACGTCACAGAATTCAACCATCTATAAAGCGGAAGACAATACACACGTGTAATTGCATGCATGTTTCCGGTATAACACGCTCTATTCCACGTGAGCAGTATTTACTTAACTTGATTGATAAACAGTCCCTTGGTATTCGAAGCTCCGGTACTACTCTCGAGTTTCGATCTGAGAGACCCTCCAGGGATTCGACGAACGTTTACCTCACACGTCACACGACTCTCTTCCTATATACGTACTTTATAAGCTGCTTTTCATCGATACCATTTATATTGTGACTCGTATTTTGTGCTGGATTACTTGCGATACGTCGAAACAGGCTATATCGAGAATATTTTTTCCGATGTATTTATAAAATAAGTGTACTCATGGAGCTTAACCACTTCAATGTGAATGGTGTTAAGATGTTGAACCTTAGAACTTATTTGTTAATAACAACATAGCTGTTTCGGCTTGGAAATTTACGCTGTATGCTGAATTTGAGAATGAATTTTTTTTGAGATTACTTATATTATTTCTAATAATATTAACAAGAAACGTTAAGGTGATACGACACATTTTATAATTTTGGGTTTTAGTCTGAACTGCAAGTTAGTTTTACCCCTGAAAGTATTGCTGATATATTATATTTACGGTTGCTGATTTTACATATATGTAGATTTTTTTATTTGGACAATTACTACTTCACTTTTGTTTATCAGGATAAGCTCGAAGTTGTAACAGCGAGTAATGTGATTCGCAGTTAGGGTCCGCCAAAATGAGAGAACTTATTTTTGGACTTTTATAAATTATATATTAAATAATATTTATGTATATTATATATATTAGGTCATTAACTATGAAATGTCCGATTACCTAAAGCATCAAGTTTGATGCTGGATATCTCCGATATTTCACATCATCCGTCCTTTGTTTTTTTTTTGCATTGAGAAGGTACGTCATCTGGCTTTCAGACACCACTGTTTTATTTTTAATAATCTATCGTATTGTCGTGTGGAGGTTAAATATTGTAAGCCATGGATAGGACAAAAATTCGCGTTATTTTCGAGTATGAGTTCCGTCGTGGAACTAATCCAGCGCAGACAAGTCGAAGTGTTAACGAAGTATTTGGCAAGGATGTCGCTAATGAGCGTACAGTACGTCGATGATTTGAAAAATTCCGACTTGGAGATTTTGATCTTCAAAATGAACCACGCGGTCGACCTGAAAGTAAGGTGGTTAACGATGAACTGAAAGCTGTAGCGGAAGCGAAGCCATCTGAAACGACTTATTTTGATTAATTATGATATGTATTATTATGATATATTTTTATTAATCATGTTACTTTTTGCCCGAGATATAAGAAACCAAACTTTTAGTTTCAAATCGGACGTTTCATACTTAATGATCTAATATATATATTAAATAACGAATGATTTAATGAGGACTTGTGTGAGTCTTCATTTACAATTGAGAATTGGAATTTAGAATTAGAAGAAAACTCTCACAATTAGTTGAACTTGTTATGACTGAATTGAATCTAAGCGTGAATTGTACTGAACTTGTAATTGACTGAATTGAAGAGAATCTGAGGGAATCGGTTACAACTTGGAAATAGTTGAACTTCTTATGAACATGGTGAAAAGAGACGTAGGGTTTTTAAAGGTTTTTGGAGGCGGAGTGGGAGTGGAGATAATAGTGGATGCAAGCCGAAGGTCAAAGTAGGAAGTAGGATTTCGGACTTGGACGATGACTCGGGGATGAGTAAGGAATGGTGACTGTGTTAGGGAGTTGAAAGGTTGAGATGGAAAAATATGATTGTTTGGATTTGAGGCAGTAAGTCAGTGACGATTATGGAATGACGGATGCTGAGCGAGCCGTAGTACAAAATATTCGCTAAATCTATCTTATGTACTAATTGACCGAAGGGTCGGCACATTACAAAGTTTTACTGAACGTTTTAACAAACAGCGAATTTTATTGTTTTCTATTTCTCTGAATTGTGAAATTCAATATGATATTTGTATTTTGTAAGTAATTGTAGAATGTAATATTTCATTAGTTTCATTTTAAAACATTGTAAACGTAATGCACGTATGACCGCAAATTTTAATACTTATTGCACCCTCAATCATGATTACAATAACAACTACTGCGTGGAAGAATCCAGAAAAGTGGAAAAATTAAATTCAACTTTCTTGTAATTTAACAAAACCGTCTTCATTATCGTATTCCATAGTAAAAATCGTTACCTCTCGTCATGGAAAGTTTGCTCAATTACCATAATCCAAATTCCATAAATGCCCAACAAAGTGATATTTGATTTTCGTTAAGCATCGCATAAATTTCGATCGGATTCTTATTTACTTTGAATATTCCCCAGGAAAGTTTACCGGCGACTCTCGAATTGGATTCTACGAAGTTTCTTACCGGCACGTTAAAATTCAATCTTCCCAGCGTAAAGTATATCTCTGCTTTTTGTTTCGCGGGAAGTAATTAAAGCGAGATTTCGCCTACCACCCTGCGACACAGGAGTAGGGATGAACGAGGGACGGGGATGGAAGGCAGAAATTCGGTTTAACCGTCGTTCTGTACGGGTCTGAACGTCGTAACAAAAAGGGATAAAAACTACCCCCTCGTGCATTTTCCTCGCGGTTTTTTTTCAAACTTTCTGCTTCGCCTCGGCGTCATTTTGTACTTGCGGCTCGCCACGATATTCCCACATATTACGCCTCTGTCAAATAATGCCGCCATCGAAGGCGAATTTATATCACGCGCCCTTCCAATTTTCGTCCGACATGCGATAAAGCACACCGACCCTTGCCGGACGTAACTCACTTTCTCGCCAATCACGTGGCTGAACCTTTGCACACCTTTTCCCGGTTTCGACTGAAAGCGGCAACCATGGGAATCGGAGAGAAATAATGAATTTTCCTGACGACTGCTAGCGAATACATTTTTGTATCGTATGACGTTAAAGATCGTTCGAGGATAGAGAAGATATTTAATAATAGCGATATTTCAATTTCTCCATTGAATTTCATTCATAGACAAGAAATAACTCGAAAACGTAGCGTTCTGTAATAAATACACATTTAGTTTATGATGAAATATAATCACACTAATGAAATGCAATCAAGGATACTTAATGTGAAACATTATTTCACGCATATAACATATGTTACCATGGTTAATGATTGAATAATAACATCGTATAGCATTATTCTTTTTATATTTAGTAAATTTTACGTTTCGATTAAATATCCTTGATTCGACGATCTAAAGATTTTAACATTTAGATTAATTTTACTGAAAAATAGCGTGTTAAGAACGGCCAACATTCTAGGGACACTTTATACTCATTAGCCCCCACGATATAAACCAGATGTTGTCCCAAAAGTGGCTTGTAGGGTCGTGGTTTCCCCTGGTTAGATAAATCAAGACTGCGACTACGTGCTGAGTTGTAATAATGTAATTTGCCTGATGTGTGAAACGACTATTAATTCTTAATTAACTACTAACGTGAAATATTACTTAGTAAAATAAATGAAATATTCTTTTTTACCATCGAATGTGTACCGTACGAAGGAAAATAAGGGTTGAAGTTGAAAAGTTGGAATTTCTTCTTTGCCAATATACTTTCCTCCGTTTGACAATTGATACTCTCGTCGAGTCCCGTGTGATTACATGAAGGTAAGTGCATTTCAAAGTCGACGTGATCGCGATACTTCGTGGAAATTGAACGAGCAACGCTCCTGTAACTGGAAGCGGTCGGTAACGCAAAGGGAGTGTTTCAGCCAACTAAATTGGTGTGAGAATATGGGTTTGCCTCTTTAATCAATATCTGTATGCTTCGGCAAGCGGAATCTAATTTACGTTGAATCAAGCATTATATCCTGAATACTTCCTAAACTCACAACGTGTAATGGGTTTGTCTCGAGGACCTGCATAAAATAACAATTTTTTAGCCCATGGAATTGCAGTTCTACTGCGTGTATGGAATAGTAAATGCAATGTGAAATAATCTGAATAAGTGTTATTACGTAATGATTTCTGGTTTACAAACTAAGTGGTAGTTACGAGGAATTCATGGCTCCTTTCAAGGATTTCTTTGTCTTCAAAGAAAATCTTGGAAAGACGTCGTTAACCGATAGATACAAAGTCTAATGAATTTTTGTAAGATTGTAGAGTGATGTCGGATACGAAAAACATTATTTTGTTGTCTGTACAATTTATGAGAGATAAAATTTATTTTCGGTTTAAAACTTCATTCTCACGAAATGACTTAATTGCTTAAGTGCTAAACTTTCCTTTACGCAGATCTTCCATCCTTATTATACAATGAACTTTTTATTAATTATGCGAATACTCCAATCCTTGGGGGGAATATAATAAAAAATAATAGACACTCGCCCGCGCAACGTATGAGAAGAAAAAAAATAGTTTCACAGCTCTTGGACTGTAATTGTCGACGATGAATTATAAAAATTCCCAACTTAGCAGCTTACCAACTCCATCGAACAGTTTAAAGTTTCTGATTATTTTCGTGTACTATTTTGACGCATATAAAAATGAATGAAATTTACAATATTATAATCTTATAAAATACAAGACTATCATCACATCCTTCTTCAACCCTATTGATCATTGTATATTTAATTCCGATTGAGCAAACTGTTGAAAAGCACACGAAACACAACGGGTTGTCTCCCTGTGAACAGTTTTAATCCTATCATTGAACGAAGTTGTCGAGAACAAAGGAGCTGTCCAGAGTGTCTGACCTTGCGATCCTTCTAGACAGACTTCCTGAACTATTTGGAAGAGGGCTCTAACCTCAACGAGACCACTGACGCTTTCCTGCTCCTGTCGTCGTCCTGCGATTACTGCGACCGGCATTATCCTTCATGAAGTACACCCGCTACTCAGTTGAAATGCAACTGAAGCGGCAGAGAGCCATTCGGTTGCTCTTGAATGTTAGACTTCTTGCAGAAGAAGCTCTATTTTACCTCTTATCTATCAGAGACAACTGTACAGGGTGTAACAAAATTAATGATCATGGTTTTCAGGGGTTATTCTACACCTCTGGATCGATGGAGATTTGCGAAAAAAAACGACCGAAAAATTCGGAAAAGGGTAGCAAATTTTTTTTAATTGGCTCATCGTATTCGTCTTGTTATGTAGGTAAAATATCTGAGAGGAATCATGGGTTAGAAATGAACGGTTCTCATGCAAATTAGCTTCTAATTGTGTCTTCGCGATTGAATTTTAGTTGAGTAAGTCAAGCTTCCAGGTCTCCTATCTTTCGGAAAGAAACACAAGAGATATCCTTACTAGTGGTATATAAAATTAGAAAATGCGGGACTGCGTACTAAACTAGTAAGGAGAGCGCGTGTGGTTTTTAAGATACATAGTAAAATACCCACAAATTATGGTCCATTTTGAACACCACTTTTCCTTTGAGCCTTGTTTAATCCCTTGCAGTACCATTTCGTCTGTGACTGAATGCATAATTACTTATAATTAATTGCTGAAATAACAATCTATTCCAGATTTTTGATGCAGCATATAACTTACCATAATATTAACCCGTTGCCGCACACTTTTAATTTGACGAAAGTGCTCAGAAACACACACGAAAATATTTCGAACTTTTAAAGCATGAAAAATCGCACAAAAAGAACAATTGATATGTTATCTGGAATGTTACATCTTTTTCTCGGTGTATTACTGAGTAATTAACAAATAAATACATTAGTACAAAAATGTGCAGGACGGCTATTTAGCCGTCATTTGCGGCAACGTGTTAAATAGCAGAGAAATGACTTGATCGTATCCGAAGTCACTGATATTTTTAATTTCACTAGTTTTGAAAACTTCTAAATTGTCTATTCCATTTATCGCGACACGAATGTCACTCGTTATTGTACGGCAGGGGGTTAAACATGTTTAAACATTTATAACATCAAAATAATATGCAGCATTGTATTCGGGAGGGTTTCTAGAATCAATTTGTACGAAAAATTAGACGTCCAGGAGATGATATTGTTATTCGATATCAGAGGATATTCATGGTTCCTCTCATTATCAGACATGTTACATACACTGCCGCTCAAAAGTATGTGGACACTTCCTTAACTCTCATAACTACCTGAAAAAAGTTTCGATATCTTTGGTAAAATTGATTATCTTCTGGCACTTCTGTTTGTACAGTGTAGGAGAACATGTTTTAACTCCTTAGCTTACAATGACGCCTCAGAGGCGTCGTAAATCTATCGGGCCAAACATGAATAAGACGCCTCAGAGGCGTCGCACAGTGGTCGATTTCGCCGAAATCCTGGCCAAAACCCCAAGGAGTTTTTCAATTTAGCTGAAAATTGGTATATTACTATTATTTCGGTCGCTGATTAAGAATCCGAACTCAGAATTTTCAAAAACAAAATGGCGGCTCTAATATGGCGGGTGCGAGTATCGAAAAATTGTCGGATCGGCATGAAAATCAGTAGTCTTATGTTTTTCCGGTCGCTGATTAAGAATCCAAACTCAGAATTTTCAAAAACAAAATGGCGGCTCTACTATGGCGGGTGCGAGTATCGAAAAATTGTCGGATCGGCACGAAAATCAGTAGTCTTATGTTTTTCCGGTCGCTGATTAAGAATCCAAACTCAGAATTTTCAAAAACAAAATGGCTGCTTAATATGGCGGGTGCGAGTATCGAAAAATTCTCGGATCGGCACGAAAATCAGTAGTCTTATGTTTTTCCGGTCGCTGATTAAGAATCCGAACACAGAATTTCCAAAAACAAAATGGCGGCTCTAATATGGCAGGTGCGAGTATCGAAAAATTGTCGGATCGGCACGAAAATCAGTAGTCTTATGATAGCCCGGCCCTATGTCATAAATGCACTTCCCCGAGCATGACGCGCGCGACAAACAAATAACAATAACTCGAAGAATCGCAAAAAGTCGCAAGAAAACTCAACAAGATTTTCTTCGGGAAGCTTCAAAGTTTAATTTAAAAAAAAAATTAGCTTGGATGGTTTTGGAATTCACAACTATTTCACTAGCAGAAAGAAAAAAATATATAGGATTTACATTCTGTGCCATCACAGTTGTAAAATATTAAATAAAAAAATGAAACCAAGATATTTATAAATTAAAAGTATAATAAATAGCTACCAATACTGAAAAAGTGGATCAAACTTTAATTTCACATTGAAAACGTATTCTCAATTTCGACGTGAAAACGTTACATTATTTAAGTGCCAACTTTGACATTGCATATCTCTAAGAGTATTGTTCAATAAAAATTTTTATTAATGGAAAACAATGCTCTGATGTGTTACAAATCAAACGCAATTGCTAAATTTTGAAAATTCTAAAAAAAAATTTGGGGGTTTTGGCCAGGATTTCGGCGAAATCGACCACTGTGCGTCGTAAGGCTACCGGGCCCGACATGAATAAGACGCGTCAGAAGCGTCGTAAGGCTACCGGGCCCAAAATGAATAAGACGCCTCAGAGTCGTCGTCAGTCTACCTGGTGAAACGTAAACAAGACGTCTCAGTTTGGTGGGGCGGCCGTCACAAATATAAGCAAAGATCACAGAGGCATTCCAGAGGCGGGACATTCAGTTACTTCTCATTCGCATTCGACTTTACATCGTATGTAAGAGATATTATAAAATCCCCCATTATAATATGTTCAAAAAGAAAAATGAGAATTGATGACAATGATAACATCGATACCAATGATTTCACGACCTGTTTAGATAGTAGTAGTGACAGTGGTAGTGACATTGTACGTATCGTACGAAAAACCACTAAGCAACTGGTGTCTACTAATCGTAATTATTTATCAAACATCTTGCAAAGTTAATTGTACCGCGCACGTGTATATACAAATCATAGGAAGTTTGCGATTTGTACAGTTTCGAACGCTCAGCCAAGCTGTGTATGTCCCTGCGCGCGACCGACCTTTTTATCGCTTTTGGCCCGCACAGTTGGAAATTAAATCGTAAGGCAATGGGTTAATAATAATTTATTAAATATCTCACCGGAAATGATAACAGATAATTATATCTTCTTTTCGTCTACATATACACCGCGTGATTTTATGACCTCGTTTACTAATCGTGGCATCCTGGCTATTAATCGTTTAATTATTTCAGTGCCAATCATATTTATAGATGTTTATCTTATTCTAGAGAAGGCAAGAGAACTCGCTTTAGCAATGCAGTCCCTGGAAACTGCTAGAGAAAAACCTCAAAAACTCTATGCATACAGTGCAATATAATGCAGCTTTCCTCCCACCGGATAGATTTTTTTATTTAAAAGAATTGAATAACAGTATTTGTAATTTAGTACTATTGGAATACATTACATATATATTCGTAAAAGAATTTAGCAACAAAAATTGATTAATAACAGAAATATACCTTATCTATTAGAAATTTCTTAAAGGTGGTGAGTGTCTACATACTTTTGAGCGGTAGTGTACATAACAAGTCAAATGCAATGAGACAATAACAAAATTTATTACCCTTTCGCGACTTCTGCTGCAGGATTCTTTCTGAAAGCCATTACAACTACTTTAGAAACACCCTGTATCTAACCCATTGACCTATCGCAGGCAGCTATTTCCGTTTACAGACATATCAAGGTTTTACTTTTTTTTTTATCTAGAAAAGCATTCATTTTCTCTATATTGAATCCTATACACAGTATTCAAATATCCATCGGTAAAAATTTCAAATATACAAATACATGTACACACAAATCTCGACCCATTGTTCCGGTATGAATAAAGCCTTGACAAAAGCTTTGTCGTCCTACAATTCGTCTTCCGATTTGTTCAGACGTATTGAACCCAGCCTCGACAGAGACTCGAGAATTTTTGGTACCTCGGAAGTGACATAATACGAGACTGCTTCCGACATCGATCCACCATACAGTTTAATAATAGAGCAACGTTACCATCGATCTCGTGAACAGTGTGCTACTGACAGCCAACTGTATAGGATCCTCGAGACGAATGAGAGAAAAAGAAATGACAATAAAAATAATAAAATAAAGGAAGAAGCTGGCACGGCCGGATAACCGTGTCGGTAATAAATCTGTCAACATAGTAAAATATGCATCCGGGAAAAGCGGGCGTCCCGCGCAATCAGGCAGCCTCGCTCGAACAAATGTATCCCACCAGCCGAGTGTCGGTCGTTATCGGAAAATAGTTTTGCGGCTTCAACCTGCGCTTGGCTGGCTACACACTCAGGGTTTCCTCTAAGATTTCCCGTCTGATCTCACCGGCGATGGAACTTGCCGGATCTCGACGGGAAAACACGTAATCTTACGATGCCGAAACTTTTGAGTAGCGACGAGATTATGATCGGTGTGGGATTTTGTCTGGTCGATTCTTCGTGTCGACGTTCCTCTTTTTAACACTGGAACTACCAAGAAAGTCAAAATGACTGGTTCCCAATTCCTTCAAAAAATTCTCGAAGTTTATAGAAGATTCATGGAGCATGCATTCTACGTTGACCTCATAAAACACAGTTCACCCTATCTATGACTGTTTCCATCACTTATTTCCTCTTTCTTCAAAGTACTTATTGAATATATTGAAATATAAGAAATTCAACGCCGGTAATACTTGTGTTAAGTGTACTATCTTCTTTATATCGTCGAAGCCTTCGTACAGTTTTTCCCAGAATTCGTAAGTGTTACGATATTGATTACAAAAATAGTGGGCATTTTATAAATGAACGAATAAAACACTCAATAAGGATTTTGTGGTATATCTTTTACATTATTTTTCTAAATACGACTGAAAGTGTCGATTGATAATGAAATCGTTGATATTTATTAATACAGTGATTTGTTGCTTGTGAAAATCAAAATGCTGACTTTCTTTAAAATGGAACAATTCTTACTGAAATAATTACACGGATTAGATAATCCATCATTTTTTTGAAATCGTAGAATTAGTATGTAAGGTAAAGGTACCAGTAGTTGACACTTTAAGGAAGTTTTTTCTTATTTGTTTTCATAACTCAGGCTATGTTCACTTTATGGAAAATTTATGATTAGTAGTTGCTGCACAATTTATTCTTCTATTATATTACGACAAGTATTCGTTCTTGCTGACGGTCGTAATTTTTCTTCCTTTTTTTTTCTAAGAGTAAAATTTGATTCAATAGTTGACACCCAGCGAAAACGAAAGATTTAGTAGTTGACATCCTTTAGTTTCAGTAGTTGACACAGGGAGGAAAACCAATTAATGAACTATCCTTTGTAGTATATGTATACAGGAATTTATTGAATGTTTAAAAAAGATTATTCTTGAGTAACTTTACAAAAAAAAAAATATTTAATAGTTAGAAGTTACTTCCTTAAAAAATCTAACTTATTGTTAGTTCGGTAACTGAATACATATTTCTGGTTCTGTTCATTTTAATGGTTTCGTTGATACGAAATACTACTTTCCGGCCACTTTGCCAATGCTGAAATCTCTTACAGAGCAACTTTTTTTCGTAAGGAAATACAACATATTTCCCTATGTCAACTACTGAATAATAGACAATTACAAGTTCCAATAGTTGACACACGGGGAATTTCGGCAATTTAGCATTCTTTGTTGCAAATTTTAATACATAAACTCTTTTTTATGATTCGAACAACATAAACGAATGCCTCTTTATCCGCAATGATTAAATATTACAAACTTACAAGACTTAGATTTCAACCAAGTCCTTAGCGATTCACATAAGAAAACGCCCAAATATCGTAAGAGTCGAGCACGGGTTTGATTAACTGGTTGGTATGACACTTCTCAACGGTGGATTATGAGCAATAGTTCGCAATTAAGCCGGTGAAAGACGATACTATACAAACTGATAAGATTTAATGTTTTCCAACTTGTGGTTTCCTGATTTATTTACATTTTTTGAAGAAGTGTCAACTACTGGTACTTTTACCTTAGAATGATTTATACATCCTACAACAAAATAGTATTTATATAGAGATAAAATTAAATTAAATTTTTGATTACAGTATACAGGTGCCTAAACATTTGTATGTTTATTAAGGCATAGCTATACCACTGGAGATAATTAATGATAATTATATGAAAATTCAATTGGGAAAAAATTCAATAAGAATGTCCCTGTTCTTTTTTAGAACGTCAACAACTGATGCACCGTGTGCATTATCTCGCGCATCTGTTTTATCCGTCTGTTGAGCTCTGACTCAGGATTTCGATTAGAAGTTTTACTGCACGATGATCGGGAGGGAAGTTTTACTTTGTTTTTCGAGTGATTTTCAATAGGGGACAGATTGCGAATCGTGCTATCTCATTGTACTGAACGGCAGCCAAGAACTGCCCACTTGAAACGAAAGAAGTGAAAAGCGAGCGTATAAGAGGCAAAAAGCGAGGCAAAAAGAATGGAGCGTACTATTTGAATTGGTGTTCGCACGAAAGCTTCTTTGTGTCTTCCCTCTTCTCTTTACGAGTTGTTGCATATATTTTACGAAATTTATACGAACAGTTTTTTAAAACCTCACTTAGTCATTCATCTAATTTATTAATATATTTCGTGTTAAACTAATTCTGAATTAATGCATTTAATACAAATGATTGATAATGCTGCTTATAATACTTTTGCATGCTTTTGTTCTTCAGTATTGTTTGACGTTGGGAAACAAATGAAAGCACAGGCTATATTTTCCTGTGATTCGACTTTTATTGAATAAATTCTTTTGTCATTTACATTCTTTATTAATTAAAGTTCTACTGAAATATTAATCACTATGCGGCGTAATTACATTTGTTTTCGAACAATAATATATTTTCCTATAATTCAGAATTCACTTTGTTTACCAGCAGATATTCCATACCGACAATAAAAATCATGTTACACTCACGCTTTGATGCTGGGAATTAATAAGAGAGAAATGTTCGTGTCAAAAATAATGAAAGCAATTTTAAAAAATTAGCACGAAAAAATATAAGCTTTGGGTTTTATTGCTGGCTTGTTCTCTTCAGACATTGCGACGGCTGTTCCTTGTTTATATAATCTTCACAGAATTAAGTTTTATTTTTTACTTTAACCCTTTGCGGACGGAGGCATTTTTGAATATCGAGAAACAATCAATTATTTACCGATGAAAAAATACTTTTTCATCGGAAAGACAGTCTGTTCATATATACAAGTTGAAATTTACTCTTTGTAAAATAATATTTCAACGATTGTATTTTAATTTTTCAACTCTAAGCGTTTATATGTGCACCGACAAACTATAACCAATTTTTTTCTCAGGGCGGATATATTCGCCCGTCGTCCGCAAAGGGTTAAATTTCACTTATCAGAATCTAATTTGAATAAGAAATCTTCTTGTGTGATAATTTGCTTAAGTACAAAAACTGGTATATACGTTTATTAAAAGTAATATAATTGTGATTTCACTTTCTTTTCTTCTTATTTTATTTTAGCCTTCGTCGGTGCCATAGTTGTAATTAAATCACAGATATAAAATAGAAAATTTGATAAATTTTAAAAACGTTGTTTGTAATATTAATGTGTTACAATATGTTTGTAAATATCGTTTATTTGACATTATAGAAATATAAAACATCAATCTTGGGCTTTTTCATTGGATGAGTAATAACTCCCAAATATTGGTAATACACCTCGTATATTAAATAAAAGAATTTTTGTCAATAGAGATTTATTGATTTCCGGTTCTCACGCTCAGAAATTGTTTTTATCTGAAAATGTATTAGTATCGATTTATTTTGCAAGTCTAAATCTCAAACAGATAATCCTCTTTGCTTCGTGGTGTAAATAAATAAATCTTAAAGCGCTGATAGTTAAAATGCAGAGTCAATGAAACAGAATTGTTAAGTCTGAATTCTGACGTTTCTATTAAAATATTTCCCTGAATAATTTCTCCTAATTTGTAACATTACCTAACAAACTTCCCTTTCTGCAGTATACATTCAACAATAAAACTCCTAGCCACAAACGATGTTTTAAAAAAGGGATGAAAAATTGAAGAAAAATAATTTACTTTATTATTTACATTATCCAAGCATAGGTACAAACTCCAAAGGAAAGAAATTACCGTTAAAAATCTAACAACTTTTCGACAAAGTTTAATATCCTTTGGACCAATTTGGCAGGTTTACCGTTAAAAAAACAACTTGAAACGCAAAAGAATATTCTGGAATTTAACCATCGGCTTGGCGTTGATTTAAAAACACGTTGAAACTTTACCTTGATAATTGAGGCAGAAAGATGCTAATTTGAAACGTCGTAGCCAGCTTAGTTTTTTACCTCCAAAGCCGTCGGATAGCAGTAGAGCGTGATTAATACCTGACTATGACGGCCGAGACGTTACAGACGTAGGCCGGCTGCTTCTACTTCTCTGCCGTTTCCGTGAAATGCAATTCGAAGGCATTCCCCTTGCTACGAAACTTACACTGGACGAGCCGAGGTCGAGACGTCGCACATTGGTCCAGAACGTGAATTTAGCTGTTCAGACACCTCGCACAGTTTTCGATCTTTTTCAAATCATCACCAAGATCGCAAAACATTTCCGATTTAGGTAAAAATTGCTATTCTAATATATTTTGGGGTCGCTGATTACGAATCTGAACTCAAAATTTCAAAAAACAAAATGGCGGATTAAATATGGCGGGCAGGTGTGTCTAAAAATTAAAGGTTTCGCACATAAATTAGTATTCTAATGTTTTTGAGGTTGCTGATTGCGAAACTGAAATCAATATTTCAGAAAATAAAATGGCGGATTAAATATGGCGGGCAGGTGTGTCTTAAAATTAATGGTTTCACACAAAAATTAGCATTCTAATATTTTTTGGGTCGCTGATTACGAATCTGAACTCTAGTGTTAAGATAGTTAAGATATTATTGTCTGCAAATATATTCATTTATGTCAACTTGTCTACAAGTTCAAAAAAATTATTTAAATGACTTGCTACACTGGGATTGTGCGTGAGTTTCGTGAAAAGTATCTTCTTTAACAGAGTCGCCCTTTTGGTTGGTCCTTTCGATGCGTAAATGCTTTCCAGCGCGAGCCAGGCATCTCTCGTATCGGTGTTTGGAGATTTCGCACATGGCAAATCTCTGACGCGCTTAACGAGAGAACAATATCCGCTTATGCGTTTTTATCTAGTATTACTCAGGCAGAAATTTGATCAGTATTTTCTTCAGTTGGCTCTGGTTTCGGCTTTGTTCCACCCACGTAGCACCAAAGGTCATTTTTCGTGATAATTGCTTCTATTTGTTGTTTCCACGTATCATAATTTTTTTGCTCGTAAATTTATCAATCTGACTATTTTGACTCATGATTAATAATCTGCGATTTGCCAATACTTGAGTTTATATTAGTTAGCACAATCGCGCACACGTGGTACTTTTGTTATTTGAATATTATTTGATACAATTAAGCCTCTGGGCCCATCACCTGTAAGGTTTTGAATTGCACAGCGAGAGGAAGGATTATATCAAATCAATAACACTCGATGCCTTCAGGTTTTACAGATTTTAATTAGATTCACTTGGAGACATTTTTATACAGAATATTCTAGCTAGGTTACTTTTAGGAAGAAGAAGAAGTTGTACCGGAAGACCGTAGAACATAGGTGGCTCTACGTTGAACGCGGTAATTACAAATAACATTATTCTAACATTAATAATGATACTACATTCACTTAAATATTCCACACTACCTATAATTATTCCTATTATTAAATCAATATGATGTCAGGACATCTGGTAATTTTCTGAAGGTATTTTTACTTGTTGTTAATTGACGGAAAATTGGAATAATAATTCAGCCAATATTAAGACAAAAATACCACAATTCGATGTAATCCAATCAGATATTACAAATATTGTATCTAACTCGATATTTATCGGATAGCTATAATTTCAAGTGTCAATTCAAGCATTTGTAATAGGAGCACAGTTCGACAAACGAACCCACCATGTCGTCCAATATCAACACTTTATTTTTATATACACGTGAACATGATAATTTAATTGGGATAGAGAAAAATCAATGTGATAAAATTACAGCTCAGAAATCCTTAAAATCTATCTTATAATACTTATTGCTTGAAAATGTGTTTCCACGTCTGAATGTTTTTCTCACAATCAGACCACAGAAAAGTAAAAAAAATATCGGTCTGAGAAGTGTAGTACTCGATCAACGTATCTGTATATGCCCACATATATATTATATTTACATTTTGTCCGATCTTCTCATAGCTCTAGGGAAATCAAAAATCAGAAGAAGTCTGTGAGACAGGCGACAGATAACGTAGAAATGGCTTTCGATCTCTGCTCCTCTTGGATTATTCTATAAATTGAAAGTTGATGAAAAGAGGAATTACAACATTCTCCTTTGAGGTACATTTAATAGGAAGTACTCGAAAGAAATTAAAAATTTAATGAAAATATTTTTCAACAGCAAGTAATTAAATATTCAAATTTGTGATGTATTGCATATAAAGTTGTGCGTTACTATTATATTATATCTTTATAAATTCAATAAGCGTTATGGTTTCACTCTATGTCAAAGGTGCGGCTTGAACTTTGCTCAATCCCATAATTCAATGATTATACATAAACCGTGAGCCTCTTATGCCACTCCGTACACAATGAGGAGGGACTACCGAATGGAGCGTCCGAGCCAAATTGGCATCCTCAAAGATCCGAAGATTATGCTAGCACTCTCATGATAGTGCATTCTCCCTTTACGGAGTACAATAGCCATACTATCATAAGATAATTCCCCGCACAGAGATAGAACAATCTCTTTCATGATTAATAGCAGGTACAATTAACGGATTTTCGATTCAACGAGCTGCGCTTGCTAACTATTTGATAAATGCTCGGCTATGTTACTTGAGGCTTATCGTTGTGAGTAATTGTACACGAATAAGAGGAACATATAGCAAGACTTTTTAAGATTTATTGATCTGTATTATTTTCGAATGTCTCGTCAATAAAGTGACATTAATCGGGGAGAATTCTGTACCCGAGGTTAATCAATTTTAGCTGGTGAAAGGAAAAAATATAAATGTTGATTTATATTTAAGTGGTGGCATGAAATTATTGTTAATGCCGAAATGAAATTTGAGTTGTGAGGCAATTAATTATAACAGAGTGTTATATTGAGTATAGTACAACATAGCAAATGAGACAAAATTTAATGACAACAGAATATTACATTGGGCATAATTCGACATAGTAAACAACAAAGTAAAGTATTACTTTCCAAAAGAATTACCGTTTGTAGAAAAGTTTTTAACACTAAAACTACCGGCTTTATATCTACTCATATTTCGATACACCGAATAAGTGCTTTGGGAAAAGAGGAATCAAAAGGTGAAGCGACGATTAATTAACTAATATATGTTTTATAAGATAGAAGTGGACTTTTTGCTTCATGGCTCTCCTATTAATTTAGGGAATTTTTAGAATAAATTGGAAACCGGCCATTTTGACCGTCTTGGTAGGTTTAGTGTTAAAAATGACATGAAAACAGGAAATTCGTTTTGTAATATTATCAATTAAAAGATATGTAATGGCAAATAAGGCTATTCGCGTTTCTGGATCCACCGGAACAAGAGAACCTTTCGCTTTTGAGTGTATGTTATATTTAAACTTAGGCTCCTTCGAACAGCGATACAGATGTTAATGAAATAATCGCAAGAATAAGAGAATAAATGGAAACTTGGCGTTGAAATGAATATTGAAGTTGTAAGATTTTTAGTTAAAATTAGCAATGACTTAGAATTAACAACTAAACTAGTAATGAATTTATGAACTTAATGAACTTGCATTATATGAGAATTGAACCGAACCGATCCGAACTGAACTGAACTGAACCTGATGAATAAGAACCATGGGGCAAAGGGATATACGTTTTTTAACCCTTCCACAGTGAAGGAAAATTACGAATTCTGGCCCAAAAAATGTCTAAGTTTTTTATGTTTAAAAACACATTAGCATGTAAATTAAACCACGTGTCCTTCTTCAGTTAGAATAATCTTAGAAAACAGAGGAAGCGAAGAATCTATTCATAGACTAATTGTTAGATATCTTTGATAGAATAAATGGGATAAACCGTTTGGTACTTAACGTTCCGCCCGTGACTGTCACGGGATACACTGTCAATAAGTTAAAAAGGCTTTTGGAAAAAGAGTGGGAGTGGAATGAAAGTATTTGGAAGTTTAAAGGTCAAAGTAGAAGAGTAAGGACTTTTGAACTTGGAACGGTGATTCGGACATGAGTAAGAATGGTGACTGTCGAAGATGGAAAATAGGATTTTGGACTGGGGATGATGGTTGGCAGGGAATCATGGTGTGGTGACCGATGATCGAGTCACGTTGTCGATGTACAAAATATTTGTAATTTGTAATTTGTAAAAATATTGCTAATCCTAGCCGGAGGGTCGGTGCATTAGAGATAGAGTGGAATACACAGAGAAATATGCAAGAAATATTGAGATAAATCTCTGGTGAAGAATCCAAACAATAAAGAATGAAACAGTAAATATCTATAATTCAGTTAAAATAAAATATGACATTATAAGACGTAGTGGCGTTGTAAAATGAAGTTAACAACAATGCGACGAAAAATAAGAACAGGTAAGGCTATTTTATTTCGAAACCATTACGCGTGATTACAACTATATTGGAAATGGGTATTAAAATAAATCCGTATACTTTGAATTAAAAATTCCTTTATTGGAAGGCAAGATAAAATGTACTTTATACGTTTCGAGTCTAGAACCGACTGAGTGAGCACGATCAAAAAATAGAGCTCGGACCCACTTACAATTAGTAACACATATTGTTGATATGACTCTCCCCTGCACTGCAGAGAGTCTTCAGTTTAGTCTACAAAGGTCTAGAACGAAGAATCGTTTTTGTATTTATTCACTATATGTAATTATATATTTTTAATAAAAATCCTACAACAACTTAATTAAATTAGATCTAATAACAACTTTTTTACACATGCTGAAAGTAGAACTATCTCCTTTTTAATTTCCTTCAAGCTCTTTCTAATCTCGCTTTAATTACATTCCCTCGAAAGCAATCTCACGACTGTAAGAATCACCGATTTTTCCTTTTATATATAATTATATATTGATATAATATGGGCGTGTATAAATATTCTTTGATAGGTACAACATAATATACAGGGTGTCCCAGCCGATATTGACATCTTGATAACTTCGGTATTGTGGCGTTTAACACTTTGAACGCCACCGGTATTTCGTTAAATTCATCATTTTTACTGAAGTGGAACTTTTTCTATTAAATTCGTATTTTTGCAAAGCAGAAACTTTAAAGATACAGATAAATAGATAATCCGCAGACTTTTATCTTTTTAATGTCGATATTTAAATATTTGTTATATCCGAGAATTCATAAATATTACAATTTCAAAGTTACAGGGAAATTGAATGAATTCAATAGCGCCGGTCGCCGGTGATCTCCATGGCAGTCAAAGTGTTAAGGAAAAATGTTTCATAGGAAACTTAAATAGTATCGAGTGGGGCATAATCTGGTGTCATTAGTTTTTCCGTAGGTGGACGCGTCAAGGACATATGAAGATCGACTTTGTTTTTTTAAATCGAATGAGGTACTTTTTTATGCATCCAGCGATACAGCTAAACATTCTTTATAAAAAAAGTACTGACCTATGTATGTCGAAAAGCTAATAGTTAAGGAGGTATTTCAGTTTAAATAATCTAAATACAAAGATGTGAGCTCTGTTTACCTGTTCATTTGTCTGTCACCTGATTTAACGCCGCCCGACTTTTTCTTATGAGACTATTTAACTCTTTGAGGCAGAGGAATTCCGAAAATAAAATAGCCCATGTTGCACATGCAATTTTTTTTTGTTTTAACTAAATAAAGTTGGTTTACATTTATTGACAAAGTTATATGATGATATAAATTTTGGAGGTGGGACAAAAAATGTCCCACCATGCATCTTTATGCATCAAAGAGGTCGGACACTTTTAATCCCACTGTGCCTCAAAGAGTTAAAGGATAAAACGCGAAAGTGTCAACTAAAGTTTGTGATATGAAGCAGCACATTATCGATGAATGTGGCAAAATATCAGCCGATACATTAAATGACGTAAGCCAGTCTTTACATCATCGATTTATAAAATTCTGTAATACAAACGGTCGTTATATTGAACCATACCTGTAAATAAATGCTAATGTAGTTACGAATTTTAGAATTACTTAAATTGAAATACAGGTAGCTCTCCTACAACACGGCATCCTATAACACGGTTTCGCTATAACACGATTTATGAATTGCGGAAACCCTTCTACAACACGGTATCCTATAACACGGTTGCGTTGTAACATGGTAAGAAAATTGGAAAAACCTTTATACAACACTGTACTACTATAGCCGCGATGAGGCTTGCCGTCATAAAGATACAGTGTGGCATAAACTATTTTGATTTCATCTCCGTGGCTTGAAAACAAAAGTATTTCACGCTGCTGATCGGTAGTCTGCGTCGAGCCACGGTATGTCAAAGAATAACTCTTTCGTCTTTAAAATATTAAGGAACAATTAACATTGATCGGGTAAGAACCAGAAAAAAAGTAAAATTACAGATTTTTTAAAGGGGAAAGAAAATACAAACACTTTAAATGAAGAAAAAAGTTCTGAAATTGAAGGCGATATCATTCCACCAAAAAAACGTTCTCGATTGATTATACTGAACAGTGACGATGAAGAAATTTATTAAATTATAGTTGCATCAAATTAAAATAATATTTTTTGTTTGGGGTTGTATATACATTTATATACATATTTTTAATGAAAATTAAGTTGTTTATGTAGAATTTAAAAAACAAATATTTGTTTTTCATAAGTTTTCGGAACATAACCCCTCTTTTTGTACTTGCACTGGGTCTCATACAACACGGTTTCACACAACACGGCATTTTTTAGGAACTCATCTACCGTGTTATAGGAGGGTTACCTGTATCTCCTAAACTATTAGCTTTTCGACATACATAGGTGAGTATTTTTTTATAAAGAATGTTTAGCTGTATCACTTGGTGTATAAAAAAGTACCTCATTCTATTTAAAAAAATAAAGTTGACCTTCATATGTCCTTGACGTTTCCACCTACGGCAAAACTAATGGCACCAGATTATGCCCCGCTCGATACCATTTAAGTTTCCTATGAAACATTTTTTACTTCATACCACAATACCGAAGTTATCAAGACGTCAAAATCGGCTGGGTCACCCTGTACACAATTATTCTGTTTTGCGTCAATAATACAAATATTAATAACTCAGTACACAATATCACACTTGCAAGAGTCTAATTAATTCTTTCCTCGACGAGTGCAAGACGTCGAGTCTCCGACGACTATATGTCAACCCCGTGACGATTCTTTAACCGTTTGCGTACCACGAGCCACTTTCGCGCTCTTCCGTTTTTGTGTCGAAAAATCCCAGGACATTTTTTCAATGTTGACAATTGAAGGAAGATTTTGTTAAGATATTTTGTTAAGAATGCATCAGGTTTATCTTTTATAATATAAAGTAATTCCAAATTAGGATACAAGCACGAGAAGATTGTTCTTGTTGTGCACTACATAAAATAAAACACCAACTGTAGCTTATTTTGAAATATTGTAAAATCTCAAGGGCGCGAAAGTGGCTTTTGGCTTTTTTCGAAGTAATTTTTTAAAACCCTCCCGGTATTCACACGGTTAACGACTCTGTGTCGACTCTATAACGACTGTCTATCGACTGCTTTGCTGTTTCTCCTCTTCTATGGATGGGTCCTTCGAGGACCTTCTTTCCTCGAAAAGGCCCCGTAGGGGTGAAAGTCTTCTTCCTCCCTCGCTGGAGGAATTGTCCCCTTGACGAAAGCCAGGCGTGAGAACGCCTAGCTCGGCGCCTCGCTGGCGCAGTATCTTACACGAGAGCCTAGCAGCATAGAAAACATCGAAGAAAGTTATTTTTATAAAACTAAAAATTTATTTTTGTACAGGAATTTCAGAGCCTTACTTGTTCCCCCACACTTGTAACATTACGTTTTTTATCTAATCCTTCGATAATGAAATATTGAAACTCCTTAGAAGAGCAGTAATAAATTACAAAAATAACATATATAAATTTTAAAAAAATTTAACAAAAACCATTCAATAAGAAAAAAACACAAATATTAAAGTAATAGAAATGTGTTTCTCCTAATATGCCAACCACCATGATGTTGAAAACTACCCAAATCATACCAGTTAATCTACTTTTACGTTCGTTAAAATTCGTCATAATGTCTCAACTCGTCACTGAATAATAAAATATTCATTCAATATTTCACATTTTTACCATACAGTTTTCCAAAAGAAAACGTCTACCTATTTAATCGTGAAGCCTGTTGAACTAGCGCATGATAGTTTATTAACGACCCTGTACATTAATTCCATCGGTTGCACAGCTGCAACGAATTATTTATGGCCATCCAACATTATTATGGGACTCCAAATGTACGTTTAAACCGAGAGAAAATAGACAAAACCACAACCTCCCAGATGTAATCGAGCATAAACAGTCTCGACTTTTCAACAATGTCACCGCTGACTCGAAATTCACGTAGAAGTCGCGTTGTTAGGCATTGTGAAACATAATGTAGTCCGTCTACAGTCGTGGATATCGTTTGTGAATCCTTCCAACTTGCAGGGCCAATCCTCTTTTCGAAAGTCGAATCCACCTGAAAAGCTCTCGGTGTCTCCTCGAGTTCCGATGCACCAGAGTCTACTCGATATTACGGATCCTTGCTCGCCCGGTTCGCGGCTCGCTGACGCTGTTTATACCATGAATAATGCAAGAGTCGGCTCGGGAACCAACGGGAGAACGATAAAAAGCTCCTGCGATCGTAGTATTTTAGAATTCCCATTCAAATGCACGGACGCGATCCGACTCACATTAGAAAGGACGATTAAGATGCATCGAACTCTTGAAGACTACTTATCCGAACCGTGAATGGAATAGTTGTTAGGGAGGGAAAAGAGAAATGATTATTCCACTTCCATTTCCACTTCCTTAGAATATGTGCTTAGTTTATTGACACTAAATTTTCTATGAACGAAGAAGTTGACAAGGCAAAGTACAAAAAAGTTGTGTGTCTCTGGTCTGTAGTCTCCGGTCTCGAGGCAAGATGTTATATACGCCCTTCCAAGGTTGGGATAATTGGGTTGATCACCCCTCGTCCGTGATTTTAAGGTGACAGAATTTTTTACGAAAAAGGAGTGGTGACCTTGTGGTTAGAAAAGTTTATGACACCTCGTGCTATCGAGAACCGGAAAGATGCAAGAGTCAGGTCAAAGAACTCTAGTTTACATGATCTCTCCAGCTTCGTCTCCTGAGAGAGAAGAATTAGTGACAAAGTCCTTAACAATGGTATTACTTTGAGATATATGAGGTAATATATTGTAGAGAGGTGTTTAATAAAAGTTACTAATATTTGGAGACGAGTCTGTCATTTTGAATGTCTCAATTACAGAACCGTTGAGAGTTATTGACTCGTCTCTTAGGTAATGATAACCCCTTTACTGTGGCAGACATTGACGATATTAGACAGCAAATGTTTAACGTCGATCAATTCAGAGGATAGGGTTTCTTGGTTACCGTCTATCTTTTGTAAAATATTTCAAACTTATCAAGATGATGAACTGAGTAGGAAGAAAAGAATTTTTCTAACAAGGGGAGGAACAGACCCGGGGGTCATCGATTTTGATGGAATTTGGCACACGTCTTCTACTCGGAAAATCATTAGACCCGTGTTTTGCCAAAAGTGTAGATAAGTCCTAATTTTTGAAAAAATCAAGGTCAAAAAGAAATTTTTCATGATCAACTTGAAACTTTGTAGGCAAGTTCTACGCGCAAAATTAAGTTATACGTATTTTTTTATTTTGCTGTAAAAATATTTGTAAAAATCGACATGTCCATTTAGTACAAAAGAGTTGGAATGTTTTTCAACGTAGCGGCGTGGTTGAGTGGACAAGAAATAAGTCTGCGGAGATTATGGACTCTGGATCGATCCTTGCATGTTGCATTTTGAAAACTCTTTTCTTTCTGCCTCCAAATTCATTTTATTTACTTATGGGATACGTTTCATTTATTTTCATATCAAGTTGTACAGATTTCGAATATACTTCGACTTCTATTTCTATTTTATTTACGAATTTGAATGTTAGGATTACGAAAAGTCCACAAGTATGTACTTTTACGATTCATTTATTTTTGCACATTACGCATTTACGTGCATAATAAATGCTATAGAAACATTTCAAACAAACTTCAAGAATAATCCGCCCACGATAAAATCCGCAAGTAAACTAGAAAGTGAAATAGAAATCGAAGTATATACGTTATGTGTATAACTTGATATAAAAATAAATGAAACGTATGTCGTAAATAAGATATAATATAAGTACATAAGATGAAATCGGAAGGCAGAAAAAAAAATGAGTTTCCAAAATGCTGCATACTGGGATCTATCTCAGAGTGCATAGTAATCGCACACTTCTTTTTTTCCGCTCAACCTCGGCGCTACAATGAAAAATATTCTAACTCCATGGTACTAAAACTACATGTCGAGTTTTACAAATGTTTTTACAGGAAAATAAAAAAATACGTATACCTCAATTTTGCTCGTAGAACTAGCCTACAAAGTTTCAAGTCGATCGGAGAACTTTTTTTCTTGACCTTGATTTTTTCAAAAATTTGAACTTATCTACACTTTTGGCAAAACACGAGTCTAATGATTTTCCGAGTAGAAGATGTGTGCCAAATTTTATCAAAATCGGTGACCTCTGGGTCTGGTCCAAGTTTATATTTTTAAATCAGTTGAGACATAAAGGTGAAGATTGTTAAGGGTCCATTGTTGTTTGCATTAACGAAGAGCGTTTATACTTTTTAATGAGATATATACTGTTACGAAGCATCTAGTAGATTAAATGTTACCGTGAAACGAGACTTGGCAATTGTTTGTTATTAATAAAAAGATGGGATTCTACCGTCGGTGGTCCTCGTTGACGGACGTGTTTCTTTAAATAAACGTTCTCAGTTTTTCTATAAATCGTGTTCTATTTCATTGTGTCCGAAAGGATAAAGAGTGCGCGGTCGACTCGTAACAATACTATTCATATCTATATCAAAAAGACGTGAAGCTTTCGTACATTTTTTAATTAGTTTAACATTTCATAATTCCATTTCTTAATACTAGAATTACCGGCGTTAAATTTATTATATTTGAATATATTAAATAAGTACTTTGGAACAAGAGAAATCAAGGAGTGCAAAAGATGATCAATTTGGTGATCTGTATTTATAAGATCGACGTAGAATATCTGCTTTATGACTGTTCTATAAACTTGGAGAAGCTTTGGAAAAAAATTGGGAACCAGTCATTTTAACTTTGTCAGACTGATGCAATTTATTCGATCGATCCCGTTGGTTAAATACCAGTGCACATTGCACAACTATTTTCGCGTTTACGCCGCAACTATGCGGTACATCGTAAATAAGATTTTGTATGCAAGCTTCGAAATTCTTCAATAATATCCTGGTAAACATTACAGGAATACGGTTGCAACTGTGAATAAAATGATGGAAAGTTTTCTGTCTGGCAGCACTGAAGTTGCTTTTGTAATAATTATATGTTGCATTTTGCAAAAATATTGGGATACAAATGCCTACTTTTCGATTATTTTTATCCACGATTATGCTACTTTCGTTATTTGGTGTCTGTAATTATTTGTTTCCAATTATTCCAATCGATCGAATTGGTTTTGTGATAACAGAAACTGTTTTGCAAAGAATTAGCGAAAATTTTCCACAAACGTCAATTTCATAGCAATATCCATTGACGACGTTTTTAATACCAGAAAGTTAATTTGGAAACAAAACTCAAAATACTATAGCCCAAATTTTTCGTGATATTCGAAGATCAGTTTTACGATAGCGTAATTAGAAAATAATAAAAGTACAATTTAAAACAATATACAGTAATCCCTGGATAAATGCACAAGAAATTTCCCTGGATAAATGCATCGCGGCCATCCCCTCCACATAGGGGGATCCCCCTCGGTCGAACCTCGACGTTCGGCGACGAGGCAGTGTAATATGATATCATCGGAACGTGTCGTTGACGCAATACTAATTGGAGACTTGAACTTTTACATTTTTGATTTTTTTGTTTTGAAACTTTCGCTAACATATTTGTGACAATTTTCTGATTAAAATGATACCAAACATGATATGTTTGAGTTATCTAAATAGCAAGTAAACGAATTAAATATTAAGTAAATATTGCACAAACTATGTCGTGTTTGGTATCATTTTAATCAGAAAATTGTCACAAATACGTTAGCGAAGTTTTCAAAATAAAAAAATCAAAAATGGAAAAGTTCAAGTCTCCAATTAGTACATATTGCGTCACCGACACGTTCGGGCCGGTCCCCCTGTTGCTTGGACCTCTCTGTCTCTTCTACTGTCTGTTCTTTTCTAAGTTCACGCTCGGCTGGAGCCCGAACGTAAACACAAAATAGAAACCACCACTTCGTAACTGCACTGTTTCGGTCCCGAATTCAGTGCATTTATCCAAGATTTACTGTATCAAATCTGATTCTTAAACATTGAATTGTAAAGAATTTCATGATATTCACGAGATAACTTATAATATTTGGGAAAGTTAAAAATTTAACTCTAAAGAACAGAAGCTTAGTCGTGTCTTGCGTCACCTCAAGGTCGTAGGGTCCTATAGAGGGTCACATAACATCCAACCTATTATTTCAGTGCATCGTACAGCTTCCAAGAAACAATTGTTTCAAACAAAATCACATCATACTGAAAAAAGAAAAAAAAACGCCAAGAACAACCAAAGTTCCATCCAAACTAACTAACATTTCAAAAAATAATCGTCAAACAGTTTCTATTCACCATTCAACAGATAACTTCTTCAAACGTCAAATCCAACAACATTCACATCCTCCCCGGAATTACGGTACGTACAAGCGATTAAAACGACAGCATCAGCTGATGGTTTCATCGCGGGATTCATCTCGTAATTTGCCCAAGTACGTTGCTTGTTCGTGGATGTAACTCGTCGAGTTGATCGGCCGGGTTACAAGCATGAACAAGGTGCGGAACCCTTTCCGTGTGTTCTTGCATGAATACAACCTAGATACGCATTCAGGTGAGCATGTATCGACGTACGCAGGCATGAACGCATGCACGTACGCTTACACGTGGTCAAGATAGCAGTCAAGCGCACATAGTCACAGATCATCGAGTTCTACGGTACGGATAGCGCACCCCAAAGCATGGCAATCGATGCTCGGGCACGTACGCCAGACCCAAACCTCTCCCCAATCTGGCTGGCAGTCGCTAACCTGACCAAACAACAGTCTCTAGGTCCCGTATAAATTAAAGCAATTTGCATGTCACGTACGCTTCCACACTTCAAGCACGAAATTCGACGCGGCAGACATGGCAAAAGCTTCAATTCCTTGCACGGTCAATCTGATCGTTTCTCCCATCTAACTTACTTATTAATTGACTGTGATCTTCGTTGTATTTACGGTATTGTTATAATCGATGTAATGGTTAGTTTCAGGATGAAAGGATTGCCTTTCTGTGTTTTTATCATTGAGGGTTGCGATTTTTTTAGGAGGATGGATGTTAATTATTGTGTCATTTGTGTAATGTAGGTTATTTGAATGTAGAATACAAGGTGACACAAAAAAACGGGAACTTTTTAACAATCCAATAAAACCAAGAGCGATGGAAAAAAAACATTTTATTCATAGTAATTGAAACCTTAAAGTTTGCCATTTAAGGAACCTTAATGGAGTTTATCATTTTTTTAAAATTACGTCCTTTAGGTGCCGTCCTCCTGTACGAATGCATTCTTGAAATCTGCTGTTGAGATTCCTCATTGACCGCTGGAGCATCTCAGCTGGGATACTGTGAATTTCACCCTGAATTCTCTGTTTTAACTCATCCATAGTTCTTGGTCGAGTCGTGTACATTTTACTCTTGAGATAGCCCCACAAGAAAAAATCACAAACGGAGAAATGGACAATCACAAACGGAACTCTGCCTGGGCAGCCTCCAAACTATCACTGTTTTTATAAAACATTTTTATGGCTATCGCACGCTGTTGCCCGTTCCATTGATACATTGTTACTAAAATCGCAAAGTGTTTACTTCGTCAAGGTCACTGTCTTGTAGTGCTGCGACCTACCTACTCATGGCTGTCATTATGCATTTCAAAAATTCCCATTATTCTGTATCACCTTGTATTTGGTGTCGAATAAGAGAATTCTTTGGCATTTAATTTATCAGAGGAAAATTAAAAATAGAGATGTATATTTTAATGAGTTATAAGTTAGAACGGAGATATCGATGAATGTATTTAAGGATGATTTGTTGGTATATTAAAAGCGATGAGAATCCTATGAAAAAATTACATATTATTCTTATAAGTCTTCTGAAATGCCTCAAAAAATTAAAATTTTTTTCACAAGCTCATTCAAAAGTTATAACATTTTTAAATTATAACAAATGTACACGTACTTAAATGGAAAACATGTTATCAGGACAAGTTAAAGTAAAAAAAATCATTGAAAATACGATTCGAAAAATCCACAAAATTGTAAACTAGTAGATTAAATATCCACGAAGCACATAAGCAATTAACATTTAGCGGTTTCAATATTATTTATAGAGAAAAATAATAAAAATGAGTAATATTTATGGCATAATTGAATGCAGAGCGTAATTCACAGTGAAAACATGGTAACCTCGCAAACATCTACATGAAATAAAATTAAACTCGACTATAGCAAATTAAAAATATGATATAATCTATGTTACGACGTGAATTTAAAGGCTACTAACATGCGTCAAAAAGTTGAAGCGATCAAAATCGAATCACTCACGACTACCAACTATTAAAATGTTACGATGTTGTCACGTTTCATCACATAAAAATTTAACTTATTTTATTCTATTTATTTAAAAAAAATCAAATTTATGATTTTCTGTGGTATATATCTGTCTTCTAATTTTTATTTAAATACATTGAGAAAATTTGTATTAGTGTTTTTTGATGGAAAAAATTTACGTATTTTTTTTTAATAGTTAAATTCAGGGTACAGCCACTATCAAAAGTTTTTTTATGATTGTGACATATATCAAAAATTTCTTTGAAAAATTAGTTAAATCCAAATGAATTTCCATTTGATTACAAAGGGTATAGCAGGATAAGGTGGTCAAAAGTGCCCTTGAACCGATTTCAATGGGGGTAGTCTCATTCGATAGATAATGCTCGGCGATCATTGTGTACCAAATTTTAACCCTTTATCTTGATCGGAAGGGTAGTTATGGGGAAAATTAAAAAAACAGGTTTTTGGCCCTTTTCCCCCATTTATTGAGGTGTAAAAAATCCGAAAAAATTCTGGCATATTCTACACGGTACCGGGCATGTTGGAGAATTTTTTCAGATTTTTCCGTCGAAGTACCTAAGTGTGAAAAATGGGCAAAGTCAAAAAAAACGGAAAAAAGAAGATTTCGTATCGAAATCTTCGAGGTACAACTTTTTGTTTTATATAGTAACAATCTAACACCTACGATTGTTATCCCCAATTTTTTTCAGATTTTTAAACCACCTGCGTCATTATGAAAAAAATCGAAAACCGATTTTCGGGACGTATTTTGATCTAAAACGCAAGAAGTAATTGTTATTTTTCCATTATTTTCATAGAGTATGTTCATTTTGTGGTTTTTAATGTTTTACCATTACAGATAATTTCATAACAATAAAAGGAATTGAGATAACTCACTTATCTGTAAACTATGTGTTACATTATGTACCATAATTTTGAACGTTCTTTCAACAGCAGCAGTGGCCACGCGTCTAGAGTGTCTGCTCTGGAACCGCTATGAACTTTTTGTCGCGGGTTCGCGTCCCGGAAGGTATATTTTTTTTTTCTTTTTTTTTAATCTGTAAATGCATAAAAATAATCAATAATCATTTTTAACAGCTATTGCGATAATCCTAAATGCATAAAAAATGTATATCGTATAGAAAATAGTTTTAGAGCATATCTGTTGCTTTGCCGGCTCTCTCTAGCAATATGTTATCCCATGGTTACGGATATTTTTAAACTTTTAAATTACGGAAATGTTAACTTATTATGGTATATAAAAATGTATATTCGGCACCAAAGATCACAACACTTGCACTAACAGAGTATATGCATTTAATGATTACTTTACTTGCATGTTTCTTTCCCTTATATTCAAAGAAGAATCGTTGACATGGAGGGGATATGCTCGAAACTTGGAAAATATTAATTTCTATTGGTTTGTATTATATTGCCATTTTTAATTTGTTAATTCTGAAATGAGCGTAGGGAAGACAGTTTATGGTTGGGTCTCCGCTATTGTCTCGAATGTGTCAAACCGATTTAATGCTGGGTATGTTACCATTTATGAATATTTGTACTTTTTTAAGTATGTACAGTTCCATGTGACTAGGTAGAGGCAGAAACCATTTAACAGTGAATTGACCAATATAACATAAATACCTATAGGGGATTAGCTTAGTATCTGCGCCAAACCTTCAATGCCAGCAGGCCATTGGTGAAGGCTTACGGACAGGAAGGGTTCGTGTGATGTTGGAGCAGGCGCAATAAAATAATAAAATCCTGCAAACTAAATTATATGCCTCTATTTCTTAAAGGTATTTTGACAGCGATACAAATGCTCATCAGTAAGATATCTAAAAGCTTAAGAAGTAAATTCGTATATAACAATAAAGCAATTTTAACGATTGTATCTATTGTACAATTATGGCCCTCAAACGTATTATTTATTCTATATGATTTCGGAACAAATAACAAACTAGTACTAATGGCGAAAAATAATAATCTACCAAAAGAAAGGAACTTTTGTTTTCATTCAACATGATTTCGGCAGGAATTTGTCAAGGTATAAACTCCGTTCCTTTAGTGCCGAATATACATTTTTATATACCATAATAAGTTAACATTTCCGTAATTTAAATGTTTAAAAATATCCGTAACCATGGGATAACATATTGCTAGAGAGAGCCGGCAAAACAACAGATATGCTCTAAAACTATTTTCTATACGATATACATTTTTTATGCATTTAGGATTATCGCAATAGCTGTTAAAAATGATTATTGATTATTTTTATGCATTTACAGATTAAAAAAAAAGAAAAAAAAATATACCTTCCGTGACGCGAACCCGCGCCCAAAAAGTTCATAGCGGTTCCTGAGCAGACACTCTAGACGCGTGGCCACTGCTGCTGTTGAAAGAACGTTCAAAATTATGGTACATAATGTAACACATAGTTTACAGATAAGTGAGTTATCTCAATTCCTTTTATTGTTATGAAATTATCTGTAATGGTAAAACATTAAAAACCACAAAATGAACATACTCCATGAAAATAATGGAAAAATAACAATTACTTCTTGCGTTTTAGATCAAAATACGTCCCGAAAATCGGTTTTCGATTTTTTTCATAATGACGCAGGTGGTTTAAAAATCTGAAAAAAATTGGGGATAACAATCGTAGGTGTTAGATTGTTACTATATAAAACAAAAAGTTGTACCTCGAAGATTTCGATACGAAATCTTCTTTTTTCCGTTTTTTTTGACTTTGCCCATTTTTCACGCTTAGGTACTTCGACGGAAAAATCTGAAAAAATTCTCCAACATGTCCGGTACCGTGTAGAATATGCCAGAATTTTTTCGGATTTTTTACACCTCAATAAATGGGGGAAAAGGGCCAAAAACCTGTTTTTTTAATTTTCCCCATAACTACCCTTCCGATCAAGATAAAGGGTTAAAATTTGGTACACAATGATCGCCGAGCATTATCTATCGAATGAGACTACCCCCATTGAAATCGGTTCAAGGGCACTTTTGACCACCTTATCCTGCTATACCCTTTGATATTAAAAATAAACTTGGGAACAAAAGACATTTTGTTAAAATGCCATATTTTAAAAGATATTGAGAGATATTGGTTTAATCAAAATTTCACATACTTATGTCTCCGATTGTACCTACAAATCATCCTTAAAGCTCTATACTCTGAATGTATTCATTATCTGTTTTGTGAAGAGATAGAGATGAAACATACAAAATGTATGTACGTGGGTAATTTGAAAAGTTCGCGGCCTCATCCATAGATGGCAATAATTTTTAAAATTTTATTGTTATATCTTGAAGCGACATTCATTTCATAGATAACCTTAAAGGCTGAACTTTATCTGTTGAGTAGTTTGTTGAAAAAATTAATTTAAAGAAAACTATATCGTTGCCCGCAGTGAAATGGATAACTTCGAGCACCGTGCCGTAATTAAGTTTTTTGTACAAAAAGGTTTAACACCTATAGAAATTTTTAATGAAATGAAAAATGTGTTGGATGATAATGCACCATCATATACGACAGTGAAGAAATGGGCAGCTGAGTTTAAACGTGGTCGTACCACCTTGCAAGACGACTCGCGTAGTGGGCGTCCAAAAACTGCAACGACAGAAGAAATCGTTATCAAAGTGCACAATATTGTGTTACAGGATCGCCGATTAAAAGTATCCCAAATTGCTAAAGATGTGGGCATATCAGATGAACGAGCACATCATATCCTAACCAAAGAATTAGGCATGAAAAAGCTGTCGGCGAGATGGGTGCCGCGGTTGTTAACTGAGAGTCAAAAGCACATTCGAATGCAAAGGGTATAGCAGGATAAGGTGGTCAAAAGTGCCCTTGAACCGATTTCAATGGGGGTACTCTCATTCGATAGATAATGCTCGGCGATCATTGTGTACCAAATTTTAACCCTTTATCTTGATCGGAAGGGTAGTTATGGGGAAAATTAAAAAAACAGGTTTTTGGCCCTTTTCCCCCATTTATTGAGGTGTAAAAAATCCGAAAAAATTCTGGCATATTCTACACGGTACCGGACATGTTGGAGAATTTTTTCAGATTTTTCCGTCGAAGTACCTAAGCGTGAAAAATGGGCAAAGTCAAAAAAAACGGAAAAAAGAAGATTTCGTATCGAAATCTTCGAGGTACAACTTTTTGTTTTATATAGTAACAATCCAACACCTACGATTGTTATCCCCAATTTTTTTCAGATTTTTAAACCACCTGCGTCATTATGAAAAAAATCGAAAACCGATTTTCGGGACGTATTTTGATCTAAAACGCAAGAAGTAATTGTTATTTTTCCATTATTTTCATAGAGTATGTTCATTTTGTGGTTTTTAATGTTTTACCATTACAGATAATTTCAAAACAATAAACGGAATTGAGATAACTCACTTATCTGTAAACTATGTGTTACATTATGTACCATAATTTTGAACGTTCTTTCAACAGCAGCAGTGGCCGCGCGTCTAGAGTGTCTGCTCTGGAATCGCTATGAACTTTTTGTCCCGGGTTCGCGTCCCGGAAGGTATATTTTTTTTTTCTTTTTTTTTTAATCTGTAAATGCATAAAAATAATCAATAATCATTTTTAACAGCTATTGCGATAATCCTAAATGCATAAAAAATGTATATCGTATCGAAAATAGTTTTAGAGCATATCTGTTGTTTTGCCGGCTCTCTCTAGCAATATGTTATCCCATGGTTACGGATATTTTTAAACATTTAAATTACGGAAATGTTAACTTATTATGGTGTATAAAAATGTATATTCGGCACTAAAGGAACGGAGTTTATACCTTGACAAATTCCTGCCGAAGTCATGTTGAATGAAAACAAAAGTTCCTTTTTTTTGGTAGATTATTATTTTTCGCCATAAGTACTAGTTTGTTATTTGTTCCGAAATCATATAGAATAAATAATACGTTTGAGGGCCATAACTGTACAATAGATACATTCGTTAAAATTGCTTTATTGTTATATACGAATTTACTTCTTAAGCTTTTAGATATCTTACTGATGAGAATTTGTATCGCTTTCAAAATACCTTTAAGAAATAGAGGCATATAATTTAGTTTGCAGGATTTTATTATTTTATTGCGCCTGCTCCAATATCACACAAACCCTTCCTGTCCGTAAGCCTTCACCAATGACCTGGTGGCATTGAAGGTTTGGCGCAGATACTAAGCTAATCCCCTATAGGTATTTATGTTATATTGGTCAATTCACTGTTAAATGGTTTCTGTCTCTACCTAGTCACATGGAACTGTACATACTTAAAAAAGTACAAATATTCATAAATGGTAACATACCCAGCATTAAATCGGTTTGACACATTCGAGACAATAGCGGAGACCCAACCATAAACTGTCTTCCCTACGCTCATTTCAGAATTAACAAATTAAAAATGGCAATATAATACAAACCAATAGAAATTAATATTTTCCAAGTTTCGAGCATATCCCCTCCATGTCAACGATTCTTCTTTGAATATAAGGGAAAGAAACATGCAAGTAAAGTAATCATTACGTGCATATACTCTGTTAGTGCAAGTGTTGTGATCTTTGGTGCCAAATATACATTTTTATATACCATAATAAGTTAACATTTCCGTAATTTAAATGTTTAAAAATATCCGTAACCATGGGATAACATATTGCTAGAGAGAGCCGGCAAAACAACAGATATGCTCTAAAACTATTTTCGATACGATATACATTTTTTATGCATTTAGGATTATCGCAATAGCTGTTAAAAATGATTATTGATTATTTTTATGCATTTACAGATTAAAAAAAAAAGAAAAAAAAAATATATCTTCCGGGACGCGAACCCGGGACAAAAAGTTCATAGCGATTCCAGAGCAGACACTCTAGACGCGCGGCCACTGCTGCTGTTGAAAGAACGTTCAAAATTATGGTACATAATGTAACACATAGTTTACAGATAAGTGAGTTATCTCAATTCCGTTTATTGTTTTGAAATTATCTGTAATGGTAAAACATTAAAAACCACAAAATGAACATACTCTATGAAAATAATGGAAAAATAACAATTACTTCTTGCGTTTTAGATCAAAATACGTCCCGAAAATCGGTTTTCGATTTTTTTCATAATGACGCAGGTGGTTTAAAAATCTGAAAAAAATTGGGGATAACAATCGTAGGTGTTAGATTGTTACTATATAAAACAAAAAGTTGTACCTCGAAGATTTCGATACGAAATCTTCTTTTTTCCGTTTTTTTTGAATTTGCCCATTTTTCACGCTTAGGTACTTCGACGGAAAAATCTGAAAAAATTCTCCAACATGTCCGGTACCGTGTAGAATATGCCAGAATTTTTTCGGATTTTTTACACCTCAATAAATGGGGGAAAAGGGCCAAAAACCTGTTTTTTTAATTTTCCCCATAACTACCCTTCCGATCAAGATAAAGGGTTAAAATTTGGTACACAATGATCGCCGAGCATTATCTATCGAATGAGACTACCCCCATTGAAATCGGTTCAAGGGCACTTTTGACCACCTTATCCTGCTATACCCTTTCCCAAGACTGTTTGAATCGTTTTAAAAAGAATACCACGGACTTTATTCGTCGATTTGTGACCACAGATGAAACTTGGATTCATCATTACACTCCAGAGTCTAAACAACAATCTAAACAATGGAAACATAGCGGTTCTCCACCACCAAAGAAGGCAAAGTCAATTTTATCCGCTGGAAAAGTTATGGCTTCAGTTTTTTGGGATGCCAAAGGAATATTGCTGATTGACTACCTTCCTAGAGGTCGTACGATTACTGGAGAATATTATTCTAATCTTTTAGATCGATTAATTAAAGCAATTCGTGAAAAAAGACCAGGTTTATCAAAAAAAAAGATCATTTTTCACCAGGATAATGCTCGGCCCCATACAAGCGGCTTAACTATGGCAAAGATCGCTGAATTAAAGTTTGATTTGCTTCCTCACCCTGCTTATTCCCCAGATTTAGCCCCCTCTGACTTCCACCTATTCCCAAAATTGAAAAAATTTCTTGGTGGTCGTCGATTTTCATCAGATGATGAACTTATAGCCACAGTAAACAGTTATTTTGAAGACCTTCCCGAAACGGACTTTCGAGAGGGTATAAGAGCATTAGAGCACCGCTGGATGAAGTGCATTGAAGTTCAAGGAGATTATATCGAAAAATAAAAACAATTTAAAATTCAAAATTGTAGGTTTTTATTCTTAAGCCGCGAACTTTTCAAATTACCCACGTATAATACGATATCCTTCCGGAATAAATTATTCGTACGATGAAGCTACTTTTCAGAAATCGGGCGAATCTCGTCTGCGAAATAATTAATCTCTCGCTATAATAATCAAATTATTGTCAGATATTAATTTTGATCCGTACACCTCTTAGATCGTACATTTCTTACGACTTTTCTTCTTCTCCATGTAATAAAAAAAGCAACCTATTCAATAATCTGTTAGAAATGAACAACTTTTCCCCGTTATCGCTACATCTTCTCAAAATAGAACAGTTAGACAATTTTCCAAAATTATCTTTCATCAATTCTGCCATCCTCCGTCTTCAAGGAATTACATCAACGTTACAAGCTTAAGCTTTAATTATAAAGCAATATAAACGAGGTTTGCCTCGTCAAATTAAAATCCCCATCAAAAAAACTCTTGCATTTAATTAACCCAAGCACAATCTCCAACCTCGTGAAATCCTTTATAATTGAATCAATTACAATTTTATTCAACGTTACAATATTATTCTCAAAACGGCAATATTCTCTCCGATGCACGATTATCTCACGCGGACTTAATTTGAAATAAAAACAAAATTGTACAAATAAAGGTAGACTAGAAGTACCACGAGAACGTAGTACGGAACAGATATCAAACTTTGTCACGATACATATCGATATTAACTTCGTTTCGAATCACTACTGTTTACACGCCGTACGTACATATTTGCAGTGCAGATCCACGAATTTAAACACGAACACTCATTGGCTCCCGTGTTATTGTAAATCGACGCCGGTCTCACACTTTCCATTTGCGTATGGCTACGGTTCATCTTCTCATCTCGTGCAAAATCTACCCGGCAATAATGTTACTGAGCAACCCCATCTACCCTGTTCCCAAGATGTCAATCCCTCCTCCCAGCTGGTGCTGCTGGCGAGCTTGGTGAACCATGTTACGTTCCATTATGTACGCCGGTCGATTCTAGTCCGGCGATTTAACATGCATTAACTTGTAAACTCACGACTTGTCGTGTACTCGATAATGTACTGCATCGGCGCCTTTTATGATGTACCATGCATACATTTACTCACCGATGTCGCGTTTCGGTATTTTACGCCGTGTCTGCTGCCTCACTTTTCTCCCCTGTCGATTTTCTCGTCGTCCAATTTTAATGAGACTACGGTTAATTCTACTATGATAATACAGCTTGACGGGGTAAATGGAGAATTTGGAGTCGATGATTGTATCTTATTTGGAGATTGATTTTTAACGATGTTTGAAATTTGTATTATGGTGCTTCTTTTTTCTTCTTTCTTTTTGTACCTTTCGGCTTCCTTTTGTATTTACTCCATTCACTGACAGAAAAACTAAGCAGACATTACCTTGCGTGTTAAAATTTGAGAAAACGACAGAAAGGCTTTGAAACAATAATGTAACCCCTTAACTAGTGCGCTCGAGTTAATTCGAGCACGCTAAACAGGCCAAACTGTGCACACTCGAGATAATTCGAGCGGCGTTGTATTTAAAATTAAAATAAAAATGTTGATTAATTTTGTAATTTTTTATTTTTTTTTGCCAAGACAATGTTCTAAAGTGTGTTTTTTTTTGGCCGGTTTTTTTCAATAAATCTGTACATTAAGGCGTTAATGAATCAAAAATATAATATCTACATTTATAAAGATACGAAGAACATTTTTATTCCAAAATTACAATACACACTCGGCCATTATTGCTAACTTATTAATTCCGCCTTATGGTGCAACCAAAACATACCTCGTATTTGGCAGTGAATGGGTTAACTGCTGTGTTTTATATTGTTTTCGAATTATAGTAGTTATGGGGGTTTTGAGGCTTTCGCGGCCATTGTTAAGTATACAATGGTTTGCGTTTTCCGGGTTTAAGCCGCGTTGTGAATTGTGAAAATTCCGACGTTTCGCCAGCATTTCAGCTCGCTCAGCTGATCAACTAAAAATCTGATTGGCTGAAGCACGGTTCCGTGTCAATGAGCACCATTATAAATAGGAGTACTATCAACAGAACACCTCAGTATCAGTTTTACCCTGATGAAGCTAGCTGAAATGCTGGCGAAACGTCGGAATTTTCACAATTCACAACGCGGCTTAAACCCGGAAAACGCAAACCATTGTATATAGTAGTTATGATATTAATATGTTACGGTAAATGATACATTTTTTCTCTCAGGAGGGAAAATGGGTTTGCGTACCCCTTCGCATACCCAGGGAAGAATGGGTGTCCTCGGTAGTTAAATTCTCAGACTAAAACGAGATTTAGCCCAGACCCAACCAAGAGCAAAATCCGAACATTCACAATCAGTCCAGCAAACTGAACAGTCTCCTAAGGAACTTCTCACCATCCATTGCGGGTTTTCCATCCATGTGGCTCAGGTAACCCCGGGTTTGCCAAACCCGTACCTGACCAACGAGCTGGACAAGCCCCTGAGGTAATTTCTTTTTTACGGGACCACTAGGAGTTCGACATTTTTTGGCTTGGATACCCCCGGTTTTGCCAAACCCGTACCTGATCAGCTCGTTGGTCATGATCCTGAGGTAACTCCTTTCTTGTGCAACCACCATGGGTTCGACGTACTCTGAGTCAGGTAACCCCGAATCCATCAAAGTCATACCTGACAAGCAAGCTGGATTGGTCCCTGAAGGGAACTAGGAAGATCTAACCCAGACTCGTTGGTTAATTTGATAAATATTTGAGAATTCACTACATTTACCAAATTTAGTAATGATTATACATAATCGCTGTATTAACCACATTTACTGGAAATATTTCTCAATGGGACGGATGAGGATTTGAACCTGGTATCACTTATTGTGAATCTATTACCTCCTTATTCATTACAGCAATATAAAAAATTCCTTTAATTGGTGGAATAGAATTTAAGTTTTTTAGGTGAACTTGCAGTTGTGTGGTGTATTGTTTCAATTTCACAAGGTTTAGTATTGTATAAGGTTGGTTAAATAAGTATTTGTGATAGTTTATTGGCAAGATGTGTTGTAGAGTTTATTGCCATTGAAATTAAGAATTTGAAGTTATTGTATTTAACACTAGATTTACGGAGTCAATTTGACTCATTCGAAATTTGATTACTACATATATAATATATTGGTTGGTTAATTTTTTAATAATAAATCTTTCATTTCAATTGATTTGGAACTATTTTCTTTGTAAAAAATTTCAATTTTCTTGTATGATTCGAATTGGCTCGCTTCAGAAAAATAGGTAAATCAATATCCGTAAATCTAGTGTTAAGTAGGCAGCTATTCGGTAACTGTGAAAAAATCAAGTTCTTGTGACCGTTTACTTTGTTATATGTATGAAATGGATTAAATCAAAAATTTGCTACTAAAGATACTAAAAACTTTAATGGCAGGGGCGCTACAAGTTTTGTCAGAGAGTACCTTAATATCAGAGCACCGTAAAGCATTTCCAAGAAATTCCAAGTTATTCCAACTTCGACTCTTGTTTGAGAGATCGCTTCGTAAGTTAAATTTGCGGTGGTTAAAGTTTTCTGTACGAGTAGTTGCTTGTTGTCAAAGTGCTGGGATAAATCAATTATTCGAATACATTAAGCGCCAGGCATTGTTTCGAAGAGGTAAGACTGAATTCTGATATAAATGCACATCAAATGAATTCTTAATTAATGAATCAACTTCTGAAAGTTATAACCAGCGGAACCTTAATACTGGTAGAAGTATATACAAAGCGTCATTCCAAGGTTTCAAACACTTAAAAGTGTTATAATTTATAATCGTTATTAGATTAATACATAAAAAGTTAACGATCGGCTAATTTGAATTCCTCGAAGAAAATAGGCTGGTGAAAAAGGACATGAAAAATGACTATTGCGCCTCTTAAAATAAATTTCCCTATGTTCATACATTAAGTTTTAAAGCAATATATGTTGGCTATGGTGGGTAAGAAATTAAAAATTAGCTATACGTTTACCGATATTTCTTACATACCTATCTCTACCGAAACGGTTCAATAGTTATATCACGTCAACAACGTCCAAATTAGAATTTAAAGAAAATGATTTTCGATATACATATACTCGTCTCATTGAATTATTGATAATCAATACAAACGGTTTAAAAAAAATGTGAATGGTATTTTTGTCTCTTGAAGTTCTAAATGGGTCAAAATAACTCGCCTGATGAACGTAGTGTCAGTAGGTAAAAGTTCAAATCCTCTTCCGCCACAATTGGAAAATTTTTTCCATATTAGGGGAAAGTCAGATATATTGTACCATTTTTCAGTTTCAGCAAAATATCTCGTTTTGATATTAATTAAAACAAACTATTTATCCAATGCCACCTAGTGTAGAGCCTTGTTTAACTTATACCGCAAAATCAACACCATACTCTTAATCGATTTCTCAAAATATTCGTTTTTCCAAAGATTTTCCGTTGGAACAATTTATCCGACCAGTCGGTTTAATTGTACCACAGGTTAGGTAAATTGTAGCACTAAGAGTTAAGGGACTTCCAAACATGATAATTGATTAATTATTAAATAAAATGGTTTTAATAATGCACAATATTCTTCATGACAATATTTTAATTATTATTGAAAAAGTGCTAACAAAAATTAAATCAATATTTCTTCAATAAGTAACATTCATAATTATGAACAAAAAATTAAACAAAATCATCAAAAACTAAACAAATTTAAACATTTATCAAACTTAAATACCTACTTATAAAATTAAATGACTGTTTTTATGAAAACGAAATAGGTAAACCATTTTTACTTAAAATTATTATTTGGTCAATTACTAATTATTTATTATAATTGTTTTGTACTGAGATCAAATTCTTTATTTTCTTTTACCCTGTTTTAGTTCAAACAATTGTCGCAAACATTTGGATTCGATGTACAGGTTTCGTCTTGTTGAGTAAATTGTACCAGTACACTTAAGACAACTACTGGTGGTACGATTTATCGAACTAAGAGTTATAAAAAATATGTATTTGTCACAAAATAATCTCAAAACCTAATACGTTCGTTACTTTATAGTTTGAGAGATGATTATAGACCTGTTCAATAAAAAAATATAGGAAAATTCTATCTTACCATTTTACTAACAATGAGTAATGTCCTTAGGTACACGCGTCAAATTAAACACTAACAAAAACGTTTTTTTTCTCTCAAACTGAACTTGCCGGATGCCGTTACAAAACGAAAAGTAGTTGTGGGTGCTGCCACTGCTTAGTTTCGTGTTGCCAGGAAAGAAAAATAGTGGCATTTAGTAGGAAATTTTAAGGTGGTACAATTTATCAAGCAGTACAATATACCAGACTCTCTCCTATATGTGTTAGAATAATGATATTTGTAATCACCGCATCCAACGTAGAGCCACCTATGTTTTACGGTGTTCCGGTACTACTACTTCTTCTTCCTAAAAGTAAGCTAGCTAGCATATTCTGTATAAGAAGGTCTCCAAGTGAATCTAATTAAAATCTGTAAAACCTGAAGGCATCGAGTGTCATTGATTTGATATAATCGTTCCTCTCGCGGCGCAATTCAAAATCTAACAGTTAAATTGCAAAGACAAAATTTCACGGGTAAGCAAACATTCAATAGAACAGGAAGCTACGTCGAGTAAAGTTCGGCATAGGGCAGTAAAGAGTTAATATTTCTTTTATTTAAAACATTTCAAAAATAAATCAGATATTCTCACGTTCTCAATTTTCGATGAACAAGATTTTATAGTTTGCGAGGATTCCATTTTACTTGGATTATTTAATGTGTTGAGGATGCGGAGTATATGTTGTAAATTCTGTTTTAAGAGATTACACTTACAAATGAGAGATTATTGGGAACGTTTAATATGCGCGCGATGCTTTTGTTAAACACTAATGAGGAAAATGATCGTTGTTTCATACGGGATTAGTTGTAATGCTGTTATGAACTTTAGACGACAAATCTATGCAGATACTTCGTTATTAATATGCTTAGGTGTTTGTGCGTATAAATGACGTAGTAAGATATGTGTGAAGTACAGTTAAATAAAAATTGTGCAGTGAGTTTTAGTGTTGAAATTATATTTTTAAAGCCGGAACGACCATAAGACTTTAAAGAATTTTTTTACGTGAAAGTTTAAAAAATTAACATACTGACGTCATGTATTTTTTCTTCGGTCTGTTTAACTACTTTTAGAATTAAATTTTCTGGCACAGAATAATAAAGATACAACGTGTAACGTGTAAGATTAATTCAATTTTTATAACAAGTTTTCATAAGCTTAGCAGGTAAAATGTGTGTGTCATTTTTACGAGAAACTTGGTATAATTTTATCTCAAAATTGTAGCGAAATAATTCCAACGTATACTGACTATATTGATTGTTGTAATTTCATCATTATCATTAAACTATCCGCAGTAATTCCACGGTACTTTTTTGCACGGTTCCATATTTATATGGTTTTAAAAAATAAGGAATTTAAAAAAACTACTTCACTTTGAGACGAAGACTGAATTATTCACATTTTACGTTGATTTCAATCTACAATGATTTTCCAAAAAATTTATCATCCGTGTAAATCGGGGATAGGTGTATGTTACATAAACTAACAGAACCTTAGACATTTTATAAGTTTCGCAATTCCACACGAAACGTATTACCTGGAAAACCGATCGAACACAAAGCTGATATTAAATTTCAATTATAGATACGTTCGTAAGTATATGTCCGACACAATTGTTCCAGTTGTCTTATCGTTAACGATGTTACAACAATTTTATCGTTCTGTTCAGTAAAAATCTCGTTTCCTTCGTTTTCCGATTTCTCCGTGTTCCACGGCAAACTAAGGCGCAAATGCTTTTACTTGTCTTGCCGTTGTACTTTTAATGGCCACCCGTTGGTAGAATGGCTCTCCGACGGGGTGCAATGTACGCTCGACACTGCTATCTCGATTAGGACGAAATGGCTTTGAGAGAATTGACGGCATGTGGTGTAATATTGCCACATGTAGATCACATCATGCTAGGTCTACCGGACCGTAGGTGGTGAGTAACCTGCTGTGGTGGTTTGATATACGCTATGACCGCCGTATCTTATACGACTATGTATATACACGTGGATTAAGTATATTTTTGCGAATTCCATTTATCGTCGTGTGTTCCTTCTACGTTGTAACGCCGTTAATGAGGTAGTTTAAAGTCAATGAGCAATTTCCGTTTGCATTGTAAGTTTTTACAGTGTGGAGATACGAAATTTGTAGATTTGCGTGAATAATAAGTTTTACAGCGCGTGTCTCATGGTTTTTAGATAATTATTAGATTTATATTTTAAAATACTAAGGAACTTTTAATGTAAATTATTAAGTGAAGTGTGGTCTGAATAGTGAATATAGATAATTTTATTTGATTAAATGTAATAGGGAATATGCATGTATGTTTTTTATATTTTTAATTCACTTTTTACATCGTTATAACATAGTAAAAAATATAAATACTGTTACAAATGCTCAAATTTTTTTAAAAATAATATTTAAAATATTGCTTAAATCTGATCTGTTTGATCGCCGCTATTTTTCGCGGGCCTTGAATGTCGACACAAGCCACGACCAGTGTTTGTTTACTATAAGTTTAACAGTTACTTTTGGTTATTTTATACAGATTTTTAGTTTTAATAGCTATTCAGACCATAGAAAAAGCTAAAAAATCGTTTTATAGATATTATCTTGTACCAATGTGCAAGAACACTATTATAAGTACACTCGGTAAAGTGTTTTTTCCTGTTCCAAAAGATGCGAAAACACGAAAACATCTAAATTGATATCTATTTTCCTCAAAATTTGCGAAAGATCAATTTGATTTGAGTGAATGTTAATAACATTACGTATAATTACTTATAAATTATTATAACAGGAGCAGCAGCTTTAATGTCCGAAGATTATTTATAGGTTATGTTTAAGAAAGTACTGCTGAGTGCATTTATAAATAAAAATCTATATAATAAATTATGATATATCATGTATTATAACAATTAAAAAAGAAATAAACTCTTTTGATCTCAGCGGACGTAAAATCTGGATTTGATGCAAAATATGCTGTCATCATGAATGCATCTATTTTTGGTAGATTTTTCCGATTGTACTTTGATACAACCACTTTTAGTCATCGTCCTAGATGATTTAATGCTACCAGAAATTGCACTAGCTAATGGAAAACACTACAGAAACATAAATAAAAACAATTTTTCTTTCAAACACCATATAAACAGCAACGCCGATAAATCCGAAAACGTGGTATGTGACGTCACACTTTGATTCGACCAATGGTGATGCGTTTCACAAATTTGAATTTCGCTCCCTTATTTTGTATTTTTTAATTAATATTGTATGCAATTAAAGACAAACTAAATAAGGAAATAATGGTTTAAATACAATGTTAGGACAATATAAATACGGGGGGAAAAATCAATTAAATTTGAACCAAATGCATATTCCCTATTTGTAGTATTAGAAGATCATAATCTCCTCGTTAAGGGATAATGGGAAAATTTCCCTTTTGTTTTTAAATGTTATCGAGTCCGTCTATCAAATTATTCTGTGTCGCTTTTTGCTTGTAAAATTGTAAATAAGAGTTTTCGGTGAAGATAATCGTCGTGTTTAGTTATATTATTTGATTTGCAAGTAAATTACACAAATTTCTCGCATCAAAGAAACCTGCGGAAACAGCACCTTACTTTGAAGTCTAACAAACCGGTATTACGGGTCCATACACTTGTTTACATTACATTTACATTGTGTAGAACAAGATTAGATAGTGCTGTGGACAAACTTTATTCACACCCATTACATTGTCTATGAAAATATACGAAACTTTCTGTGTGCTATTCACAACAAAATACCAAGAGACAAAGACAATTATATCATTCTTAAAGTTTCCTTTTCAAATTGTGAAGAATACGACACGAAATTATTTTTATGAAACTCATTTCAACATCAATTATGAAACTCAAAAGTTTACCTCCAGGAAGTGTTACGTTTTCAAAGCAATACAATCTCTAAGAATTACAAAAACGTACATATCTGTAAAAAGACAATAGAAACGCAACTTCAAATAACTTCACACAAAGCGTCTTTAAAGAATATTATAAATACAGAAATAATTGAACTCCCCTTTTTTTCCTTTCTCCTTTAAACTTTTTCCCTGACATTCCCTGCTCACTGAGTAATTTACCAAGTTACAATGCAAGAGATTTATTTAGAAATCGTGATTTACAAATGCTTGATAGTAATTCGACACCATGCTCTCGGAACAACCCTTTGCGTTGTATCGCCTCATGGCTGGTTGCTTCCATGCATATCCGTACAATGTACACAGGAATGCAGAGAAACTGGAGGATCTTTGTATGGTCTTTCAGGTGTGTCTTTCAGCCTCTTTCAGTTTGGCTTCATGCGTGGCAGATTACTTCATTGACGCTACTTCCTCGCGTGTCGCGTTCCCAACGAGACAGAGAAGATGTCTTTTATACCTACAAAGCCTGACTATCTACTCGACTAATTGGATCCCGTCAGTATACTAACGAGCAACGTATAAATTACCGCATCAAAGAACGAGCCAACTTGAAACCTCGATAAAATTTATCGTGCGTTCACTACTGTTACCTTTACTTTTATCCATTATGTGTTGACCGTTAATACATTTTGGATGAAAGTTCATAAGAAGGTAGAAATTCTGGATTACATTTTCAGAATTTTAAATTGGTGCTAATTAACTCTTTACCTGCCTGAATTAGTTAATAACATTGTTAATTATGTTTTCGTTTGACAACACACATCGGCTGATAGTCTATTATCTCCTTCCGGTAAGATTTAATAATGAACAATTTTACATGAAACAGCCATTAATTTTTATTGGAAAAACATGTAGCGTTGTTTCATCTTACACGATTTTTTAAAAGTTGTGGAACATATTCCCAAATTTACCATATGTCAAAAATAAATATTATTAAATTAATTATTTATTATTAATAATAATTAATTATCTTTATTAAATTAACATTATCGAAAATAAAATCCTTCTGCCGAATAACAATTTGTCTATGACTTGTACTAACAAATTCTAACGGTAAATAACATGTTCTAGTGATCTGTGATATCTACATCAATAAAAGAGTGTTATCGTTTTCAGTACCCTAGATATTTTGAACTAAATTAATTATTATCATATTCAACAATAACTTTGGTTGCATGATGAGTATAACTTGTCATTGCACTGTATGGCACGAAAACCCAATGACGAGCTTTACTCGTCATTCTACCGGCAGGGGTTCATCGGCTATTACAAATGGCAGTCAAATGAAATTATGATCTGGTGAAACAACTAATATTAGAACAATATACGGAGTATTACCTTGCATTCTGTTATGGAGCTTTGAACAAGATACGACCTGGTTGAACATTTAAAACAGTAGTACGTAAAGTGGTAGATGAACACTTTAACTAATTTCGTTTTTAATGGGTTGTTACATTCTTAAGTATGTGTTTGGAGTCGTGTTTTAAAATGTGAGATACAAAATACTTAGTGTAAAAATGATTTATCTGATTTGTTAACCCTTAGCACTCCGTAGGCTCCGCTGCGGAGCCCTGCGAAGATAATTATTATCTTTTTCCATGTTGCTAACCATAAAAAAGGTAAAAAAATGGTTGGATCGTAACACTACAGAGACTGAGCACGTTTTAATTACAGATAACAATTGCCAACACCGACGATTCCGCAACATTTTAAGCGTGATTATGCTAAATACATTTGGTCCCGCAGCGGAGCCTACGGAGCACTAAGGGTTAATTACCATTATGAAGTTTGGATTGTACTCACATTTTTTATACATCTTGAGAGAAAAATGGACATAACACATTTTTGTAATTTCCCTTCATTCCTCAGAAACATCTGCATAAGCATTAAATTTATAACATGGACGAGAAGGCAAGAAGCATTTTCAAGATTAACCCCTTGCCCTACAATGACGTATGTCACTCGTAATGCGCTGAACGGAATAGGAGATTTTGAAGTTTTCCAAAAAGTATTAAATCGAAAATATTAGTTGATCACGAGAAAATCAAATTGTTTCTCTATTGAAATTAAGAAACCGTGCGTCGCACGTCCACACGTTCCGCTCGCCGAACCAAGAAGAAGTCTCTCCGTATATTCCGCAAGATAAAAGCCCATCGACGATTCGCAGTTCTTTAACCCCTTGCACTATCGGTAAACTCGCAAGAATCCATGCCTAAACCAAACGCCCGATATACGATATCTCACGACTGACAAAGATTACCGTGCTAGTATTTACTTCACGCAATGGAACTTCTGTGAAACTCAAATTGATTTGAAGCAAAGTCTAAATTTAATAATCCTGCACGGGGACATACGATTTTATTCGAGATATTAATACTTTGCCCGAGATTAATACCACGAGTCAGACTCGTGATATTCAAATTTGGTCTAAAATTTTCATCACGAGTCAGACTCGTGGAAATAGTGCAAGGGGTTAAGGAACTAGACGCGAGAAACGCACGCACGCTTTCGGATAAAATTCCTATCCGCGTTTGAGACCATCGAATTTCCGACATTCTCTACTAATAGTATTACGTTAAATTACACGTTATACCAGAAATCGGTGATAAATTTTTATTTCACGAATTAATTCTAAATTATTGTGCATTCAGTCAGAAAAAAAATTGTAGGACAAGTGGTTAAGAATTAACAAACGTGTTTGTGTAGGTATACTTATTTACAATATGGAAATATTAATTTTAGAAATTTGCACATTCTTTAGAATATTGTTCCATTTCTCATTTGGAATTGCTCTGATGTAATCTTTACCGGAAGTTCAAATACAAGTGAAAGATTTACGTTGACATACCTACTTACATTTATCATGACAAGTGATACGATCTATGCCCTATCTCTACGTGATATCGCTCAATCTTTTTTTCACCCTCTACACAGATATGCTAACATCGTGGACATATATTGGAGAAAGGTACTAGGATTATAACAGACAATGCGTGAACATTGTTCTGTGTATCAGTCTTTTAAGGTAATTGTTCTCGAATATTTGTGGTTTAATAAGCTCTGCGGGGGGTGGAATTTACGGCAGACATGATAAATCACCATTTTTATTTTTCTCTCGCAGAACATGGGGGAAGTATAACGGAAAATAATGGACATATTATTTGTTGAGTAATACCTGGTAATATATCCATTCAGTTATTAACGCTACTACGTTTATTTTTCCTTAATCCGTCGGATTTTGAGGGAGGCTGTTTATTATTTTCGGTAGTAAATGTCATACTTATCCCCTTTTAATGATTTTTAGCGAATAAATGTTTTATAAACGAAACGACTTTAAAAGAAATTTATTTTGTATTTAATTTTTTTTATTTCCACTTTGTTAATAGTACTGATGCTAATAATATTCAATGTGGCGAATGTCTTTTTAATGCTCAGCGAATATTATAAAATTGTATAAAATTTTAAAAACTTTGTATTTTAGGGATCACAATGTATTTTTTTCGGAACGATGAACGAAATTCTTGTAGTATGAAAAGTGGTAAAAGCGTTTCTCACAATTTTCGGCAAAAATGCTGGAAACGTGAAACATGATATTTTTTTAATGGAAAACATACGAATGAAAGCTTAAATTCCGAAATACAAGGGGAAAATACTATTTTCTAAATTCTCCGCCAACATCAAAATTATTCAAAAGGTTATAGCAGGAAAAGAGGGTCAAAAGTGCCCTTCAACCGATTTCAATGGGGGTGGTCTCATTCGATAGATAATGCTCAGCGATCTTTGTGTACAAAATTTTAACCCTGAGGGATTTAAGATTTTTTTTTGTCATTTTTAAAACTTGTCAAACATGGTATGACTAGAAAAATTCGATAACGCAAAAAGTATGTTCTGTAATTAATTCATATTTTTCTGGTTCTTAAAAATACTTTTAAATGTTTGAAAATAGCAATTGGTTATTGTTATGTGATTGACAATTTTTAAACGTGACAAAAAAAGTCTTAAGTCCCTCATGGGGATTCGAACTTGCGACAAAAATATGTCCAGTGGTTTCGCAGACAGACAACCTACAAACTCTACAAAATCGATCACTTGAAAAAGCTTTAAAATATCCTGCAGATGAGGAATCATCAAGTTTACAGTTGATTGAATAATTCGATTCTCTATATTAACATGTAATTGCTTCATGGCAGAAACACTGAAAGTCACAAAATGATCATAATGTAATCGAAGAATGCGAAAATAATAACTGGATCATGGCGTTTCACATCGAAATGCGTCGCGGAAATCAGTTTTCGATTTTTTTCACAATGACGCAGGCGGTTTAAAAATCTGAAAAAAATTGGAGATTACTTTAGATTGTTACTTTAATATGCAAAAAGTTGTCCCTCGAAGATCTCGAAACGAAATCAACTTTTTTCCGTTTTTTTTTGCGTTTGCTTATTTGTTACACTTAGGTTCTTCAATGGAAAAATCTGAAAAAAATCTCAAACATGTATGGTACCGTGTAGAATATGGCAGAATTTTTTCGAATTTTTTGCACCTCAATAAATAGGCAAAATGGGGCAACAACCTGTTTCTTTAATTTTCCCCATAACTACCGTTCCGGTTAATATACAGAGCTAAAATTTTGTACACAATGATCGCTAAGCATTATCTATCGAATGAGACCACCCCCATTGAAATCGGTTGAAGGGCGCTTTTGATCCTCTTTTCCTGCTATAAACAAATATAATTTGTTTTCCTACCTTTTGGTTTATCTTTGTCGAAATCATATTTTCCTTTCAAACAATGATAACCGTAATAGACTTGCAAAAATTGGAATAACCTATATGTTCTATTTTAAAGAAGAGAAATTGATAAAAAAAGATTTTTTGTTTATAGCACTTCACTCACGCGTCAGTAGCTAGAAAATGCAATATCGGTCAAGATAAAAAATCGGCGATTTTCCAAATTTTACAACTTTTCATAATGAATCATAATAATCCTAACTAAATGTCGTTTGAATAGTGTTACATTATAATTTTTATAAAATACGAAAGATTTAAAATATCTGTTTGCTTCCTACGACAGACAATTTTTCTCACGAAACTATTTCACCGATAGAATCGCGTGTGCCAAAATGTAGAAAGAATCGTAAATACACGTCCTAGAATCAATTTATGTATGTTGAGTCGAGTTCGCGTTTCGTATTCAGTGTGTAGCAGGGGTGACATGTCATGTAAAACTACTTCTGAATACAGGATTAAATCTTTACCAAAGTGAAATGCACAGATTTAACTTTCTTCATTCAAACGAAAGTCCCTACTTAGAATTGAGGGAAATTCGAGTTAACTCAAATATAACTAAGTTATTGTAAAGTGTAATCCAACATTTTCAGTAAATTTAGCACATTAGTCTGCTGTAATTTCTAATTTCAGACAATTTTTATCATTTAATTATAACTGCGAAAGTAATTTCAACTATTTTTCTCAAAATCAATTATACTCTTACCCAACGCCTGACAAAATTGTGTTTCTAAGAAAATTCTTGTAATTACGTGAGCTAATATTATTTTAAGATTCCTCGAATATCATGGTTATTCATGGTTATTAATGCACTGTTATCTGACATTTCCGAATTCTCGACATGTTTATCTCGAGTGAGCCAACAGAGCTTTTTAAGAAAATATTCAATCGAAGCCGACATATGTTTCAGATGGTCATTAAATACGTTCTCCAAAAAGGAATGAGCATAATTTGTCACTCTTATATTCACGTAGATTAAAAAAAAGATGTCGTTTAAAGAAAAATTCGCTCTAATCACACACACTACATCGCTCAGGAAGTCATAAAGAAAAGCAGATATCCTTATTATTATACGTCCCTTTTTCGCTCTTACAATTTTCTAACAGTTTTCTATAATTTTCCTAACACAGCATGATTATATTTGACTCCACATTATTTCACATTTTCAAATTCGTGCGTAATATTTTCATCGGATAAGCCAACAAAGGCAGCATCCTCCTTTCCGTCTTGCCACTTCGTAATTATGTAGAAACTGTTCTTTTCATGCCTGCAATTACCTTTTCCCCGCTCAATGCTCTCGCAACTTAATTTTCCCAGGCAACCGTGCAATGCGCCTACAATGAAAGATTCCATTGCCGCTGTTTTAGAGAATTTAGAGGAAACAGCTAGCCGGCCAAATTGTTATATATCTTCCGAAAGGAATGCTGTGAATAATGTTCGCGTGGAGATGTTGCACTAGCAAAAGAACAGACACAGGTGTTGTTAAAAATTGAGTCAAAAATTTACCAGTAGGATGCATTCACGTCATTTTTACCTTCGTTGTAAGAACGAAGGAGTGAAAGTGATTCTTAGGATGTGCTAACAGAGAATTCTTTACTGTGGCTCGTTGTTTTTTATACGTACAACTTCTTTACTGCAACAGAATTGTTTCATGTAGTTCATTGTTGTGATATAATTTATACTGTTATGGTTCTAATTGTAATATAAATGTAAATGAAAATGAAAGGAAAGTATTTTCTTAATCTTTATTTGGCGACGTACGTAATTTTCTCTGACAATAAGTTTGTAGGTTTCTTTCTGGCAGTTTGGGTTAGGGTTTCTGGAAGTTGCAGTTGTGTGAAGAAGCTTTGGTCGAGAAAACACATCGGTGTTTACAAACTACCAACCGAATGTCTTGACTGGCTGTTAACATCGCTTAAACGAACGAACGATCATTACGGACCGTTTAACGTTTAGTTTGGTCACGGCAACACTCTTTCGACGATAAAACGGACAACTTGTACTCCGATTGCCTCAGAGAGTAGCTTTCGAATTACTCGATTCGTACGACGGTTCCCTCCCAGATAGGAAATTTCACGTCCTTTCTGTAAGAAAAACACTTTTACAATTGCAAAAGAAAATCTTATTACGTTCCATTGTATCACCCGACCGCGAAGAACGGATGAATTTTTTATACTGATTCTTTTTACATAGACGCACAATTTTCCCCTGCATTAATTTTCTCATTTTTTGCTCTGACTTGCGAATATTGATATCTTCTTGGAAAATGTCGGAAATATGGAATGTATCGTTAGACAAATAAGTTTTATAAACGCACGAGATAATGTGAAAGTGAGAAGTATTTGCATGATATATTTTCATATCATCGTTGCGTTACTTTAAAGTCTGTCTGAAGTTGATCTCTATAAGTATTATTGACATAGGTAATATGCAACTTGGGAATTATAATCAACCTTCGTAAAATAAAAAATATAAATTTTCTGAGATGTGGTTCGAAAATTTACTTTTGTTATAGAGGTATGCTTTGAAGATTTTTATAAATATTGTATTTACCCTTCAAGTTCGAAGAATTTATTAACACCGTTCTTTACTACAATGTATTTTCCGTGGCACTTTACCGACCGATACCAATACTTTTGGACTTTTAACTTATTAATTGGGCGCTACAGCAATTAATAAATTATTATTTTTCATTATGGTTAACTGTGCCAAGGACTCAGTAAAGAACCTTTGCAATTTTCGAAGAGATATCAGTATCAGGGAAATATTTGCATGCACGTGACTGATCAGAAGTGGGTAGGATGTTAAAAAATACCGGTCGATAAAGTGTTAATTTTTAAATATACACAATCTCTGTAAAAATTAAGACGAATATAGTATTTAAACGAAATATTAGATACTTTAAAATACTATTTTTTCATAGATAATCATCTTTGTATCTTTTGAGATACTTCACACCTGTTGCGACTCGTCGGACAGTTAAGTCGTTGGAGTCTAGTTTGTTTTCTTCACTCGGAGATTAATAAACAGTACACTCCCGAAATGGTTTTGGTGTTTGTTTATTATAACGAGGAACAAGTATTTACACGGAAACAAATAATAACAAATAGATAACAAATATGAATATGAGCGAGCCAAAATGTGTATAGAAAAAGACTTGTTGCGAATAGAATGTTACGGGAAGAATCTGAAGATTTGGCTCACTTTTGGTTCTTTTATAAATTTCGGAAGCACCCCTTCCTCTGTCGGCAACCCCGACGAGGAGGAAGGGATGGCTTGATAAGGAGGAGAATGTTGGGCCTTGGTGAAATGTTATTGGTTCTGCCTGGACTTCGTGGGTGGTTACCAAAATGCAGCGTTTGCATTGGTTTTGCCAAAACCCACGGAAGGCCCAGGAAGAGGGGGGCCTTGGGCCGCGAGGGTAACCCAGGTGTAGATGAAAACTGCTAGATTTATGACACCTGTCATAAATCTAGCGCAGGAATTCTTAAGTGCAAATCTGGTAGCCACGTGCCATCCCTCAATATTCGAAGGTGGTTGCCAGATGGACGGGTCTACACAGCTGCGACTCTAAAATATAGAATTTAGAAAGCTTGCCCCCGCAACCTCAAGGCCCGCGTTGCAATTACGCCTCAACAACACCTTGCCTTACGATTCCTGTTTTGATAGCATACGTAATGAGTCCAAATTAACTGCTAGAATAAGATTTCCTCTTTGTTTTTTAATCTTTGATGTACTCGACTGCAATATTCAAATTATAGCAATAATGTGGTCATCTCGTGACTGACTGATATTTTCAATTTAATAGTTATTGGAAAACTCCAATATATCGTGATTCATTATCGCGTCACGTATGTCACGTTATTGTAAGCTAAGCGGTTAATTATCGTGATAAATATTGGGTTGTTCGGAAAGTTCGTAGCGTTTTCGAACAATGGCACAATTAAAGCTTTTTATGACTGCCATTTGTTATTAATGTTATTTTGTAACAGCATAACATTAAAAATCATAATTTCAGACATTATTCAGAACAAAAGGCAATAAAATTTATTAGTATTTTGTGCGTATAACAGTGGCAGGAATATGGAAAACAGAAAAGTACATTTTCGACATTGAATGCCTTATTATTAAAATAAAGGTAAAAACGCTGTTGAAACGAAAAGAAAGATATGTGCGGTTTACGGAGATCATGCTGTTGGTGATAGCACTGGTAGAAAATGGTTTTCCGGGTTCAAAAGTGGTAATTTTTGTTTAGAAGATGCAAAGCGTTGTGGTTGACCATCCGTTATTGATGGAGACGAAATAAAGTTGTTAATAAAAAGTAACTCACGGCACATATCTAGGGGCATTGCTGAGATATTGAAAATATCAAACAGTACCGCATATGAAGATGTTAAGCAACTTGGATTCCACATTTGTTCTGACGTATGGGTGCCGCATAACTTAACGGAGAAGAATTTAAAGAATCGCATCTCTGTATGTGACTCTCTGCTAAAGTGCAACAAAACCTGTCAATTTTTAAGATAAGTGATTACAGGAGATGAAAAATGGATTTTATACAATAATGTTGTAAGAAAAGATCTTAGAGAACCGCAAAAGAATCCGCATTAGCAACACCAAAAGATGCATTGCATTTCAAGAAGGTATTGCTCAGTGTATGGTGGGACTGGAAGGGTATTATTTATTACGAACTTTTAAACAATAAAGAAACTCTTAATTCTGATAAATATTGTGCCCAAGTGGATCAATTAAAGGAAGAAATTTTAAAAAAACGGCCCAAGTTGACCAAAGGGAAGAATGTCGTTTTCCACCAAGAAATCGCTAGACCCCATGTGTCAATGAAAACCGGATATAAATTATTGGATTTTGGTTGGGAAATTTTACCCCACCCAACCTATTCGCCAGAACTAACACCATATGATTATTATTTATTTAAAAATTTAGTAGTCTGGAGGCTTGCAAAATTCATTTACTTAATGCGGTTCTTTACTAAGAAAAATGAAAAGTTTTTTGAGAAGGGGATTATGAAGCTACCTGATAGATGGCAAAAAGTAACCGTTAGAAATGGTGCATATATTATTGAATAAAGTATTTATTTTCCAAAAGTTTATCGAGTTTGAATATCACTCAAGTAACGCTACGAACATTCCGAACGACCCAATATTAGAATGTTAGAGAAATATATAAAATTGTTGAATATATGAAAACGTTTAATAACTGCTTCAGTATAGGCTTCAGTGATCATTTCACCTTCTTAGTATGTTGAAGCAACAGGTATCAGTTTGTGAATTGGCTCTGTTACGGATTTTGCACTGAGGTGCCTCTATTGCTGGCTCTCGAAAGACCACCCCGTTTTGTATAAAAAATGAGGAAAAAATGGATAACTCTGGATTGCTGTGTGGACTCTGAAACTGTGTGTATTGAATTGTAGATATGTTCTCCTTGATTGCTACAAATGTTCTGATATTTACAAATTGAAACTGTTGAGTGGTAACCTGTAATGCGCCCCTCACTTGAAGTCGTGTATGAAATCTCTGATCTTCGAGGGGGGTGGAGGCTTTGCAAAATAAGTAACTATTGGGTGACAAATTAATTTTCTCCACCCCCTGGAGCACTTCAAGGGAGGGAAGGTAACGACATGCCCTCAACACCTTATGGAGGATTTCAAACCTACCAGCTGCCCCCGAGCAAACCCAAAGTCCCGTTATGGTCATCGGTTGGTACGCACAAAAATTCCTCACACATTAATTATTTACAAAAATACACAGATCTGCGCACCCTGACCGAGTCCCAAGCGTACCTATGGGTTTATTGCCGAAGACAGCTGTCGACAAGGCTGCACCAGGTTCTAAGGTTTATGACTCTTTAACAGGCTCCAAGTTCCTATTAGCATAGTCTGTTATATATTAACGTAAACTTGCATTTCAATCAAACTAACAATTATTGTAACGAAACAATGCCATGTTGTTAATATAGTGATATATTCATACAAAATTATTTCACATTACGTTTCCTCACAAGTTGTTGTTACGAGAAATGAGAGCTTTTTATTTTATCTCCATTATATAAAATAAAATTACATTGCATTAAATTGCAATGTACATATGCGGCACCGTAAAAATCATTTTTAATAATAATTAGCTGACTTCCATTTAAAACTTATTGCGGTGATGCAACAGAGATTACAGTTTGCACTGACTTTCACGTTGAATTCGATGTTTTGCTTAGTTCCTCATCGCTTCTGCGTTCATTTGTGAAAAATCTCTCATTCACAAAGTGGCCATAACTCAGAAACAAGGTCAGACAAGACACTCCGTCGTATCAGCTTCTTTCTCTCCTTGTCTTCTGGACTCATCACTGAAATGGATCCTACAAACGAATGACAAAGTGTGACATGTCTGTTTTTCAGTGCTGAGCTTGTATAAAAATATGACCAAATGAGAAAATATCTAATGTTGACATTTTGAAAAAAATTCCAAACTTCAATTTTCATCTACACAAATCTAAAGATTATCTATATAATAGAACAATTGTCGGAATAACAAAATGACACAATACAAAGTCTAAACAATGTCAAAATGGCACAGTAAATTCGAAGAAAACTGATCCTATGACTTGCGCTATCTCGCGACTCTTACACATTTTCCTCTGGTACCCAAAAAATCTTTCATCCATTCCCCTCACATTGGTTTCTTCCTTCAATATATCCCTAACAACCCCTAAAACCAGCCCTGAAAAATCTACCTCCCTTCATTCATCCATTGTATTTCCATCGCCATGCTCAACCCATTCCCTGTCAAATTTTTCTTGGTTTGATTGTTTCTAAAAAAGGTATTGTCAGATTGTAAAAATAAAAATAATTTATTTTTACTTTACTTTGCTTTTATTTAAAAAAAAAAGCTATTATCGTTAATATAACAATTTCAAATACATTTAATCTCAAAAGCACCTCAAATATCTAAATTGAATCCTAAAAGACTTAGGAAATGAATAAATCCTCAAATGGGTGTCATAAAAGTTAATGGGTTAAAAAACAAAACTACCTTTCCAATCCTCGATTATGTATCACTTCATAAATAAACATTGCAAGAAATATCCATAATCCATGTATCCCTAACGAGGAAAATACTCAAAGAGGAAACAATGTGTAGCAAAGAGCGTTCTCGAATTCCACGATTTCTGTTGATCCAGAAAACTCCGACAGAGCGGAAGATTCTCAGACAAGCTGTGACCCCGCAGGAACGCCTTGCACAGGAATGCTTTTACCGAGGGCTCACGTGCCACTGACAGGGACGCAAGAGTCGTCCCTTCAACACGTACGACGGAACACACGTGTAGCAACATTTCTGGAGGCGTGTCAGCATCTATGTTACTACGTTGAACTTCCTGCACGGCAATGCGGTCGAAGGTTTGCCTTACAGACACATACGTGCTATACAAAGCTCCGACCCGCGAGACGAGCTTTGATCGTCCTTGCAGAATCCTGTACACAGCAGGTGCACTTGGACGTTAGTGCAGTGGCATGTATGTGGCAGGATGCAACACCAGAATGCCATGAACACTCTCCGTTGCTTCTGGAACGGCTTACCTGTGCACTTGTCGCGGCTAATATTCTATTGAAATTCTAACCGAAGAATGGGAGGGTTCTCTATAAAGTGGAAAATCATTTGTTCTTATCGAATATGAAATTTATTTATTTATTTATTTAAACAAAGTAAACGCGTATGAAACCCTTTAGTGTACAATGAAGAGGAAACTAATTATGGAGAGCAGTAGTATCGTATTAAAACTAATGGTGGATTACGCTTAAAGATACTTAAAGAAGAGAACAAGTTGAGGTATTTGACTTTGTTGAAATTAATTGCGATACGATTAATACTTGGCATGCGGGCAACTTCGCCGCGGACTTACGCGGGCAGCGGGCGCTGTTCGTGAATCTCGCGGGAGTTTGATCATTCACTAAAATCGCAATAAATCGAAAACTACTTTGTTTTTCGAATCAAAACTTCTTCGGTTGAGCACTCGAGAACGTGGCATAATGTCATTCTCGTCGCTTTCTTCGGTATCTTGACTTTCAGAATCACTATCATATGAAAAGTTCGATAATCTGTCAGCGCATATTTCTTCATCATTATTTTTGTAACAACGGCTCATTTTATCACTTTTGTAATCAATAATATAAAACCAAGCTTCAAATTGACAAAACAAGACTTGTACGTTCTGGAGCTAGCAATTCGATTGAAGACGAAATAACTCAGCAAAAGACCGAGTACCTCGACAATCATAACTTGTGGGAAAAAATGCAAAGCGTCGCCTAGCAATGCAAATAACACACATACAATGTCACACATACATGCAATTATACGCATTTAGTAGATTTGTGGTGGATAGCGAGTATCCACCACAAATCCACCAAATACGTATTTTTACGTGACCCGCGCTCCAGCGATAGACGGGAGAGAGCGTAAAAATACGTTGCCCGCATGCCAAGTGTTAAAACAAGTCTCCTGATCATAGAATGTTCTATGTAACCCCTGATGGAGTAAATAGTCATGCCTTAACCCAGTGACAGTGTATCCTGTGAGAAACCTCGTTAAATTTAAGGGGGTCCTCCGTTGTCCCGGATAGAGAAAAGTAAAAATTCAATCGTTTACAAAGCTTAACACATTGAGTGCTACGTCAGTCCCTGGGGACTGACAGTGAACTTTCCGTTCAGGCAGCCTTCAGTCCCTAGGAATTGACAGCGAATTTTTCGTTCGGTCGACATCGGTGCGTGAGACCGTCATTATCAAGGGATAAATTATTAATGATAATTAAAAATTTTATGTTAAAATTTAGTGCAGGTTATTAAAATATTTCAAGCAAAGATGTGATTGACATTTGCACATATTACAGTAAGTAACAACTTGTTTTGTGGGTTTTCTGGCGAACTTACATCCGAATGTTTTTGTGTTTGTGCTATAACATTTAGCACAGTATTTCCAAACTTTATGCGCCTTTTTTCCTTTCTTTTGATATTTGCGAATACCTTACTCGCTGCTGCCTGAGTGGAAAGTATAGCAAGATCGGCCCCGCACTCAACGTGTTAACCGTTAGTTTATCTCTCCTTACAAAACCACCCTTCACGTTACACGTATTTTACTCTTTAAAAAGCAGAAGCAATGGAAAAACATATGCACATCGGGATTCCCGCTGTTTCGACTCGTAGTTCGGCGCTCGTCGATCGAGTTATCGAAACTTTGGTTGATTTATTTAAAATTGTTTTGCTCGAAGGACCACCCTCTTACGAGGGAAAAATTGTATTATGTTGTAACAAATAACACTTTATTACACATGGGATGCACTATCCCGTAAAATATACTATCTCCTGTTACGACAATTTGTTACGAGAATATAATAGTTCTTCAGAGTACAATATCTGATGCGCGAGAATATCTATGGATTGCGAGAGTGTAATATCTCGTGAGAATATAATATCTTGATGAGAATGTAATATCTTGATGAGAATGTAATATCTAACGCGTCGCGCACCGCGACGCTTAATTTATAATTTTAGTTTAGGGGCGTTTCCGTCTACCCCCAACTCCCTTCTCCAAGGCCCGGAGCAGTGGGACTTGTGGGTGGGAGACGTCAACGCCCCTATCCAAGGGTGGAAGGTACATTGGCAACGTCGCAGATTTCCGAGGCCCGGTCTTTCCGTGAACCCTCAAGGTTTCCAGGAAGACCGGACAATTTTCTCGGAAGCACATCTGCGACGCACGTGCAAATGGCACGGGCAAGCAACGAGTGCCTAGGCCCTTTGCCAATGTCCCTGGTTTACTATACGGCCATATTTTTAAGAAATGAAAAGGTATGAAAAAATCTCAAACTCGTGGCCGAGGAGAATTTAACGGTCCGCATAATAAACCTTGCAAATGTCCAAGGCCTGTGCCTGAACACCCGCAATAATACCAATCCAAATCCAGCAATCAGAAAATCCCTCAATTTTCTACATATCCCGTGACAGTCACGGGCGTCAATTACCAAACGGTTTATCCCGTTTATTCTATCAAAGATTTCTAACAACAAGTCTATGACTAGATTCTTTGCTTCCTCTGTTTTCTAAGATTATTGTAATTGAAGAAGGAGACATGGTTTAGTTTGTATGCCGACTAGCGAAAAGCAAATTACAAATTATTCTACGACATTCAAGAGACTTGAGCTTTGGGTCGAAACAATACATATATCGGTATAGTCATGGTCAAATATCGACATATGATATCCAATATTATGAGAAGCAATACGTAAGAATGTACGATTTTTACATTTCAGAGTAAATTTAGATTGTGTAGAAATTACAATTGAAAGGGATTGTATTATACTTTTTTACTACTTTGTAGTTCTCTTAGTTTTAATCCGTTTCCCTATTTACATATTTAGTTATTGTAGAAAATTGAGGGATTTTCTGGTTGTGGAATTTTGATTGGTATTGTTGCGGGAATCCCGATGTGCATATGCTTTTCCATCGCTTCTATTTTTCAAAAAGAGTAAAATACGTGTAACGTGAAAGGTGGCTTTGTAAGGAGAAATAAACTAACGGTGAAGCTTTGCAAACGATTGCATTCTTACTTTTCTCTATCGGGGACAACGGAGGACCCCCCCCCCCCCCCCCCCCTTAAATTTAACGAGGTGTCTCACAGTTATGAAATATAAATTTTTATTACATCCTTGCAACCAAGTCTTAGCTACAACCTTCGCAACCTTGTGGAGTGTGATCACTTTCACGTTATATAAAAACTTTATCACAATTAGGCGGTGACCCCTATATTAAATATGTAGCACATTTTTTTTTTAAAAGAAGAAAGGTATAAACATATTGTTTTAACGATGACAGATAATTTCAAGAGATGAAATGGTATGATGTTTCTGGTAGAAGTGATATGTGGACTCTTATACTCCGTGTCATAATATGAAGAATAATGTTAGACTCTATCACTCTTTGGGCACAGTTTTCGAATAAACCTTATTTCTAATGTGTATTACATATGTATATAGCTTTAATGATGCTATATATCAGGCAGACCCACGCATGCTTTTTAACCCTAGATCACTAACCTTCGTCGATTCGACGACACGGATTTAATAAGTATGCCATATTAGTTAACGTTATCGTAATAAATAAATACCTAGCTTTAATAATAGAAAAAAACATGTTTACATTTTATTTAAATAATACCCTTTAACCCCTTTTGTAAACACCGTAGTCGAAGAGACGAAGGTTAGTGTTAAGCGTCGAAAAATAAGGTTAGTGATCTAGGGTTAAATGACCCACGCGTTTATTTTTATAAACTTATTTTTTATATTATAAAAGAGAGAGCAGACAATAAGAAATACTAAAAAAGTAAAGTATATATATCCAATGTCGAATTTATGACAAATATTTCCGATTAAGAACCAAAAAAAAGTGGTTTTTAAGCATCCTCTCCTCCTCCTTTCCAAGTTATGCCATTGACTCGGTGACCCACAAAGTATTACTTAAAAATATAATGAACAACATTTGACCTACGCCTCAAAAAGATTCGTCATCACTTCTGCAGATGATATGAAGTTAAAGGTTTAGAGCAGTGGTGGCGAATCTATGACCCGCGGGTTAAATCTATACATCGAATCTATAATATCTATAATGTCGAATTTATAGAACAATGTTTCCCAGTAGACACTGGCTAACTGACAAGCAAAAAAAGTGACCCACGCTAGTACTTAAAAAAATATTGAGCAAAATTTGACCCACTTCTCAAAAAAGTTCGCCATCACTGCTATATACGAATAATATTTTTCTTCGACGATTTTGTCTGAACAGTAACTTTGGAAAGGATTGATGCTTCCTCTTGTAAGACCACTGTATCGAAAGCTGTATGTATTTAGCTTCGGGGTATGTATCGAATGATCAGTTACAGATATCCTTCCAACAGAACACGGCATTTCGAACAAGATTTGTAGTCTATTCTACTGATAAATCCTCCTGCAGATGCAAGACGAAACACGTTGCCAATTTCCAACTGGCTGTTCTAGGGGCTCTAAGGTATCCCGTTTTGCAGGCATCACTGCGTGTCACGCTCTGATTGTAAACTTCCGGAGTTCAAGTCCAATTCCAATTTATGGTTCTTTCCAAAAAAGCGATTCATTATTTTTTCGTGATGGAACTTAGAAACTGAAGGGTAGTGATAGGTGAAAGGGCGTTTTAACTTTCTGGGTCAAAGAGTACGTTAGAAAACGTTCAATCATTCTAACGTCCTGATATGCATTCTATTTTATCATTTAAGATATTTAAAAGATTGAACACTATATATGCGCTTTAAAGAAATCAAATTCTTTGGTAAAGTCTTAAGATCTCGATCTAAATCATAAAATTTTACTTTTATCACACTTCCTTTAATCCGGAAGTTAGCCAGTAGCAACATGTTTTTTCTTCAACCGTGTATTTTAACCAACAAATTTTTAATTTCATACTTCGGGTGTCAATACAATTTTACAAATTTTGTAGACGATGAGAGTAACAAAATACAGGATTTCTCAATCCTCAGATATTTTAAGGAACATTCTTACAGCTGAGAATTAAGCAATGTGGCTGTAATTTAAGTATCGAATAATTAACGTGACACCATATATAATCCATATCGTGGCAATTATTACTTGAGTTATAAATTAATGACGTGCGAATTGCGTAATAAGCGCAATTGACATGTGACAGTTTAGAGAACAATTTATGTAGGCGTTTATAGTATTATTGTCAATCATCCAGTGCAATTTACTCAGTACGTGATATGACTACTATTCTGGGTTGTCATTGTGTATACATACATATCCTAACAATAAGTTCCTGAAAACGGGCATACACCTTTATTATTTTGCATATAATATTTTAATTATTCTCTTCAACGTAGTCTTGCAATTATACACCCTCTGTCCCAAAAGTAACCGAAATGGATTTAAATAAACAGAAGTACTTCAGAATAGTTGACAAAAATCATTTTAATAACACGAAATATTCTCCCCCAGCAGAAATACAACGATTTGCGCATTCAAACAGTCCGTCAAATGACTTTTTTATGACGCTGACTGAAATGATGCTGAGGTTGTTCATCGTTTACCGTTGAATGTGTTCGATAACTTCTTCAAAACGATTGTAACTGGAGATGAGACGTGGTGTTTCAAAAATCAAATTTTTTGCCTCAATATCGCCAGTATTCACCCGATATGGCTCCCTGTGGTTATTTTTTGTCTCCAAAACTGCATTTAGCGATGAAAGGAAACCGTTATGCATCAATCAGAGACATTCAACGGTCAACGACGAACAACCTCGGCATCATTCCAGTCGGCGACATAAAAAAGTCATTTGATGCACTTTTTGAAAGCGCACATCATTGTATTTCTACTGGGGGAGAATATTTCGAGTAAATAAAGTGATTTTTGTCAACTATTCTTTAGTATTTGTGTTTATTTAAGTCTATTCCGGTTGCTTTTGGGACAGAGGGTGTATATTTTCTAGTAAATGTTTTTCATCGTTAAAATATAAGATTGAATATTATATATGTATTACAATATTTTGCATAAGAGGAAGTAGAAAAAAATTTTTTTATGGTTTTACATCTTGCTTCATAATAAAGAGACATAGTCATAGAATTAAAATATGTACGAGAGAATTTGGCATTCTTAAAATTACTAACCAGAATAGCTCAACTCAAGGGAACGCGATTCAACCATTTTTGTATTGAAAGAGTTAATGTTACCCATGACTTCTTTCCGACATTTGGCCCACGCAACCGGACGAATGCAATAAGCCAATAACAATGTTCGATCTCAATTTTTAACCCCTTCCCGGATTTTACAGCTTGATTCTTTTACAAATACCCATGGATCGAAAGGTATAGAATAACGCCTGGTAGCTGGTAATACATAATTTTGAAACGCCCTGTACAGTCCGACGACTGAAAGATGGCTAGGTATAGTCTAACAACTGAAAGACGACTAGGGAACGGCGGAGCGTCTCATTTTTAACCGCCTATTTCTGCCATTTCGTTTTGGGAATCCGCAAACTCAACCTCCTAAGATAAATTACTATGAGGAGTGTTTACATTTGAACGTTGGATTTGAAGGTTCAAAAACGAAATGGAAGATAAAGGCAATTGATAATAAGAGGCGTTGGCGCCCCCTTGCCATCTTTAAGTTGTCGAATTGTAATAGTGGAGCCTCTCGTATTCAGCTGCTTATTTCTGCCATTTTGTTTTTGGAATTCCCAAACCCAGTGTTCTGAAAAAACACACTCCACATTATCGTTTACTGAAGTAGGCTGGATTTGAGAATTTCGAAAACGAAATGGCGGGCATAAACGATTGAAAACAAGAGGCTTCGCCGCTCCTTACAATTAGCCATTTTTCACTTGTCGGACTATATAATCCCTTCAACGTCCTTTTCTTCCTTGTCTTTCCATCTATTCACGTTTGTCAAAACGAGTTTGATACTCAAACGTTTCACACTTTAAAAATGGATGTCTTTATTCGACTCTTGAGTTAAGTCTACTTTACCTCCGGCCCTTTCTTCTTTTATACCATCGTCTACACTTTTCACCGATGTTCCTTTTATCAACGTTACAAAGAATCTGTCCAGAATGTGCAAAGTACATCTTGCGCTTTTCGTCTTCATGAAGCGTCATTTATTTCCTACAAGTAGTTTCTCTTTGTTGTTGTAATTAACTGTGCTCTGTTTGAAGATTCGTCAGTGACTCGCAAGCGTTTACTTTATTACTAGATTGCAATATACAGAGTGAGTTATAAGGGGAATAGAATTAAAGGGGGTAAAGTAAGGGGATACTTTAAAAACAATGATTTACAAATGACAAAGCAACAAGGATCGTTTGGGCTGTTAGTTCATCGTTGTATAATACTAATTATGCCTGGAGTTTCAATTGTCTACAAACTTTGTGTGTTTTCCTACAAATACACCTGTTTCGTAACGAAACTACACCACCTTGTTTGTGCCTTTAAAGTTGACGGCTATAATAGCGCTTTCTGTTTACTCGTATATTCTCTTCTTGTATTATTTTTCAAACTCTTTGAATTTTCCACCCATTATTTTTTACGTAAAACAGTTATGTAATGACGTCCGAATGTTTTAAAGGAAAAAAAAATAAAGGTGCTTAAACTAACACCAATAGTCTATGGTTTAAATTTGTTCAATAGTATTTAATTATTGTTTAGGTACTTTAACAACTTATTATATGTAAATTGAAAAATGTATCAGTAAGAAAAAGTCTGCAGTGTTATATAGATTTGTGAAAATTGAAAATCATAGAAAACATGAGAGGAAATCAAGAAACTGCATTCAGGCACCTTAAGAAAAGTCGAGAAAATATTTCACGTTGTAGATCTCATTCCTCCCCAAAAGAATTTATTTCTTTAAAACTACCACCATAAATTCCGTCTTTAAAGCAGGCAGATAACGTCTTCAAATTCACGCGAAAGTTGCGTTGTAGATCAATCTCTTTCTCGCTGCATCCTGGTTTATCATTCACCTTACTTACTTAGGTACCTCGTTTCGAAAATTTACATGAACCATGATTGATTGAAATAAAATATACACTGAACAAATTCGAGCAGTATGTAAACAGGAAAGTAACAATCCAATTTCATAATAATAAATAAGTGTGTATAGTGTTACACATAAAACATTATTCTTCTCTTAATTGAATTTATGCAAAACAGTAATTTTTTTGATTTTGATCTTTCGATGACTCCAAATAAATTCTACGCCTGACAATTTATTTTAAGGGCAAATAATTAAAATCAAACTATTGTTAAAGATTATGAAGTTGGAATATTTTTGATATTGTATGAAAAGGAACACCAACGGAAGGAGGATCTGAGTTGTCATGCTAGTTGATTATTATGGAAGTTGTGCATCTGTCCAGTTTCCATGATTCCCCTATTACCGGTTTCCTTTCCCGTTAGTGGATAAATTGCACAATATATACGGGGTTGCACAGATTCTGCAGTATTTGCGAGCAGCAAAACGAAACGGTGAATTTGCGAAAGGCAGTCCTTGCTATATAGCATTTTTTCGTTTCAAAGAAATTTCTGTTCACTGCACTTCAGTGCTTATCAATTCAGCATTGTTTACCCCGTACCTTTTCAGTCAGTATTGAAACGTTTGTAGACTTTTCGCTCATTCCAGTTTTTAAATTTTATTTGAAATTTCTTTTTACATGCAGTGATATGGTTCAGTTTAAAAAAATTGAGATACCATCACCATTGCATTCGTTCAATATTGATAATTACTACAGTCGGCAAGTTATCGCTACAATAACGATTGTAAATGTGCATGTCAATTATTTGTCTAATTAATTCCTACTTTTTTCGTCTTTTAAAGTATCGTTACACCCCGCGGAGGGTTGTCCGATGTTAGGCATTCTGCCAATTAAAATTACTATGTCTTTACGGATTCCAACGTTTGACTCTGTCGAATGTCCGGTAGCAACTTCCGATAACGATACTTCTAGTCGCTAAAACAACGCGACCGACCGATCGATGCAACGATTCAGTCCACATATCCTACAGGTTCGAGAAACAGTTTTACTGGGTACGCCAAGTTCAAATCGGCATAACAATATTTTACTCGTTTGGTACTGTCGAAGCGTACGTCTCACTCGACTGGTTGCGAATTCGACGTGTTTGGTGCGAGACTAATTAAAGTGCCGCAACCTGGTTTTGATTTCTCCCGACCAGTCAGTCGCGACTGACCACGAAAGTCGTTGATTTTGAGATTTAACCCTTTCGCTTCGAGCGCCGCGTAGAAGCGGCATTCACAAGATGACCTGTGGGTACGAACGCCGCTTATAAGCGGCGACCACGCGACGTCGTCACCCCATATGTCTGGCATCCAAATGATGAATTTACAAGTGCCATTGGTAATTTTTTAAGACTTTTCATATTAAAAATGTAAATTATACTCATCATATTGGAGCAAAGATTGTTTTATTCAGCACAATTATTATTTAAGACTTAGGAAAACGTATATACAGGAACCACGCGCACTGCACGCATTTCTGGCGCGCGTATTCGTTCAGTGACAGTACTTCGACGGACTGGACTGCCGAAGCGAAAGGGTTAAGATTTATTCAACACGTACAACAAGTTAACTCTTTCGATGCCACCGTGACTCCAAAAAGGCGAAATTGCTTTCCTCGTCGCGATGGTTGCTCAGTGGTGGGTGAGGAGTAATAAAACAAACTGAGGTGATGATTATTTGATTAAAAGAATACTTTAATAACTTATTATGGATCGTCGTGATTCAGTCAACTGTGTCTTATTGTGGTCTATGTGCTTCTGCTGGTTAAGTCTTCAAAAACCTAGTCTCCCCCTCTCAAGCATGAGGGGCAGACGAGTGTCGCAGACATTGACTTCGTAGACAAAGAGGTAGCAAATGAGGGGAACATCTTCAGGAGATGTGGGGACCCAGCTGGCCGACTCGCAGCAAAACTCGGTGACCGAGTATCGGGTAGCCGGGTTCCAGGAAAATGGCAATAAATTACCTCAATTCCCCGTCTCCTAAAGAGCCCGTCAGCGTATGACAAGCGAAAAAACTAATACTTAAAAAACTGCGCCCATTCGACGACGTAACATTAACTATAGTCTACTTAACACTTAGCCGACCAAATGGGAAGATCTCCTCGTTTCAAAGAAAAACAGTTGATGACCGAACAGGTAGATCTCCCATTTCTCCCTTACGAATTCGCCTTACTGCTGAAATGTGGGCGGTGTATAGCGCGCAGTTTTTTTTTTTTTTTCAGTGGTCGGCTAAGTGTTAACAAACAATCAAAGAAGAAAACTAAAACTATGATAATATTAAGTATGAGAATTATTTCTCCGACGAGAGTAAATTGATAAAAAATGAGCTTGTTTCGTTGGTGGTTAATGCAGTTTACCACGCCCTCCAAGCGGTCTCTTTTCTCCCTAGTGCTGTTGGTGGGTAGGGATGGTATTGGAAAACTAAAAATTTTCCGATTTGAGAGTTCGGTATTTTTTAGAAGAGAGTTTTCTGATCGGCAGACAGAACGGAAATGACGTTGGTTGCCAAAAACGAATTTTTTGAATGGCTGGTCACTGTATGCTGCAGGATTCGAAGAAACGGTAGTGTAAGCCCGAGAAAAGGTGGGACACCTGAAGATTTAATTAATATTTTCAGTCACTCAGATTTATTACTTGTATCATAAAATCGAACAAATGACTTTGAGTTGGCACATCTGGCAGCCACATGGGCTAGCCGTTCGCTGAGGTTTCGGCCACCGTGTCGAACAATAACCAGCCAGGTCGCGCCTAACAATACACTCCGCAGCCCTCGATGATCGCTAATTGATCCCTTGCAAGGCCATAGATTTTTAAGCGTATCACGATATTATTGTTTTGATATCATGTGCCAACAGGCACACTAATTCGTTATGACGTTTTAATATACATCCAATGCAACTTGATACGAAAAAAGATACTGAAACGGTAAACGTTTCGAGGGAATTAAGATTACTTAACTCTTCAATCAAAATACACAAACCAAATTTGTATTATCTACAAAATTATGAACAAATGTCTCACTACTGATAGGATAAAGTGTATTTAACGAACTAGAATATCCTTCACTATGCACGTTACATATTACAGCCTTTCTTTTCTCGTCAAAGCCATGACACTACTCAACATGCCGTTATACTCAACAAAGCCAACGTTAATATCACTGTCTACGTAAAATCAAGGAACAAAGAAACTTCCTGAATCTATTTCGTAACATATAGTTAATTCGCTACTTCACAAATTTGTAACACGGAAGTGTCTTGCTCCGCTGTTAGGAGAAAGGTATATCCTCAAACGTTTAAAGAGTCCTATGCTCGCCTTTGGATGGCACTCGACGTCGGAATAGCTGACTCCACAATTCTACTCACTGTATAGAGAAACTGACAGGGAGACCTATAGAACGCCGAAATTGAAGCTAGCCCATTGAAGCTAGAACTCTCCTAGGGTAGTTTAGGAAACCTGCTTGAATGTTCGCAAGGTCAGCCTCCTGCCATCAACGTAGAATTAGAAACCTGGGGCACTCCTCCGAGATTCGGGTTCGCTTTGTAGGGTGACGCAAAAGAGATTTTATCAGACGGTTAACACTTTGCGGTCCGCGACTCGCTCGAAGACATTTGCCTAACGCCTTTCAGTCTGGGGGAAGCGCAGTTCGCAACTGGCCACGCTTATTTGACTGATTTTCTTCTTATACAAATCCTGATATCTAAAAAACTTTTGAACCTAACACCTCGGGGAATTTTTTGTCGTGAAGTTCATTTCTTTTTGTATTATTAAACACGATAAATATTAACTTTTATGTAAAAGTTACGTTATGAAAGACAATTAAATTCGCGGTCTATTTTGAGCTGAAAAAAAGTCAAACATTGATATAATCGAGTTTTCTCTGCGTATAAATGATATAAAAATGTACAATAAAAGAGTATGAGACATTTTTTATAGAATTTATATATATATTTGTTCAGTATCGTATTTTTCAAAAGAAATATCAAGGCATAACGCTGCATTGCACTGTGGACAATAGTACGAAGTTTCTTTTCTTAATACAATTCCCATTTGTGCCTTCCCTTTATCAGCACAAACTTTACATCTGCTTGCAGGGTACTTGTTAGTATCCGTCGGTGGCATTTTCCTTACTAATGTCTTTCAACTGCTGCTAAAAAAATTAAAATAACTGCTGCCGGATCGCGACGGCACGATGCCGTCGGCGGACCGCAACGTCGAAATAAGCGCGACGGCATCGTGCCGTCGATGGACCGCTACGACAAAAGAAGCGCGACGGCATCGTGCCGTCGGCGGACCGCAAAGTGTTAATGGACACCCTTGAGCATTATTTATCCTTTGGCTGACCATTTGCCAGTCCTTTTCTACTAATCGCACATTTGTTTTTTACGTAATACGTTTACTGTGTTGCGGAATGTACCATATACTTCTAGAAACATAGCTTTGAGCCGTTCTACGTTTTTATATTGAATTTTCGTTAAATATGTAATGTACCTACCCTCCGATCAGTTAGTTCATAAGATAACTCTTAGAAATATTGTATAAACACAAATATTTTGTACGCGGCTCACTCATCACCATCATTAGTCATACTAGAATCACCACCTCAAGTCCAAAATTCTATTCCTTGTTTTGATCCTTACTCATCCACGAGTCATCATCCATATCCAAAGTTCAACTTCCTATTCCTACTCCTGGATTCCCAAATACCGTCATCCTACCCCCTCTCCTCTTCTAAAACCTTTAAAAACCCTACGCCTCATTAGTTCATGTTGCTACTACTAGTTCTCAATTCAAAGTCACCAGTTTCTCTTACTCTTACGCTAGTTCAAGTTCATAATTACTAATTCCAACTAATTGTGAGAGTCGTCTTCAAATTCGAAATGAATCTCTTAACTCTAACCCAAGACTCTCACAAGTCCTTATCATCAACAATTCATTTTTCACACAACAAACTGCAGCGCTGTTGGAACGAGCCAAGTTATTTTAATATATAAACGGCCGAAAGTTAAAGTTCTTTTGTTCGGCGGATCCTGATTGCGAATCGCATCATTCGCATTACAAATATAAAATTGGCATTTAACTTTTATCATGTTAAGAAGTAGTTGAATTCCTTGCAGAGAAATTTCTTTAACTGTGGAAAAATTTATATTCCCAGTTTTACCGTTTCTGAACGTTCACATACATAGGTAGTTGGATACATAACACTTCTATTTGTAGTTTCTATTGGGATAGTAATATATATATCTTCTATTTGAATTCCTCAGCTAGAAATGTAATTTTTTATAGTTTCATCAATATTGTTACAATCAGTAGGCTACATATAGTTCCCCTTTATTTGCTATTTTTTTTAGTTAGAAAGAACAACTAAGAATTAGGTTTGAAGTAAACGTGAAAGGAAACGATATACACACAAGAAATTATGTATTGTTACGTTCTAACACCAAGCTCATTATATCGATCATCACTATTATTATTGTTATTGTTATTGTTATTATTAGCATTACTATTATAAATGTACTATTATCATCTAAGATACACACACACACACACACACGCATACCGACCTTCCTAAGGGCCCATCCCATTCCTCGTAAACCTCATCTCTAACCTACCGAGACCCTTGATCCCCACTCCCAACATCTCCAAATTTTGCGTACCCACGACTTCCCTGAAAAGAGGGAGAATTTTCCGAAGAAAGCTCTTCCAGTTTTTGGAAGAGTCAGTCACTCCTCCGTCTCCGAACCGTCAACACTTAGCCATTCTCACAAATAATCGCAACTATCCACAATATCCACGTAGAATTCAGTCTCTAAGTTTTTATTTTTTTCTGCTCTATCATATCATATAGTAACTTATTAAATTTTATGACAAAAATTCGGAGTGATTCGCTAACTACGGTTCTTCCATTCCGCCACGAAGAACCCTTGCTACTTTAACATTAAATATTCGCGAGGAGCGTAGTCATTTCGTAGACCTCGCGGCAAGCAAGCGAGTGTTCGGCTTTACACCCCGAACAGGTCCAGCCGAGGCCTGGTCTCACATTTGACGCGCAACAAATATGACACAGTCAAATTTGTAATTTAATAACCCAAGACATCTTATTTCTTTTGCGCCGTTCTCCACTTATCTTCAGGTCAGTCGAAGCCCAACTAGCAATACCATTAACGTGGATGATACTCGCGGTTAGTAAGTTTACGTAGATACAGGCTGTCCTTTCTTATTACTTGCTAGACCATAAGATAAGGATGGAAATTAGGAGAAGTCTCAAAGTTTGATAATTAAGAGAATAGGAGGGAGTGCTCGGTGGAGTGGTTCATAAGTTACAATGGAGTACGCGCAGCTTAGCCACCGCTATCCTCTATACGTGTATGCACCTTGTGCCACCCCCAACCGTCACCTCTCACCCCTCCCTTTACCTTCGACCTTCGATCCAACCTTTGCGGTCCTCTGTTCCCTTGGGTAGCAGAGTTAACGCTCGTCCTATCCTCTTAAGATATCGCATTATCGTTAAGAAGCTTTTCGCGCAAGACATAAACTCTCCGCAAGTATAAAACTAGATCGGATTAAAACTTAACGCGGATCCTCGCATAATTGCATTTCTAACGAAGCCTCGTCTCGTGAAAGTGGCACCTTCCTTCTCTGATTACATTCTACTCGATCTAAGGCTACTCTGAGGTCTCTTTCTTTTAGCCGCGTTCGATGGACGATCTAGGGTGCATTAGCGATATCGAGATGTCAGGGATGAAATCGTAGCGTGTTGTTTGAGAGATAATGTCGCTAAAGAAATTAAAAGACTTGGTATGAATTTTTAACGATACGCGGTTACAATGAATTTCGGTATATGGATAATTTTTTCGTATCTTCATCGTATGTGTGCAACAGGCCATTAAAAATGGATTTTGTTTTGGCAGAGAGACTGTAATTAAATGTTTGGCGTAACACACCTTGTTAGTCAGTTAAATCTGAAATGTAGAAAAAATGATTTTTGAGGTACTTGAGTAACCTATTATTAAATTATTATTATGATGAGGATTAGAAAGAAATTTCATCGTGGACGTTTTATTTCATATTTTGAATTACATAATGTTGAATACCTTGGAGCGACGCATAAGAAAAGGATGAATTTCGCAGTAAAAATATGATATAAGAAAATAAAACAAAGCTTATGTCATTTTACATGTTATATTTAATTTTACTAATTTGATTCATTTTTGTACTTCATCTTTAAAATTTCATTTAGTACAATGATATTTTCCATATCTAGGATACGTTGTCTTATTCAATATAGCAATCTTATTTTTACTTTTTACTCCATTCTATTATATTTTTGAACTTTAACCCCTGCCGTACAATAATGAGTGACAATCGTGATGCCGTAAATTGGACAGAAAGTTGTCAAGTTTTGCAGAACCTATCAAACAGATAATATCAATGAGATGCGTCAGGAAAACATTATTTCTATAATATTGATATTACATTCAATTATACGATATATCAAGAATCACTTAGCAGTTTTTATTTTACCAATTTATTTTTGAGGCAGTCACAAAAGAAATCGTATGGCAAGGGATTAACTGCTATGATCATTTCACCTAGAACGTAAAGTTTCAGGCGGATTCTAAACCATCGAATGTACATATGATATACCTACATATCACATAGAAAAAATCTCTCAAAAGGATCAGGGATTTGAGTTCGAGGTCTCTAATTGGGAGACCCTGCTTTTTGTCCACCATTTTATCCAACGAACCTTTTTACCAAAGAGTTTTTTATCGTACATATTTAAACGAGCCAAAAAGCTACAAGTATTTTTAATCACGTTGTACATACCGATAGTATTACCTATTAACATCAAGCGTGATTTCACGTGTACTGAAAGCTCTGATACATGATTCTCTTTCCTTGCTTTCCAGGTTATTCATGGTGTGCATATAGAACCAGCGCACGAAGTGAAGAAACGCAGCATCAGTCAGCCGGTTCGAATTCTCCTATCCTACGACGAAAGTGTCTATAGGTAAGCTTTTCTTCTATGTATACGAAATGTCGATTTTTAATTAAATTTCTCTAACTAAGAATTATTACAGATCGAAGTTCTGTTAATAAAATATAGCGGATGTAATGAATTTAAGCAGTTAATGTCAATTTTTCGGTTGAATTCGACTGTCTATTTTTGAATAGTTCACTTTAATTTAGGATAGATCTTTCATCGATCTTTATTGGAAATGGGGTGTATTTTCTAGTAGCAGTGAAAATTTTCCTTCCAGGTGTAATTTGATTCGAACCATCATTAACACGTTGAACGCCAACCGTATTTCGCTAGTTTCACTGTTTCTACTGAAGCGAAATTTTTTCTATTAAATTCACATCTTTATAAAACAGAAACTTTAAAGATACAGATAGATAGATATTCGGCAGACCTTTATCTTTTAAACACCAATATTTAAATATATAGTATGCCTGAAAATTCATAAATATTGCAATTTCAAAGTGACATAAAATTTCATTGAATTCAATAGCGCCGGTCACCGGTGACCCCCACGGCAGTCAACGTGTTAATTATAACAGTTTGAAAAAGTTGTGTTGTCGAATTTCATGTTTCAATTTATCGTTATTCAATCGCAATTAATTTTTTAACATGCTTAAAAATATAAAATTAATATCAATCGGATTATGAATCTGTCAGATTTGTTTAGTATGCTAAAATATTCGCTTTACTAACGGAGTGTAATATTTAAAAAGTCTGTCTCAATAATTAAATTAATATTATTTGTGTTGCTTTCCACGTATTTTTTAAATTTTGAGGTTAAAATTATTTTTTCAGTCGACGTTATTTAGCAGTAACCTTTATTATTTCAGTCAATATTCATTTATATTTTTCAACAGCTCTAAACCAAAGTAGATTCATTATGAAGTACTTCAAATAAAGGTAAAAAATGGGAATAAAATTTCTATCTATAAATCAGGCTGACAGGACATAATATTATACAAGGGAAGTATATGAAGTTAGAATTCCAAAACTACAAAATTGATAATTTTATGTTCATACATACCTATATGCAAATCGTTGTCTTACCAAAAGAGTCATTTTATCACAGTTTCTTTCAAGTTAGCTGTTTAACTACGCAAGCTCAAACATCGAATGAATCTTATAACATAAGAAACCTCAATTTTCTTCTTGTACAGTAAAAACAAAGTTCAAAAAATATATCCACGTTAGTTCCATTAAATTATCTTAATATTTCCATCAAGATTGCACCAATATTTCTAATACCGCCGCAAAACATTGATTGAATAACATAGGTGTACATATGCAAAATAACGTAACAGAAATTATTTACCTGCATTCAAGTATCAATACTATCAAACCACAAATATTGAGTAGAAGATTAAAACAATCATACCAGCATACCGTAAAATGCACTCGGGACGTTTAATCCCGTCGCATTCAGTGAAAGTATCGAGGAGAAGCGAAAAAAGTGTACTGAAAGAACTTTAATATTCAGAAATGGCAAACACTTGAAAAAAAAGTAACGCAGCAATAAAATTCATATTACGATTGTACCTGTTCACGTGTATTTCGCATATGTTTCGGTCTCTCGCTGCGAGAATCTCTGTACAGCAGTATAATGTCTCTTGGAGAAATGGTAATGTAGTAGGAGACTGCACTGGAAGCGAATTTTGTACATGTGTTATTATTTCGAACATTCCCTCGGAAGTTTCGCTATATCTCCACCATTTTCTCAAGAAAGTACTCGGAATTTAAGGACGTTAGATGTAACTTCCGTGGCGCATTCCTAAAACGATTTTCTAGTACGTAGTTCCCACGGGTAATGGGTTAAAATTGCGCCACTGAAAGAGTTCGATAAATTTCGAATTCAATTCTTAGCTTTGCTTTTCGCAATAATCGCATCCTTTTAAATGACACTAACGTTATTGACTTAATTAACTTGTTTTGTTATAGTTTTGTAGTATTGTTAAAGTAGCAATTTTAGTTTCATTAAAAGCTGATGATAATAATATGGTTATCGATTTTCAAGTATTTATGGTGAATTTGAAACTGTAAAAACAAATATAAATAATTCCAAAATTAATGCACTTTCAGTTTTACTACAAATTGCATCAGCATTCAAATATGGAAGATTTGCGGAAAATCAGTGTTTCCAATTTTATGGCTACTGTTTTTAACAAATCAAAGCAAAATACTGAGTTAAATATATATCGAAGATAATGTATTACTCCGATAAATCTTTAACTTTTGTTGACTCTAACAATCCTCTTTCCCAAATGACAAAGAGTGAAATCGAGATACGCATATGTAACACCGTAAAAAATACTAGTTGCTTGTTTATTCTTAAATAAATAGAGCATTTTTTGTGGGATACAAAACTGGACCAGCATTTCTGTCATCCGTTCATGAAAAAAACTTTTTTCATGGGCAATTCAAAGGCATTTCTGTATGGTTGTTAAGATAGTTTTGCCATGGGAATATCTTAACGGCGCATTTTCCATTATTGATTACAAATAATTTGATGCGTGATGAAATGTTTTATTTCTAAAGAGAACTAAATTTCCAAAAAGGTATCGGTAGGGCGCACAGTGGTTCAAATCATGAAATTTAGTGACATTTTGTCGAAAAAACAACTTTTCTTGATCCCCTAGCCGAAAGTACGATCTTCCTCGCCACTTTTCACTCCGGGAACAACGGCTTTTGCAGTCAGCTCGAGCTAACGCGTGCTCTGATTGGCTACAAGAATTTTCTGACTCGCAGTCACAGTGCCAACGTTTTGTCCAGAATTATCGTACTTGATTGGAATATAATCAACCTGAAATGCTTTACTAATAAATTACATAAAGTTGTACATATATTCATGGCAATCGGAGAAAAATTGACAAATGGAGTTAGGCCACTTTCAAAATAAACGGCTCATTTATGTTGTGAATGTTTTTTCATTTAAACTGTTAAAAATGGACGATTCAGTACAGTCGAATCTCTCATAATGGAACACTTCGGGACCGGACGCTCTCTCAAAATGCAACATTCCCCTACAGTCATATTCATCCCCACTTCTTGATTATATAGTCTATCTTTCTCATATAGTACCTATCTTCGTCGGCGCAAAGAAATGCGCAGAAGTAAAAAGTGAACATAACCTTTCCATACAAACGTTTAAATCTTTTCAAATAATATGTCGCGTCATACATCTCAAATTTGATTGGTTAGTAGCATTTAACTGGTGGGGATAGGAGAAGTTTCATTATGAGAGATGACCATGTTACATTTTGAGAGAGGTTTCACTTTGAGAGGTTACATTATGAGAGATTCGACTGTATTATTATTGTTTAAGCTACGTATGATAGATTAATAAAGTTTTACATTCAAACAATTTCGGTTTTTCCATTTTTTTTTCTTTTGTGCATCTATTATATACGATTTTAACGCCCGCCCCGACCAGCAAAAACCTCGGCTTTGCAAAAGTCGGCGGGCGATTCCCAATGATCAGCTGATCGAGAGTAGCAGAAGCCGGGCACACTGCACTACGCTTCGCAAGGATGCCGAAAGGGCGCACTGATGCCGGCCACAAAAATCAAACCTAATAGCTGTCAGCGTTCTTTTACCAATTAAAATTGATTATTTAACGTACTTTCGGCTCGAGATAAAGAAAAATAGTATACGACACACGGCCAGGAAGTTGGATGCCCTAACGTGCGTGGTATAAAAGCCTCGGCTTTTATATCACACACGCCAGGAAATCCAACTTTCTGACCTTGGGTCGTAATATACTATTAAAAACATTTTCAGTGCAAATTTCATCATGATATCTTTTACGGTTCAAAAGTTATATGAAAATGTCACTCAATTTTTCGATCTGGCCCACTGTGGGGAGGTTTAAACGGTTTGAATATCACGAGACGGAATTAAATCTTCCATCTTATATTAGATGTTAAAGAATATTATGAATTACGCAAAGCTTTTGTAAGAGTTTGGAAAGCTTCAATTTTTTCCATTTTTACGGTGCTTTATGCTTTCAAATCGACCGCAGAATTGTACCTGTTTTGATGGGGCAATGAATAAATTATTCACAACAATGTAAAAGTTTCTTAACACTAGATTTACCAGCGTGAAATCTATTATATTTAAATATCTTAAATATGTACCTTAAAGCAAGGAAAATTAAGACGTGGAAAAGACAATAGATTCGGTAATTTATGTTTTATACGATGGACGATAAATATTTATTCTACAGGTCTCTCATAAACCCGTAGAATTTTTGGAAAAAATTGTGTACCAGTCATTTTGACTGGCTTGGTAAATCTAGTGTTAAAGATAGCAGGTCACTAGTTTCCATTGCTGGAAACGTAAAGGGAGGTAAAATTGTCCACTGAAAAACTATGTACAGTATCATTGAATACATTAATTAACCACTTGCGCTATAAAGACGTGCCACGCACGCCGAGATACTTTTGATACAAAACCGCCAGCGACGTGTATACTACGTCGATAGACATTTGTCGCAGAAACAAAATCTACTAACAATTAGATCGGCTAACAATTAGATCGTTCATTATTCGCGCTATAGTTCCAGTTCCTTATCGCATGTTATATTGTAGAACGCGGCACGGCTACCGAAAGTTAAATCCTAGGGCAAGTGGTTAAGTTGCATCCTAACTCCAAAAAGCAAGAGATTATAATGCATCAATTACCATTGACAATTTACTCTGTAAAAGAACAACAATACGAATATTTCCGACCTATTCTCCTGTAGGTAAATAAATTTCATTACATCTCCGAACATAGCAACAAGTTAAACGTTTTAAAAATATGAAATCTACAAACCTAGAAATTCTAAAAAAAAACATCGATATCTTTTTACTCGTATCGTAATGTTATTACGAATCATCTTTTAATGCATCACAACGTAATTGTTTCTGTATAGCATCATGAAACGCGATACTCCATAATACAGCCATTCTGCAAAGATAATTTTGAACTTCCACCTCCCAAGCGATTTACAGGCCATTGAACCGATTCTAAAGTTTGATACAATGCGTATAAACGTTTTCTGCTTCGCCACTATGTACTCGACTTACAATTACGTTGTAAGAACGATGCATATATTAGGGACAGCAATATTCCGCAACTTGGCTCGAATTTCCTCCCTTCTATGCCAGTGAGAGCATCGCTAGTTGCAGCCGAGAAATTCACTGGTATGCCATTCCTGCCAAAAGTTTTTCCCTCAGGTTTTGCGCGCGCTCGACAATTCTGCTTGGAAATGAAATTACAAGTTATTTTTCTTTTTTTATTTACGTTACCATGTATAAAAAAAACGAGTCATCTACGTAATAAATGCTTCATTTGTACGTTACATTGTTGAATTTTCAATGGGTGTATTAGAATTTCATGAAGTTGATATTAAAGCCGAGTACAAACCAAAAAAAAAATCTTGGCAGAACTTGTGATACATTTTATTTTACATTTCCTCTTTCTCGTTTTAATTGCCGCCTCGATGTTGCCGTTTTATTAGTTGGAAAGTAGTGGTATTATTACTCGGCCGTGAAAATTTTGCGCGAAAAATATACGAAAATCGTAAAAAAGTCAGATACTGCAATTTCAACGTTACGAAAGTATTTCGCCGCTTGAATTCTGTAGCTGTAATTTCCTTTATTTTCGATTAAAAGCGAATATAAAATATTTAATACATTTGCAAGCTTATTAAAAAATAAATTGAGATGCAATATCACCTGGAAACGAAAATTTCAAACAGACAGATATTGTAAAGAAATAGGGGGACAGTTTTTTGTATTGTAGAATAATAATTTTGAATCCTACAAATAAAGATTAAGAGCGCTTTCCGTTTGAACGAAAATGTTCATTTCTAGAATTAAATTATTGTTTGTGAGTTTCGACTGCTGGCGAAAAATGAACATTTAAAAAAAACGAGACTAAGAGCCATTCTTGTCGATTAATAGATCTTTAGTACAATGTATTGCTTAAATAGTAGAGTAACCGGAAAATCGAATAAGAAAGATTTTCTATTTAAAAATGAGCCATAATGTGACACTAAATTGAAAGCAGCTTATTACGATATCTACTTCCTAACTCAAAACATCACACATCTTTCGTTTCATAATTCACATTTTTTCATTTACCCTTTTGAAACAATTGTTTCATTTGCCCTCTCTCGTTCAAAGCCATCCTCTACCACATCTCTTACTTGATCCAAGACAAAAGCTGTCTCGTAATAACACAGGCATCCCATTCAAAAAGTCATGCACCGTGTAAAGCCTAACAAACCCAGTCTGATCAACTTTCAAACAATCATAGCCATTCATGCTCTTGTAAACTAATTAAGAGCCAACAAAAGCGAAACATAATCTTAACCCAAAGCCTATATACTCGTGCATTCTATCTCGGCATTTGTTAATTTTCAACGAAGCATCTCTTCATTAAAGTCCTTAATTAGGCAACATTTCGTTCTAATTAAGTCTCGATTCTTCGTTCGATACAACAGTAACAAGTATCATTCAGGTGAATTCCATCTAACACTTTTCAACCATTAGAGTGGAAGACCTCCCCTCTGACTCAAACTTCTTGCTTCCAACTCTGTTCGCAATTTGTCACGCGTATCGAGTCTAGACATATTCGTCTAATATGTTAATCAAGGAGGACTTTGTCTACGCACAGAAGCTGGATGATTTTGGGCAAGGGTTGGAGCATAAGGGAATGAATGACGGAGATGTTTGCACTGTGAACTAATGAAGTCTTGTGTAGTAGAGTCGACTTAGGGTAGTTTGAATAGTTGTAGAATTTCGTGTTATATTTCAGTATGTATTTCAGTTCGTAGATATTTATTTACAATGCCATAACTTCACGCATGAGAAATTTCTATCGGTCTATGATGAAACAAAGATCAAAATTTGAACTTAAAAATAAAACTCGTTCGTACATGCTAAAGTTCAGGTTACATTTCAATCTAATCTTCTATGTTACAAATCCTTCTCCTGTTATCAATAAATGTTAAATGGGAGTTTTTTCTCAAGGTTGTTACGTATGATTGAGCCAAACGAATAGTATTTATATAGGGAGGCGAAGTAAAGAAGAAAATAGATTAAGAACCTCGTGTCGAAAGCTGTTGACGGAAATTCCTAAGGGAAGTTGCGGGTTGCGGTGTGTCCTGAACAGAACATGTACCGCGTAAGACGCGCTTTAAGGCGTTTGGCATCCCGACGAGGCAACTTTTAACTTCCGGCCCGGAAGTTCAGCAGTTGTTAAATGCCTCCATGGCACCGGGCGACGAACTTTCAGAGCATTAGTTTGCAAGTTTCCATGCTGCATTTACGCCGGTTCCTGTCTCTTTGGACGTGTATTCACCTGTAAACAACCTCTTACCTACATCTAACTGGCTTTGCATAATCAGGAATTGCATCGAGCACCCCATGGGCCATAAAATAATCGATATCATACATTAGTTGGTTAATAATCACTTTGAAAGTATGATCGTTGCTTTAAGTATTTAGCACTGATAGAGGAAAGGGAAGAGAGAAGAAGGCATATTTCGATTAATGGAAAAGTAATAATTCGTAACGGTTAATTAATTATTAATCCATTTGCATCATAGCGCGGAATAATCCGCGATCCGCGACTGTCTGCTATCACCAAGCACGGAATATTCCGCGAGCCGTGACTGTCTGCTATCACCAAGCACGGAATATTCCGCGAGCACGCGACTGTCTGCACATACGACCGACCACGCGCGGTGATATGGGTCAGTCGTCAGTTGAACGTCGCAGATGCCTGGACACGGCACCTCAAGTAGGCGCATGATACAAATGAGTTAATAGCAGAACGGCTTCAAAATCTGTGGTACTCCAATGTTTGCTAAACTTGAGAATCATAAAAATCCACATATTTCTGTATGTGAACCAAATTACATTTCTTGTGGAAATTAACTTAAACGAGTAGGCAGCCAGTCGTGAAGTTGTTCTTACAATTTGGCTAAGGATTTAATGTTTAACGAGGAATAACAGATTTCGCCGGATAATACGCTCATTAATATCATTTCAGCCATTTACACGAAACAGTACACGTAGATTTGACGACATTATATAATTTCTCGTGGATCTATCATGAAATTAATGTTGTCTTCAGAATTCCGATAATTATCCGCTATTTGTGTTGCTCATATATTAAAGAGGATCTTCCGCTCCTATAGGATCGGATAAACGTTCAGCAAATTTCGTCGAGTTACTGGAAGTTTTAGCACGTCAGGTTTATTAGAACTCTCATAATTGGATTTACATAGATCAAGCAGACATTGCTCGTTGATCTCAGACACAGCACGTTGTTTGTTTTTATATTTTTATTTGATATGATAGTATTGTCATCAGGTTCATTTCTGTACACTTAAATGACTCTGTACATTTACAATTTGTCAAAAAAAAAAAAAAATAGGGTATTCCTTGTTACTGATGACACAGAAATGTTTAATCGATAATTTACGATTACCAGAGAGAGAGAGAGAGAGAGAGAGAGAGAGAGAGAGAGAGAGAAAGTAATAATTCTGTCGTGACTCAGAATCGTTTCAACAGTGGACAATGTTCGTTTCTCTTTCGTTGTACTTCGATCACCAGGTAATAACTATGCATCAAGTTACACGAATGACATAATCACCATAAATTTTTAGATTTCTCTTTGCTTCTATGCAAAGTTCACTTTACATGCAACAAAGCAGCGTTTTATTATTTCAGTCGAAGTATGTATTTCTTCTTAAGCTACCACAGTGTTTTGTTTATTTGCAAGTCGGTAACCGTAGTTTGACATTTAAGTGCAATTTTTAGTACCAATAGATATGCAAAATCCGTTGGTCAGCTTTTAATACATTTTGTTAATCAATAACAATGAATTTACAAAACGTAAGGCCTTAATTAAATTTGTATAGTTCCAGTCATTAAATTGGCAAAACAATTGTTAGCGAATGAGAAAAAGTAATGTATTACGTATGATTCTTTATTACATTTCATGACAACTTGATAGAAAAAATTTTGTACTCTCTGTTTTCTCCAATCATGTAATTTTTTTTTTCTAAGGTGATTTGCATAATACTGAATCGTGAATATTACTAACAAGTTTTGATACATTTCGCGGTAAGTGAGAACTTAATTTCCTGGGATTTATTTCACTGTCCTCGTTACAGTGTTACTTATTGCGGTTCACGATTTCTTTCCCTTTTACCTTCATTTTCTTCTCTTATATCTTATATATCTTGTATAATAATATAAATCGGCTTCCAGCTTCACTAATTCGAGAAATCGATGTTTGCTCATTCGATGAATGTCCCTTCGGTCAGAGGACTCGAATTATCGTTAAACATAGAAGTGTATTTCATTATTGCGAATAATATTCCATTTTTATGTATAAAAATGGTGCGGTTTTATGATTAAATCATAAAAATTAATGATTACTCGACCACACACCAAGCTCTTTCTCAGTTGGAAATCGATGAAAAATCGAAGAATAAACTTAACATGAAAAATATAATTTACTACAACTTGCAGATTTATTATATTGGAAATAATGACAAGTAGATTATTTTAAAAAGTGTTACTCGTTCTAACAATGAATTTTCGCTACGGTAAACGCACTAAAAATTCTCGGAATGCCTGTAGATTCATCGTGAAATGGAATACTATAATTCCATTTCTCGTGGGGACAATTTTCTGCAACAAATACAGTGCGTTGACCGCTCTGTTAATTATACTGCTATTTTCGTTGTCTTTATTAAAGCTACGACATTCTTTTTCCTGAGCCATCCTAATTGCATTTACGGGCAAGATAATATTACCGTAATTAGCAACATTTGAAATTCTTTAATGAACGTCCCTCTAAACGAAATTGTATTCTGAAAAATATTTCATATTAAAATCCTGACAAATCTGCTTCAGTTTGTTGAAACTTTGAAGCCATCTCCTAATACTCGTCTACTATATTAAACGAAATATCTCTGAGAAATTTTTCTTATAATTCATTAAAATAAAAGGGCGAGAAATAAAACACTTCGCGGAAGATATTACTTTATGTTATCTTTCCTTTTAGCCCCGTCAAGTTGAACGCGTACGTTCGTGCAGCTATTCTTGACGTGTGGTTTCCTCATTTAAATAGTATCATGAATTTTTCATTAAGAAATCCCTGGTCCCAATTTACATAAAATCAGTATTATAAACGTCTCTTTCTTTTAATGACTTGGAAGCCTGGGAAAAGACTTTACTTTTAATCATGTTATTAAATATTCGAAGAAATACGATGCTAAAATGTACTATGTGGGCTGATTTACTAGAATAATTATAAGGATATTAAAAATTGTACATTATTATATTATTATGTATTTTTTTCTTCCATTTATTATAACTTATCTGTACTCTTAGTGTATAAGACAAAAGTTTTCGTAGTACCTTTGGAACAAAATGTACTCTACTGTACATTGTAATATACCCCCCCCCCCCCCCCCAACAATTGGTACATACAATAACTGTAACTGGTTCCCTGCCTCAAGTCCAAACAATCATATTTTTCTATCTCGACTGTTCAACTCCTTAGCACAGTCACCTCTCCTTACTCCTCTCCGACAATCACTGTCCCAAGTCCAAAATCTTACTTCCTATTTTGACCTTCGACTTGCATCCATCGTTATCACCACTCCCAAAAACCTTTAAAAACCCTACGTCTCTTTTCACCACGCTCATAATACGACCAGTTCATAACCAAGTTCTGTAACTAATCAATTATAAGTTCATTTCCAATTTAGAGATGATGTTCCTTTATACACGGTTCGATGACTTTATTTCAAAACTGTACAATATTATTTTTACCGACACTTTCGAGCGCTTCCAAAATTCTCCTCGGGAGGACCGCATGTGTGACCTTTTTGTTACCTCGGTCCTCCCTACTCCTTTTGGTGGATTTGCCTCCCTACTCTCGTCGTTCTAGGGTTACGTTAACTTTTATCCTTGTCTAGGTGGGTCCCGAAAAATTGTTAGGATTGCCTCAAGATGTCCATACGCCATGGGGGTGTTTTTGGTATTAAAAATTCCATATCTGGCAAACACTCCTCAAGGCCCGGCCGCCTCGAGACAAAGCACTCACCCAGACAATAGGACGTTGTTCCGAAGGCCCACGAGCCGGCCCCTGTCCGCCACGGACGCGGACGGTTGCAGACCCGCGGAACCTAAAGCTTGGAGATTGCGTAAATGCTTAATAGATTGTTGGATACCGATTCAATTCATGTTTTCCCAAGTTCACTATCTTCTCTAACCATAAGGTAATAGCTCCAAATAATATTCAACGTGATTCATGGTCCAAAAGGGAACTGTTAATCATCTTTAAATTCCGTCATCGCTTTTCCCTCAAAATATGTTTTCAAGACCTTTGATCTTAGCGAAAGTCACTGGAAAAGCGATCGCCATTTTGGAACGTTTGTCACGAGAAGTGGAAGTTATCCGAACCTCCCACCACACTAGTTTAAGGTCTTTAAAGGGTCAGTCCTGCCCCGAAATCAACGAATTTTGTACCGAATCGCTGACAGTCGGCATCTCGCGACTACATTATCCGTTAATTGTTAAAACTCAGAGCATGGAATATGTAGTTCTTTCTAAATAAAGTATTGTTGACCACGCACGGCATACAACATTAAGATTGATGTCAGCAGTGGGATACAACATTAAAATTTGATGTCAGAAGTGGGATACAACAAGCTAACAGGCCCTGCACATGGTCAACCGTTCGAAGCTGAACAATGGCGGACACCAGATCGTAAACCGTCGTCCCTACACCAAATTCAATTAATTGTGAGAGTCATCTCCAAATTCAAATTCTTTATTCCTAATCTGAAACTGTCACAAGTCCTCATCAAATTCACATCATTTCGTACATCACACTGAATCGCTTTTGGAACGAGCAGAGATATTTAATATAAAACTATTGAAAGTATAAGTGTTTTCTTGCTTGGCGGGTTCTGAAGCACGAATCATCCTATTCGCCGTAACATATATTTAAAATATCAATCCATGATTGACACTCGTCGCAACGTATAATTCAAAATGGCGAGATTTCTGAATAGTAGGAACTATATTTTGAAAATCATCAAAGAAATTGACTGTCTCATGGTTGATCAACATTGACAAATTAACAAAGGGAACCTGATTGTTGGTAAAAATATCTTTATTATATTTAACAATCCATTCTGTGTCTTTGTTATTTCGATGTGTAGACGTATATAAACTAATTTTTACCATCTGCTTTCCTAACTTTTTCGTATGTCCTCTCATCCTCTTAAGAATACAGTTTTACGTCTTTTTGAAAAAGATACTTGTTACCATTAAGAACAACAGGCACCTTATCATTCCTATCAAATATCTGTCGAATTTGTATCAAAGTTTACTTGATAAAAATAAAAGCCAAGAAATCGAAGTTGCTCGGCATGTGGAGTAATTCGAACTCCATGCAACTACTCAAGATTACGTTACAGCATAACAGTCACTGCTTTCTAACTTTATAGTAACTGTAGCCTTACGAAGCGGATGTTGAATATTTATGTTAAAACCACTCGTAACATTTACATGGGCTCCAGTTCTCCTATGTTGAACTTAAGAATTCTCTTATCCTTCATCCGTCCCTGCAGTCACTTTTTACCTGAATCGAGATTTAATTCGATAATAACCTCTGGATAAACTTATTATAAAGAAAACTTTTTTATTTAATAGAAAGTAGACTATGGCTCAGGAAAGACCATAAGGACTATTGTCGTGAATTCGAAGTATCGAAGAAGAATGTCACGACTAGAGATAAGCGTGGTGGTAGATCGAGCTTCGAAAAGAGAACAGCGTTTTTTGTAAGAATCAATTTAATAAAGGATCCTCCTTATATTTTTTTATTTTGCCAATTTTTACTGGTTCAGTTTTAACAATTATAGCGTGATTCCTTTTTTAAAGGAGCGGATGAAGGTTAAACATACTTTCTGATTTATAATGATATAATAACAACCTCAGAGTTTATACGTTCTTGGGAACTTTGTTCCTTCTTTTATGGCAATTGGCGTGGTGTAATTTTCAACTGAAAGATTCATGTATCTACAAAGAAAATTATTAGATAGTTTGATATTTTTTATGACGACACGTGGCACCAAGCAGTTTGTTTAATTTATAAAACTACAAGCATTTCCATGCAGTTTGGTATTTCATAAAATGATAAACGTTTCAGAGTAATTTATTTAATTTACTAAATGATATGCATTACCAGGCTGGTCGCTTTAATCTCTGTTGCGTGGCGTATTACGAGGCAATTTGTTTAATTTACATTCAGTTTATTTCTTTTCAAATTTCTGTTTCGTACTGCAAGCAATAAATTTGCTCTATAGTTTCAAAATAAATGAATGGCAATATCCATTAACGATATTAATCTAATTCCTTTTCACTTATTTAACGCTTAAAATTTTAATATTTCTACCAACTCTACGGGCACAATAATTTAAAATATATTGTTAATTGTTAGCAGACCTAATATGCAATAGTTAATACTAAATAACAATCATTAATTAGTAATTTTTCTTCTTTTCAACAAAAAAAACTCCACCCAGCTTATCTAATCTCATCTCTTTTTTTCCAAACACACTCCTTCAAGCTTCGTCGATCATGAAGTTCTTACAATTTTGAATTTCTTACATTTAACAATAAAACTCCATACACGAAACGGATACATGTCACTCGTAATTGGGCGTACAGTTAATTACATTTTGTTCATATCAGTATATTTTTCTCCATCGGTACCACTTTCATTTCCATTATCCATGCACTTATCGAAGCAGCGGTCAATGTTCTCAGTAATTCACTTCTGCGTGTAGATGGGAAAAATATCGCGTCACCTGGAAGAAGAATAATAGCAGCCAATACAAATAATACAGTAATTAGGAGAAATCATACAGTCAGGGTGTTGAGCGTGCATTGAAATTGACGTATTGCGCAGAAAAGCATGATATTGCATATAGAAGAGGTAGGTGCCAGCAGAGTTGAAGCAAGAGAAAGGGGAGATAGGAAGTAATAACCGCTGTATTTGGCTTGGTAATAGGAATATCCATTCGTGCGGACATGAAAACATTTTACCCATCTCAACGATGTTGGTGAATTGTATCGGTTTGCACGATGGCGTGTATGACCGGATATGTATCTCTCTTCGTGCAAGCGATTCGTCATTTTATCGAGCCCCAGAACACGGTTCATACCTTTTTCTCGATTGTACTCAATAAGCCTAGTAATTAACTCCGTAGAATGTGTTCTCAGTAAATTTGAGCAGCTACCATTTATTCTACCGAGTGATACTTGCTTTAGTCACTGCAATCGAGAATATTGCAGGAATCATAAAGGACGAGATGTTGGTGAAAGTCAATAATGCTAGCTAGTAATTATCTTTGCAACATGTGTTCTTGGATGATTTCAGCTGTTAGTCCTCAATCTAATGATACTAAATGATCCTTTCAACTTGATTTGGTCATTGCAATCTTGAGTGTTGTGACTCTTAACTTCTGAGAATTGTAAAAGAAGTCGAAAATGGCAAACGACAGTTGTGGATAGTCTCGTGCTCTTTGCTGTAATTATTAACTTCTTAGAAACGATGCATCACTATACTGGTTTTCGCGGATATTATCTCTCAGAATGACGCGCCGCTATAATGACTTTCGTGGACGTCATCTTCCTGAACGACACGCCATTATAATGGTTTTCGCCTATGTTATTTGTCTGAATGACGCGCTACTATAGTGGCTTTCACCTATGTTATCTCTCTGAATGACGCGCCGCTATAGTGACTTTCGTGGACGTCATCTTTCTGAATGACGCTCTGCTATAGTGACTTTCGCTGATATTATCTCTCTGAACGACGCGCCCCTATAGTGGGTTTCGCCTTGTCATATTTCTGAATGACGCGCTGCTATAGTGACTTTCGCGGAAAATATCTCTCTGAACGACGCACTACTATAATGGTTTTCGCCTATGTTATCTCTCTGAACAACGCGCCACTATAGTGGCTTTCGCGGATATTATCTCTCTGACAGACGCGCCACTATAGTGGCTTTCACCTATGCTATCTCTCTGAATGACGCGCCGCTATAGTGACTTTCGTGGACGTCATCTTTCTGAATGACGCGCTACTATAATGGTTTTCGCCTATGTTATCTCCCTGAACAACGCGCCACTATAGTGGGTTTCGCCTTGTCATATTTCTGAATGACGCGCTGCTATAGTGACTTTCGCGGAAAATATCTCTCTGAACGACGCACTACTATAATGGTTTTCGCCTATGTTATCTCTCTGAACAACGCGCCCCTATAGTGGGTTTCGCCTTGTCATCTTTCTGAATGACGCGCTGCTATAGTGACTTTCGCCTATATTATCTCTCTGAATGACGCGCCGCTATAGTGACTTTCGTGGACGTCATCTTTCTGAATGACGCGTTACTATAATGGTTTTCGCCTATGTTATCTCTTTGAACGACGCGCCACTATAGTGGCTTTCACCTATGCTATCGCTCTGAATGACGCGCTGCTATAGTCACTTTCGCGGATATTATCTCTCTGAACGACGCGCCATTATAGTGACTAACTCGCTCACCCTTTGAATAAACGTTAAATCATGTATATCGTATCTATAAGAAAAATTATAATTTAATCATCTAAAACTTCATTCCTATGTACTCACGCAGAGAACATTATTGTTTGTCACACATTGCAGTGTTGCAATAATACATCGTTTACACGTAATTTGCGTCACACTCTGTCACAGAGAAATAGTCCTGTGAAAAATACAGCCGTGCCTAAGAGGTTAACACTAATGTTTTGATGGATGTTTAGTATTTACTTTTGTTTAACCTTGGAACAGTACACCTGGCAGACCTGAATGCTATTGGTTGCGGAACTTCGTATTATTCGTGTTGTACTTTTAATACAGAAAAATAATTTACATCATCGTGCAGGAGTTTCAAAAAAGCCCCAATTATTTTGAGTATCAATGAATATAACTGACAACTTTGTCATTAATGATGCACATTGAATTCTATTCTTACAAAGTTGAAGATCATTTACTACAAAAATTGGTATTCGGTTTAAAAAAATTTACAACGATAGAACTAACGAAAATTTGAATAAAATATTCTTGTGACATTGTTATAGTAATTCCGACATTTTTAAGAATACTTTGAAGTGCACCTTATTAAAACGGTTGGAATGTTGCTGCTTTTACCAATTCACCATTAACGAATCACACTCAGAGGGTCTATAAAATAGTAAACACAATTATAAACCTTCTGAGCGAGTTTCAGCTATCAGAGATCATATGATATGCAACCCCTGCGGAAACATCTCGCTTTCTGGGCAGGCACTGGTCCATTTCTTGCAACCTTAACCGCAACCAGGTAGAAATGCACTTCTATGAAAGAACTCTAGTATTTCAACATTTAGTTACTTTTTGATGTTTTCTTAATGTATTTACTTTCATGCAGAACATATACGTTATATTAATTACAATTTGCATCTAACCGGCATCTTTTGATCTATACTTATACCATACATAACAGAATGGCATGCGCGTTAAAAAGCGTGCTACTAAACTAATTGAATATTAAATGACTTTGTCACAGTGGAGGTAATTTTCAACAAAATTACAGGTCTTTTAAAGGTTTTTTTTCAAGGTTTTTTTGTTACATAAAGAAAGAACGCCGTGAACAAAATTTACAAAGAAATATGTGATTTAAAGCAGAACTGTTTCTTTTCACAAATAAAACTGACGATGAGCGCGGAACATTAGTAATATACGGCAAAATTTATAATAATAATAATATAAGTATTCTTTACATTCGTCGTGTTCCCCTCACTTCTCACAAAAAATATCCCTAACATATTTTTTGCCACTTCGAAATCTTTCCATTACTCGCATCGTCTTACTCCTTAAAATCGCCAACCGCGTGTGGATTCCTTCATGCGTGAAATTTCTCATTTTGTCACGGTATCAGCGCAACCGACGATTTATTCGCATACGTTCAAAGTTAATTCGCGAAATGCACCCAATTTTCCGTGAATTACGATAAACCCCCGTACCGCACTAAAATTTTCGTCCCGCCTAGCCAGAAACTGTCGCCGGTAATTAATCGTGTTTTCTCGTTATCGATAATTAATCCCACGTCGGTCGTATGCCAGAAATGGGTGGAAAAAAGCGATCGAAATTAACCGGCGAAGCCGGATATCCATCGATATCGCCTCCATTTGACCGTTGGACGATCTCTCCTGGGAGATCGCCGGTGGCAGCCAATCCGATAGAAAGCGCTGAAATTTCCGTCATGCAGGACGAAAAACTTGGACACGCGCCAGATAAACCACACTGTCTATCTGTGCCTGGGTATGCGTGTATGTGTACATGCTCTGTTCGCGCAAGTGACGTGGCCTTATTCAATTTGGGATTCGTTCGCGGCCCTCGGCGATATTTGAAATAGCTCCGCCTTTGTTGGAATGGATCTATGCCAAGTGTTTGTATCCGTTTGGAATAGATTCGCATATTTAATAAGTACGAATGTAGGGAAGAAAAATCGAAATATTTATATTTTACATCACGAACTGATTTTAAAGGTATGACAACCTTTTCAGATGTGTGACGTTGGTGTATGAAGAGGAAAAAGTTGTATAAGAACCCGAGTCGAAATATTGAACCTCATTTGAACCTTTTACTACTCAACATTTAGGAATTAAAAGTACAAAAATGGGCCTAAATTTAATGTAAAATAAGATCTTATTTAGCGCCCAAAAGTGGCACAAATTTCCCTTTATGCCATCTTAACACATTCGCGACCGGCAATTTTTTTCCGTTTCTAATTCTGAGTACCGGCGAAAATAATGATATTGTAAAGCTGGTTGCCGCAAACTTGTATCGTTAAAACAAAGATAGTTATAATATTTGTTTTGAACTATCAATGTTGTAATTATGTGTTCTTTAAAATAAAAAGATTTGATAATTTGTATACTTACTTTATAGGTAGATAACGGAGCATTTGTTATTACTATGCTTAGTTTATTTAGCATTATATTACATGCATTTTAGAAAAGCAGAGTGAAGACAAAATTTAATATTTCTGTTTAGTGTGATTAGTAAAAAAACAATGAGTTTTGCGTAAAGAAACTTTACATAATTTGCTTATATAAAAAGTGTCACGACATTTTCCATGAGTATTGCAAACTCTGCAACGTTTTTGTGGATATTTTAATTTCCCCGATTGTGCAATTCTTTCCAACTGTTGTGTTGTCATGTCACCTGAAAGTCTATAAGGACTATCAAGGTGTCTCATTGAGATAGCCATTATCCAAAGCGCCTAATATTGGCGAATTCAAAAATAAAAATTGCAGGACGTGAATTCACGTCAGCGGCAACCAGGTATAGGATTTAAAATGACGTGAATTCACGTCAGCGGTCGCGAATGTGTTAAGGCGCAAAATAGGACGTCAATTTCCACATCCGTTGACGATTTACATCCTACCAGTCCCGAGGCGCAATATTGAACCTCATTTGAACCTTTTACTACGCAATTTAAACCTGTTTTTGTACTTTTAATTCCTAAAAGTTGGGTAGTAAAAGGTTCAAATGAGGTTATAAATAAGATATCTTATTTTACATTGAATTTAGACCTATTTTTGTACTTTTAATTCCTAAATCTTGGGTAGTAAAAGGTTCAAATGAGGTTCAATATTTCGACTCGGGGAGTTACAGGTTTAAATTAGGAGTTTTAGTATTGGAAAGTACCATATTAGGTTCAAATAGAAGTAAATGCCATGAAAATAGGTTCAATATTTCGACTCGGGAACTGATTGTGAGTAAAGTGAAGTAAATGTTAGGTATTGTATTTAGATGATTTTATATATAAAAAATGAAATGAAATTTTGATACAATTTACTTAACACTACAACTACCGGCGTTACATCTATTATATTTCAATATATAGGATAAGTAATTCGGAAAAAGAGAAATCAAGAAGTGGAAAACATAATCGATTCGGTAAACTGTATTTTATAAGAACAACATAGAATATTGGCAACATAGAAGACAGCTCTACGATTGTCATGTAAACTTTACAATTAGTGAACCTTTGGAAAAAATTGTGATCCAATCATTTCGACTTGCTTGGTAGTTCTAGCGTTAAAAATCTTCATGCTTCGAAAAATATCTCTTAACAAAGAATAAAACTGTGATGTAGGTCCCGTTATATCTTGTTTCGAGATATTTGGGTTTACTTTTGTCTCACATGTTGAGTTCGGTGTAATGAGGAAATTAACAACTTTGCTAAACGTTACAATATTTTATTACTTTTATAAAGTATTTGCAACATACTGTAATTTGTATCGGTGCAACCTAGGAAATGAAATATTTACAATCTTTCTAATTTTTTACTTAGGTACATTGCGTTCATAATTACTGGCACATGATTTAGGATGCCATTATCAGCTTATGGCGCAGCATTAAGTGGTTACTTCTCCTTTCGCCATGTCTTCCGCAGTCAAAGGGTTAATTTCGAGCCGGAAACAATTTTTGACATAGTTACAACATGTGCTTGTTGTATGTTGGGTTGCAAATCAAATATTGTGAACTATGTTTCCTCTATTTAACGGTGAACTAATTTCAGTCTGAAGTATTGCAATGCATTCAGTGGACAAGGTATGTATTAAGGTGACATAAATCATTTTGAAGCTTGACTACAGAAGCTTAACAATTTGAGTTTGCAACGAAGTTATTCTTCATCTTTATTAATTTTACAAGCCCAAAATTTCAATGATTGAATAATATTTGATTGTAGAAGATATAATTGTTTTTATGAAACTATTACATTTGTACATACGCTGTTGTCAAAGGTTCTGTGACATTTTTATATAATTGTGACATTGTGTAAGACTGCTACCGGTTTAAATTTCGGTCAAAACTAGCTACAGTTTATGGGAATACAAATGGAACTGGGAACAGGGTCAAATGGTAAGTTTTAACGTGCTATATGCGTATGAGTCTTTGTTTTATTATGGTGCCGAAACATCAGGTTTTCTAAAACCCTAATGATTTCAATCTTTTCGTAGCTGTTTTCCCGTAAAGTAGGTCGTGCATAATTTAAAGCAGCGTGTACATAATAAAATTTCATACGTTTATCTTGTACAATACGGTTAATTCGATAATATGACTCGTTTTAGTGATTCTTGTTCACGCTTGTCACGTTTTATTGCAATCCTTGCATAATAGGAAGTTTCTACATTTTCATAATGCGTCGACTGAATTCAAAGCACGTTACGCGTTTGCTTTTGGATTTTAAAATCCGAAACTTGATGATAGAAATAAAGCAACGATTATTATAAATACTTTATTACAATTTTTATAAAGATAAATGAATATAACATAGATGTTGGTCAACTTTCTAAATTTAAAATCATCAAAGTCAGAACAGTAGTAACAATTCATACAAACAGAAAATATTTACATAATTTCCATTACAATAACTAATATTTACATAATTCTACATATCCCGCATCCATAAAGAATGCTCATTGAAATTTGAAATTGCGATCAAAATAACTTCATAATTCTACCAATTATCATCGTTACATTTTTTATCTATCCTCAATTAACATTTTACTTCGTAACGAACAGCCACCTACGGCACCATCATTATGTTAATGATCCAATGGAATATCGAAGCCAGGTTCGTTACCACATACCATAAAAAAAACAAGGCGTGAAAAAAGTAGGCGTTCTTTCTTTCTCCTGTAATTTTCCTTGCATTATTTGCATTCATTATCCTTGTGTGTGGCTTGATATCGCACGAATTGGAACGCGCTCCGTGTAGTACACATGCAATACGTAGTTAAAGCAAACCCGTAAGAGTTGCCAATTTATTATTCTCCACTTTAAAAATAATGACTACTACGAGCGTGAATTTAATTCGTTCAAAGTATTAGAAGAGGGCGACTCGCATCCTCGATGTTCACCAACTTTTGCGTTAATATCGGCGCTGACGATGTAAAGTCTTCGGCAGAAACTGCGTGTAATGGAATTCCGCAACGAAATAACTGCGCTTTACTACCATTACTCTCCTCGGCAAAACAGGCGGCAGTGTGAGCATGAAATATAAAAGTTTTCTGCCGCTAATTTTTCGTTCGTTACGTGAGAATGTAGTGGTACGTAATCCGTGCTCGCGCATATGCTATTCCAATTATGTATCTCGGCATTTGTTGCTTTAAACGTGTTTATGCTTTTTCTGGCGTGAATTTAACCCTGCTATTTTCTAAATTGTTGAATAATGTCTTTAATAATTAATTATGTGTGTCTTATTGCTTATGTTAATTAGTGTAATAAACTTAAGGATTCTTAGAAGCGAAACAATGATATTGCAATTTTTCTGCTCTTTTAACATACACCTGTAAGAATTATTTTATATGATGCTGTAATCTCGAGGAGGATTATTCCTTTGTCTTACGATTTCTTTTGCGACCGAACGCACAATAATCGAAAATTAATTGTTGAAATAATAATCAATCACTGATTTCCGAAATATCCGTACAAGTTAACGCAATATTAATAGCATAGAACTAATTGCAACGTCTCCTGACCTACTAATATTTTTCATTTAACAGTTTTTAAAAAACTTACAGATTTTCTATACCATTTAACATGTTACGTAGGCCACACGTTATTGTAAGGCTAGGGGTTAAGAATCAGCTTATTTATGCTGAGAACCGATTCATTTCAAAGATATACATTTATGTGTCGATATTGCAATATCGTTCATTTAGAACGATAGAAATAATTTGTTTAAAATTGTGCATCGCAATATCAATTTTTGATATTTCTTTGGAGCCATTGTCTTTCCATCTAGACATGTGTTTTTCGTGTGAATCGTCTGTCGATCACTTTAAAAAATTATTTATAAATTTCACTCTGAATACGCAAGATTTCGTTTCAAATTGTCAGAGGCGTTTCTCCAAAATGCTTAAAACAATCTGTCTCGACCATTCGAATACATTTTCCTATGGCACGGTGCAATATCGGGTCTTAGTTTCGCCTACAAATAGAGGAACATAAAAAAAGTTTCCGTTACTGTTCAGTACGAATACGATCGCTGTTAGAATGTTACCCGATCGATACGCAGTTAGATACACCTGGAGACCGAACGTTTCATTCCAGCAGCGTACCACGCCGGCTATATTACATTACATTTACTTCAATAACCTGCCTGTAATGCGCTTAAGAACTTGCGTCTTTATATTCTGCTTACCTTCCTCGATAATCACGATATTCTTCCATTAAACTTTTCGCAATTATTTCAACAGGCCTCGAGCATTTTTTCTTTCCGACTCGTCGCTTCGCTGCATCTCAACTACAGCCTCAATTATCGGCTTATAGATGAGAGGCTCGATATTAATTCGCTGCATCGAGTATCAGAGCAATATCGAGAAACGTTCGTTCAATGGTACACTTGAATATTTTATTCTCAATCTTTTCCTTGTAGCACGTTTCAATCGTAAAGTACTTTCCCGTGATGAGATGTATTCGTCCTGATGGAGTACTCGGAACTCCGTAAAGTTAAGGTCTACGGAATTCTTATTAAAAATTTGAATCTTAATCTTCTTACTATACCACGCTTCAGTGACGAAGTACTTCTTTGCGGTGAGATAATATTCGTTCATGATTGAGTACTGAAAACTTTAGAAACTTAAGATCATCTAAATTCCTGTTGAAAAATTAATATTGGATATTTTTCTTATAGTGCGCTTCGATCAAAAAGTACTTCTCTCTTGTAAGATGATATTTGTCGTAAGTTGTCATGATAGAACATTGAAGACCTCAGAAAATTATTGTAATGGCGAATAGTGTTATTCGCACTCAGGATCCGCCAAATAAAAGAGAACTTGTAAGTACTTCTGGACTTTTATATTAAAATAACTCGGCTCGTTCCAAGAGCGATTGAGTGTGATGTACGGAAACGAATGATTTGATGGTGAGGACTTGTGAGAGTTTAGACTTAGAACATAGAATTTGATTTAGAATTTGAAGACGACTCTCAGAATTGGTTGAACTTGAGTAATGATGAACTTGGAAAATGAACTTAAGGACTGTAACTATATTTGAGAACTGAGAGCTGAACTAATGAATTTTGAGTAATGACCGAGAATTAAGAGATGTAGGGTTTTTAAAGGTTTTTGGGGGCGGAGTGGGAATGGTGATTCAAGCAGAAGGTCAAAGTAGGAAGTAGGATTTCGGACTTGGACGTTGACTCGCGGATGAGTAAGGAATTGTGACTGTATTAGGGAGTTGAAAGGTCAAGATGGAAAAATAGGAAACCTGGACTTGAGGTGGTGAGTCAGTGTGAAGACGTATGTTGAGCGAGCCGCGTACAAAATATTTGTACTTATACAATATTCCTTAAAATTATCTTATGTACTAACTGATCGGAGGGTCGGTACATTACATTACGATTTACTAACAATTTGATTTAAATGAAAATTTCACTCTTAATAATATCATTGTAAGACAATTTAATTGGAAATAATTCCTCTTTGATGATATCATATTTGTTCGTAAGTTTCTATAATAGAATATTCAGAAAATTAGACTATTCTAAATTCTTATTAGAATGGCTGGAAATGTGCCGATTAATTTTCCTTAGTTTCACTATTGGACTTCTATGTGTACAGATATGTTGACTTTACGGAACGTATACATTCATGGGTCGCACAAGTGACGAGCGTTAATCAATGACGTATATATCCGTCGTTCGCAGTGAAAGGGTTAATAAGGTGACTCCTATGCCTCATTTGCGCTCAACGCTTGTGATATTAATCAGTCTGTGCGACACGATTTGTCGTTATGTTCATGCGTACTGCTTACGTGGAAAATGCCAATTCAATTCTGTTTAGCCCTTTGAGGGTGAAATACCTCAAAGAGAACCGCCAGAATATTTTTTCGCGTGTCGCATATCATGTAGGGATATCGACTTGCGTTGCGATGTAAAGTAACTCAGTATAAATGATAGAAATCAGTAAGTTTTTATTTATCATGGTCGTTAAAATTTTTATAACATAATTGTGCGAGCTTGTTTTAAAGACTGTACAAGTTTTAATCGTTTCTATTATATGGACCGTTTATTTTGAAAGTGGTGCAAGTCGATTTTCTGTTGTTTCGAGAAAATTAAAAGTTAGCATATCTGTCAATTAAAAATATTGGTTAATTATGACAAGTCTGATAATGTTTCTATCAATTTATCAATACGTGATTTGACTATACAAATTTCTTTTAGGCGAATTTAACTAAAATAATGTATATTTACGGGTTGCAAATGGACTTACACCACTTTCATAATTAATCAATTGTAAGAATTATTTAATTTCAATTTTGAAAACTCAAATATCACTTAAAATATATTTCCTATTAATCCAATTTGGTTTATAGATACTAACAAGAAATAAAATAGAAATAGTATTTTTTATTTTATTTTTTTATTTTTTATGCTCATCTTGTAACAGTGATTTGAAATTCTCAGTAACAATATCCTCAACTGATGAAAATTTTACCTCTATAATTCTTCTTTCCTTTTTACGTTTCATTAATATGTTTTTCATAGTGGAATTATATTCATCCTCTGACTCCTCAGATTACTCTTTTGTTTATACCCATGAGTTTTACTTCTGTGTGTATTTATTTAAAATTAAACAGAAATAAATATTTTTAATTGTCATAAAATAATATTATTATAATATAATATTGATTGATTACTTCTTCTTACCTAGATCACTATTTGTTTTTAATATGAAATTATCCATTTTTAGAGGAAAATCAATTAAGTAACCTTAAATTGTAACTTTCGAAATGTTAAATGAAACAAATGTAACCACCAGTGGGCACTGATCCCGCAACCTGTTTACGGAAATTGAACTTACACCACTTTCATAATCAATGTCTATGCAGTTTCTTTTAGCGGTCAATTTTAAATTGGACAAAACAATAGCATTTTTTAAGATTTTAAATATTAACTTCTAATAAATAAAAAGTTTCCACTAAATTAAGCATAAATTGCGTGATACTTAATTTAAAAAAAAATGGACTTACACCACTTTCAAAATAAACGGTCCATATAACGGTAAGATATTCGCTAAACATGTACGACACTATCGATAAAATTGATGACGTTCGTTGAATGCAAATGTGAGTTCATCGCTCCCAAAGGATTAAAGCATTAATGACATTCAGGTTACTATTAACTGGTACTGTTGCCAACATCCAGTTATACTTCAGAGATGATTATGATATTCTAATATATTCTATTGAATTGTAAAGAAAAATACGAATTGAAGAAATTTTAGAATTGGCTTATTTCAAAATTCGCGGAAGGTAGTCCGCAAGAAGACATCCTTTATTAACACTATGCCTACCGATACTTCGCATATACCTATTCCTACCGCGACCGGTCAAATGACCGGTCTTTAGCAAAACTTATATTTTTTTAATATAGAATGAAGATAACAGCCAATTTGACAGTTTAGATATATAGTGTCTTTATTCAGTAGTATATAATGTACATATTATTCATTTTCACCGGATTTTTTGCAAATCGGCATCTCTATTATACATTTTCCACATACGTAGTTTTTACATTTTAGATAGACTTTGTTAGGCTTATTATCTTTACAATGTCTTATCTGATATGTTTTTAGTTTACGGAAACCTGTAATTGTATTTGTGACGGGTGTTGGTTGATTCTTTTTTGCCTAGCTCTAGCAGTTTTTTGATATTCGATGGAAAGTTCTGTTGATTGAAGTAAAACTTCTTGTCTCGAAATATCTTCTCCCGTGGTTTGTTTATATAAAACCCATGCATTTTATTCAACTGATAAAATAAAAACTAAAATACAAAAATATAAATCAAAATGGATAAAAAAATGAATAAAAGATCAAATATGAAACTTACTACGAAGTATTGTTGGTTTTGTTCACTTTTTGAAAATTACACTTATAACACGTAATACAGTATAAAATGAGAGTAGAATAGTACTAATAGAATAAAAATAAAAATTAAGAAGTTACAAAGTTTACTGATTTGAATTGGAGAGAAGACACACACACACACACACACCTCCAAGGCATCCCATTCTGCTATTTTATTTATTTCACGATCATAGTAGTAAAGACGATATAAGAAAATCTACGGTTCTTGACCACTTCGGATACCAATGAGGCAAATAAGCACCGCAAGACCGATTGGTGAGCGAGAACTCTAAACACTTGGAAGTGCTGTAAAAGAGTTCCTGGAAGGCACTTTTTGGATAAAATCGTGTCACAACTGCATTACCTTTCATTTGAAACGACTTTATCGTTTCGGAATTGAATCTTTGAGAGATAACTATTATAAAAAGATATATATCGTTCAACCGGTCAAATGACCGGTCGTGGTAGGCAAGGCAGACTACAAATTTTTCTCAGAAAATAAACAATAAAAGAAGAAGTGAATATTGAAAAATGTATTACACGTATGTTTCCGGAAAAGTCGTAAAGTTTAAAGGCGATTGAATTACGTTGTATGTAGGAAATTCTAATCGAAATTTTAAAAACGGTCATTTGACCGGTCGCGGTAGGAATAGTGTTAAAATCAGCAGAGCTTACTAGAAAATCAACTAATTTTCGTTAACAGTAATTAATTTCATCCCACAATCTCGTTAATTATAATAGTTTTTCAAAAGACTATTTTCAAAATTACTAATCGTTTCAAATACATCTCACAATCAGTGTATCGATTAGACCGACACACCCTCCTCATACTGTTTCCAACCGCAGTCTCAATTTCGCCAATTTAAGTTTTCATCGTGTCGAAATTCAGCATCGTAACGGCTTTACCGTTACACGACAACTTCATTTTCACCCATCACCCCCGACTGCAGAACTGAAAGCAACAAGAATGTCATAAAGAACGAAGGTCTGGCAATTACACGGTTTTTGTGACTGGCCGACTGAATTTCACGTGGTCTCGACACCAAACAGCAACGTCAGTGGTCGCGACGAATTGATGCTGCTGTTGGCACTGTTGGCTCTTCATAAAATATTACCCTCTTGACGTTTTTGAAAGGTGGTAGGCCTTGACGATGTGGGCACGCGCTTGGGAATTCGGCTCGTTTTATCATCAAAGGGCTCGCCCTAATTGGCCGTTTACATTTGCGCACGTAAATTGTACATTCCCCATCCTTCGTTACTCTCGGCATCCCGTTTCGTCCCGTTTCGCCATCCTTTTGGTCAATGTTTACACCGGTGCAACGGCAGCGAGCTGTTACGGTCCGAGCGGGCCCAAATGCCCCCGGGTGGCGCTCCATCTCCGAAATTCACCGACAGTATTCTGCGATCGTAAATCACCCACAATATTCATACGTTTATCGCTACTGTTAATTACATTGCATGTGTTTTTGCTGCCATTCGTAATACCTTATGTATCATACTGCAGTTTGTTCCAGAGTCTTTCTTTTTTGTGCAGTTTTGGAGTATTAAGCCTTTTGGTACCGGACGACGGTATATCGTCGTTAGCAATAGTGTTAACCCTGGGCAACGAAAGGTTATTATTCAGTTTCCAATAAGATATCAGTAATTTGATGACAAATAATTGTAAATAGACAGTTTATGCTCTATATTACGTGTTCTATATGAAATATTGCCAAATGACAACAATTCACAATTATATTTGTCATTAATTCAATTAGTTTTTTTTCGGTTGGCACTAAAAGGATTAAAGAGATTACGTTGTCCGTGATGTGGGTGTTGGGTAAATGGTGTTCTTTAACCGTTTTGTGGATAAATTATTTTTTACTTAGTTTTTTTTTAAAGGGGGGAACCTCATGTTAACGGTCTGCTTTTCAAGAAATTTTTTTGAAGAATGTAACATGTAGATTGACTTAAAATTTTAGGTATAATTAATTGAAGTTATAACGTAAAAGAAAATATTTTTTATAAATTGTAACTGTTGATAATAATGGGGCAATAGCGCCTCAAAGATGGCATGTTCAAAATTCGCGGTGCAGCTAAATATATAAAAATACAGAGAAAATTGATTGATTTCATTATTTTCTTACTCGTACCAATATCGTCTTGTGTTATAATTCTGGCTATTAGACAGTAATACTAGTTTATCCAAGTATTATTGTTAAATAAGAATACTTCAGGTATTGAAAAATAATCTGCTGATTTTATTTTGTTATGATTCACCTATTTTTGGTACTTGATTTGTACAGTGCGCTAGAATTTTTTATGAATTTTACATCTTTAGTGTTTCAAATTTTGTGCCCACTGACCCGTGTGCGTGATCTACTCTACATTCATCTTGCGTCTGTATTATTGCGTCACTTTCTACTGAAACAGTAACGTATATTCGCATATTAAATGAAAATTACAATACACTTTTAACGTGTTGTTATAAAAAAAAAATGGAAAAAAAATTATTTTCTGAATACGATATCTTTTATATAAATATGTGAAACGGTTTTTACTAAATTAAAATAATTAAGAATTACTCTTTCTCTTTATTGTTAGTTTAATTGAACTGATTTTCTAATTACAATATTTTAATATGTGAAAGAACAAACTTATATTACTTACCTCAATTTCTTTATTTTGCCAAAATTGTACCAATGAAAAGGTTGACAATAATTTGTACATGAAATGTTTGTGTTTCAATATGACTGACTTCTAATAACTGTTACACAAGAATTAGTTATAAGTACGTATGACTTATAATATTTTTCCTTTTATTTTACATTTTTTTTTCTCCTTTTTGTAATATGTATAATGTTCCATAAATTATATAGAATTAAATATATAGTTTCCAGCTCTATGTAACTAAAGGAGAGAAGTACTTTTTCACATTAGGTAAATTCGAGAGAAACAACTCATTGTCAGTCAGTAGAACATGCATTACACGTCTTTAGAGACAGAGAAAATTTGTATTTAGCTGAAGTGCCGTTGAAAAACAAGTTTCTAACTAACGAGTAGCACAGTGTTTTTAATTCTCATCTCGCTTGACATCGTTTCGTAACAGGCGTCCTTCAAAAAGTACATTTTTTCATACAAATGCCACATGCACCTCTGACATTTTTCATTACTGCATGTAACATTTTTAAGTTCCTTCGAATAGCTTTCATTTCTCATGTAAAGTAATAGGTTAAGTAATAGGTTTCTCATATAAAGTAAAAGCTTTACAGTAATATTTAAATAGTATTTTACAGTTATTATCTTCGCTAAGGCAGGGACAATTTTACATGCTTTTCACTTTACAAAATTCCGAATATAGTTGAAACTTCCGTAACATAACGCGTCAGTGGTTCTTTGCAAAAGATAAGTGCAATTTAAGAAGAACAACTACATATGTATGTTTAAGTAGCACTTCTCTCGACTACCTTTTACGACGCACTCTTCTGTAGTCAGAAGTTACACTTTTCAAGATAACAAGATACGTAGACGTTTTACTGGCTTTGTATGTGCTATAAAATATCGACTACATTGTCCATTGTCTACACAAGCGTGGAAAATAAACAACTGTTTATGTATGAAATTCGTAAATTGAAAAACGTAACTTCTGCCATAAGCTCCTAATTATCATATTGTCAGCTTTATACTTGGAGAGACCCTCCATAAATGAATCTATAAGTCCGTATACAGAGCTAACACAAATTGAATCTAGTTTTGCAAAATTAAGTATACTAACAGTATATTTACCAACGATTAAATATATGTATTTAAAAATATCAGATAAGTGCCTTAGGCAAAAAGAATTGAAGAATGCTAACAACTTGGTAGATTTAAATTAATCGACAAAATGTCGGGAAAAGTTAGTAAAAGATCGGAACAAGTCATTTCCATCAGTTTTGCACTTATTGTTAGATCGAGTATTAATAAAAATAAATGATAAACCAGAAAATTCATAAGATCGTCTATCGAGAATTGACTAATTCTAATGAACAATTCAGAGCACTCTACCGTCCATACGTACCTACATGCTGAAATGCCAGAAACACAATTTAAAGGATCAATAAAAAAATTCCAAGCCTTTAGGAAATTTCTACGCTCAGCCGTTGAAATAAAACTTTTTAATACGTTTATGCTAGAGGTTTGTCGGTACTTAGAAATGAACTTTCATTTTCGCGCTGCCAAACTCTATATAAATTTCTTTGGGTCAAGTTCCGCCGTAGGCCAGGAACTGCTAGAAATTGCGCTACTTTTCCAACTACCCACACCCCTCTTCTCTTCCTGGTCGATCTTGATGCCCTGCACACCGTTAATGAACGAAACTTTGTTTTTTAAACAATACTCGTGCGCCATTAAACTTTCCAGCGAACTTCAGTGATCGTTTTATCCAACAGGCGAAGCGCTCAGGTATTAAGAGACTTTTGAGTGGTGGGCACGGTGTTAAGAAGCCGCGGAAAGTATGGCTCTGTAATATATGATTCTTTTCGGACTCTTTAACATGCAGACTTCCACGGTTATTTTCAGGATTCCAGTCTAAAAAGCCAATTTAATTGAATCATATTGAATTATTAAAAACTCTAATCACGGTACCTACATAGTAATCGTCAAAAAGCATAAAGATTATTTTTTTAACAAAAGATCTTACGAATCATCTCATATTTGATTTTTTGTTTATTTATATATAAATGTTCTAGTTTAAGGGAAATTCTGATGGCAGGAGGCGATAGAGCAAACACTCTTCTTACGAAAACTATAATTAAAAGTTGCAACAGAAGTTTTGTTTTTAACTGATTTTGAGAAATTAAAATATTTCCATAAGACACAATATATCTTTAGCAATTCTCAGCGCAACCATTTCACCCGTGCTAGTACTATAGTTTGCTTTACACATATACATTTATTCTTTATGAGGTATTTTATAGCTTTATGAGTTATAACATGTAACTTCCTTTACAAGTACATTTTATGTTTATGAGTACCGTTTTCACAATAACGCCACATTAAACAAAGTATTATGTTTGTAATATTTAATTATGTAAATAAACTATATTGTTCAATTACCTTTATAACTTTAGCATTAATTTTACGAGCAACGGGAGGAATTATTTCCACTTCACTGGCTAAGGATTGCGACACTTACAGGTACCCTTAACGTGAATTTTACCAATAAGAATTTTTACCTATTAGTGCGTGTACAACATTTTCTAACGCGAGATGCTGACACATCAAATACCTTTGGTTTTGTGGGCTACTTACAATTAGTATATAATTCATCCTCACAGTAGTATCAACCCTTACTTGGCGGCCGTACGTAAGCAGTTTTACCGTTACCATTGTAATTCTACTCTTAGCCACTGAAGCAAAGAATCAACACATTTTTGAGGTTTATATATTTATTACTAAGATTTTAGTGTTTTGTTTTAAGTACGATTGTTCTTAATGAAATACGATCGCAAAAATGGTTAACGAAAAATACTAGAAGACAGGTAAAGTATTTCTTTTGGTATAAACACTTTAATATTTAATTTTAATAGTATTTTTGATGGTGAATACAGATATGTAATTTGTTTCCATCGTTTAAGTTTTTTTTTCGTAAAAAGCATTTTTATATTTAATAAGTCGTATAATCATGAACGTGAGAGTGCAGTTGAACAATATTGCTTGTTTATATGATGAAATTTGACAAAGATATTTCTCTGTTTAATGCAGCAATATTATCGTAAAATAACTCATAAATAGTAAATGTACTTGTAAAACAAGCTATATAATAATAGCATGGGTGAAACGGTTGCGCTGAGAATCATTTGCGTACCTTGTGTCCTGGGGAGATATTGTAAAATCTTACAATAAGTTGGAAACAAAACTTGTTTTGCAGCTTTCAATTATTTATCGTTTTTCATGGTCGGAAAAAAATGAATTGGCTCTGTATTCGTGTTCAGCATCATAAAATCTATTAAAATCGGTATAAATATCTTTTTCTTTTCAACAGAAGAGAAAACTGATTTTAGTTGATAACTTTAAGTTTCAAACGATGATTCAATAAATAGAGGAGACATTCTTGAACGTTGAATATTCAACGTATTGAAGATTTATAACTTGAACTTGATGATTTTATTTATTGAAAAAGGTATCTTCCCTCACAGGATATTTTTTAATTTATGATAAAAATTGCAACAGATGTTTGACATAAATAAAGAGTAAGTCACACGAGCTAGTTCAGAATTATGAATCTTTTTAGACGCTAAATACTCGATAGAAATGGTAATTTTAAAATTAAATTTGTTTCTCTTCCCTGTCTATTATCTTTACGATAAAGCGGTATTATGCAACATGTTAAATATAAGTTATTTCTATTTTCATGTCACACCTTATCAGGACTTTCATCCCATGATATATATTGCTCACAAATTTACAAAGAAATGTCTTTTTTCATTTTTACCTCTTTCCCCAGAGAGCTGACGTACGCCCCCTCGTACTTTTTCACCCTCATTCTTCCTCGGAGCGTCATTGCCGAGTTTGTCGTTGTCACGACTTTTCACCAGTGCTCTTTTTATTGTGCATTATCTTAAGAATTCCTGCATTTTCTTTAATACTGACTGTAAAGTACCGACATACGCATTGGTTTCTGACTTTGCATAGCAAGGAATTGCGCCAAAAATAGTTGTAAAGAAACACAGGTTAAGAGCGAATTTTTTAGAGAAATACTTTTCGAAGGCACTAATAACTTTTTTATTTGTCAACACTAATCAATCGATAGCCTATTAACACTTTATCGACTGGAAGCCTATTAATAGGCTTTTCGGGCCCAATGCTTTTGAACTTGTAACTTAGTAATTAGTTGACACGCCAACTAATAAATTGTTATTTATCATTGCGGTTTACTGTGCCAAGAACTCAGCGACGAGAATTTATAATTATACCGGTCAAAAATGGGTAGGATGTTAAAAAAATATCGGACGGTAAAAAGTTAATTATCTGTCGCAAATGACAATAAAATAAAATGACCCCGCCTTTCACAACTGAGATAAAAACGACTTAATGAAAATTTTTTCATATTTTCGTTTTAAAATTATAAGTGCTTACAAATAGATATACTGTATTCTGTGCTCGATGTCCAAAAAATTGTGCGAGGAATAAAATCTTAATCAAGTTTATATTTTAATAGTAAGGAATTATATTTGCTGTTCTATTTACTAAAAACCAATTTGTAACTATCAAATTTTTTAAAAGATCCACATATGTATTATCAATTCAAAGAGTCATATTGAAAATGAGTTATACCTTCCTCAAAACTGTAATATGTCAAACTTATGAATGATCTCATGAATTGAAAATGAGTTTGTGAAATAATAATGTCTACGAAATTCGAAACTCAGTAATTCCGTGTCGAAGTGAGAAACGAGTTTTCTAGCTATGAGATTTCCCAGCCTCTACGTTCGTATAACTCGAGCAATTTCACAAGTCAATATTGCCCTTTCGATTTTATCGGGTTCATGTTAGGGACGAACTTTTACTCCACTAATCCAGTTCGGGGCATCAGGATTCATTTTATGTCTACAAGCGAAGACATGACTTTCATCCGATCGGTATTTTTCTACTTATGTCGCACATGACTTCTCCTTAAAAGGGCGTTGATTCTGATAACGCGGATTTAAACAATTTCATATAGAAGCGTTGTTGTACTAAACCGTCTTTGATGTCGTTATCATCTGTAAATATTTCATCTACACTTATGGTACAATAAGTAATATCACCTGGAGTTACTCTATTGCAGGAAATAATTTTACTTCGTTCTATATACTAAACCTTAATATGTAAAATTTTAGTAAAATTATCATCTTGCATTGTCAGCTTACAAGAAATAACCGAGAGGTTTTTATTTTCTGTGTTAAAATGTTCTTCGTCCATCATCAAATGTGTAACTTCAATCGTAAAATTGTCAGAATAATGATATTTGTTTACGTAAAATGATAAAATAACAAGCAATACAGATGAATTAAAAAACAAATTTTTTATCCTTAAACTAAATTTAAACTGAACGAAGATTACACCGTGTCCCACGTCACGAACAAAATATTTTCATTTTCCATTAAAAGTAATTAACACTGTGCGATATCACAGCCACACTCGTCCAGAATTGCTTCCTGTTAATCGTCAATAATTAATTCGGCTAATTTCGAATCGTTTTTTATTAATTCATCATTCCCGTATGCAGCCATTTGTTCCAGCCGGTGCCTCGTTGCCGCAAACGTGCCTCGAAACTTCGTAGTGGCAAAACGAAGTAAATCTGATCTGATTGCAGCCGGTATATCTCGCACGGCAGTGTGATTTTAAAAATCGTGCACAGCTCGGGCATAAATTCCAAGCGTAGTCACTGCAATCTGCTGTTTCGCTTTTGTGCACTAAGCTTCGCGAAGATCATAGCATAATGAGCTCTCGCGCGTAGAATGCGCAGCGGTACGCCCGATTCTCATGCCATTCAACTTGACTTTTGCAGCACCATTAACTTTCACCGCATTGGAACGAAGACATCTTGGAAAGCGTGCTTAGGGCGTCACGTGTATTATGCAAGCAAGAATGGCACCCGTAACATTTCAATATCACGTACATGAAGAACGCAATGGCTGATTTTTAACTCGTAGATTATAGTACCCTTTAAAAAAAGAATATTGAAAGAAAAAAAAACATATAAGTATATATATATATATATACAAGGTGACACAAAAAACGGGAACTTTTTAACAATGCAATAAAACCAAGAGTGATGGCAGAAACACATTTTATTCGTAATCAGTAATTGAAACCTTAAAATTTGCCATTTAAGGAACATTAATGGAATTTATCATTTTTTTTTAAATTACGTCCTTTAGATGCCGTCCTCCTGCACGAATGCATTCTTGAAATCTGCTGTTGAGATTCCTCATTGACCGCTGGAGCATCTCAGCTGGGATACTGTGAATTTCATCCTGAATTCTCTGTTTTAACTCATCCATAGTTCTTGGTCGAGTCGTGTACCCTTTACTCTTGAGATAGCCCCACAAGAAAAAATCACAAACGGACAAATGGACAACCATAAACGGAACTCCGTCTGCGCAGCCTCCAAACTATCACTGTTTTTATAAAACACTTTTACGGCTACCGCACGCTGTTGCCCTTTTGATTGATACATTTTTACTAAAATGGCAAAGTGTTTATTTGCTCAAGGTCACTGTCCCGCAGTGCTGCCACTTACTCATGGCTGTCATTACGCATTTCAAAAATTCCTATTATTCTGTATCACCCTGTATATACGTATATACTTTGCTGTTTTAAATAGAATGAGGTACTTTTTTATGCATCAAGCGATACAGCTACACATTCTTTATAAAAAGTACTGACCTATGTATGACAAAAAGCTAATTGGTATATATATATAAATGTTATTGTAAATCAATAGTCATGATAAATAATAGACTGATAAATCAGTCCACGTCAAGGACCAGTTCCGCAGGAAAGGAGTTATTATTGGACCAGGAAAAGAAGTCAATTGACAAGTGGTATGCTTCGATCCGCCCGCCGGCAGTGACATCCCTCGGCCTCACAAATTTTTTATTCTAACGTGTGACTAGCCGAAAATACGCTGAACGATGAAATAAGAGGATAGTCTCTCCTTACCCCGTACCTGAAATTAAGTAACTTCATGCTGTGCACGAACTATACCATTCGTACACCGAAGATGGTCAACTGATAAGGGGTTTGTTCCAATTCACAGTACGGATAGAGACATTCCTTGGTATCAGGCATTTTGTATTATAACGTTTGATTGGCCAATTTGCGAAATAAGTGTTTAGTTTTCGGTTGTCATCAGTCGAGCTCAGATTTTAAGGGTCAATATTATGGGCGAGTTGTAAACGATTTGCGAGGAAAATTGAAATGATTATAGAATAATTTATCAGCAACGTTAATGAAAAAGAATTGACAACGGTTTAACAAGATTTCAGGGTAATTAATATATTTTTCTCTCTTGCAAATCGAATATATGTAGCGATACTTTTTGTGATGGTGCCCACAGTCTCACTTATTACTACTAAAATTTATTAACACTTTGCCGTCCGCACGTTTCATCAAAATTTGTTTGCTTGGCGCCGGTAAGACTGTTTCAGATTATTCCTCTTGTCATAAATCGTCAAGTTTTACTAATCTCATCGTCAGTTCTCTTGAGTTTTCAATCCTGTCCCTCTATTTTCATGAAATTTCGAGGATATATATGTGGGATCTCTGGCTGAAGTAGACTTTGTGTTTTTTTAAAATCGTATATATTTAATAATAAAATGGTAATATATTCGCATCACTACATCATCACATCGCAGATCATCACTTCGTATCGTCTCGACTCATACTGCGTTTTTTCGCCACTGATCTCTCCTGCTTTCATTCGATCTCCTTTCATCCATAGCTAATCATGCGTCATTTTCTCATACTCTCATCTCACATTTATTTCATACCATCATTCACACAATAACAATCCTACATATATATATATGTAAATAAATGTAAAATTTTGTTGTTTTATATATTTCTTTATTTATATTTTGCGCACGACATCCCTGTGGTGTCGCCGGCCGTTAAGCGTTTGTTTTCGCGGGACACTACAGTGGTGTCGCCGGCCGGCAAAGTGTTAGTATGAAATACATAGAAATAAATAAGAAAATAGAAGTATGAAACACGGAAAGCAAGAGAGAATCAGGCCGTAGCAGTTATCGCGTCTTTACCCGTCCACGTTTCTTTTCGAACACCCGATCTTCGCGTTCTTCTGCCTTTGCGTCTTTTGTTTTTCACCTCTCGTTCTCTCTATCATTCACTCACTCACTCATTTTCTCTCTCACTCATTCAATCTATATTCCTACATGTGTTCCGTTGATTTGCACTTGTATCTTTTTACTTTCCTTCCTAGAAAAGAAACACAGTCGTCATTTTTTTTGTATTCTATTGAGTTCAATTATTACGGTAATGACTTATTTTTAAGAGCATAACTAATTGTAAGAGATAAAGAAAGACAATCATATAAATTGAGCAACATAAGAAACTATTTCTATGTTTGAATAGTTATCTTTGTGTATTTAATCACTTTTCAATATCGAACATGGAAGCTTCGTTGAACACAATTCCAACAGCGACGTCAGTTTTTTCCCCAATTACTTTCAATTAAATTAAAAGCTTGACGTTTTTTTTTTTACGTGACCTACCGTAAATTCTCTGCTAAAATGGATTTCCGGGTGGACGGAAGCACCAACCGGAGGACGAACGCGTACGTGGATGGATTATTTCTCAACGCTCGAATGAAACAGAAGGTGAAAAACCGAGAATTTTTTTTCGTTAAATAAACGTTATGATAATTTACCGAGTTATTGTAATTAAGGTACGATGTGCTGGTACCAGTTGACGTAAAGGCTCTTTAAAATATGATCGGATTTAGGAAACGGAATGAAAATTGAAGAATATTATAAAGTGAAATATTTTATTGGGAAATGTTATATTGATTTCGTTCTGTGAGAAGGTATTACACTTTATAGACTTAAATTTATGAGTTTTAAATGACAATTCTCTTTTTATTGGTTAATCGAGAAGGTAGTTCTAAACAAAAAATAGTTTGATATGAACCAATACTTATTAATAAAATATTAGTACAATTTGTTAGAAATGTTTACAAAAAATAGACATAACATATTTCTCAGACAAAAAATTTGTTCAAGCTATTTTAGAGATTGCAAGCTACCCTGACTAACATAATCAACGAAATAATTTTATAAATGAACTTAGTATTAACACATTCGCGACCGCTGACGTGAATTCACGTCATTTTAAATCCTATACCTGGTTGCCGCTGACGTGAATTCACGTCCTGCAATTTCTATTTTTGAATTCGCCAACTTTAGGCGCTTTGGATAATGGCTATCTCAATGAGACACCTTGGTAGTCCTTATAGACTTTCAGGTGACATGACAACACAACAGTTGGAAAGAATTGCACAATCGGGGAAATTAAAATATCCACAAAAACGTTGCAGAGTTTGCAATACTCATGGAAAATGTCGTGACACTTCTTATATAAGCAAATTATGTAGAGTTTCTTTACGCAAAACTCATTGTTTTTTTCCTAATCACACTACACAGGAATATTAAATTTTTTCTTCACTCTGCTTTTCTAAAATGCATGTAATATAATGCTAAATAAACTGAGCATAGTAATAACAAATGCTCCGTTATCTATCTATAAAGTAAGTATACAAATTAACAAATCTTTTTATTTTAAAGAACACATAATTGCAACATTGATAGTTCAAAACAAATATTATAACTATCTTTGTTTTAACGATACAAGTCTGCGGCAACCAGCTTTACAATATCATTATTTTCGCCGGTACTCAGCATTAGAAACGGAAAAAAAATTGCCGGTCGCGAATGTGTTAATCACATAAAATCTTACTACAGTTTACCCTTTCCTGTTTAAAAAGAAATAAAAAACAAACTAGTCATGCAAGAATGAAAAAGGAATGAAATTAAGTTGTAAAATATAAAGAAATACTGTGACTACTGTAATCGTAACTTGAACTTAAACTTTGTAATCAGCATGTCCACAGAAACATTGAAGACCCGAAATTGACTTTGTTGAGGAATGGGCAGAAAATGTGCATAGTTAACGAAGCGATAAAAGCATCCCGCTCTACAGTTCGAAACAGTTTCAGGGGGATCTTCAAATTACAAATAGTTCGCCAATTAGGGTTTCAATTAACTGCTAGAAACAGCTAATTTAGAAAGTGCCGAGTGTCCAATGACAATTTTGCGGATGAGCACTTGCGCGATAGGGGTCGGCCGTATAATGCGAAACCTCGAACCTCGTAACGGCATCCCGTGGTTACGCAATAACTTTACCTCGTAACGATCCGGACTCTAATCGTCACGATAATAGCGGGGCGACACATCCGGGGCTTAACGACCGTGTAAACGTGCGTCCACGTTGTCAAGTATAGAGTTTTAAGCGTTCGAATCACGCTCCTCAGTTGCTTTTACTCTCCTTCGTTCCTGTATAAGAATCTTAGCGTAAATACTGTGCTGTTATATTCACTGGTATCTATTGCTAATTATCTGGCAATTAATCACTAATATTACTCGTTCGTTCTATCTTTAAATAATATTCGACGTGTTTCGGATCGGCGAGAACAGATTTATTGTAGAGACGTGGTTGGTTACATGTGCATTCGCGCCCCATCACTAATGTCGAGGAACTCCGACAACGCATACAGCACGAAATATTAAATATTATGGAAAGGAACATAAGGAATTGTGGTGCGCAACATCAAGAAACGGATGGAAAAGTGCTTGGACTGCGATGGAGAACCATTCGAACACTTGTTGTAACGTAAGTATAGTGCGGCTCGGCCAACTTGGCACCTGGAAGGTAGGCCTGTTTCGGCAGAGTCTGATTCGCCAGGCGTCAAGCGTCATGGCTCTTGTCACACGTACACAAAGGCACTTGACGTTCTACCTCGCGATTCGTTAAAAGAGCTACACATACAAATCCAACTGAAAGACGAAGAGAGAGAACGCTGCAGATCGAAGCAAGGGAGACAACGCGATTTGGGTGGCGACAGTGAGGATATCAGCGTAGGCATCAGATTTCTAACATCTCTATAGTAAAAATAGGATAAACTCCGGCAGAATTACCCCCACCACATGGGGAGATTCTCCTTGATGAAACGGAGCGCGCGACGAGAAAACAATGTAATACAATGTCTCGCTCCTCCAGCCAAACTAGTAAGAATATTTGAATGCTACGACTTTGTCGGGTGCTTCCTTTAAGAGGCTGAGCGAGTGGATTCCAAGAAACAAAATGGTGCGAATAGGCGGTTGAAAGCGAGAAACTCCGCCACTGAGGTGCCAAGTTGTCCGAGCCGCACTGTACTTCGGAACGCTGGCCGACCGATCGCAATAACTGTGAGAACTTTTAGCTTCGATAATATCTTAACGAATAAGTTTAGGGCATAAGTATGTTAGTACTTTTATGTAGAGCACAACAAACTGCATCGATTGGTGCAGTCAAAAATGTAGGTTTCCATTTTAAAAAAAAGTGCAGTGGTAATTTTTCTGATGCACCGATGCACAAAAGTGCATAAAATTAGTTGCATAGTATGCGCCGTCTAATGCCATTCAACTTTTTCTTATAACATTTTCCTCTATTCCCAACCGTTTAGGAGGTACAGCCTGTTCCAGTTACGTGGGACACCCTGTATATCAGCTGCGCTGTCAGCTGTTCAGTCTTTGTCTTCTGTTTACACCTGTGCTACCGCTACGTTAGTTACGCTTTATTCCGGTGCAATCGCAAATCTCGAAGTTTCTGCGCTTAAGCCTGTGCTTTTCTCAGACTTTCTCTGATTCACTTACTGTTTGGCTTCTGCTATAGTTAACTGTGTTTTGTGCGTGGTCATTTCCATTTATTACGCTTCATGTACTTTGCCGCGTGTGTTGCGTGTTGCGAATAAACTTTATATTTAGTAAATTCCTTGTCTCTTTCTTCTGTCTGTCCAACTAAATTTTCTTTCCTCCGTGCTGCGCCTAAGCCACTCACGTTCCGATTGCGATCCGTCACAAGCACTGAAACCCTTATTTAAAACGTGACTGACTTTCATGTTTTAAGATATTCTGTTTAAAAGCTAATTTTTGAATAATAAAACATACAACAATATTTAAACTGTCGTTCCCAGATACTTCCAGCCTCGAAGTTTCCCGCTTCTATCCTAAAATTGGAAGGAGTTATTTAATCCTTTGATATCCATTACATCGGAACTGTAATTTAATTAATCAACACATTTATTGACTAACTCACACTCAGAAGTTTCGGCATACGAAAAAGCGAATGACTTTTATCACTTTTCTTACTTCTCAACATATTCCTCGTCCTTATAAACATTATATTCGTGGAGTGATAATTGCAAGATGTTAATCAACTAACTATTTTCAAATTCCGTGAACGATATATTCATTGATCGAAAATTATAATTATGTAGTTATTTTGCATGCAGTCTATCAGAACGTGTTAATAGACTTATGGTAAATTGGGGAATATATACTGTACATATGGTTAATGATGAAACTGATTATAGCTTGCTATGTTTACGCGTAGCTGGCAAATTAAATGCTTTTCAATGTATGCAATTAATCGTTTCTATGAGCACTACATAGAGGAAACAAGGGCAAACATGAGTACTCAACTTGTTCGCGAGTCAGTAAAACGTGAAATATGTATTGTTTTAATTTTTTTAGCGATGCAGTCATCTGATTAGGATTATTATAATGGCTTGCTTCCTTTGCGATATATCGGAACAACTAGGTTGTAAATAAAAGAACAGGCCACGCGTTGCAAAGCTGATCGTGCGCTTTGTGATATTGGTCGCGTTAAATTACAGTACAGAAAATTATGCACACCTTAAACATATATATTTAAGAATATGATATACCTTTTTCTGACAAATTTTTAAAGTGCAACTAAACATTTTTTTTTCTTATTCGTGCTATATCATATTCTCTGTAACGTTCGGCGTGATTTTTCTTTTTTCAGGAGTAAAATCTATTTTAGAAAGCATATTTATAAAATTGAGAGGGGTTGTTACTTAAAATTAAGATACGATAAGGAAATATGATTATTACGAAGAACACCACGCTAAAATGTACAAGGAAAGAGAAATTGCCGAGAACAAAATTGAAACTAACGAGGGAACATACCGAACCCGTGCACGCCGATTTTGATGAAAATTATGTGGTAGATAGTTCTCGAAGCAATATTTTATATGTGTTTTTTATATCTGCTGTCGTTCACAATAAAAAAAATTTTCAAAAAATATGCTAAAATTTCGAAATTTTTGTTAACTTTTCGTTAGTTTTTCGTACTAAAGGTTGTTCCTTTCTCGTGTAAATGTTCATATATGTGTAAAGTGTAGACTCGAAATTTTAGTATATTGTATAAACAAATAATTTTTTGCAATCATTATATATATCGATGAATTCGGAATTTCGAGACGCACAATTTGAAAACAAATCTTTTTCGTCTACGCCCTTTAATTGCGGAGATATTTCGAAAAAAACATTTTCGACCCCAAAGTTTGAGGGCTATTATCACCCCTTCAATGTAGACGACATCAGATATGAAAAAACACGTGCCAAATATTTCTTCGAGAACTATCTACTACATAATTTTCATCAAAATCGGCGAGTACGCTTTCAGTATGTTTCCTCGTAAAATCAATTGATACAACAGAACAGCGGTCGCCAAACATTTTGACCTCACGGACCAGTAAATTCATAATTTAAATCCCGCGGACCACTAGGATTTTTTAAGAGTTAAATATATTTATAAAAAAAATTGTGATCTAAAAACACATAAAATGTATTGTTTTGAATTGAATTATGTTTCAATGCATCTTAAAACATAACTTAACGTGATGAGTAAATATTAGGGGGACCGGAAAGTAATGTCGTTTCGACGCATATCAATATTCGTTTGTCATTTATCAGCTCACTGTGTACTCGAAAGTAGTGCCAAAGACATTTTAAGGTTAGAGTGGCTTGTTTACTCGTAAATAATTAAATAAAAAAATTTTTTTTACAATTTATGGTGAAATGGCAGGCGAAATGCCAGAACAGGTACATATCCGGCATTTTATGCTTTTTGAGTTTCGCAAGGGTTGTAATGCGACGGTTACTATCAAAAACATTTGCTATGTTTATCCAAATATATTAAACGTTCCTAAATGTCAAAGATGGTTTTCTAAGTTCAAATCCGGTAATTTCGATCTTTCCGACTCGTATCGATCAGAAAGACTTTAGACAATGACATGTTAAGGACGAAAGTGGAAGCATATCCATGTCAGACCATCGACGAGCTGTTAAACACTCTTAAACAACCTTGATCGACCATCCAAGAACATTTGCAGCAAATTGAGAAAATATGCAGAGCAGGTGTATGGATCGCACATAATCTGTCCGAAGAAAACAAAGCTAACCGATCTACCAGATGCAACTTATTACTTCTGCGGCACAATACAGAAGCATTTTTTGATCGCTTGATCACTGGAGAAATGGGTACTTTATCATAATCCAAAACGCAAAAGGCAATGGCTCTCTCGAAATGAATCGCCATGAATTACAGCTGAGCCAGGTTTACATCCCAAGAAGGCACTTTTGTGTGTTTAGTGGAGTACCTATTTGCGGTGTCGTTCATTTTGACGTGCTGAAACCTGAACAAACTGTGAATGCAGACCTTTTCTGTGAACAATTGGATCGAGCAAATCAATTTTTAATTGAAAAGTGGACAGCGATTATCAATAGAAAAGGCGTCATTCTGTAACATGATAGTGCAAGACCGCACTGCGAAATACCAACCCTGGAAAAAATTAACGAATTGGGGTGAGAGGTATTGCCTCATCCACCATACTCGCCCAACATTGCACCATCGGATTTCCATTTATTCCGATCGCTACAACATTTTCTAAGTGGCAAAAAATTTGAAAATTTTGGATGATGTCCAAAATACCATCTCTAGATATTTTGCACAAAAGCCAATTGATTTTTATGGGTCCGGCATTAAAAGTTTGCATACTAGACGGCAAAAGGTTGTTGATAACTAGGGTGGTTACATAATTGATTAAAAATAAAAACTTGTTAATAACTTATGTGTTTAAATTTAATCTAAAAAACGACATTAATTTCAGGTCCCTGTAATATATTCTACATTTTTCTGGAGACCAGCGAAATTTTCTCGCGGACCACCACTTTGGCGACCACTGCAATAGAAGAAACGATTCAATTTGTACACTGGTTTCATGTGGATTTGACATTCAATGTTCTTTTATAGCGTTAGTTTATAACTTATGAAACTCGTTCTCTTGCTTTATTCGCGATTACTGCTCGTTGAATGTTTTCAAAACATGACTCCTTGCCCACCTGTTGAAATGGCAACACCGCCGAATGGAATGTTCTCTCAGTTTCATTTTTACAATATTGTTACACGTCAACGGTGCAAGTAAGACCTTTTTGGAGATAGTTAATAAATCGACACTCTTTTCAAAAACGTGTAACATTTATTCTGTCACTCGTTCAATACCAAGGACGTTCAACCGCAGAATCTCTATTCTAATATTCATAACAATTGATGTATCTCGTAACCCAGTAACATAAGTTCTACTGGGTGTTCCACGTGTAAAAATATATTTTCCTTTTCATCGGATTTCAATTTGACTTCCGAATATAAAAGTATAAAGTTTTTTATAGCCTCTCTAAATTTTGCTTCTATTTCAATCTACCTCTGGAATTAATTATTCTTTATGCTTCTAGTGAATTCTATCAATTAATATATATTGTGTAGATAAAAGTTTATTGTTTTACTGTCCTCTTTTTTTTTTACATCTAACGAGTGCATGGAAGAACATACAAAAAAAGTTTCATCGTATTTATAGCAAAAACAGAACTTCGATTCACCACGTACTAAAGTGATTTTAAAGATTTCTTTTTGAAAATTACATTATTTCGATCTGACTTTATCGAAGTTTCCAATTTTAAGCTTTGCAATGTATTTTAAACTGACGCAAACCTGTCAGGTGATAGAACCTATAATAAATTCATATTATTTATATTGAAATCTTTAATTTTTAGTTTGACCTGACTTTTTGTTATATTTAGTTATTTTTATGCAACTGATAAGTCACTTCCTCTTTAAAAGTAAAGCCTGAGATTGCAAAATTGGAAAACAAGATTTGAGAAAGGAGACCAACCACAGAATCAAAATATCGCTGGAATAATAAATGATTACCAGCAACTTTGTTCTCATATATTTTATTAAAAATATCGAACGTTTCGCAGACTGCTCGCTATTTCTGATACAGGCGAATGTAAAAAATATTAGCATAATGAAAAAAAAATCGTAACACAAAAGCCATTGCGTATCGTGAGTGCAAAAGAGAATCACTCTATCAATATCGATCTTCCATATCTTTCTGAAAAGCGCGACAGCACAAAGAGTTTAAGACGCTCTTGAAAAGTTCTCGTCGCGTAGGATCCGTCTTCGGTAGATACCAGGACGTGACTTTGTTTGAACGAAGTTTCCTCGCTCCCGCCAAGTTTCGTTAATGGAAATTGCAACGATCGTTAATCATCATAGTATTTATGCCCTGTCAGTTGCAGGATCCGTCTTCTAACGTGGCGCAGCTCATGCGGTGTCACGTAAAAGCTTTTCGAGGTCTTTCCTGAGGAACTCAAATGTGGCATGTACAGACGTAAATCACGCATAAGTGTTTCTCTGTTTTATCGATAGTATCTGCCGTAGTTATCCACGATAATGGAAATTACTTCATAAATACGATTCAAAAATGTAATAAGCGTTGGCTCCTTTCAGTCCGAAGTATTTTCCGAGTTCTTGATCAGATAAGTGAACTTAATTTGAAATTTCTTGTAGAGCTTGTTTCTAAAGTACTTATCGAACAGGGGTTATTCTACACCCTTTGATCGATGAAGATTTTCGAAAAAATCCGCCGCAAAATTCGCGAAATGGCAGCACATTTTTTTCGGCACATCGCATTCGTCTTGTTAGATAGATATCATTTCTGAGAGGAATCATGGATCAGAAACGATCCATTTTTACGTAAATTAACTTTTAATTGGGTCTTCGCGACTGAATTTCAGCTGAATAAATCAGGCTTCCAGATCTCCGACCTTTCGGAAAGAGGTACACGAGATATTCGCGAGGAAAGATACCCTTTTGCGAAGTTTTTTCGTCGCAAATCTCCATCGATCCAAGGGTGTAGAACAAAGCTATTACAACTACTTTAGAAACTTCCTGTGCAATGATTTTCTTGCACAATTCATTTGTTTTTATATAGCGACACCAAAATCGGTAGGCATTGAAGTATATATATTTATGAAAATGTAAGATAGTTATTCGATTCTTGAGTTGAAATTGAGTGGATAGAAAAGTTAAAAAAGAAGCAGTGGAAAAGAGAGATATAAGATCTAAATAGATTTAAGATCTGAAGAAACAGAGACATCCTATCTTTGAATAATAGTTCTTCGTTATATTTAAATATGTTTCCAATTAAGATAAAAGTAATAGATTTAACTTATATATGGCACTCTTTTTGCTCTACAATTTATAATTACTGTGCGAAATTATTCGGCACATAATATGTATAATAGACTTAAAAATATATTTCTTCAAAGTTTTATTTATTCTCATCATATATAACGGGGTTATTCTTAAATACAAATTTCTATGTTTAACGTTCTGAATACATAAAAAAAGATTAAGAAAGTTTAACGAAGGGGACCGATTGGATTTTTGCTTTAATACGATTAACTTTGCACGTATCTAGTTTTAACCTTTGCAGGGTGTAACTTCTGCCAACTGTACGTCTGAACGCTTATCGTACTTAATTTAAGTATATTGCCAGTGCTTAATCATGAATTTACGATTATAATGCGGTGTTCTCTAATTAAAGATCTTACGAGCTATTAAAACTGCACTGTGTAAAGAGCTATATAGATAACCCATGTAATTCTTTATCATTTTCATTAAATTTTTAATTAAAATTATTTACATCATTTATCGCTCATACCTATATCGGTTTACGGCAGGATATTTAACGTCTTTGATTAAAATAACTGATTTTTCGATCGAACAACAAAACAAAGAAATGCAAATAAATATATTTTAAAAATTTTCTAAACTTTTTTCTGGAATGAGTTTTTTGTCAGATATTCATTGACTTACCACAATGTCTTACTTTTACAATCATAGCAAAAATACATTTTTTTTATCATACAACTCTTGTATATAGGGGAGGGTGGAGCAAAGTGGGCCCCTTCAGCAAAAAATATTCATATTTTTATTTTTTTGTTCTCCAAAATTTTAAGGGGCCCACTTTTCCCCACCCTCCCCTATCAATCACATTTTAAGTTTATAAAGTAAATTTCAATTATAACATTCAAAACATCTGTAATGTTATATAGTATACATAGTAGCTAATTGATGAACTCATAACACCAATCAATCGTAATACCTTTTGCAATTCCATACTTGACTGCAAACGAATTGTAATTTTGTAATACATTTGACCAACCTGAATTTGATTTTTCATTTGATTTGAACTCTCACGCTAAATCCTCGTCTATCTTTTTTGTACAATAAAATTTTGTTACGAAAGAGTACCACTGTCTTGTTGAAACAAGAGAAAAATTCTTGAGTCCTCATCGAAACTATAGTAACTCAAACGTACGCATAAATCATTAATATATAGTAATGCTAGATTATTTATTACTTTATAATTTTCAAACTGGCAGAACATCTGCCGCATTTCGCCTACCATTCACATCGAATATATTGCAATTTTAAAATATGTTCGAACAACAACACATCTTTCTGATAATTCTCCATATTATCGTTCTTCATTCATCTATGTTGTATTATAAAACTTTCGTAGAGCAATTTCATTATGTCGATAAAAAGTCTACTGAAACCGAGCAAAAAAGTAATTGAGAATTTCATACAATGGAACAGTATATAATGCTCGGTTGATTCTCACATGTGGCTTCACCGATTCCGCACGTTTGAGTAACTCTTTTTCTTCGTCTGCGTGTGGCTCATTTGAACCAACAATTACACAAAAGGGCACCGATGAGCGTCTTCCTCGTTTAATACAGCTCAGTAACGCCTTTGGTATCTTAACGAGACTCTAAAGCAACCCGGAATAATCTTTCCATTCTTATGGCAACTATTTGTAAGACCATTCTGCCGAAGGAGAATGTCGCGTTCGAGTACGAAACGCAAATGAAAGAGGATCTCTTACGAAATTGCAAAGGGCCCTGTGAATGACGACTTCTTCCAACCGTACGTCGACAGTCTTTGCACTTTCGAATATAACTAGAGATATTCTTCTAGCCGTCTATTTAAATACACTGTTCCTTTTATTTCTTTCATTTTTATCTCATTTTCTTTCTTTTTTTTTCATGCCAGAGTTTTCAACTTATAACACTTTATTTAACTCTTTTACTCTGTTCAAATGTCTTGGGACGTTTTGAAAATTCTATCCACGTCTTTCAATGAGTTCTGTATTATTGCATTTCATGGAAAATAACTTTCTCGTTTTGTTCATTAAAAAATAAGTCGTCTATTTTAACCCTTCAGTCCACAACAACGTGTCACACTCGTGGCGAGGAAAATGGTACAGGAAATTTTGAAGTCTTTCAAAAACTATTAAATTGAAAATATCAGCCGGTTGCGAAATGGTCTCATTCTTTCTATACTATTAGTATTACGTTCAGTTATACGAAATATCAGAAATCAGTGAAAATTTTTTATTCCAGTAATTAATTTTGACTCTTTGCACGCCCCATCAGAAAAGAAATGTAGGTCAAGGGGTTAAGCTCGAAGCACCATCTATGAAACTAATCTTGAGTGTTTTTTAACCAGTTAAAAGTGGCGACTTCTTTTGAGAGTGCGCATCCACGTGTGTCACGAAAATCGAACGATAACGAGTATACTCGACAATCATAGAGTAAGTTTCGTTGTTAAAATTTTGGATTATAAAGATGGTTTTATTTCATAAAATTAATAATTGTACTACTAACATTTACTTATTTATTTAACATATAACTATATTACTTACATACTAGACGAAAAACGCAAGAAAAATCAACTATGTATAAAGTAAAAGATCGTGACGTATTTGTCCAGTGACAAACTATCATAGAAGGAATCCTATCATAAACCACTCTCAGGCTTTAGCGCTAGACTGGTTGTTTTTTGACTTTCACTTTTGCGGATTTTCTATATAATCTGTATCAAATTCTTTGTACTTTTTAGCTATTCGTTTTATTTTTGCATGGTCTCAAAATATTAAAAACGGTTTGAAATTTACAAATATATTTTAGTTTTTGCCAAAGTTACAATTTAAATAACCAATGAATAGCCGGATAAGGACGGTGAAAGTTTCCCGAAGGTAATTAACCTTGAGGCGTACTATTCGATAGGGCTCTTTGGAAAAACCCTTCCTGCAAAGTATGAACCCGCTGCCCCTACCATAGGGGTAGTTATAGGGTGAAACGCATTTTACAGCTTTTGCACGATATCTCCCGTTTGGCTTGAGAGAAAATTCTGATGAAAATCACAGATGTTATGCCCAATGGTGTACATACTTTGGAATTTGTTCAGATTTTTTTGGTTGGCAAATCGATTTGTAAAAAATCAAAAAAGTTTGTAAACATTTATTTTTTATTGAAAATATGAAATGACCACTTTTATGTATTTCTACTGCCGGTTCTACAATACATGACGAGTATATCCGTCAATCACAACTAACTGGTAAAAAATAAAGTAAAGTAAATATCGGGGCTTTTATTCTCCCAAACATTAACTACATCGATACTTCGAAACCCATAGAAAAATATCTACAGGTCGAAATAACCATTGCAGTCTTGCTTTTTTGGAAGCTATGCTGATTTGCAATTAGTCTGCTATTTATAAGAGATCGCAAGCTATTGCGATACATTTAATGCTGAAAATGAAGCGAAAGAGAATCGTTACTACACGTTGCGGGAAATACAATTCTTTTATAGTTGTATGTTATTGACCATGGATTACAAACATTCCATGGTCCATTGTTAATCACAACGCTGCATGATAAATGGCCCATTACATTCTCTCTTTCTCTCTGCGTTTCTCTCACTGGAAATTCATGCAAGTATAGGAACGCGTTGTTCCATTACGAACGTAATAGACGATCTATCGTTCGAGCCTGTCAAAATTATCGAATGGAATTATTAATCGTAGTCCTGTCAGCTCGTATGGTTGGAGGACAGACATCTTGACGTGCTACATAGTTTTACGTCGCATATCAAATTCACGATGGGAATCGTCAATCGAATCAATTCCCGTTTCTTCATCGTTACATTATATCGATTTATTCATAAACGTGTAAAATTTGCTCAGTAATAATTACTACATTTGTTTTTCGATAATTATGGATGATAAACGTACATACGGATAAAAAATATTTCTTTGCAAAATAATGGATTCCCATTAAGGTTCGATAAAACTAAAAAGCTGGGGAAATGCAGCAAGTCAAATGTTAAATATAAAAAACGACACTATTTAAAACCATGGAACAAGAATAAGTATTCGTGAATAAAATCTTGATAATTAATGCACGTCAAGAAAGCAATTTAATTTCTCCATAGCCTGTAATCTAGTACCTAAATTAAAAATTGTCAAATCTTTTGCCTTTACTCTATCTATTTCGAATTTGCATCTATAGTGCAAAATAAAAATTGTAACATGACATACACAAAATCCAAGTAGCTGTTAATGTTCAGTAAACGATATTCATTTTTCAAAAATAAATTTCAAAAGCATATTCCTTCAAAATATCCTTCTAACAATCTCAATTTTCCACTTTATAATCTTTGCCCTCCAACAGTTCCGTTCAAAATACATTCGAGAAGAAATTCGTGGCATTTGGACGCAGAAAGATCCTACATTACGAAAAACTATTCCAACTGAAGTCCTCGTTTCTCGTTCTATTTCCATGAATGTTATTCCTGTTATAAGGAATCCTGCAGCTGAACCTGTCGTTAGCCTTGTTCCGACCAGACATTGAATCTCCTTATTACTCTAACGATTCACCCTTCTCCTAACCGCTCCACCCTCACGGTCCTCCTCTTTATCCGGCATTTTCGCAATCCGTGACACCCTTCGCCGCCCATTATTCCTCGCTCTGCAAAATCGCATTTCAGGATTCCTCCTCCTGTATACCTATATGTAGCTCTATTACGACCCATTTCTGTATCTCCTTAGAGGGATTTCTGTAAAAAGATGGATGCTCTTTTGCTGATAAATAGAAGATAAAATGTAAAGCGTCCTTCTTCTATTCTTTTCGCAGGATCGATAACGGCGTTAAGTATGAAATTTCGTGAATGGGCATTTCTGTGATTAATGAATTAGTGGAAAAAGATCGCAAGTATATTTTGATATTTTTAAATACGATTTAGAGTTTGTTATATTTCTGTTTTAACCCTTTGACTACAGCAAACTTTGACGCCCACCGGCCGTACCGTACGGTAGGAATTCAGTCGCGACGTAAACCGAGAACAGCGAAGTTTTTCGTTAGGCATACATTTCTGACGAAATATGTACATATATTAAAATATTCAAAATACTGAATTCTATTACATTAGACCAACACTATTTATTTATTAATATTCTGCTTTAAATTGTTAGGGCATGTTAGCCCCAGCGCATTTTATGAGGGTAAGACACCCTGTAGAGCGGATGGGGTCGGTCCGCATTGGGACCGTCGCCACTGCGTTTGGAGTTTGTCTCGATTTCGAGTGGTGTTCTTGGAGGGCGACGGGTGTTTGGCATATATCTAGACACCCTGTCGCATTCCAAGAAACAGTTTATGTATTTAGTAAAGTGGCCGATGACCCGACGTCATGGTGCTGCATAGATTTAAAAAGAGACAAACATATTCTTAAAGGATCTGGCCACGGAGTGGGGAAGGTATTGCATCTTCTGGTAAGAGGACTGTGAGGAACAGCACGGCACTTACCCCAGAACTTTAAAAGAATATACATCGTTCCCTTATATAACTTACAAAAATCTAACAGGCATTAACAGTGAACATTAATTTTAAGCTTTTTTCACAATATTTAACCCATTCGAGACCGTGCATTTTTTTGAAGACTATCCAGAAAGACCGATAACTTTTGGCTTTATATGTACCACTTCTTGTATTTCTAATGATCGTGGCTTTGGGTCACCTACTTTAAGGTCGAAATTGAACCAAATACCAAATGTAATGTTTACACATTTGTAAGATACCTTTTATTTTAAGCTAGTCTTATTTCGAGGGCTGTTTTTTCTATAATGACTGATAATTGCAATTCAAGATCATTGCACACACGGTGTGCAGTCGGTCTTTTTGGGTCGGAAATGCATTGCACACACGGTGTGCAATTGGTCTCGAATGGGTTAATAATCTGGACGCCTATTGGCGCCAACAGTACCAGCGGAGCAAAGTAAGTCAAGCGCCCATTGGCGCTTACAGTACCAAGAAGCCAACATCTTTCAGATGCCAATAGGCGCCAACAGTAGTCACAGAGTTAAATACGCTTTATTATTCTGCATCGAGGAATAGGATAGGTTTATGCATTTTTATTTTTATTTTGATAACTTACAGAATAGAATGAGAGAGAAATAGTGAACTGTTCGGTTTTAAAATTGAGTCCCGCGTGTTTTCTGTCAAGAAAAATAAGTGCTTTATTTTTTACTCTTCCACTAATGTATCAAATTTCATAGAAGTCAAAGTCCGATAATTTTCAACTACGGTACTCACTTGTCTCGACAACTCTGATAACTGAGCTATCGAAGCAGTCAATATTTTATGAAAGTTAACCACTGTCGCAACTCTATAACTCAATCAATTGAAATGCGATCAACGTTCCATCTTCAATCTCCCTGAATTCGTAATTGACCTTTTACTTTATTAACAACTTTACGAAGCACTAAAGACACTAAATTGCAATATGCTGTACCAAAAAGGCTTGGATAATATGTTTTCATAGCGACTTGGAACGTGTAAAAATATTTTGGAAACAAAATTAATTGATGATAATACAAACCAGAAATTCCCACATTTTTAATATGCATGTATGTACCAATACACACCTAACTGCAAAGTTTATCTCATTTTAAACACACTACATATACAAGTATAAGTAATTAATCGAAGTGATCTTTTTTAGTTATAACACAATTAAATAGGCAATGTTATTAACGTTTCTTCTTATGAATATTAAACTGTCTAATCAATAAGTCTAAGCATTTAAATTTAACATTATTAAAGCATACAATTAGCACTAATTACATTTCACGAATAATTACTTGAAATATTTTTAAAAAAGTAGGTTATTAAGATTAAGGAGGAAAGGTTTTAAGACCATTTGAGAATTACATTATTAATCTATGGTTTTCAAGAGAATGTGATATTTGTCGCTACGATCGGAAGGGTAGTAATAATTTCGGTTTATCTGTATTTATCTGTTCCGACAAAATTCAGTAATTTTATTTTAGATCTCTCATACGTAACACATACATCACACGTACATGATACGACATCTGTTTTCGATCGATTTATTTGGCAGATCTAGGAGTCATCGAACTTATTTGTAACATTTTATAAACTACATTACACATACAATAACACTCATCTTTACATATATACCACACAATTATCCATAAAACATTCCAAACAGTTCGATACACACACTAATTAAACAAACATTACACGCATTTCCCGTCTTGCCATAGAAACATCCAAACAATTCTGTACATCCACCTAGACATTTTCTTATACTCATACACCACACACATTCTACAACAGAACAGATAAATACAGGCAACCGCGCCCCCCAGCAGCACTTTTGGATTTCTGCTTTTCGTATCGACGCATCGTAAAGTTATAATTCCGATTTTTTACAATTATTAATTTTACTCTATTTACACCCAGTATTATTTTATTTCGCTTTTTTTGTAATAAAGAAATTTTTATTCTTCACCTAACAAACTAGCCTCGGTGCATTAATTTTCACTGCGGCGAGATTGAAAAGTTACGTTTTCAATATCCACGTTTATACGCGTACGGGAGATCGATCTGATCGATTAATCGGTACGACAGGACAACACCGTCTTTCGATTTCGGAGTGTTCCCGGACGAGCTGGTATCGGCACAAAACACCGAACAGTATTAAACTGAGCAAAGATTGTGAGAATAGGAAGGAAAAAAATTGAATTTTAATTAAAGCTAATAAGGTAAGGATTAATATACCCCTTGCACAAGAGATGATAACGTTAAAGGTATAGGTACGTTGCGGAAACAAAAGGGGAAAAATTAAATGTGGAAAACGCAGCATATAATCTTATTTCAGATAATTAAAGTGTTTCATTTTCAATAAGCAGCAGTGCATTAGCATTAAAAATCGTAACCGACTTGTACTTGGTGGAAATATAATTTCTCTTTTAAACATAAATTAAATTTTCTATATTAATTATTCTTCTAATGTTATAGAATAAATTTATTCTGAAGATTTTTCTTATTTTCCATATCCATATTGTTATAACAATGCGGTCACTTTAAAATTTAAGAAAGAGAAATCAATAGTATTTTAATATACAAAGTTTCTTTAAAAAATTATCGCTCCGTTTGGTTGACGAAAGAAATTTAATAAGAACTGCAGCAACTGTAAGTAGTGAAATCTAATGAATGATCAGACAATCGAGTTGCGTCCAAGAATAAATGTGCCCATAATTATGAAAGTGGTTTAAGTCATATATTTCTTGTTTCGAGATATTTAATGAATTGCATTTGAATGAATTAAAAAATATTTTTATATTATGCAACATCTTAATTTAGAATTTTAATAGTTTTGATTAATGTAAATTTATTATGAATATGAAATTTTGCGTAAATTTCTTACGGAAATGTTGTTTTAAAAGTTTGAATTGACTTAGACCATTTTCGAAATTAACTGAATGTCCTGTAAATGACTTAAAGTAATAAAAAGCTACGAGTTTTATTAGAAATAATAATTTTAATGAAATAATTCATGAACATTTATTAATTATTTTTAAAAAATAATCCGTTCTTATAATTTAGGCTTTTACTATTATAAATTTTTAAGATTCTTAAAATGTTCTTGAAAAACTGGAGGGATGTATGTTATTATAGTAAACACATAATATTTTTATGTTTTCCTTCCGTTACTGGTCTAGTGGTGGTGTATAATGGAAGTAATTTAATATTTCCGTATATTTTTAGTTTCCCTCTTTTAGGTGAAAGATCCAAAACGTGGAATTTAGAATCATCTAAAGAAGTTTTATAGAACATCTTATAAGGTTCATTTTACAAGAATCTCATCCATTCAATTTACAGCGAAGAGACAGATTCGCCCGTGGTATTTTTTACTCTACTTGTCGTTGACTCTTCCAGTGGTTTCGTTGAACTAAAATCCAGCTACGTCATTCGTTTTACCGAAAATGTATTTCTCCTTCTACACTTTTCTATCAATTCATAATAATGCTCAGGGTTGTATAAGTAATTTTTTTCTCATATTTTCATTTCTATCAACCCAAAATCACGGGCATTCGATAGAAAGGAATGACCAGACACCAAAAATTTAAGGGTATGTTTATATAATTTTTAAAAATTTGTAACTTAGACCACTTTCATAATTAACACTGAATGAATTCCATATAATGTTGAAACTACAACCACTATCTAATGGTTCATTTTTGACAATATCATAAAAATTACATTGAATTACTTTAGTTTATAATAATGTGGTGTGAAAGAACTGATAAACTCATTTTTTTTAAATTTTGACTTACAATTAGACCACGTTCATAATTATGGGCACAAATGTCGAACGGTCCCAGTATTTTTGTGTGTACGCTGCTAATTCTCAGAATGCTTATATTTTCTGTTTAAATGAAAATTAATTATCAGGACATACTCACTCTACAAAGGAATTTTTCATTATTTTTTTACCCCTTTGTTTCACGATTTCTATTTTGCTAACATATGTAATAAGCTCAAATTAATTGCTGGAATAAAAATTCATCTGTGACTTTTAACATCTGGTACAATCAACTACCAATATCAATATTATAGAAATAATTTGATCATCTCGTGATTCATATGACCCACTGATATTTTCAATCTAATAATTATTGCAAAACTTCAATGCTTCGTATTTCATTTATCGCGTTACGTGTGTCTCACGTCATTATAAGCTAAGGGGTTAATAACATTCATATTCTATGCCTCGTTAACTACATATTTAATTTGCTACATGTATGAGATGTTTTTTGTTGCTCGTTATTTTTGTTTCTGTCATTACAAATTCCTTTTCTCTTTCAAATATCCTGTATTTTCTCTGCTCTTATTATTTTTTACTGAAGCTTATTTTCGCTCATTCGTTTAATTCTGAAATGTGTTTTCACATGCTTTTCTATGTTACTTAAATTTCCGCTAAAATTTAGTCATCTAAAATCATGAAAATGATACAAATATTATTTGTAATTCATTCTCCGACGGACGAACTACTTTCCTCGTAAATTTTGGCAACAGACATTTGTCTGTTAAACTTTCGTGTAATTGAAAGTATCGGATATCTGCATGCTGATATCAGTAAAACAAGTCTGAAATATGTGTAACGTATATTAAAAAAGATTCGAATTCGGCCGCATTTTAAATTATTACTGAACTGAAAAATAAATTTTAGCGTTAATAATATTCCACTAAAAGGAAATCGTTTTTTGTTTATTGTATTGAAATAGAAATGAGAGTTACAAGTTACTCTTGACTAGACATTTGCCTGAAATTCTAACTTTAGTTGATGTACTCTTTTCATAAATGTCATGCTCTTTAGAATTTGATATACGTTTTTCTTAGATCACGTTCTTGGTTTATTCATGCCAAGGTATCCTAGCATTTTGAACTTGCCTTCTAAAATATTGGAGTCAATTTTTGAAGATCGATAGAGACTGATCTTTTTGCATACAAATTTTTCATTCCTCTTCAGACTTTGAATACAAACTTTTACTTATTGTCAAAATAAGTTAATCATGCAAACTGGATAAAGTATTGCTACGAAATAACTTCGAAAATTCTAATTAATTCTAAAAATTCGAGTTAACCGAGTGAAATAATACATTTTATTCTTAAAAAATCACCCTTATATATAAAACATTAATTTGTCGACCTATATTTATTCAAAATGTTAAGTTTACTGTCTCCTCAACGACCACTGTATGTGTTCAAAATTTTTAACAATCTTTATCAACGAGCTACAGACACAGTCCCATAATTGACGTTCGAGTAAACGACCACGCGTGATTGATGTCAACCAATAAATCACCCATAAAATTGATAGACAAACAAAAACTAATTCTCTTTTCCCGTCAATAATGCATCCTCTGTAACAATCGTCAACCATTACATTTTTTTCTACGTCACAACAATTTACCTCCCCCATAAAATATCCCCCATTGATCTACGATTCAATTAAACTTCGACAATTTGAAAAAGGACCTACGACGCTTAAATTCATCCTTTTAAAATCACTGATAGAGTGGGTAACAGCATCAAAAACAACTACTGTATCTCATCCTATGTCGAGTATGTATTTCTATTTGCTCCGCTGACGAGCACTTCTCAGCACAATCGATCGAACAAATGGAGATCGTATCTGGAATCCGCATAGATGCTGAGGCCACATCGAAACGCAACTTTTACACACGGACACACATTCCGTATCTGAACGTTATCTCTCGACGTTTTATAGCTGACGGACCCACTGATAACGGCAAAGCGCACACCTAGAATTGGTACGGGGAGGGCTCGAAGCGGCTCGGCAGGGGACATGATATTTTACGAGGAGCTGTAAAATATATGCATACGATGTATAACGATGGACGTGGTACCGTAAAAAAGAGAAACGAGCTGGAGAAACAGGATAGAGCAGCACAGACGGAAAAACCTTTGTCCATCTAACATACGAAAGGGAATTGCCGGATATTACAACGTGGAATGATTGGGAATTCATGTGTAGCTTTTATTTTTTCTCTTTTTTAAAGATATGTGTTACATGAGGGATGAATTTCCAGAAGATTCGTTTGAGAGTTATTTTTTTCTCGCTTCCTTTGGAATTTTTTTAGTGAATCATTAAAATGGAAAATCTTGGAATTTTTACCACACGTTTAACGATACTTTTTTAATCTATTGGAATTTTTGCAAGCAAAAATAACGATTTTAATTGACTTTACGCTGTACGAAAGATAATCATGTATTTTTAATAGCTGTCATGATTCTAGATGCTTCACTCATCTGAATTAAAAAATCAGACGGCATTTTAATTTGTAAACCTAAGATTATCGCCGGAACTAGAATAATTCTGATATCTGTCACAGTTTGTTTTTTTTCAAGCTGGAAACGCCGAGAAAATATGACGATTCTTGTAACTTCACTTTTAAGGCCGCACCAAATCTTCAATTTTCGATATTTTTATTTTATTCTAGTTCCGACGTTAGTCTTAGGTTTACAAATTAAACTTCCTTTTGATTTTTTTTCAGATGAGCGAAACTTCTGGAATCATGGCAGCCATTAAAAATACATGAGTGCCTTTCAAACGGTGTAAAGTCAATTAAAATCGTCATTTCTGCTTGCAAAAAATCGAATAGACTGCTAAAGCATCAATAAACGCGTGATAAAAATTCTAAGAATGTAGATTTTAATAGTTTTTAAAAAGAAATTCCCAAAAGAAGCGAAAAAAAGCTGTCACATGGGATGACCCCCTTAAGTTTCATGTTATCCGTGGACCGAAAATGTTTGAGTAAATGATGCTATGTAATGGATATTTCATGCTTGAGAAATATAATAACGAATGTTAAGTAATGGATATCTCATACTTTTATAATATGTCCATTTTGTACATTTTAGCAGTTGCACCGTGAAAGTTTTTAGCTATTTCATCATTTTCTTATCATTGTCAACTAAAAATGATATTTGTTTTGGGGTATTGTTTCTTACTTTTTCGTCATTTATTCTTAGAACAGGATTCAAGAAGTTTGCCTCAATCATCAATATTTTAAAGATGTTTGTCTAATTAGAAGGACATTTTTATGATATCGAGATTCTTTACTCCCTTACCTCCTTTATTTTTGCTAATTGCCATTTACCCGATGCCTTGATTATTTTCTCAATAGCAGCACACCTTTATGCTAATTAAGTAATCTTATTGCCTTCAAGCGTATTAAATATCGATAAGTCAGCTGATGTAAAATTTTTCCAATGCAATAATAAACTTCGTCTCACGCTGATGCAATAAACATGCCACCAACAATTTCCGAAATACCTAAAGTCGTACCATTTTTTACGACAAATAATTTAATCGTTCGATAATCTGTTAGGACTTCACAGTAACATCTAAACTTTATATTCTTTATGGTATACTTCGGTACCCTGAACGTTGTATTTTTTTCTTTCACAAGGTCGGAGACCCGCATTCCTTATAGTCTTCCTAATTGCGCGTTGTAAACGTATAAGGTAGAAGGGCACTTTTTCCTTTTTGGCTTTGTATCTGAGCTTGAGGCAAACTATTCTAAAACAGAAAAGAAACATATAAATCTTTCACTTAAATCGATTTGCTTTCCCAAAGGCATTTTCATGTTGACGTTATCCAATACAAAATGATTCAGAGGAAGCTTTGGGGGAAGTCACAAGTTAAGACCAGCAAAGATTTCGTACTATCCGTCGGAAACATTTTGAACTTTGGATTTAAAGGAAGTTACTGGAGTTACAAATTCATATTGAATGCTTATCAAACTCAAAGATTTTTCTTTGACCTCGTACGAGATCTCTAGATTCGAACTTTTCATAAAAATAGAACATACTTTCGTTTCGAACGACTTTACTGTGTACTTTAAAAAAATTATTTCGACTTTACTGCAATTTTTATCCGAACAAATCTTTTTCCAACGCAGGGTTAACTCTCTATATTATTTACGTTATAAAAGTTCGTTTTAGAATGAACATTGTCTAATCTTGTTTCAAATTTCGAACAAATTTCACAGTTTTAACAATATCGAATTTGTAGATCAAATTTTAACGCAGCGGATAGTGCACAGGATACAGCACGACTTACAACTTCGCGAGAGTTTCTGGCAGCCGGTAAAAATATTTCACGACTTTAAGTAGCTCCGGCTCAACATAATACTAAAAGTGAACACGTTGAAACACTGTATTTCGCCAAATTAATTTTTATTAACCCTTACGAACTGGTAAAAGTAAATTAATGTCATAAAATGTCGAAGGCAACACTGAGATACCCCCTTTCACTTATATCCCCCGCACTTCATTCGCTGAAACGTTAAAGTTTGTCCCAGAGTATAATAAAAGTTACAGAAACGCTGGAAAGAACCCTAAGTTTTATTCGTTCTCATAATAACCAGTCACAGTGCACACAATTGAATTCGCTTTTTATGAACACACATACATATGTATCTACAGCATAGTTCAAGTAATCACAAATTCTTTCAAAAGTCTTTTAAACCTTTCAAAAACTATTAAATTGAAACTAACAACCGGTCGAGAAACTGTCTTATTATTTCTATACTATTAATATTCTACTATTATCGATATTTGTTTCAACTCGTGGTCGGCGCTCGTTCGAGTTGTCGTAACTTGGTTTTTATTTATTTAAACTATTCACTCGAAGGAAAAATGGTAGGTATATTATTTATAAAAAATAACAGTTTATTATGTATCCAAATTGGGATGCACTTAATCGGAGAATGCACTATTTCCTGGTTTGAATCGCGAGAATGTAATACCTCGGCTGAGTATTTCGTATCTGACAGAATAGAGTATCTGCCAGAGTTTACTATTGTTGTGAGAATGTACTATCTCACTTTGAGAATGTAATATCGTTTTGAGGATGCAGTATCTCGATGTGAGAATGTAATGTCTATGAGGTTGAGAGTATAGTATCTAACACGTCGCGCATTGCGACGCTTAATTTATAAATTTAGTTTGGGGGCGTTTCCGTCTTCCCCCAACTCCTTTCTCCAAGGCCCGGAGCACTGGGACTTGTGGGTGGGAGACGTCAACGCCCCTGTCCAAGGGTGGAAGGGACATTGACAACGTCGCAAATTTCAGAGGCCCGGTCTTTCCGTTACCCTCAAGTTATTGCACGCCCAGACAGAAAAGAAATCGTAGGCCAAAGGGTTAACTGATATGTTGAAGTTTATTAAACTTATCGTATATATTCTATCGTATTGAATCTATACCATAAGTATAGATACTATAGATTAACATAGTCTAACCGTTTATATATGCACCGACAAACTATAACCAATTTTTTTCTCAGGGCGGATATATTCGCCCGTCGTCCGCAAAGGGCTAGTTAATATATGAGTTTGTAATGTAGGATCGTGAAAAAGAAAGAGAAGCGCGCGGAAACCCATCCAAAGCAGCAACCTGGCCAGAGTAGCTTAACGTCGACGATCGCCTGGGTCGGCGCAGAACCACTGCGCCAGCGACCTCTCCGTACTGACACTTCCTTTTCACGTCCTTTTCTTCCTAAGTTCTTTTTATAAGAGATCTCCTCCGCCTCGATCTCACAATAATTTGTTAAATTTATAAATTCTGTCAACTCTGGATACTGTTCTTCATGAACCACGCATCAACCATCAGATTTTCACACACACTATCCATTACATTATACGCTGAAGTGGCTACATATGATGATAATCTGTTACAAAGTTAATATTCTAGAACGAAATATAACATTACGATAATATTTTAATAATAAAAAGATTGCTCTTTTTGTTGAGTAGTAATTTACAACTCGGGCCTTAAGGTTGTAAGAACCAAATTTTTCATTTGTTTCTAATTGTTTCCTTAGCCGTGCAGACGTGGATCGTTTGGCGAACTCCCTTCAATGTCCGAAGGATCGCACATGGTCAATAGATTTTGCACAGACAATTTTCTATATTTCAAAATTATATTATAATATTTTTTATTTCTTATGGGTAAGGCATCATAATAGAAAAAAAAACTTACTGTCTTTTAGTACCTGTACGTAGTAGCTTATGACAGATTTTAGCAACAGCGGAAATGTTCAAGGGTAAAAAACCTGCGACACGGAAGAAAATCCATATTTGCTCGGCCGATCCTTCTCCGGATGGTATTGTTTTGCCGTCGATGCGTGCTTTCCTATGGTGTTTATTTAATCGTGAGACTCGACATGGCTCTGTGCCAGGCAATACCATGGATACCTACATACTCCTTTAAGCACGCAACACGCCAAGAGTATCATCGTCGAAACGCGAGCATGACTATGAATTTATGACAATGATCCTCTCGTATATCTCTCCACTTCCTGTCTTTTCCTTCTTCCCATAATCCATTTAATTTGTTGAAATATTTTCTTTTTATATTGTTATAACTTGGGGGACATTTCGTTAAGACTACTTACAGGGATGAAATCATATCTCGTTACAGTTTTAATCTTCCTGGGAGTATCACGAGTAATTTTATTTGTTGTAATTCTCGTTCATTTTACTTCTGCGAAATAATCGTTTCATTAAAACTGTCTCTGTAACGTTTCGGAACAAATGAGACGGTTTTCATTTTCGTAACACCGACAGAATTTTCGTAATTATTTTGTCTGTTGCATTGAAGCTCAAGATTCAGGGAGCAGATAATATCAAGCATAAAAAGAACTCGGTTGTTTTGTTCAATTTTTCATATTTTTATAATGCTATTGAAAATAGGTGTAGGTGGTAGTATAACTTTTGTTCGATTATATTTTTCTCTTTTATATATAAATATGAAAAATGTACTAATTTTTGTACAGTGATAAGAAATGAAATGTCATATAAAACATTTGAGTTTCTTTATCTTGCAAGTGGTATCAAAGACTTTCCGTTGTTTTTCCTTTGTTTCGTAATCTGTCTTGATGTCCATGATTTTGGAATATTTTTTGAAAATTTGTCATTTATTTTTCGGATATAAGCTTCATTCAGTATTATATTTTTACACCCCAAAATGGGACAAACGCATAGTTTAAAGTACTTTATCAATAAACGTGATCGGAATGGTCTTCGGAATGGTTTAACACGTTCACGACGGGGCCTGAATTTAGTGTTCCATTCATGGGGCGGTTGTGTTTTTCGTATTAGGTTGTTCGGAAAGTAATTTCGTTTTTTCCCAACGGAGGACATAATTATAATTTTTCACAGCCAACTTCATACTTAATTCGCATTGCTATTATATATTTTGACAGTTGATATAACAACGCTTGTTTGTGAAAAAAATTGCTTGATTCTATACAATAGTTTTTGTTTGGTGCCCTATTAAAGATGAAAAGTCGAAAGCAGCATTTTCGCCATATTTACTTTTGTACTTTCGAAAAGGTAATAATGCTGTTCAAGCAAGAACAAAATTATTCGATCTGTATGGAGAAGATGCATTAACAGAACGCCAGTGCCAAAACTGGTTCGCAAAATTTTTTGAATGGCAACACCTTTACTTCGAATGAGGACGTCAAAAATGGCTTTGATTTTTTTGACAGCAAAGATCAAAACTTTCATGAGTGTCGAATCATACTACTATCAGAAAGATGACAAGAGGTATTAGAACAAAATGGAGAATATATAATTCAATAACATATTTATGGTCTACAAGAAAATCGTCTTTCATTCTCACCGAAAAAAACAAAATTACTTTCCGAACAACCCAATATTTTCTCCTATCTGGCGGCGGAGTAATGCAAAAAAGACGTTGATTTATCTGAACAAATGTTATCTTATTATAGTTATAATAAAAACTGTTTAAGAAAAACATTCTAATATAATATTATATTATACTATATAGAGATGTAAATAAATTTACCAATTAAAGTAATTAGTTCTTTACATACGGCGGCATGCGCGGCTCATCCTGCCAGATGGGACAAATATGAATGTGCCACTGGTGGTTCAGCCCGTCGTGAACGTGTTAACGAGTATTCCAATTTGCCGAGGATATCTGTTCTCGTGTAATACATTTATTGTCGATTGCGCGTCATACCGTTTTTCATTAAGTCCATGTTGCAGATTTGTTCGCTCGATTTATCAGTTCCATTTGTAGTTCGCATGATAGCAGTAGGAATTTTGTCTACGTTATGAAAAAAAATCACCCAATTTGATGGGAAATTTTTGCCTGAAGCTTTTACATTTTTTAAATTGTTGTGATTGTCAACCGACCATATCCGAGGATTTATTCATATGAAATAAAGTTCGCATTACCCTGAACTTGAAATTTCATCTTTTCTTTTGTCCCTTTTTCATACAAGTAGTTGTTGAATATTATATAACATTCATTGTTTTCGATATAGTAAATCTAATGTAGAAATTATTTTATTCAAAAAGCTAATTTTAATGTATCTAGTTTAATATGATCGATCATTAATCCCCATTTTCAAACAGGTGCCAATATTGCCCCGAGTTGCCGAGATATTTACCCATAAAATGTACCAAACATTAACCCGTTGATTTATAATTACGTGTGACACATGTGATGCGGTAAATGGAATAGGAAATTTGCAAGTTTTCCAAAAGTTATTAAATTGAAAATGTCAGTAGATCTGGAAACGTTAAAATTAGTTCTATGCTATTAATATTGCTTTAACTCATACCGGTATATCAGAAATCAGTAATAGATTATTATTCCAACAATTAATTCCGAGCTGTTGCGCGTTTGCTCACAAAAGAAATTGTAAGGCAAGGGGTTAATGAGCTCAGAAATCGACGAAAACATCATCAATGCAGAATCAATTACAATGATAATAATTCAACCTCATAAAAAAGAATATTCCACCTTCCGACACGTGTCCAATAAATAACTGTATCCATCGAGAATTTTCAGATACCCAATATTCTACGGTCGATAAAATGTTAATAATTAAAACGTGTCCTTCGATAACCCCGTAATTGCACATTTTGATTATAACCCAATACTCCATTTAAGCATAGTATCTGGAGCCAACCTCGACATTCACGTTCGCAATATTCCTCGTGAACCTTCAACGACTCTATATACGTACAAAATATAGCTACAACACTAGCCGATCGGCACAGTTGAGCGGACAATGGACCGTTCGCAAAATATATATATACATATATAGTTTTTTACGAAAACAAGCGACTGTTCCATTATTGACGTCCAGCAGAAACAGGACGCACGCCATTGGGTTCCGTGGCGGAAGTGCAGTAAACGTCGATAATGGGGAAGCATCGATCAACATCCCTCGATCCTTTTTAACGCTGACCCTCTACAAGCAGACGGGCGAAATATCGCACGACCAGCGCACATGTCGCGTCCGGAATTAATGCTCGCGATATCGCGTACGAGCGTGCCTTCATTTGTCAGAATTTATATATATATATATATATACACAGACACACACGCATATATGTATACATATGTAGATATATGTATATACATGTAAAAATTGTGAAACTTTGGAACGAACATGGTCATCGGGCGCGTTCTATCCGAAACTCTGTCAGGGGAGTCGACTGGTGACTAAATCGCATTCAGATAGGTATGCAGCCGATATTAAAGCCCCCTGATATTTACCCGAACGTTCAGGTTGTGATACGTGTTAATATCTTGGAATTAGTAGTAACGTTTTTGAACACCGAGCGCCGGAATTCCATGCTCTCGCGGAATTTTGTGTTAAACTAACAAGGGAACATACCGAACTCGAACACACCGATTTTAATGAAATTTATGTCACAGGTAGTCCTCGTAAGAATATTAGACACGTATTTTTTTTTATCGGCAACCATCCACTCTGAAGGGGTGAAAACACCCCTCAAAGTTGAGGGCAGGAAACACATTTTTGGGAATATCTCGGTAACCAGGGGTCAAAAAAATTTGAATTTTTTTTCAAATTGTTTGTTTTTCGACCAGGAATTTAACTGTGTAAGAAAAGTTGCGTAAAAGTTATTTGTTTAAAAAATATATTAAAAAATTAATTTTTTTTGTTAATATCTCCCAGAAAACATTCGCAATAAATTAAATAAATTTATGTACACAAATTATGGTCCAAATTAGCGGATACGTGTTTTTGGATTTTTTCAAATTTTGACGATAAGAGTCACTATTTCGCGTTTAACTTTTCACTCTCCTTGCGGGACTGGCCGGTCGAAATGGACTTTTTTCATAACAAAGCTGATTTTATTGCAGACTTGTTTTCCATGTAGTTCTACATCGTAACAATCCGGAAGTATATAAATGAAATCATAAAAATTAGTCTATATAGTCCCCGTTACTGAAAAACTTATTTCGATATGCGTGGTTCAGTTGTGGCTATATAGATGAACGACCTGAAGCATTCGAACATCCTGTGGACTTTTCTTTCATGCAATTAGAAAATATGAAATGTTTCCAGCACAATTGTGTGATCACACTTAAATGTTCTTGGTGCAAAGTACATTTATGTTTAACACACTTCTTCGTACAATACCATTACTGTGAACGCTATACAGAATAAAGTTTTTTATTTTTTTTTTATACTTTTCCGATTTTTCCTTTTGTCATATACGTAAAATGTTAGTCCTTACAACTACATCAGTTTTGTTTTGAAAGGAGTACATTTGCGTTTAATTTCTCTGTGCGGAACTGCCCAGTCGAAGTGGACTTCTTTCAGGATACAGATGTTCTTATGGCAAAGGCCAGAATTTTAATAATCTTGTTAAAACATCAAATAATAACGATTAGCGTCAAAACTCAAAAAATTAAAAAATCACGTATCCACTGATTCAGGTCATAGTTTTTGTACATGTTATACGATAGCAGAATAACACTTATCAGTGAAAATTAACGAAAAAATTCAAATTTAAATATATCATTTAAACAAATCGTGTATTAAAAAATTGAATTTTTGCGTTGATTTTATCTTATCAGATATCAGCCTTATTCCGCTATCGAATAGTAGGTATGTACGTTAACTATGATCTAAATCATAGTTCTAAATCATAATTTTTTGGTTTTTAACACTAGCCGTTCTTATTTTATGTTTAACATTCTTTCACATAAATTATTAGAATACTAGTCTTGGCAATAAAATCAGCTTTGTTATGAAAAAAGTCCATTTCGACCGACCAGTCCCGCACGGAGCGTGAAAAGTTAAACGCGAAATAATGACCCTTATCGTCAAAAATTGAAAAAATCCAAAAACACGTATCCGCTAATTTGAACCATAGTTTGTGTACATAAATTTATTTAATTTATTGCGAATGTTTTCTGGGAGATATTAACAAAAAAAATTAATTTTTTAATATATTTTTTAAACAAATAACTTTTACGCAACTTTTCTTACACAGTTAAATTCCTGGTCGAAAAACAAACAATTTGAAAAAAAATTCAAATTTTTTTGACCCCTGGTTACCGAGATATTCCCAAAAATGTGTTTCCTGCCCTCAACTTTGAGGGGTGTTTTCACCCCTTCAGAGTGGATGGTTGCCGATAAAAAAAATACGTGTCTAATATTCTTACGAGGACTACCTCTGACATAAATTTCATCAAAATCGGTGTGTTCGAGTTCGATATGTTCCCTTGTAAGGTTAACGGTAGGAGAAGCCCATCAGCCATTAGCCATTGTCCTTAAACAAGGAAAAGATTGATTGGTTTTTTTAATATTGGTATGCCTGATTTACTTCCCTCTCGATAATCAAACTGAGGTATTTGAATTTACGACCGGAACCAGATCAGTCCGGGTGCTAATCGCGTACTTTGGAACGTAACAATATGGATAGAGAGGTATCTGCTGTTTCTTGACATTAATCGTGATGAGGAATTCTTTATTGATTTGAAATAAACTGTATATTTTTAATAATGTTTATGGTAGGTAACTGGCTATGAATTCCTCTGAATATGAATGTGTAAATAATTTCTTGTATAATTTTTAAATAACTGAACTTATATTTACACTTATGGCACGATAAACTAATAGCTTATATTAATCTTGCGTCGAACTTGTGACATAGGTTCCGGTGGGAATGATTGAAAAAACGAATGTTAGAAAGTCAGAATCTCTGACAGAATCTGTAGAATAACAAAATGTATGGCCTTATATCTCCTCGGCACGAGCTGAAGATCTATTCAGCGTTGTCGTGCGAGGAGATGGAAGTGCCCTGATTGGGCCTTGGATTTGTTTAGGGCGGCCCTTCCAAGGTGGTAGATCGTCCCTCTTCCCTACCTTCTTCGGGGTTGAAAAGTTATAAACTTTCCCTCTCCTGCGAAGATAAGGAGAGGGATCCTTGAGAGGCATGAGAAAAAGGACACTGAATTTGAGATTTTCCAGACCCAACCCTGGCGAAAGTCCCAAAGTTCTTGGAACTCTTTTGTGCATAAATTATTCCACGGTGGTCTAGAAAACCCTGGCGAGACACAAGGCACGTCATGAACTAGTGAGGGATGAAGAGGCAATAAATATCCCAAAGAAGGTTACAATTTAATGCCTCGCCACTCTGGTAAGGAAAAAAAAAGTGTTGGTAATAAAATACCATTTTCAAAGCTAGTGCCTTTTGAAGCATACGTGACTTATGCCTCGGCCTCACTTGTAAAAAAATAGGTAGGAACATCTGCATCCATCGAGAAATGCAGATGCTCCTCCTAAGGTTCGTAACAAATAGCTAATTTTCATTGTGTTAGTACGTTTTTAGCGATTTGTACGGATAAATAAGAATCCAAGTGGCCGCGTTATTTAGAATTTCATTTGTATCCTGGATGAGTTTTAGAATCTTTTTCCTTATTTTGTATTTTTCGGTATTAACGTTCACTATAATCATTTAGTCTAGAACCTACAATGTTAGGTCAGTTCCCTCGTCATTACAACTACGTTATAATTAACACGTTAAGCGCCACGCACGTTCTTAAAGCACTTTCCGTTTAAGCTCTTTATTAGAAAAGATATATTTCTATTTGTTTTAACATATTACATTCATTTTTGCTAAAATGTTCTATTTTATACTTACCTCCACTAATTGTGGCTCGGTTAGGCGCGACAACGTAGCTTAGGTAAAAAACTAATTGTTCATTTTCATTGATCAGCGTCAGCATAAACGAAAAGTCAACGCCCGGTCCCTAGGGACCGGTGTGGCGCTTAACGTGTTAAATGACAGAAAAATTCGCCAAAGATGATCTCGCAATACTCTAATTAACGAATCCTCAAATTTAAATACATGGTTGGTGTATTTATTGACTGGTCCCACTTCTGATCCATGGGAATTTTATTATTTTTACTACGTCCTCTACATTGAAGACTCTTGTAACATCCTTCTCTCGACGTCCTCGAACATAAATATTTAGTGTATTCATTTGACCGACGACCTGAGAAACATGGGAGCTCTATCACACATCACTGTTAAATATTCATCCTGCCACGTCATCCCGTGCAACTTACTTCGACATTGAGATAAATCGACGAACTGCATTACAATCGAGTTCCTCTGGCCGTAGTCTAGAGTCGTGCTGATGTTAACTCGGACGATTCGTGAAGGGTGAGAGGAACGTCAATCCGTACCTCCCAACCATCGACATTTGCATCGCGTTAACGAAGATCGTTCGAGAATCGCTGTGCTATAGCGACGGTATTTGCGATTATCAACTGCAGACAGGAATTCGTAATAGCCGGTGATGTAGAGTAAATTGATTTCTCCGGAGTTTTGAATCCCTTCCAAATCGGAATGACAACTTCCATGGTATTTCTAATTTAACGTTTTTCCTGTTGGAAAAATTGCGGGGGCGCGTCCTCTGTGTAAATACCGGAGAATAGTTTGTGCTCTGAATTCAATGTATTTTTATCTACAACGCGGACAATATTTTTATCGCGCGATGCAAGTTAAAATTTTTGCGATATTTCCGTGTTCAAAATTTATATTTCATGCAATATTTATTCTAAGGCAGATAGAGAATGTTTAAAAATAGTTAACTCAAGTTAAACATTATATCCTAGTATATTATTTTTTTCTTTGTGAATGAACGAAAAACGTGAAAATGATTTTGAAATCGATTTTTCTTTGTTAAATCGTATATTATAAAATAATATCGATGATTTCAATTGTAAGTAAGAATTTAAACAGGAGAAACAGAAGCTTTCATCTATTACGATTTATCGATCCATTATTTTCCCGTAATGCCAAAGAAACGACATTTCTATTGATATTGCACTCTATTCGAGCTATTTGAGAAGCCTTGGAAACTAAATTCACCGATCATAGAGTCGATTATCGTCTTCGTAGCGTCGAACTATCGTAGGACGTTATGAAGACCCCATCCGGAAATTCGAAGGGTGCAAATTCCATCTCGTTACACTTTAATTTCGATAAATGCGAATTATCGATCTCCAATCATTCGTAGAACGGTGCAAGAGTGTATGAGCTTGTACCTCGGACTTACGGGCAGTGGAAAATGCTATCATTTGCTGATTAATGAAGAAAAGAAAAAGAGAATGGGTGCAAGATAAAAAAGGAGAAAAAACGGTTCACGTCGTCGTACGAATGATGACGCTTCTACGAAGATTTACCGGAATCGCATTAACCGCGGAAAAAGCCTCCGATTGCAGTATTCTGATGCCAGATATCTCGATTACCAGACGATCGATCAATAATCTTTTTCCCCTTTTTACGCCATTTTCATAAGAACGTTAGAGCGTTTCCGTAATCCTGTTCGAGAGTTTTAATTACTTCGTTGATCCATGAGATGATCGATAGTTATAAAGTTGAATAGCAAGGGATCGTCGATTTCGCGAATTTTCTGTTTGATTTATTTAATGCTTTTTCGTACGAATATCTACCGGGAAGTTATTTTACTTGAATATTCGTTGAAGCGACGAAGGGGAGATACTGTAATGATATTTTACGATGAAATATATTAATTGGTTTGGTAGAATAAATTATACGAGATAAGAAGAGAACGGCAGTATTTCGATGTAAATTAAATATTCGAGTATTAAATTTATTACGGTTTTTAAGATACCGTAGACGGGACGATGAAAATTTCACTGAGAATTTTTTAAATTGTATCTTACCGTGAAATCACTAAATATACGAACGATTTATAAAGCACAATAAATTGTAGAATATTACATAGTGATATTAAGGTAGTTCTATGCAAATATTTTTTTCGACCAATTTTTTTAAAATTTTGGATATCCATGCAGTATTATATTCTAAAACAATTTGCGAAAGATCAATGAAATTAACCACATAGTTTATGAGAAAATTATTTTCAAAATAAATTATTTTTACACGAATGTTATAGGGACAGCCATTTTTACATGCCTTGGAATGCAGGTTTTAATTTTTTTTAACCGAAACGAGTCGACAAAAATCTTTATAAAAATAGAAGTGGCCTAATCAATTCATTTAGAACCAGATGTAATTTTTCTATCATTATTTACCACGTACTTATGAAGAAAACTTCTATTAAAAGTTGAAAAAAATCTATGAAACGCATGCCTTCACACAAACCATACTTCATGCTACTTGAGATTACTTTTGGATGTTCGGCTTCTCCACTAGAATGAGTTAAATTTCTGATTTGTTTTTTTAGTTTCCCTTTATTGAGAATCTCTACTGCTTTCAAATTTCTTTCGAGAGTTTTTTTTTCACAAATTTGTAATTTGTCGTTTTCAAAAAAACGTCTCAACTCTAATAACTGTCAAATTCTCATTTGTATTTATTGGTTAGAGTAGGTTGAATGATGCGATGATGCCACGATGTATTTGCCATAGTGTACGTCAAAAAATTCTCTCTATGTACACACCTTTTTATCTGTAGTAGGTACCGTATCGAGAAAAGTTTGATTTACAGTAAATAAATTAGAATTATTTCGCATATTTAAACAATTATTTTTCTCTTTATAAACATTTACTATGATGATTATAATAGAATAGTAGAAGTATTTGTACCAATTTTTGTGAAAAAATGTTATAAAAAAAAATTAAAATCTGAAAACATAAAAATAAATTTTTTATTCTGAATATGCATAGAACTTCCTTAATATCGAGAAAATATGCAAATCGAGTTCCTTATTAACCTAGAATAAAATACATTCTTAATTAGTAGAAAAAATATTTTTTAAAGAATACTTTCAAATCTCAACCAATGCATAATAAAGTCCCTTTTTACTTACTATTTTACTAGCACGCTGCTATAAAAAATTACATCGTTCATTTTGGATCATTATGAAATTCCATTTCCGTACAGTTGTTCATAACTTTCCTAGACATTTCCATATTATAGTACTTCGCAACAACTCAAAGCCTTATCGTACACACACGCGTCAGCGTCCCACTGAGAAGTTCATTTACGAAAACAGAATAACGTGTCGTTAATTCTGGAAAACACGCGAAAGGAAACACTGCTACCATGATCATTATGAATGACTGCGATAATGATTCTATGTCCCTTCTATTCGATCTCAGCTGGTCGATCGAGTTGTTTTAACGATGGCATTATCCGCGTGATTAACGAGGACATGGGTGTCGAAGGCCCAATTAGCGCAGGGTGGGCTATTAGTAACCAACGTTAATGACGGGATCATGGAATAGAACGCCAGTTTCGGCTTTGAATCCGTGCGTATCATGGATATCGAAGAAATTAAGCTTCCCCCGGTGGATCGCAAACCATAGCGCCACAAAGCAAACGCATGATTATTCCCGAAGCTTCTCTCTGGACTTTACGGATTGCCTCTAATTAACTACCTCGGCAATTGGCATTCTCGTTTCAATAGATTACATCCGGAATTCTCGATCAGTTTAATGCTCATAGAAATTTCTCCTTTTTTCCCTACGATTTCGTTCCGTTAAACACAGAGAGATAAACGTCTGAAATTAAAAATTATAAAAACGAATAAAATTCAAACGTCTGCTTTTTTGTAAATACAAAATTAATTATTCGATTTATTAGGTTATTATATTTATATTTTATTTAATTATTACATATGTATGTAGGATGGCAGTAAAATGAAGGACTTGTTATGAGAACGAGAAGGGATGACTGAGAGAGCGAGAGTGCGTGTGACAGTGTGTCTTCGATGCAATTAATGAAAGTTTAGGAAAGTATATGTGTCTATGTGTATCTTTATTTGTGGGGTGCAGGGTCTTCCTAGGAAAGTCATCGCATAAGAGAGTACAATGTGTTTTTCCTACCTCACAGGGATCGAACTGACAGCGAACAAGAGAACTGTGTATTTTAATAGCGTAGTATAGTTTATGTGTGTCTCTTTTGTTGTAGTTTATATTTTATATTCTTTATTTTCTATAAACAATTTATTATTCGTAATCGACTAATAATCCTACATATATTACATTAGATTATATTTTTAAGACATATTGTTCCTCATAAAAACATGAAAGGCATTTATGTCCATTTGAATTTTATATTTTACTTTGTACATTGAACGCGTCCATGTGGTAAGCCATAATAATTTCACGCATCCTAGGGCTAAGGGCTAAGTACGTTTACTTATCATAAAAGAGGAAACATACGGCTACCAACGTAGGGAGGCCGTGCAGAAAGCTTGTGATACATTTTCCATGTAGCTTAGTCCATTATTACACACGTACGGCGGAAAAAGATGAGACTCATGGCAGTACATTTCCGTGACTTTTATGAGTCCCTGCAAGGCTTGCTGTTTTACTCGCAAGAGAATCAGACCGCTAAATAACTCTCTCTGGCCCAATTAATGTGCTTAATTAAAGGAATAAATCGTATGTTGATTTATTACAGTCGGGTCAAATATTAAAATGCAAATTTAGAACGGTCGTAGGTGGAAAAGTTGGTTTGTAGATACCGGCATCCTAACGGCGGCTATTTTTACTGGGAAATAAATCAGGATTATTATTGTTTTCTGGAGAGGCCGCGTGCTCGAGCGGATACGCGACTCGCCCCTCTGCGAATAGCCCTGCTAATGAGTTTCCCTACTGCACAGAAACATTTTTTTTTTACTGGTAATTAATTAAATCACGAATGCGACCACGCATACACGCTCAAGCGAAGTTCGTTCTCTGCGATCCTCGAGTAAAATTCTGATTTATTAAAAACCGTCCTGTGTTCTCCTATTATTATAAATTCCTCCTTGCTTCAAAATGAAATTACATTCCATTGTGTATTCTCGCTGTTATTTAAAGTGTTACTTTTTTCCCTTTCATTTTCACGGTTATCGTATTTTCGCTGGTATTTAAAGCATTATCTTTTACTTTAATTGGTTTCAGCTAGAAGAACAATTTTGGTATTCCGTGTTGTTTCGTCGACATTATGATGAATTCGAAGCAGAAATATCTAGTTTGGAAAAAATACAGCTTTAATAACTTGAGTAGTTCGAAACTCAACGTTGTTATCAGTAGTTTTGAAGTGTTTTGTTTGAAATTTACTTGAACTGAAAAAGAACGAAATTTAAATAAATAAAGGAAGAAACAAATTCAATTAAATATCTGCTTTACTTGCACTATTGTTGTGTTTTGTAATTTGCAAGTGCATGATATTTTTTGAAAAAGTTTATTTTGCACGTTAACGTCTATTGGTAAAGGGTTAAGAAGATGTGCGGAAAGTAATTCAAATTTGTGTAATTCTTTTCACCGAATACAATGAAGTTTGATATTAACCCTTTGCGGACGACGGGCGAATATATCCGCCCTGAGAAAAAAATTGGTTATAGTTTTTCGGTGCATATATAAACGGTTAGAGTTGAAAAATTAAAATATAATCGTTGAAATATTATTTTACAAAGAGTAAATTTCAATTTGTATACATTAACAGACTGTCTTTCTGATGAAAAAGTATTTTTTCATCGCTAAATAATTGATTGTTTCTCGATATTCAAAAATGCCTCCGTCCGCAAAGGGTTAATTTATTAAATGGTGATAGCTGAGTATCTATTTTCATTTGACCCAACTTCCTGAAGTAAATTTTTATTTATAATACTAATATTTTTGAAGTAAGATGCAGCTTACAGATATGTATGTTTATTATCGAAATTAACAAATTCTCGTAATTTAGTGTGCGGAATGTTTCAACTTCTTAGAGTGAATTTTGACAGAAAAAAAGTTGTTCTTTACCTCGAACTCTATACTTCCATAAGGCTTCATGAAAATCAAAACTTTCAGATTAGTGAGATTTCTATGTGAAGTCGTATGAGAGGCAAAAGTTTGAAAGTCCACGAGTCAGTGTGCAATTCGACATAGAAACAGAAACTAGATACATCAATATTTTTTAAAAGATTGCAACTTTAAATTAATCGTACCAGATTTACCCATTAAAAGAGCATTTTCCAAAATGTGAAATTATTACATGATTTTTAAACTGGGAAATTTCATTTTGCCAATTGAATTATCCTGGAAGAGTAGCATCTTCTTGTACTTTTCAGACTTAATTGTCCTTAATGATCCGAGCTAGCTACAAAGAATTCTCTAGTAAGATGAACACCGAGAAAAGCTATTGTTCTGCTAAAAAGCCTTGACACGTTACGCAGTTAATTAATCATGGCTCTTTTGCTACAATTAATTAAAGTTTTACCGAGCAAAAAGACTGAAGCATTTATAAATCACAGAACAGTTTTTAATACTATGAAGCTCAATTTCCTTGGGTAAGTTGATTAATCGGTTAATTCCGTTTACGTGAAATATTGACTTGTATATAACAACTTTAATTTTGAATATGGAGAATTAAAAAATAAGCGTTATTTTAGAGCTTAGCAATTTGCCATTATCTTTATTATTACAAAAAATTAAAACATTCAGAGATCATCTCGGAATGGCACAATACGCCAAGATATTTTAATAATATGAAAAATACCTATTTTAAATAGTTTTTCGAATGCGATTATTTTTCTGACATCGTCATATTATCATATATATTGTCGTATTTTTCATACATCAGATGTTAAAACAAAAAAATTGCAGATCCATCAGCAGAAAATAAGTCGTCGTTCATTTCAACGAAAACCCTTCATTTCGGAACATGTGGTATTACATCACGAAATATTTTTGTTTCCATTTGATTCCGGTCGGTGGTTCTCGAGATGTGGCCGTTCGACCAGGATGCAAATGATGCACTCTCCAGAATTAAAGTGTCTAGAGCTACACCTGTAGCGTAACGCAGCAATGCAGAAGGGACGACATGATAATATCCTTCTTTCATAGACGAGTGCATTTTTAGATGTCTTTCCTGATTTTCATTTGTTAAATTCCTCTCCTTCTTCTTATTGCGATCGATAAAATACAGCGTTATGTTTTCGTATACTCATTAGAATCTTTGCAACATATACTTTTAAATTTGAGGTACCCCCGTTAACATTCAAATTACTTTCCACTATATCATTAGAAGCAATCATTTAACAAAAAACATGATTGATCTGTAATTAACTGAGATATTTAAAATTTTAAAGCAGAGCAGTCGTAGAATAGTGTAGATTGAAATATATTTATTAAATACACAAAAAATGGTTTCCAAAATACAGGTAACCGTCATATAATGCGACACTTAAATAATGTTCTGTCAATGTATTAGGTTGGTGCATATGAACTGTTGGATTTTCTTTACATGTAAAAGTATGATTCCCTGTTTTCATTGTGCTTTTGCTTTTGGCATAACCACATTTATAGTCGTATTGTCCATTGCCAGAGCTATATTTTAGCAAAGAAGATTTTCTCAAAAGTGTTCCCTGCTGTTAGTTGTTTTGAATTTTGTACCAATATGAATTTAATCGATAGTCGTGTAATTTTTTACATGAGTATAAACTTGTTAATAATACTGCAAAAACTGCCATTTTTGGATCGCATTATTAATTGTGATGAAAAGTGGGTTCTTTTCGACAATAGGAAAAGGTTTTCTCGGTGGCTCGATAGGAAAGAGGCTTGTGTTCATACTCCAAGGCCATCACTTCATCCACAGAAAATTTTAATAACAGTTTGGTGGAATGTGAGTGGAGTAATTCGCTACTCATTCCTTCAAATTGGGGAGACAATTACAGCCGAAAAGTACTGCCACAGTACATTGATGAAATGCATGAAAAATTGAAAATTATACGCCCATCACTTGCTAATCTGCATGGTCAAATACTTCTCCACGCCAACGCTCGGCCGCATACGTCATAAAAAACAATTTCAAAATTAAATTAATGAAAATATGAACTTTTGCAACACCCAGCGTATTCACCGGATTTTTCGTCAACTGGCCTTCATTGTTTTAAACATTTAGAACAGTTTTTACAGGCTAAACAGTATGAAAATAAAGACAGTCTAAAAAATTCCATATCAGGGTTTGTTGCTTTTAAAGATCAAAATTTCTTTAAAACAGGTATCTATGCATTAAAATCTCGCTGGGACAAGTGTATTGAAGCAAAAGAACCATATTTTGATGAAATAAACAGCTATTGAAAAAAGATATGCAATTTTATATATTCAATTAAAAATCCAACACTTCATACGCACCAACCTAATACTTTATAACAGTTTTACATTTTCATCTTTTACATTTGGATTTTTTAAAAATTTACACATATAAAATTTAATAGTTGATGTTACTTTCTAAAATGGTTCTATGATATATTATAAAATACCGTCGTTATATTAGTCATACGATTGATCGAAAGTTTCACTTATCTCTCTGCAAAGCTCAATTTCCCACGTATGCCACACACGGTGACATATAGACGCATAAAAGAATTTGAAAGAAATAAATTTACCGTAGAATGGGCTAAGAATATATCAGTTTCGAGGTACGTCTACCTCACCGAACAACAGTGATCGCTCTTAAACGTCCCCGGAAATCCGCTGATCGTGATAGATCTGCGCATAACGTTCATAAAGTTCCAGTATAGCACGAGGTTTATGGTCTCCCCTTAGCCCCATGAGACTCGCGCATCGGCCGCATTGCCACCATCCCCGTACGGCTGTAAATCACTACCGGATTCCTGATTCATTGGACATTCCCTGTATGCGGATTTTCGCTGGAATACCGTAAACCGCTCTTGTGATCGAACTCAAGTTGCATGTACCGGGTACGAGCACGAATTTTGGCTTGATCTGCAGCTTTGCTTTTTTATGTCCATGAGTTACTGCTTAGGACTCTTGCGAATCTAATATTATACGTTGACTTTAACGTTACATCAACGTTATTGGATGTACCTACTAGATTTCAATTTCGTGGAAGTATTTAAAAAATTTTGAAAGCTACCGCAACTTAATTTTGTACAGCTTTTTTACGAGTAAATCGATCAGCTTCCTTTGACTTCTTCATTCCTGTCTTTTGGTTACGTGCTTATTTTAACACTTTGCACTCCGTTGTTGCCATAGTCGCGATATTGTAGTAGAAGTTGGTAACTCCGTTATCAGGTAAATGCGGTGTATTTATATTTTTTTATACTATGAAACATAATTTTAGCATGTATATGTTTCTCTTTTAATGAGAAAGCAAGATTTTCCACAGATGTGCACTCGCACTATGTAAATAATCTGGAAGTAGCTGATAGCGCATAGAAAAAATTACTCTAAGTGCAAAGGGTTACCACGTTGACTGCCATGGGGATAACCGGTGACTGGAGTTATTGAATTCAAAAAAATTTAGTCTAACTGTTAAATTACAATATTTGTGAATTTTTAGGCATACTAAATATATAAATATTGGCGTTAAAAAGATAAAGGCCTCCCGAATATCTGTCTATTTCTATCTTTACAGTTTCTGCTTTGTAAAGATGTGAATTTAATACAAAAAGTTTCATTTCAATAGAAATGATAAAACTAGCAAAATACTGGTGGCGTTCAATATGTTATTATATTAACCTGTTAACCGGGGAATAAACTTTTGTTTAACTCGTTTTGGACTGGGAACTTAATGTTTTTCAGTAGAAAGTAATATTATCACACCTAAAGTACCACACTAATATAGTAAGACTTTATGGATAAGAAGGATGTGAAGTATGGGTTCAACATATTACGTTCAAGAATTTGAAGACGAAAGAAAATCGTTATGTTTATTGAAGTTGTCTTTCTGACATTAACAAATTTGTCGTCATACCCGATTAACAGGTTAATATACTGTAGAAGTTCGTTGATATTTAGTTGTACGATGGAGTGGAGAGAAAATTCTTTTCTGTCGTTCTACGTGTTTTATTTTTCTATTCATTTATGAAGGCTATCTCAAATGTATTATGGTTGTTAATGAAGAAGAAAGGAAGTTGGTCAGATTGAAGTTCAAACTTTTGAAAAATAGAAATAGGATATCAAAGAAATTACACCCTCAAAAATTCGAGTAATTTTTTGAAGAAATTAAAGATTGGAAATTCAAAAGAAATTAAGAACCATTGCTGTCGCATTTGTATATATGCACATATTCCTACCAAGTTGCAGACTTTTGTTAAAAATAAATTTACTATAAAATTAATCTCAATTGTACTTGTGATTTTTGCCAGCTTAAGGTAGTTCTAGCTGGATTCAGAACTAAATGTTTCTTTTTTCATTAAAAATGAAAAAAATTGCGTAAGTATTAATGCAGGGGCTAACTTCACAGAGGTCATTTCATTCACTTTTTAGATATTAAAAAACATCTTTCTTTATAGCTATGAAGTAAAAAATTATAAAAAAATTCTATAACATTCCAAAAGCATGAAATAATACATTGCTAATTTTTTATTAGAATCCATCGACTCGTTTTTCCATTAGAAAAATAAAAACAGATTTTACGGACTCAGCAAAAATTTTTTTCCATAAGGCCCATGTTAAATATGTTATTTTTAAACACGATTTATTCATAAACCGTGTGGACAAACTCGTTGAGATTCCGGTTATAATTATACAATATCATGAAGAATATATTTTCAAAATTTTAAGGAAATCTATCGAAAAATGATAAGTGCCTAGAACTACCTTAACTAACCACAGCGAGTCTCGTGATTTAATTCTGTTGGAAAAATTTGTCCACTTGGAAACCACCAGATAATTCCACCTTCTTTCCGTCATAGCTGTGTGTGTGTAAGACACTTTGAACCTGACACGAAGTTCTGGTGGTTTGGTAACTAGGGTGAAACATGTAGCATGGCCCTTACGAATGAATGTACGAATGTTGTTGGTTACCACTAACTACAGCAATAATTCTGTTCCGACGTCCTGACGGTAGTCTTATTTCATGTATGACACCGCATTTAACGATGCCGAGGAGCTAAGATTATATACAGGATTTCTTCTTATCGTATCCTTCTTGAAATGCGATAGTAATACGAACAAAATTTTAAAAATTTTAGGTGATTCATTTTACAGTTTTACTGTCAAACATTTCCATCAATATACGTGTTAGTATAAAATAATTGTAACAGTACTTTTTTTAACGGATTAGTATATATCTTGTCACATTGTCTTAATGCAGAATCTTTTTATTTTGGGGACGGTTTGCAAGATGGAACATTGAGGAAATTGGTGTTATAACTTTTGAGAAATTTGAAAAAAATAGGAGCAGTCTTTTTACTATCCTTGCTACATCTATCCATTTTCACAAAAGTATTGGCAAAAAGCAAAAGCATTCTTTGATCCTCTTTATGTTTTGTATTTCTTAATATTCGCTTCACGAATATCCCTTGTTAATTTCTACCGTTTCAATCTTATAATGAATTTCTCACTTATTTGTGTTATCTCACTGACTTTAACCCCTTGCCTGACTGTAACGAGTGATACTCATGATACTATAAATTGGAAAGGAAATTTTCAAGTTTTATAAAACCCATTAAATTGAAAATATCAGTGAGATACGACACGATAAAATTATTTCTATAATATTAGTATTACATTAAATTATACTACATGTCAAGAATCACTGATCAATGTTTATTTTACTAATTTAATTCTGAATTATTGTGGAGACAGTCACAAAGTAAATGGTACGGCAAGGGGTTAAACTACTTGGTCGCAAAGGACAGCTGAAACATTAACATACAAATCGCAAGTAATTTAAACAGACGACATTGCTATTCAATTTTATCGTTCTCTAAATTCCTCTAGTCGTTAACACGTTGAACGCCACATGTATTTCACTAGTTTTATCATCTCTACGGAAGTGAAACTTTTTCTATTGAATTGACATCTTTACAAAGCAAAAACTTTAAAGATACAGATACATTATTATTCGGTAGACCTTTATCTATTTAACACCAATATTTAAATATTCAATACGTCCGAAAATTTAGAAATATTGTAATTGAAAAGTTACACGAAATTTCATTGAAGTCACCGGTGACTCCCATCGTAGTCAACGTGTTAATTATATATAATTTATCGAAAAAGTGTCAAAGAAGGTTATCGATTTGCTTCAGTGAAATATTGACGACACGGAATCGTCCAGATAAATCAAGAGTAAAGATGATAAGCTTTTGCCACTGACGTGAAATCATTACAATGGTCCAACAGAACAATAGGGCCTCGCAGGCCTATTGTTTAACATGGTCGGTATTCTCGCGGCGATAACAGGCTTCGGGTAATTACACTTGCGAATTAATTCGCACCTAAGCATTGGAACGACAATCGTTTATGTAACTGGCAATCAGTAGTTATTGACAAGAAACTGTATAAAGTGGACATATGTAGAATACGTTGTATTACGTGTGCAGATGGACTATTAAGTCATCGTTTATTTAACGTTAAAACTGTATCGAATTTCTTGCCAGTCTTATAATTATCGATGCAGTAAAAATTGACAAATGAACGGAAGAATGTAATGTGGTTGCTTGTAATGCATCGTTAATGATGTATTGGGATGTAATTTATTATAAATTAGTGATTTAAAAATATGTGAAGCTGAAAATATGGATTGAATGTTTATTACATTTTCATATTCACAAATTTAAATATGAAGTTTGCACGATAAATGAAATATAATATACACAGAATAAATAAGTATGCAAATGAAAATTATATTTTATTCCGTCTGTTTCGAATTAAGCGAATGGTAATTTATTCGGACTGTAAATAAGTTAAAAGCTGTTTACAGTTACGTAGTAATAGAAATAGAGTTTAAGTTCTTGGAACTTATTTAAAATGAATTTCACCGATATTTATTTTAGAGTTAAAGAAGCTTGAAAAGTTATCCGCAGTTAAAGGAAATAAGATTCCTTCGTAAATTGTGTAAACTAGAATTTACCCCTGAATTAATAGGGAAAAAGTTTAGCAGTCGGAAGTTCTATCATTCTTATCTCGGATTTCTTGCGGCGTCAAGACGCTTTTTCCCATTCGTTATCAGTACCAATGGAATACACGTACACTGCAATTTTTTCGCTGCTATTAAGCCGATCAACAGTAACTTAATTTATTGAAGAGCACCAACTCTCTTATTATTCCATTTGAATACAAAAAAAAACACTTTTCTGAAAAATCAAATGTCATTTCGATAAAAAAGTTAAAACCAACTTTTTCATTGAATACAAAGATATTCTGCCGCGTTCTATACATATTTGCAAAATTAATTGATACAGGTTATTATAGAATTCAAAATATTAACATTATTTAGTAATAGAAATGTTAATGACAACATAAGCTTTATCAAATTCTATACGCTACAGTTTTTAAAAAAAGAAAGTCATTTTAATATCACCGCTAAGAACCTGTAAAACAAGGAACATAAGCAGACATTATTCAGTGCATACTCATAAAGAAACCTTTCTTTTATTAATTCGTATCAATTGTCCAGGATATAATTGACATTGATGGAAAAAAAGCTATTTTAACGTGAAATTTTTCATCGGCTCCTTCCTTTTATTACATTTTATTCAATCCGAATGAATACACGGTTTCAATAATAAATGTTGCGACAAATCCCGTTAACTTCCTATTCATTCAGAGCTCATTGTTACTAATTGATCTCTCTTAATTACTCGCTTTGCACGCATCTGCATTTGGGAAAACGAGCAGCACCGATTTCGTCTTCCTATCCCTCAAACACGCCTCGTTCGTTCGTTCCTGATTCGAGGTAGCGATCAACGTTCTGGGAATTACTGTGTCATCATTATCGGCGTTTTAGCACGCTATTGACAATAAGGTGTATAGACAAACGTTATCATTATCTACGACGATGTAAACAAGGCTGCTCTACCGACTACGAACTGATTGTAGTAGAGAAACTTTTTTTGTAAATTGAGATTTTACAAAATAATTTTTATCATTGTGTTGATTGTTAATAGACGCAAATTTCGTCAATTTACGCAAATGCTCTATCTCTCATAGTTTCCGATATAATCGACGAAATATACTTTAGGGTTCTAACTTTGGGGGTGGTTTCCACCCCTTAAACGGCGACGATTGCCGATAAAAAAAAATATGTGTCGAATATTTTAGCGAGGACTACATCATACTCAATTTTCATCAAATTCGGTGATTGACAGTTCGATATGTTCCCTTGTTAGATCGCAATTTTTTTTATAAATATATTTAACACTTAAAAAATGCTATTAGTGGTCCGCGGGATTTAAATTATGAATTTACTGGTCCGTGAGGTCAAAAAGTTCGGCGACCGCTGACTTGGATGATAATTTTCTTTGCCACTTGATTAATCTTTGAAAGTACTTATTGTTAGACGTGAGGGCGGGCGCGTAAATAATAACTAAGGGCAATAAGGATAAATATGAATAACTAAGAATAAGGAATAAGAGGAATAAACGGATATATAAATAGATATGTATATTTGAATAAATGAGTGCAGCTCCTCACGTTCACTCTCGTTCGCGTCCGTTTTCACGCTGACTTCTTTCACTCGTTCCGTTTCTTTTCTCATTTGCTCGATTCTCTTTTGCCCCTCGCGCTATTTCACTCTCACACAGCTCTCTCCCACTCAATCACTCGATCATCTCTCGTTCCTTGTCTTACATTATTTGATATATTTAAATTCAACAGATTTCAAGTCTGTAGTTCTGGTATTAAGAAACTTCAAGTTTTTTTGTGAACAAGAAATTGATACTTTCATGTGTTTTATCGATATTTATTGTATCGGGGATTTCTATTGTATACAGTCGACCCTCGACTTTCGCACATATTTGGTTCCTGAAAATGTGTGCGAATGTTGAATGTTCGAAAGAATAGGGATACAGGAAAAATATGGAAAATTGTATGTTAATGTGGTTTCTTTGTAAACTGGAGATTCTCTAACATCTAATAGTTAATATTAGAAACAATAGTACAATGTTAGAACACCTCTAATAGGCAATTAGTGAATACGAGCTACAACACTCCTTGGCAGTGGCGAATAAAAGCAAATATTTTTTGAACTAGCGACTAAAATCTTTAAAAATGGAATTTTTAAAACCGTGCGGAATAACGAATTGTACGAAAATGGAATGTGCAAAAGTCGAGGACCGCCTGTAGTTGATACTGTTAAATGTAATTTCCTAAAGCTGTAATAATTAAACAACTTGATGATTAAATCAACACAAGTAAGTGAAATGATGACCTTTTCAAAAAATACGGATTTGTAAGGTATTCTCGGGATATTTTTGTTTGGATTTAGAATAACATACTTCCTCTGCCAATTTTGGAAAACCAGTAGCAGTTCTAATTCTATTTTGATCAGACTCGTGACCGAAACTTCCAAAGATCAACTGGAAATTGAAAGGAATAAAACGTGAAAGTATATGAAAGGATGAGAAAAGATCTTAGCAGATAAGAAAAGAAAGATAGTAGTAACTAAAAGAGCAGAAAAATTTTATTTCCATAATAGAAAAGCAAGGCAAACCACAAAAAAGAAGAGACTGAGGAAAAGCAAAAAAGAGAACAACCAAAATGTGGACAAAGGGGAAGTCGATATGAAAATAGATAAGTGGAAGTAAAAATGAAACAGTGGAAGTACATAAATGAAATAGAATAAAAGAGAAATCAAAAGTTAAAAATAATACAAATTAAGAGAGAATCGGTGCAAAGAGAAAGAGAGACGACGATGAAGAGGTTAAAGGGGAGGTACATGGAAGAGAAACGGCAGTAATTTGATTGTACGAGTAAATGACGCTATGGTACATCAGCATAAATTGATTCAGTTACTCCGCGGTATCCCCCTTCGCTTCTGAACAATCAAACGCGCACAGTTCCGCGTTTTACCAATCGATTAAACTGGGACGATACCATGGATTTCATTCTGCTAACTCGTTTCACACGTGCGACTGCCTTGATTTGAATTTTTTTTAAGAGAAACGATTCTTCGCCTTTATGTATATTCCACATATTCCTATGTATCGAGTTACCAAAAAAAAGTTCCTGCGGATTTTGCTACAGTGAAATTCATCACATACACGAATGTTTTTAGTTAACTGTTAGATCGATGTTTGTTTATGGAAAGGCAATTTAATTTCGATTTATAATATTGTAATTCTTCGGTGTTACATTTCTACATGGTGGTAAATAATACGAAAATTTCAAATAGTGTCAATGTCTTTAGTGTCACTAGAATGAATGATTTGTAAATCTTAAATGTTCCGTAGACTGGCTAACTATTTTTTTTATTGGGTGAGAATGTAGTCATTGTAATGCAAAAACGAAGTTTCGCGGTTTTCGAAAGCACCAAATTCGAGAATTGGAGTTCAAATTATTTGGTTTATTGCAACGTGGAACAATGCAGAGACTTAGTGTAGAGACAGAGTATGAGTAAATGAGCTTGTCAGAATCCTGAACTTTTTATGATTCGGACTGATTGTGAGCGTGAATTTGCGAGATTAAAATAAATGATGGAAAGAGACTTAGGGTTTTTAAGGGGTTAAAAGAATCAGTAGTATTAAGAAAAACTTTCAATATTTGCATATTGTAAAACGCTTGTTATATATTTTTAATCCTGCTGTTCTACTCATTTATATCTCACATTCTTATTCATTCCAGTTATAGTGACTCGGCGAACAAAGGTTCAAATTTTGAGAAACACAAATTATATAGAAAGAGATCAGAATTAAGTCACTTGGGACGTAAGGGGAGACTGCTCTCGCACTACCTATCTCTTTCTATTCTATATGTCTGCTGTCCTCTTCATTCATAGTCGTAGCTATTCACATTCATTTAAGTAGTTAAAATCGGTATCCACCAATCGGATAATGAAAATATCGCGCGTACGGCAATGTTTCGATTTTCACGATCGATATCGTGCTGTCGCATTCAGTTCCACGGCTTTTTCTTTTCTCTCATTGTCTCGTAGTGCGATTTCCCCTTAAGTTGTTTCCCCCACTTGTTTCTGATCCCTTGCAATACAAACAGGTTCACATAAATGTTAAATACATTGAAAATCAAAAATTAATATTTCGAAACGTAGTATCTGTTAAAATATAATCTCCATTTCGGGTCATATAAACCCGAGGAGAACAGCAGAATTAATTACGTCCAAGTTAAGCTGTATGCCGAGATCATTGATAAAATTAGAATCGGAAGGATACATTCTTATCCATGATTTTTAAAATTGAATGCGACAGCTGTACTATTGCAGATCGATATGTGTGTGGATGATTGCTTTTATTAACAAAATTGAATGATAGGTTCAAAGTTGTTAAAATTAAAGCGTGAGGATGATTTTTTAAATGAATGAAAGGTTAAAAAAGATTTAAAGTTAATAAAATCAAAGGTGATGTATGTGAATATGACTGATTTTTATTAACATGAATGACTGCAGTGATTTATAAAAAACAGAATGTGTGCAGCATGAAGTTGTTTATTGGTTTATCTTAACAACGTTGACGTGGTGATAAAAGCAATTTGTAATGAAGATTTGTTAAATATATTATATGTTAATTACAGTAGAGATTAATTATTTACCGACAATCACAAGATGGATGTAGATTGTAAAATAAAACTGAATTATAATATACCTCTGATCGTAATTTAATGTAGAGAAATAGTAAATAGATTTTTTAAGGAAGATACATTAATAGAAGGAGAATCGTAAGTAAATGGGAGACTAACGGTCACATCTACTGAATTTTTCATCCAGTTTTGATTAAATGAAAGTGATTATATATATGAATCTATAAATAATTTTTGCTTTAGTCATCGTGCAGATAAATAAGATAAAGAGAAATATAACTTCATGAAATGGTTCATTGTGCTTTCAAAATATCTTTTATTCGACCGTCAATGATAGCAATCATCAATCGCTTCTTACCAAGAGTTTTACAAAACAAAAAATAAATCACAAAAATGTATATCTACATATTACACGAAGCTAGTTTTAAAGTCCAAAGAAAAATTAAATTTCAACGGTTTCTATGCCTTTGGTTTCATATCGAAAATTACGAGCCACTACTGAGTTTTCACGCCAATTCGAACAATTCAATTACCAATTATTTTCCTCTGCGAAATGCAAAAAATGATTTGACATTTTTCAACTATCTGTACTCGGCGCGTAAACAAAAAGCAGCACACATTCAAACGAGCGAATATCTGTACATATTTGTTGGCGTTCTTTTACGACGAAAGAAATATCGCTGCAAGCGGTTGACCGGTAAAGGTGTAATTGTAACTAACGAATTTTCATTGAGCAAACGTTGTAAATGAACGACATGACGCGTTGTTCGTACCACTTTTCGGATACAAATGACACCTGTTGGTACAATATGTGCTTTAAAAAATGACGGATCATCGATGGAAATATATTTTCAAGGGGTTTCGTTTCATTTTAATGACAGTCATTCAAAATCTTTATGCGTTTCACCTGCAAACTAAATAGAGATATATTTCGATAATACATTTTCGTGAATTTACAAATTTGTATGATATATAAAAGTACGGTGAAAATTTACATTTCAAACGGAAAGATTATTGTTTACACAAAAAAATATTTCCAAATCCGAGTTATTATTCAGCTAAAGCGTATTCTTTATTGTTATTCTTAATAGACGAATTGAAAATTTATTACGCAGGAATCATGAATTTCTCAGTTTTATACACAAAAGTGAATTATTGAACTATGGTATTAAAAACTATCTATACAATAGATACGGATAGATACTAAAAACGAATTTTAATGCCCATGAAGACTTTACACCTTAAGGTAGTTCTAGGCACTTATTATTTTTCGATAGATTTCCTTAAAATTTTGAAAATATATTCTTCATGATATTTTATAATTATAACTGGAATCTCATCCAGTTCGTCCACACGGTTTATGAATAAGTCGTGTTTAAATATAACATACTTAACATGGGCCTTATGGAAAAAATTGTTGCTGAGTCCGTAAAATCTTTTTTTATTTTTCTAATCGAAAAACGAGTCGATGGATTGTAATAAAAAACTAGCAATGTATGATTTTATGCTTTTGGAACATTATTGAATTTTTTCCTAATTTTTTACTTCATAGTTATAGAGAAAGATGTTTTTTTAATGTCTAAAAAGTGAATGAAAAGATCTCTGTGAAGTTAACCCCTGCATTAATTCTTACGCAATTTTTTTCATTTCTAATGAAAAAGGAAACTTTTAGTTCTGAATCCAGCTAGAACTACCTTAAGTTTAAGAAACCGGAAAATTATAAAACAAATACTCTTGCTATATTTTAATATTGTCTTCGGAATTGTTGGGCAGTACGATCTCCTTTAACGAACCTATAAAAATCCCACGAAGCGGCGATTTATCTTCCCGGCAGACACTAATCCGTCCTCTTGGACGAGCAGTCTCTCCTGAGTCCGTATTTTCTTCTTTTTCCCTTATTCTCGACGTTTTTCCGCCTCAAAAATTTCCAGCGTTAATAATACAGGATCGATTGGCTTTAGTAGCAAGATTATTTTTCAATTTTGCCATTTTGTCTCGAGAACTACACTCAAGAATATTTTCTCCCTTATCACTGTTGTTTAACACTTTGAACGCCACCGGTATTTTGCTAGTTTCATCATTTCTACAGAAGTGGAACTTTTTCTATTAACGTCATATCTTTATAAAGCCAAGATATTAAATATACAGATAGATAGATATTCGGCAGACCTTTATCTTTTTAACGTCGATATTTAAATAGTCAGTGTGTTCGAGAATTCATGAATATCTTAATTTAAATGTTACACGAAATTTCAGTGAAATTAATAGCTCCGGTCACCGATGACCCCCATGGCAGTCAAAGTGTTAATAATATCATGGATTTCCCTAGACTGGTACAATCACCGTATTGCAAACAAGGAAACAAACTGAAAGAATAAGAGTAACAGGGGAAGAGTGGAAGATGGAGAGTGAAAAAAACAGAGACCTGTTGCACGCATAAGATCGAACGCGTACTTCGCAAATATGCGAATGCAGCAAACTGCATAGAATAGCGTATAGAGTGGGGCATCTGACAGTGTAAGCCTATGGAAGAGGAAAAAAGATTCTTAAGTTTTCTACGAAACTGTTGGACAAATAGCATTGCGGTCCGATACGGGAATCTGCGTGTCTCCCCCTATTGTGCGATTTTCAGTTATTCTTTGTCTTTTGTTTTTCACTTCATTTTGTTATCTCGTATCCTAAAGCATGTTTTATCGCCCTTATTAAAAAGCCGTTGTCGTATACAAAGTGGTGTCCAAGATATTTGCTCTCATTTCCGTTAAATTATCTGCCCAACAGAAGCAATCACCTAGTTGGTATTACGTTCATTAATTATGAAAAAATATCGACCTTCGTTACGATGACTTTTGCGTATTGTTTCTTATTATATTTACATTTTTTTGTATAAATAACTTGTGAAAAATAATCTCGTGAAATGTTTCTCTTTTCAAATATTGTATAGCATCTACACGAGAAGTATTTAAGTTTTCCGAAATCACCGTGTTCCAATTAATTAGCTCAGTGAAAAAAAAAGTATTTTAAACACTATTGTAATCGATTAATTTAATGGAGTGTTAATAAATAGATTAATACAATATATATGTGTATATTTGAATACACTTTGTGCTGTATAAAAGTTTTCCTACCAGTTTGCTAAATAGAGTTATTTAGCTAGACACCGGCTGACAAACATTTTTATGCTGCTTTGTGGATAGAGCTACGACTTTGTCGGACTATAAAACAACCTTGTAGCCCCACGAACGCGGGTCAGAAGTTTATGGGACCACAAAGTACCGCTTAGAGCAGTGAGGCGCAGTAGTTGATCGTTTCGGCGTCCTTCGAGCAATCCCGCCTGCTTCTCCCAACCGTTCTGTTTCGGCCAACCAAGCTTGTCTTGCCTTTCACCTCGCAGGGTCGGATCTATTGGCGCGAGCGTGGCAGCATACTGGGACGTCATTCGCAACTAAACGCTCGCGCTGGAAAGATGTGCCGCGCTCGCCGACGACTGTAAACAGATCGATGCGCGTGACGCATCGATTCAGATTATACGTCGAGAATATGTATTCAGTAAGTTCGTACTAATCGTTCGTCTACCTGCTCTTCTTTGTTGTACCTGCCTGAAATCTTAAAATCTATCAGCAAGACAATCACGACGGCAACAATGTATTGTTTGATGCGAGGGCAAACGTTTTTACAACGCTGAATTTTCCATTTATTTGCGCTGGAAATTAAATTATATCGCCTGAGACTTAGATCTTTAAGACATATCTGAGCATACTTTTTTACGAATAACACTGTTATTTTATCCTACAGGCGACGTAGTGCAATCTGAAACTGTTTCTCGACGTATAATCTGAATCGATGCGTCACGCGCATCGATCTGTTTACAGTCGTCGGCGAGCGCGGCACATCTTTCCAGCGCGAGCGTTTAGTTGCGAATGACGTCCCAGTATGCTGCCACGCTCGCGCCAATAGATCCGACCCTGCGAGGTGAAAGGCAAGACAAGCTTGGTTGGCCGAAACAGAACGTTTGGGAGAAGCAGGCGGGATTGCTCGAAGGACGCCGAAACGATCAACTACTGCGCCTCACTGGCTTAGAGCAATAAAAGTATTTTCATGAATTCGTAGTGCTAACAAAGTTTGATTCTTTGCACGAAAGATTTAATATGCATTGCGCTTGTAAATTAAATGTTTTTACATATACTTTGATTGAAATGAAAGTAAATATATGATTGTAGAAATGTTTAAAGGAGAAGTTAAAACAAAACTTTTTATTTAGCTAATTTTTAATTCCAACGTGCTTTTCTTACAACAATTTTCTTGAATTAAAATGAATATGACATATACACAGTGGCGAGCACATAAATAGGGAAGCTATTTCGTTGAAGTCATAGCATCATGCTACTTTATATTTACAAATATTTCTTATATTTAAGGTGAGTTTCTTATTAGTTTAATGTATAAATAGGTATATTAGCTGCAGAATTAGTTAGGAATATTTTTATTCCGAATAGAAATGGGTCGTGCAAAACATATCACACCTGAGGATCGTGGTGTTATTTTTCGTCTTCGTAATGAAGAATTGACGCTTCGTGAAATATCTGAGCGCCTTAATGTCTCAATTAATGCTGTCCACCAAGCATTAAAACATGTAAATAATAATGGAACCATAAAAAATAAACCAAGACCTCGGAAAACCACGTTGCGAATTGATAGAACTATCCATCGACTTTCGGAAGGTGACAGATTCCTGACTGCTGTGGATATTCCTCGTGAAATTTCTACACGTTTTGATACAAAAATTGTTGTTCACACTGTACGACGGCGACTAAACGAATTTAGGCTGAAAGGGCGTATTGCACGCAAAAAGCCGTTCATAAGTCAAAGGAATCGAAAAGCTAGGTTGACATTCGCAAAAGAACATCTTTGTTGGACAATCGAACAGTGGTCCAAAGTAATATTCACCGATGAATCTAAATTTAACTGTTTTCGCTCAGACGGGAAAACGTACGTAAGACGCAGAATTGGTGTAGAATTCAATGAAAAATGCGTCAAATCAACAATTAAAGGGAGAGGTGGATCTGTGATGGTGTGGGCTGGGATGACCATGAATGGTTCTGGCGCGATATGTCGCATAAATGGGATAATGCATCAGCACGTTTATGTTGATATTTTAGAAAATTATCGAATCGCATTTGCGAACGAAAAACTGCCGCAGAATTGGACATTTCAGGCTGATAATGATCCAAAGCACACATCTCGCAAAGCAAAACAGTATTTAGCGGACCATAATATCAATATTATGCTCTGGCCAGCCCAGTCACCCGACTTAAACCCCATTGAACACCTTTGGTGTTTTGTTGAAAAAGAAATTAAAACACAAAAGCCAACAAATTTAAACAAATTATATGCACTAGTACACGATACTTGGAGCAAGATTCCAATTGACTATTGTGTTCAACTTATTAAGTCTATGCCTCGGCGATGTTCAGAAGTTATAAAAAGTAAAGGTGGTCCAACAAAATATTAATTGTTAAATACAAACATGTTGTTTATCTTGGTAAATAAAATCGTTTCACATTATATTATTGTTCAGTATTCAAATACTCGCGCCCGAATACGGACGAACGGTGTAACCGGTGGACGACCGCCTTACCGGATAGTCGCGTACAAAAGACTGAATTTCCGTTCTCCATATTGTCTTGTCTGAATATAACCCATTGTAATACGTTTTTTATATCTATTACAAATCCACTGTATTCACTAATAAAGTGGAACGTTGTGGTTGTCAAATACTGTTTCTTTACACTGCGGTAAAACCCTGCTCATAAATTATTAATAGTTAAATAAATCTAATACTAAACATTTTACGGCATTTTAAAGCTCAAGAATCGTAAGTTCGATGTCCGTGTGAAGAAAAACATAAATCCGAAACGTACATTTAAAACAAAATTCTACTTATTAAAAAAATCGTTTCCCTATTTATATGATCGCTGTAAGTGGACTTCAATAAATTACTGTGAAGCAGGATTAATTCTCATTTGAAACTACAGTGCAACACGATTGTAATATTTTGTACTAACAAATTTTATTGAGATATTATGTTGATACACTTTTCACTATGTATATTTCCCTATAGAAAATCGTATTTGGAATGTAAAAAAAATACTTTACCGCAGACATTTCGCACGTTATTCAATTCCATTTTGTCGTCATTATCTTCTGTTTCACTGAAAAATGGGTAGAGTTCATGAAAAATTAGAATATCTCCGGTTTTCTTTCAAATGAAAACGTACATCTGAAATATCAAATGAACAGTGAGTATAACAAACATCACGAATATCTCGAGTGACATATTCTATGTACAGACATATCATGTTCAAAAAAATCTCCGAACTGCGATGATGAATGAAACGAAACCGTACCTTGCCATTTAGGAATCAAAGGTTTCAGTATCAGTACTCCTATAGAATTCCTATGGTGGAATTCCATACTCCCGATTTTTACGAATTTTATAAATTACTACCGGAAACAAACAGCCGGCATAGATGTAGATCTTGTGTTTCCGTAGAATTAATTAGTCGAATTTTCTTTAATATAACGTTTATTAAAATGGAGGAAGATGTTTAACTGTGCGAAGTTAGAATAGAAGTAAAGAGATTTTTGGAAGAGCGTTGGGGATGGACGGAAAAATGAGTCGGAGAGTGGATAGCACGTAGTGGAAGTAAAGGTTTTAACCTTTTGCAGACGGAGACATTTCTCAATATTGAGAGACAATCATTGACTTTCAATGGAAAGTTAGAATATGAATGCATAGAAATTATAAATTACTATATGTGTAATCATATTTCAACAATTGTATTTCAATTTTTAAACTTTAACCATGCATACATGCTGCGATAGATTATAATTACATTTTTTCTTAGACCACATATATGCGTCGCTAGTCCTCAAAGAGTTAAGGAAAAGAGAAAAGAAGGGAAAGGACAGAGAAGTTGTGTAATTTATGGTTGTAGGTCAGTAGGGCCTAAGTGCGGATCTCTGATTTTTCTCTAACTCGAGTTCGGCAGTTTACGACAGAGAGTAGTAGGTGTATTTTACTGAGACCCTACACATTAACTAAATAGTGAAAAATAGAGAGGTATCCAACATGTGCTGTATAAGTATGGTCGACGACATCATCACAAAAGACAATGACGTGATCAGCGTATGTCAGAAGGCATTGAAACGAATTTAACGGATCTAAAAGTTACGAGGGAATCACACGCTTCATAAGATCCGGACTCGGTTCGTTATTCCTCTCGTTGTTGGAAAGCGAGAGCCGGTTATCCCTTAATCCGGGATCAACTCCGGCGGCTTTAATCTTGCGATTAGACTCTCGTCCTTTGATTTCTTCCGGCTCTGAACCTTACCGTGCTTCCTCGGTCAGCTCAGATTTTAATCCACACCCGTCTAGACCAACGAACGAGTACGGAACTTTCGTTTTACCTTGCGTTCGCAAACTTGCGATGGATCCTAAATTATTTTTCGATTTTCCACCAATCGAGAGATAATTCAATTCGCAAATCATGTGATTGAACACCGGATGAAATAGAAACGGAGCAGATTTCTTATTAACGTTGGAAAACCGTTCGGATTGTGACGTTTGAAAATAACGAAGAAATTATAGTTATCAAGGATGATTTGTTGGTATATTAAAAGCGATGAGAATCCTTTGAAAAAATTATATATTATTCTTATAAATTTTCTGAAACGCCTCGAAAAATTAGAAATGTTTTCACAAGCCCGATCAAAAGTTATACAATTTTTAAATTATAACAAATTTACACGTACTTAAATGGAAGACATGTTATCAGGACAAGTTACAGTGAAAAAAATTGTTGAAAATACGATTCGAAAAATCCATAAAATTGTAAACTAGTAGATTAATTATCTACGAAGTACCTAAGAAATTAACATTTAGTGGTTTCAATATTATTTATAGAGAAAAATAATAAAAATGAGGGATATTTATGACATAATTGAATGCAGAGTGTAATTCACAGTGAAAACGAGGCAACCTCGCAAATAGCTACGGGAAATAAAATTAAACTCGACTATAGCAAATTAAAAGTATGCTATATGCTATGTTACCGCGTGAATTTAAATGTTAATAAAATGCGTCGAAAAGTTGGAGCGATCAAAATTGAATCACTCACGACTACCATCTATTAAAATGTTGCGATTTTGTCACGTTTCACTAGATAAAAATTTAACGTATTTTTTTTAATAGTTAAATTCAGGGTACAGTTACTACCAATAGTTTTTTTTTATGATTGTGACAAATATCAAAAATTTCATTGAAAAATTAATTGAAATCAAATGAATTTCCATTTTATTAAAAATAAGCTTGGGAACAAAAGACATTTTGTTAAAATGCCATATTTTAAAAGATGTTGAGAGATATTGGTTTAATCAAAATTTCATATACTCATGTCTCCGATTGTACCTACAAATCATCCTTAAATTATAGTTATTAGAGAAACAATTAGAATAAAAGTGTGACCTATATAATAAATTTTCAAAGATCAAAGCAAAAATTCCATTATGTTGTGGGATGCGAATATCTGTAAACGTATTGTATGTGAGAGGAAGGATGAATGTTAACACTTTATTGACCGGTAGCCTATTTTAATAGGATTTTCAGGCCCAACGCTTTTGGAGTCTTAACTAATTAATCAGTTACCATAGCGATTAATAAATTATTGTTTATCATTGCGGTTAACTGTGCCAAGGATTCTGTGACGAGAATTTATAATTTTCGAAGAGATATCGGTATCAGGAAAGTATTTGCGGCCAAGTGACCGGTCAGAAGTGAGAAGGATGTAAAAAAAATACCGGTCGATAAAGTGTTAACACGTTGAGCGCGGCGCCGATATTGCTTTCCTTTCCGTTTAGCCGGCAGCGGGCGAACACTTAACGGCAAGCGTTTGGGCAAAATTTGAGACGACTACCATAGAATGAACAGAGGTCTGATTTGTTTTAACTTCTTTTCCGGACTGGGGCAATGATGTAGTCAATGCATATGTATGCAAACGACAAAAGGACGACACCTAAAAAACAATAGGTTAGAAAGAAGCTACGGAAGTGTAGAGACGATTTCGATATTGTTCGGGATATTATGAGAAAAATTAATGCCATTCGGGGGCAGGACAGCTAGAAATTTGACTAAAAAATTCGTCACATTTTATTACCACATTTCTTTTTTAATTTTGATACTGTCGGTCCCAGGGACTGACTCCGGCCAAACGGAAAGTTCGGTGCCGGTCCCCTGGGGCCGGCGCCACGCTTAACGTGTTAATAGAAGCATGAATGTGAGTGCCGATTACCTGTTGTTTTGAGAGAAACATTCAAAACACTGTGTGGACAGAGGTTGAGAGGATAAGACGTTAACACTAGAGCTACCGATTATTAATTCAGTACATTTAATGATACTATATGAGTTCTTCAGACGAAAGAGACTGAAATGCACAAGACACTACATTCACTTAATGTCTCGCGTTTTATAAGATAGATGTAAAAAATTAAGCAGGATATAGCCCTACAAATTTCTACGACATTTTTAAAAAGTTCGGTAAAAGTCATTTTGACCCCCTCGGTAGATCTAGTGTTAAGACGTATTTTTATCTTATTTATTTTCCTGCAATCGGTATTAATCGAACCGTAAATAGACTTATTATTAAGAATTCTATAATATGCCGATTCATTCAAAGTTAATTACAAATCTATAAATTCCTACTATCCGTAACTAAATATACATAACCATGCATTAATCCAAGAAACATTCGGCAAAATAGCTTCAGAAATAAAGGTTATCTCATTGTCAGTGACATCGCCGGATCTAAATTACACGACATTTTTGTTAGTCATGTTGACAGCTCTGAAATTTCCATTTGCCTAACATTTCATTTCGAACATAAACGAAACATTTCTACTTCCATATGAAATCAAAATTTTACTACTTATCAAATAAATAATTTATTTAATTCAAATATTAAATCTGGTGCTTTTATTGGAACACCGTTTATATAACAACGTTCACCTGATTACCTTAACCGGCATTGCTCCGGATCACGTTTACCAATCCGCAATTTAAGATCATCGCTAGAAATTAGCATATTGGCCCAACACTGATAAAAGTAACGATCATCTCCAGTAGATTCACAATCTCGAGAGGTCGTGGGCCCACGAAAGGCCGAGCTGTTCCCAGGCAGGGCCCAGTCGTTGTTGGCGTATAAGTTGCTGCCGTTCTTCGTTCTTTGTTCACAGACATTTTCTTTCTCGTTCCACGCCTATGCACGATTCATACCTTAATATGCACGGCAGAGAATACGGCCAAGTTGAAACGGGCATAGTGCACTTAGTCACATATGACCTCAATTTTACCGGGGAGTTTTCATTTTCGACGGTTATAGATGGCACATTAAAAGGATATTACTCTTCGCGTTGAAACTTTAGCCCGAAGCATTGCATGAATGTTCGTCGGAAAATCTAGATTTTACGATTCAAAGCATTGGGATATCACATTGGACACCGAGCTCGGCAATTTTCAAAGCAATTCGAGAACTGATCACTGTTATAGAAAGCAAATACGTCGCTTCGAAAAATAGGCGTGGAACAGGCAATGAGGAAATGTGTTTCAATTTGTTTTAATTTGAAACGGAAAATAGAGCATTTTTTGGGTGTGGAAAATGAAAAAATATTGGCATATCAAGGTGGAATTTGGTTGAATTACGGTAACTACGTGATGTATCGTCGAATGCCGTTTTCAACGATGTTCAAATTGAAATGGGTATCGATACCAGGGAATTTGAATTTATTTGAATGTAAGAATAATAATTGAATTCACTGTCAGTGGAGGCAATTTTCCAAAACCGTTTGGGAATATTTACTTTCTCTTAATATAGAGTCATAAAATATTTCGAATCAGTTTTATTGCAAAATTATATACAGAAACTACGGAAAAAGGAGGAATGTCATGTATTAACATTCTTTAGAAAATTTATTTTTCAATATATGGTGTCATAACTTGACATTTTCCCGTACATCAAAATAAAACATTATTTATCGATAACGCGGAAAAGTAAGAAGATCATTTACATTAGATATCATGCAGAAAAAGCTTTACATTCGGAGAGGTACAAAAATTTGTCATTTCTCCGGCTCCTTGTAAATCTTTCATATTTGCCTTTTTTGTCAACGTTCTTGCCAATGTATATTCGATAGTATAAAAAAATATTAATTACATGTACACATAATAAAATGAAATATTTGCAGTTCCTGTACATGTTTACAGTGATTTGCAAACAGAAATAATTTCACGTCGTTTATCTCTATTTAAACTCGTGCGAATAAGCACATTAAATCGCCCAATAATTTCGCAATATTCCTTTTTATGGCAAATCATTTTTTTTTTCATTTTTATGGAGAATTATACGATACCAGAACACGTTTGATAGATCAATAATTCCCATTTATAGCTGTACACTTTGAAATCATTGATATCGCTGCGTAATGTTGGGCACATCAGTATCATGGCTTCTTCCGTTATGATACTGTTGCTTCTGTAAAATGATCCAAAGCATTTTCATACCATCCAAGAAATTTCACGATACACGTTACATATTGACGTTATATCGTAAGGTATTTCAGGATAATTACCGACTAAAGTGACATAACTTGAAACTATTGTTTCATGCAAAATTACAAACAGAAAGAATAATATTTTCAAGGTGATTTACTTGTATCAACGATATTGCGTAATTTATTCTTTGGAAAATGTGTACCATTACTATGTTAACTAACTAAGTAGAATTAACAATTGACCAATTTAATAAAGACCAAACAAATTAGATATTTTTACAAAGATTTAATAACGAAGTATTTGATAATAACAGTATATTTTTCATTCTCTCACATGATGAAAATGTGTTAAAGAGATTGAAACAAATAAAAAAAAAAGAGAAACTGGTGAAGTGAAGTGTCATTTTTTATTTGAAACGTACTCGGATCTTCGCACAATTAAATTTACGTTTCACTATCGTCAATAGAGCAGAATGTCTGCGTCAGCGGGATAACAGGCTCTGTTGTCCACTAAAAAGTAATACAGAAACGAGAACGTTACGTCGATCATCGCGATTCAGTTCTCGTTGACAACTAAAAATTCCATTCGCGTCAGTGTGATTTATCATGCGCGATTCGACGTGTCAACGAACATATTTGATTCAGCTGGCATATGTCTATAATGGTTATTGATATTTAATCATTCACCTCGTACACAAACTCGCGTCTTCTCTGTTAGTGACTGCAGAAGATCCAATCCCATTTTTTAACCATATTTTTTATACGACGAGGAAATATCGACTTTGTATTAATTTCTACATGTCGTTTATATTCTGTTGCACATATAAAATTTGTGACTAATGTCTCGTACGATCTTTCGTTTTACTTCATTTAATTAAAATTATATCAACCTCCAACGGCTATTATTGATTACATGGAGACAAAGATGAATTACACAAGACTTCTATAATATTAGGTTGGTGCGTATGAAATGTCGGATTTTTAAGTGAATACCAGGTGTGTCGGTAATTACTTTCCGGTTTTTGTAACAGACATCTCTAGCATTAAGTATGTATTGTTATGTTTTGATACGTATGTCATTTTTTTCTATTGTCATTAACCTCAAAACTACACAAGTTACGTTCCGCTAAAATATCCCCGTTATAGATTTATAATTTTTTGAAAATGTCGAGTTTTGTGCCTGAAAACGTGCATTTGCGGCACGCACTACTTTTCTTGTTTAACCAAAAGAAAAAAGCCGCTGAAAGTCATCGTTTGCTGGTAGAGACTTACGGTGAGCATGCTCCAACCATAAGAACACGTGAAACGTGGTTTCGACAATTCAAATGTGGTGATTTGAACGTTCAAGACAAAGATCGTCCGGGTAGGCCGAAAACGTTTGAAGATGCGGAATTGCAGGAGTTATTGGATGAAGACCCAACACAAACACAAAAACAATTGGTAGAAAAGTTGAATGTGAGCCGAGTAGCAATTTGTGAACGATTACAAGCGATGGGAAAAATCCAAAAGATGGGAAGATGGGTACCACATGAATTGAATGCCAGGCAATTGGAAAATCGAAAAATCGTCAGTGAAATTCTGCTTCAAAGGTATGAAAGGAAGTAATTTCTGCATCGAATAGTAACAGGTGATGAAAAATGGATTTACTTCGAAAATCCCAAGCGAAAAAAATCATGGTTATCACCTGGCGAAGCCGGTTTAACGAGTGCAAGGCCAAATCGCTTTGGTCGCAAGACCATGCTCTGTGTCTGGTGGGACCAGATTGGTGTCATATATTATGAACTCTTGAAACCTGGAGAAACAGTTAATAGTGATCGCTACCAACAACAGATGATCAACTTGGACTGTGCATTGATCGAAAAACGTCCACAATACGCTCAAAGACATGATAAGGTGATTTTGCAGCATGACAACGCGCCGTCTCATACAGCAAAACCAGTCAAAGAAGTGTTGAAATCACTTTAATGGGAAGTTTTATCGCACCCGCCGTACTCTCCAGACTTGGCTCCATCCGACTACCACCTTTTCGCATCGATGGGGCACGCGCTTGCAGAGCAGCACTTCGCCGACTTCGAAGAAGTTAAAAAATGGCTCGATGAATGGTTCAGCTCAAAGGAGAAACAGTTTTTTTGGAATGGCATCCATAAATTGCCTGAGAGATTGGCAAAATGTGTACAGTCGAATCTCTCATAATGGAACACTTCGGGACCGGACGCTCTCTCAAAATGCAACATTCCCCTACAGTCATATTCATCCCCACTTCTTGATTATATAGTCTATCTTTCTCATATAGTACCTATCTTCGTCGGCGCAAAGAAATGCGCAGAAGTAAAAAGTGAACATAACCTTTCCATACAAACGTTTAAATCTTTTCAAATAATATGTCGCGTCATACATCTCAAATTTGATTGGTTAGTAGCATTTAACTGGTGGGGATAGGAGAAGTTTCATTATGAGAGATGACCATGTTACATTTTGAGAGAGGTTTCACTTTGAGAGGTTACATTATGAGAGATTCGACTGTAGAATCAAATGGCCAATACTTTGAATAAATAAATTTTAACTATCCATTGTAAATAACGTGTTTTCTTTAGCGAAAAAACCGGAAAGGAATTACCGACACACCTGGTATATAAAACTGCATATCTTTTTTCAAAAGCTGTTTATTTCATCAAATATGGTTCATTTGCTTCAATTCACTTTTCCCAGCGAGATTTTAATGCATAGATATCTGTTTTAAAGAAATTCTGATCGTTAAAAGCAATAAACCTAGATATGGAATTTTTCAGACTGTTTTTATTTTCATCCTGTTTAGCCTGTAAAAACTGTTATAAATGTTTAAAAAAATGAAGGTCAGTTGACGGAAGATCCGGTGAATAAGCTGGGTGTTGCAAAATTTCATATTTTAATTCATTTAATTTCGAAATTGTTTTGTACGACGCGTCGTACAAGTACTTCACAACTATTTCATTAGCAAAAGGAAAAAAATATATAGGATTTACATTCTGTACCATCACAGTTGTAAATTCTTAAATAAAAAAATGAAACCAAGATATGTATAAATTAAAAGTATGATAAATAGCGACCAATACTAAAAAAGTGGATCGTATTTTAATTTCACATTGAAAACGTATTCTCAATTTCGACGTGAAAACGTTACATTATTCAAGTGCCAAAATTGCATATCTCTAAGAGTATTATTCAATAACAATTTTTATTAATGGAAAACGATGCTCTGATGTGTTACAAATCAAACGAAATTGCTAAATTTTGAAAATCGTGAAAAGAATTTTGGGGTTTTGCCAGGATTTCGGCGAAATCGACCACTGTACGACGTATGCGGCTGAGCGTTGGCGTGGAGAAGTATTTGACCATGCCGATTAGCAAGTGATGGGCGTATAATTTTCAGTTTTTCATGCATTTCATCAATGTGCTGTTGCAGTACTATTCGGCTGTAATTGTCTCCCTAATTCGAAGGAAAGAGTAGCGAATTACTCCACTCACATTTCACCAAACTGTTGTTAAAATTTTCCCTGGACGAAGTGATGGCCTTGGAGTATGAACACAAGCCTCATTCCTATCGAGCCACCGAGAAAACCTTTTCCTATTGTCGAAAAGAACCCACTATTCATCACAAGTAATAATGCGATCCAAAAATGGCGGTTTTTGCAGCATTATTAACAAGTTTATACTCATGTAAAAAATGATACGAATATCGATTAAATTCATATTGGTACAAAATTCAAAACAACTAACAGCAGGGAAAACTTTTGAGAAAATCTTCTTTGTTGAAATATAGCTCTGGCAATGGACAATACGACTATAAACGTGGTTATGCCAAAAGTAAAAGCATAATGAAAATAGGGAAACAAACGTTCACATGTAAAGAATATCCGACATTTCATATGCACCAACCTAATATAATGACATTTAGGAAATTTTAAATAAAATGAGATGAAAGCGAATTTAAGACAATATTTACTTAAAAATAGTTTAAAATGTAAGTAATTTAATTTGTCCAAGTTTTTTTTGTTATTGCGGTATTTCATTTAGATTCAAACGGAAAAAAAGGAAAGGAACGAATAGCCGAATTGCATGGTAACGAAGAATCGAATATTGTCGAATGTTTCAGAGATGGAATTAAATGAAAAATACAAAACTGGAAACAAAGAGGTCAAACAAACAGAACTCTGCGTCTCTAAAATAATATTTACATTCAATTCTCGTGCCAATTAGCGGTTAAAATCGGAATGGTATAAATATAGACGGATATTTTGATGGAAAATAAAGATGTACTATCTAACGAATGAGTAATTTTTATAATGATCTCACGTATTTCACTAATTGTTTTGAATTGACACAGATCAATCCATTTCTGTTATGAGGAAGAAGGAAAAGTTAATGAAGTTTCACTGGAATTCTTTAACCGTCATACAGACTTTGACATATGCCCGAAAATTGAAAATTCGTAATAATATTTCAATTTAATTAACCCCTTGTCCTCCGATTTATTTTGTGATTGCCTCCGCTTTAGCTCACAATTTAATTGCTAAAATACAAATGGATCAGTTATTCTTGGTATATTGTGTAATTTAACGTAATATTAAAATTATAGAAATAACATTATTGCATCGAGCATGATTAACATTTTCAATTTTATAAGTTTTGCAAGATTTAAAAATTTCCTATGCCATCAATTTCCATTTATCTCATCACGAGTGTCACTCGTCATTGTGCGGTAAAGGATTGCCATACCAATATCATTTTAACTTCACAAATAAAAACAATACATAGTAAGTAAGTACTTTTATCGAGAGAAGACACCTAAAAACATCATTTCTTGATTTTTCTTCTTCCATAAAATTCCATGATTAATGTATCGTCAATAGAGACTATGGTCCATGGAAAAATGGAAGTGTTCTATTCCACAAAATGAAAGGATTTCATTCAATTCATAGTACTCCTTCGTTCGTTTGATTTTCGATGCTGTACCGACCAGCACGTTCGATAATATCCCCAGTGAACGAGCTCGGATGCGCCTCGTTACGCGTTTATCGAATAAATTACACGCTTAACTAACGCCGTGCAATAACATTTCACGTGGTGTATCAGAGATGACTGCTGAACCTATATTTGCTGAAATGCGACCTCTCTCCTTCCCCTCGTTGAGGTATAAATTGGAGAATTCGAACGGTATTGCAGAAAGAAATACCGATATTTTCCTCGCACGATGAAATTTAATGAAAAAACGATAAAGCAATTAAATATTTGTTACTTTTCAAGGATCATTTCTGTTCATTTCACGCCCAATATGTAAATATAGCGACAGATAATACCTACTGTGACGTGTGCATGTTCTGACAAAATAAAGTATATCTTGCAATTTTCAGATTTTATTACCACATTTTATTATTTTCTTGCGACACGTAATTAGTAGTGAATACATTAAACGTTAACAAAAAAAGAGTTATGAAATTCTTCAGAAAGGGTGGTTAAAGCGGATGTTTCAGGCGGCTGAAACATGACATGCACATTCTATTCAAGGGTTCTAAAGTTAATATATAATACCAGCAGGAAAAATATTCACTAAATGTGAAGATTAAATATTCCTTAAGGTTCAAGTGCATTTTTTGTACTTTAAATTCCAATTTACGTGCAACAGCAAGAAGAAGCTTTCCACTGCACCCTCTTCCAATTTAATTTCATAACTTTTCATATATCACGCGACATTGCTCTTCAACATTTCTCTTAAATTAAACTATAAATATATTCTTACATTTTGGAAAGTAAAGAAATTTCAAAAGATTTGCTTTATGCCTGACACCTTGAAATCCCATCTCACGGAACATTAGAATTTCCGCTACGCAAATTTAACGGGACACAACGAAATGCCTTCTGTTTTTAAAAAATTATCATATGCTAAAAATCTAAAAAATATAGCCCGACGGAAGTTAGAATTGCGAATGTTTCTGTAATATATTACGTAAGCCGATTACGAAGGCGTTTCACGTTCCTCGGACCTTCGAGAATAATATTCCGGAGTGCAGCGGCCGCGCGTGCCTAGCAGTCAAGAATACTAGCGATGCACGCGAATACCAACATTTCGTTATCTAACTTCACGTGACGAAATTCGAACGTCCACATTTGTTAGGAAGGGAAAGATGTGAACTAAATAAAGAAGAAAAGGGTCAATAACAACCATTAACACGGTTGATTGCCGCGAGAATCAAACGAAATCTTAATTAGTATCACACTTATCTAAAATTTGGCATTATTAACCCCTTAGCCTACAATAACGTGTGACAGGCGTGGCGCTGTAAATGAAATAAGAAATTTTCGAATTTCATAATACCTATAAAATCTGTGAATATCAATGAGGCGCAATATGATTAAATTATTTCTATAGATGAATATTACGTTAAATTGTACGATGTATCAAGAATCACTGATTAATTTTTATTTTCGTCCCAAAGAAATCGTAGGGCATAGGGTTGACATCAGAACTACCAAGCGAGTCAAAATGACTAGTGTCTAATTTAAAAAAAAATTCTGTAAATTTATAGGAGAGCCGTACAGTAGATATTCTACATTCCACATTCTCTTGATATCTCTTTCACCAAAGTGTTCATTTGATATATTTAAATATACCAAATTTAATGCCGATAGTTCTAGAGTTAAAGGTATATAATCCAACAACGGAAAGATGGCTAGGGTGTGGCAGAACCTCTCATTTTCAAACGCCTATTCTCGACATTCCGTTCTTGGAATTCCGAAATCTAGTCTCACAAAGTAAATATTCCAGATAGTCGTTTATTTTAGGAGGCTCTATTTGGGGAGTCCAAAAACGGAATGGTCGGAACAGGCGGTTGAAAACGAGAGGTTTGCCGTCCCTTAACCATATTTCAGCTGCCGGACGGTAAAATATGGAACTTCAGTTATTTTTTAATAGTTTTGAGATTGGATAAATTCATTGTGTCGAAAGTTAAATAAAACTGACAAAAATACTGGTGTTTTTATTTTTACTGAGAGATGATATTTCAACGAACTGTTAGAAAGGTGAATTGATTGTGAGAAAAAGACTATTTAGAATAGGGTTGGCCAACCCAAATCATCTTGCGGGCCACTTTGGAAATGCATTATAACTCCGCGGGCCGCATATAAAATTATATATCCCTTTAAATTAGATTCAGACTCACTATAGGCACTTTATCAGAGTGAAAAATTGAAATATAATGAGCTATTATTATTGTATTTACTATTACTCTTACATGTAAACATAAAGTATATAATAATAATAATGATACTGATGATAATCTCGCGGGACGGAAAAATGCTCAAGGCCGTCCGCATGCGGCCCGCGGGCCGCGGGTTGGCCATCCCTGATCTAGAACACGATGTTGGAGGTACGGACAGCGCAACGGCAACGTACTGATGGGAGTTGCTATATAGAGGTAGAAGGGAATTTGTCAGCTTTCTTTTGTTTCGTATTCCAAGTTTACTCACTTACATGCCTGCTTTCGTATTCCAGACATCATTTAAAACATGAGTGTAACAAAAATTAGAAGTTTGATTTCACATCGGATAGAGATAATCCCCATAGCAGTTAAGGTGTTACCAATTCAATTTATCAATTTATTCTCTGGGGGCAGAATTTCTAGTTTGAATTTTTGAATTCTTATTTATATTAATAGAAATAACGCAATGCTGCAAAAATAATCAAATCATAAAAGGTGGTATAAGTGCGATACCACGAAGCTTGAGAGGGTTAAGCGAATTTTTATGAAATCCTAACGAGTTCTATTACTAATGTTATGACAGTGTAGTCCAGTTGTTACAGAAGGCAATTGAATCGCAGTTTTTTGCGCCATCGCCCGTCAGGAAAAACTACTAGCTTACAGGGAAGAAGTAGTAACAGACATGGTGTTGATGTGCAAGCACAGACTTTTCTTTTAAGCATAAGCTTTTTGTACTTGGAGTAATATTAAGTTTGTGATAAGTTTGAAAATATATAGATATATAGAGAGGAACATCTGTCACCCCCTCATGAACGTAAAAACTAATGAGTATGTGTATAGAAAGGTATTTCAAGTACTTAATTATGCAAGATCACCGGTCAGAAGTTACCATCGTACAGGCATTGGTGATTAAAGGGAAGAGATATTTTGTGTTTAATACTTCAGTGTTTAATACTTAAATATCATATAATATTTAACATTTAATTCCTTTCATATATAATAATGCAATATGTTTAATACGTCCATCACACTAAAAAACTAAAATAATTAAGCAAAGTAATTCTTTTAGTGCGGGATTTTTTATAAATCCCGCGAGAATCTTTCTATTATATAAGTATCATTCTAGACAGATCTGGATTCAAACAAACGACAGACGATCGACGAACGTAGACGCCACGAGGACGAGAAGACGTCGCGGCGTGCCGCAGAGAGAGTTGACGAACGCCACAGTAGACGGATGTACAGAGGGAAGGAAGACTTGTAGACAATTAGATGATTAGATGGATAGATGCATAGACGAATTAACGAATAGACGTGACTAGACGATAGATTAAATATAATTATTAATATTAGGGGTACCGAAAAGTAAATAAAATCTTCTTTTGCTGGCGAAAAACATTTATTTATTAAAGAAATCTTAAATAATGATCAACAAAGTAATTTCCATAATTTTCTAACACTTTTTGCCAGCGTAAAGGTAGTTGTTCGATTCCATTTTTAAAAAAGTCCTTCGACTTTTTATTGAAAAACGTTTCCAATTACGTTTTCACTTCTTCAATTTTGGAGATGTGAAATTATTTTTCTCAAAGTCCAATTACTTTTCGGTACCCCAATATATTAATAATAATATTAATATATCATATATTTTTTTAATAAGTGTCTGTGTGTGATCCAGTGTATACGTCCTCGTTATTTCCATTTTTTCTGTTTCCACTTGTACATAAATATAAAAACGTGTATTTCTTATATAATAAATATCCTACATCAGTAAAATGCAGAGAATAATTTTATAATAAATTTACCTATTAGTTTGCTTTAATAAAAATAACGGATATAAAACTGGATTTATAGGAATGCATCGATGTATGAAAATCAAGACTTTTTGCTCATAAACTAGTGATAATATACACAATGTTATAAACTAACAATTATAGTGGCAGTTTTACCTTATAATGATATTTCTTTAATAACAAATTTATTTAATAGCATTAACAGTTTTCTAGCTACCAACAATTAGTTAATGGACAATAATAAAATTATTTTAATCGAGATATCTGCGAAGCAACACACGTAAGTGGTGGTTTTAGTAAGAACCACGTACGATCCACGAAACAATTAAGTAATTAACTCCACTGGGGTTTGCTCAGGTCGGTGAAAACAAGTCTCATATGCTCCATTTAACCAACCAGTGGAAAATGTTTTCCAATTCTTTCACAAACCAATAAGACCGCAAAAGAGATTTTGTTAATTAATAATTCTGCTACGCATAAAAAAAAACTTTATTTCGATGTACTTATACTTTCTGTTCACGAGATAAAGGATTGAAAGGAAAACTTTATTTTACTTTTAATCCTCAGTTACGAATAATCTTGCAGCTGTCTTAATTAACGTTAAATTCTATACACGTACCATTTCTAAAGAAGCTCGCGACATGGTACCTGAAACACTGCTCGTTTAAGAAAATCGCATGTTTCTCGTTTTGATGAGAAGGACAAATAAAACACGAAAGATGAATCTGTGGTTGAAGTCTTTTAAAATCTAAGGAAAAGTTCATTTTGTATTCTAAAACTTTTTCTGTTTACAATGTATTAGTTGTACCATAAACAAGTGAACACTTGGCAAACTTTGGGGAACGTTTTTAACTCGGTATAATTAATTGTTGCAAAAGAAAACGTTTTTCCTGGTAGTTTTCCACAAAATTTGAATAACAATAGGACTTGTTAATTAAAAATTCTTCCTCTTTAAATAATCCTCCTTTACACACATATTATATATTACAACCTTTTCTTCTTTTATCAAAATAAACACCCTTTTATATTAACTTTCAAGACCTTATGCAATAAAATCTATGACTAATTTCATCGTACAAACCATAAAGACTTTTTAATCTTATAATTTTCATAGAATAGAATCCCCATAATGTTTATAGAAATAATAGGAATTTTCTTTAATTTCAAGGAATGGCTCTAGTATCGTTCGACAACCTCAAGAAGTCTCCTGAGCGGCAGAGCTTTTCGCTAAATACCGCCTATTCGCACCGTTTTTTTAATTTAATCCACCCTGCTCAGCCTCCTGAAGGAGGCACTTGACAAAGTCGTAATATTGAAATATTTTTATGACGCCTGGCGAATCAGATCCTGCCGAAATAGGCCTACCTTTGAGGAGACTTCTTGAGGTTGTCGCGTTATACAGAGCATGGACAGTTTAAAAATGTCAATTTATTCCTATCAATATTATGCCTCTATTTCACACATTCCACGCGATGAATAAATAAGGAATTAGGATGAATGGAAAACGAACTAGAGTGGAAAGGAAAATTGTTACAGTGGTGACTAAATACAGAGAGAAAGTAATACCGGCAAATATGAGGATAAAACAGAGGCGGTAACTGAGCGAAGACACCTAACGCAAAGTTTTCCGCAAGTGTTACAAGGTTGTTCTCTTCTCATGACCGCCAGCACACAGCCCGTTGTTGGGTACTTGCGAAATAGCACGCATAGATGAGCTCTTTGGCGAACAATGGCATATAGTAGAGACGCAGCCTCTCACACAATCTATCCTCGGTTACTAACCTGGTAATTTCTATCATTTGGTCTTTTTTTCTCACTTAAGACACTGACATGTACGGGTAAAAGACGCGGAATAATATGTTCGTATAATGAACGTTGAATTATAGAAATACCTTTTGTAGTAGGATTCAGTGAAATAGCACTAAGGAAGATTTTAGTTGGCTAAGGTGTAGGCGTGGATAAAATAAGAACAAAAAAAAATAAGAAACTAAATGTCAGGACTAATGAATACACAAAACACACTAACAATATAACATAAATAAATAAGATGTATATATATTGAGTATATGGCAAAATATGTTAGGTTGGTGCAAAAATAATTGCGGTTTCCATTATTAAAAGTTTCAAATGTTGATTTGAAGTTAGTTTTCTTGTAACTAGATATATATGTAGCATACCATTTGAAAGCATGAAGTTGGCTCTTTCGATATATGTTTATCATTTATTTTTGATTCTTCACACGTGGCTGTATTAGGTCAGAAAAGTAAGGGTGGAAAAGAAGCAAATTCGAGCGATATTATTGTACGAGTACAATTTGGGACCTACAGCTGCGGAAAATGCTCGTAGTATTAATAAAGCATTTGGCCAGGGAACTGTGACTGAGCTCAACATTGGTTTCACAAATTTCGTAAAGGCGACAAAATGCTTGCAGACGAAGAGGGTCGCGGACGTCCTTCTGTGATCGACAATGACGAATTAAAGGCCATTGTCTAAGAAGATCCACGCAAATCGTCTCGAGAGATTGCAAAGGTACTATATGTTGATATTTAGCAACAAGAAAACTAACTTCAAATCAATATTTCAAACTTTTAATAATGGAAACCGCAATTATTTTTGCACCAATCTAATAGAATACAAAAAAAAGTCTAAATACTAAATAACTAATGACCTAATGTATCTAAGGGTGTCTAAAGTTATACGTCTCACAGTTCCTCTAAAACTCACCTGTCTCTTCCTCATCCTGAGACTCCTGAGATCTCCGCCACTTCTCTCTAGGTCACGCATTTAAGGGGAGAAGTCATTCTAAGGGCATTGACACCTAATATTATGCCACACTTTTTATACTGAATATTGAATAAGAGAAGAAACTTTTTAGACTGAACATCGAGTAAAACATTTTCTTTTGTGTTGATTAAAGTAAAGTGGAATATAGAGAATAATAATGTAGAAAAAGTAATGTAAAATACTCTTGAAGTTAAATAGAATATATCTTGTACAATATAATATGATATTTTGGATAAATTTCATCTAATACCTGATATTTTACGGGATTATTTATTTCTTATACTTTTAAATGCTCTGACAAAAAGCTACGGGAAAAATTACTGTGATTTGGTTCGATTGCATGAAATCCAGAATATGTACAATAAACACATGATGTCCTGTCCAATTGGCAAGCCGTTGACTGAACTTGTTAAATAACAATGCTGATTTACATTCATGGATGTTGCGACGTTAACAAAACAAATACGATGTGTAATAAACAGAGGTACTTTGAATTGACGTATGCAAATGTGTAATCGAGGAGACAAACAGGAGGGGAATATTTGCTTTGGTAAACACAACAAACCTTTGTGCCAATTGTAATTGTAAATTATGTTAAAAAAATGATTCTCAGCTTTTATGAACGATCTGCTTGTCAAAATTAACCCTATCAGACCGCTTGTATATACCGATTTTTCGGTAATTTCCAAATCTACCGATATACCGCTGTATCTAATTTTCGTTATTTTGCCTAGTTTATGGAAAAAATGTGTGACGAACTAAAAATAACTCACCAATCGTAGTCAAAGCTCATGGTTAACAATTGCAAATATCTGCCCCCATGTGTTTGAATTGATTTTGCGTGGTTTGACGTGAACAAATTCTGGAAATACACAGATCTAGTTTAACCGTTCATACATTTTTCTTTAATCAAAACGATAAAAACGAGAATGAACAAATTTCAAAGTAACCTCTTCTTTACCACTTTAAAATTACCAACCACACTAAATCAACGAAGAACCAGCAAATATCGGTCGAATACCTACTTCTTTGGTTAGCACGGAGTGCAATTTCGAATCTCTTTGAACGAAAAATTGTTGAAATCGTTGCCTGGAAGTGTTACGAATTCCGTCAGAGATCATAGCACTTGGGATCTAACTTCTGTCATTGAGTTTATCAGGAGCGTTACAGAGAGGCGTAGTATCGTTTGCCGAACTAGGTTCGTGCCGTATGTCCTGTCGAAGACTCGAAACTTCGCGTCGCACAAAATCGTCTGAGCTTTATGAAACGATCATATGTGTATACGTAAATGCAATCAGGAGAGTAACTTTCCTTGCGTTCCGCGAATTTCCATTTGGTACGGTATTTCAGTTTTACGTTGAAACACGAGATCCTCAAGTTCGACTTCGGGTAAATGTACGTAACGAGAGTCAATGCACCACAAACATGTACGATACTGCAATACGAAACGGTATACAGTCCTTGGTAAATATCGACCTGTTTCTATACTGCCATGCAAAGATAATTACAGAACGAAGTCGTATTTAAGTAGGTAGACGTATGGGAGAAACGAAATAAACTTTAGATTTATTGGAATACTTGCAAACTGTTGAGTGAATTCGTTGCAGTAATTTTGTTAGAGAAGGGTGGAAGGTGTTTTGAATTAATTATTAGTTACAGAATATACCTTAACTATGGTTAATTGTTTACATTTAATATTACGTTTATCTTAATTGTTTAACGTGGATGGCAATTCTAATTATGTATCTTTCACAAAAATAGACTCTGTAGTTAATTAGTAATTGCAATTATGACTGTATACGTTGAAAATGGTTTGCAATTATTTTAGATAGTTTATGGGACATTAATAAAGTTCTGTTATCATTATTCGCTGTAATATAATTATATTTGTGAGTAACATCTGTGAGATACACTGATGATTTTCCGAAATGTTAATTGCCTTTAATTTCTCATCGAAATTTGAGTTTTTTAAAATGAGTTATTTTTGTTTTATTATGCCGTAGTTTAATGACAGAAATTCCAATATAAAGTTAATAATTTCGATTCAAGCTTACACAGTTACTAATATTCTTTTTAATTTTTAAACAAACGCTGAATTTTATTTATGCCACATTAGGCATTTAAAGTTTTAATGAAACATAAATTGTAACATTAAACGGAAAGGTATTGATAAGATGTTTTAAATAGACTTTCGTTAAAGTGCCAAAGGATTGTTAATAAAAAAAAAAAAATGAAATTTTGTGAAATATGTTTATGATCGTAGCAAAGGTTATTGCCACGAAGTCGATTACTCTCACTGTCAGTCGCATCCTTCAAAATATAACATGGAAATTTATTCTTTCAAACACAAGACAATATTCAGTTTTATTCAGTTATTTATCATTCTGCATTCCATTTTTCTGTTTCGTGAACAGGGTGTCCATTTTATTATTTCACAGTATTTTTTCTGTGAACAATCGTAGCATAAATAAAGTGAAAGAGGAAAATATTGTACTACTTTTTTATGGGTATACAATGTTTCGAAACAATTTCCAAAAGTTTCGATCGATATATAAAATCAACTTTACCTTTCACTATTCACTGAAGCTTGAAAATATTCATAAATGAATATCTTCACCTTTTTGTTGCATTTTATCAGACCTTTGCGGTCTGAATTATTTTGTTAAATTGGTAGTGAGATAAATAAAATTGATTTTGCATCATTTTCTATCATAGATTATTCAATTTTTAAAATGATATCGCTAACTATATGTACTAATGGATATTTAGGTGATATTACAAAGTCATTATGAAATTAGAAAGTCAATATTAAGTTGTCAGAAAATAAAATCAAGTAAATAGCTATGTCGAGTACTGCTCGACATAGGACCGCAAAGGTTCAGTTTTCAGGACGTAACTCCTTCTTTTTGACTGGCTCTGGGTCTCATATAACACGGTTTCCTATAACTAGACTGCGGATGTTTATGCAAATTTCGAGTTTCACAAATGCAGGTGAGATAGGAAAATCTATCTAGGGATTTATTGCACTCAATAAATATTACAACAAATACCATACTTTCGATATATTTTTATATTATGTCCTTTTTGTATATTTTAGCCGTATTTAATTGGTCATAAATGCATAAAAATCCGCAGTCTGCCTATAACACGGCAATTTCTAGGAACCTATTTACCGTGTTATAGGAGGGTTACCAGTATATTTAATGATAAATGTATCAAATTATTGTGATGAAAGCCACGTGAATTCACGTAAAAATGTATAAACTTCTTGATACATTTAAATCTCTATTTTAACCTATATAATATATTTAACCCTTTGCGGACGGAGCCGCTCGACGAGCGAGCGTCGCTGTGGACGAGAGGTATTGGAGTGCGCAGTAAAGAAAATAAATCCGTTGGACGTTAAAAAATTAAGGCTTTATTTAGTACACAAAAGAAAATTTCATAAAATCCAAAAAAAAATATAAACAAACAAATTGAAAAAAAAGCAAAAAAAGTTTGGTTGTGTTTATGTATACGTTTTTTATTCCGGCATTGTGTATATATAAAAAGCCTGCTGGTTCATCTGGCAGTGACACTGAGAGACTGAATCGAAGAACTGAAATTCGTTCTGACTCTGCCATCGTCTCACATCGTAAGTTTGCATTATAAGGAAGATAAAACTTCATCGCTAAAGGTCCCTAATTTCTTTGAAAGGAAACGTGATTCTTTTACTATACCCATGCGTATGTAATCGTTCAGAACGACAGACGTCGCGAGCCACTTCATAATACGCCTTGCAGCTAATTGTAAGAACTAATCGTAAGTTGGGCGGCTATATGCCGACACGCGTCCGGAACGGTAAAAAGACTTGGGCGGCTATATGCCGACACTCGTCCGCAAAGGGTTAAAGAAATTTGTAGAGTTATTTGGAAGTTAACATTTTAAATTTAATATCTATTTAAACCTTAACCACCTACTGAAAGAAGTATTAGGGTAAAACAGCTACTTACATTCAGGCGGCAAAAATGAAGTTCAAAGAAATAAGTATTTGTAGAGTAAAATGGACTTCTATATTTCGACTCGCGATATGCGGCCTACCGTTATCATGATGGCTTCAGATAGTTCATGCGGCACCCACTTTCCAAGCTTGGATACTTTCCCAATCTCCTTTAAATGACGAAAGACTGTTCCATGAGATGAATCCATCCTTTTTGCGATCTGATCCACTATTAATTGTTGCTCTTACTCCACAAGGTTTTAAGAACATCGTTATAAAAATTAACAGGTCGTCCTGAACGGGGTTCATCATAAATGCTGCTTTCTTCAAATTTAACTTTTTGAAACCATTTATGGGCAGTCCTTAGACTAATAGTGTGTTCACCATGTACATTATTAACTTTTATCGCTGCAGATCTGGAAGATTCGCCACACGAAAATAAAAAATATAACACAGAATGTTTGTATTGATTATCAATATTCATTTTCTATGGATAAGGTACAGTCGCCAAATATCGCCCCCTTTTTTTAAAGACGTTATGGAAAAAAATAATAAATGAAACGTCAAAGATTAGGGGAAACACGTCTTTATTATTTAGAATAATCAACAACTCGTTATCTTTGTTACTATTTCTACAAGAATAGATTTTTCAATAAAGTGGAAATTCTAGGAATACCTATATTTTGAGGGCACCTAATTAAATCCCGGGGACGATATTGAGATGACAATAATCACTTGAACTTAAATTACATTTTTAACAATTTAACAATAATGTAATTATTATAATTATTGTATATAATCAGTCATTAATCATTGGTATAGTTTAAGAAATTTCAATTCTCCCAGCAAATTGCACAAATAACGTCGTCCCCTGGACGATATTAGGCACACATGGGGGGACGATATTACGAATTTGCTTCTTTTATGAATAACATTCATTCAACAAGAAACACATGTCACAACCTAAATATTTTCGTACCGATTTGAATCTATGCAATAACAATTTACTTTGTCCAAAAAATCATTTCAGTAAGTCAAGCCTACCAATACTTAAACTGTTTCGACAATATATTAATCAAAAACTCACCTTGAACAATTTTTTCTTTTTTTAAATATTTTGTCAGTGAAGCGACACTTCACCGCGAATTGTTTACAATGGCCGACTGAGGTCACTAACTTAAGAATCGGGCTGTGACAACTAAATGGCGTTAGTTAGAAAAGAAGAAACGGACGGGGTGGAAATTTGGCGACTGTACCTTACTGATATGCGTCCAATGTTTACGATAATTGGTGACAGATTGATACATTAGTCAAGTGACGACAAGTTTCGACAGGTTCAAAATGTTCTTGGTCTAGTAGTAAGTTATAGCGAATCCCATGCATGCTATTAATGCGCACGAAGGTATGGACTGACCTGATCTTTTTCCTTTAATCCTTTCACAATTTTATTTACTATCAGTAAGAAATATATAACTCATCTAAATTTTGTGAATTATTCTACATACAGTTTATAACGACTCTGAAAATAACAATTCTAAAACAATTGTGTTTATCATCGCGCAAATGTATGAAGTTTCTCAAGGTAAACACCATTATTCTTACAAACTACGAATGTTGGGAGTATCTCTCTCCGCAAAAAAAAATAATGCAATTATGAATATATTCCTGCTTTATGGATAATAAAACTGTTATTTCTCGTTCGGAGAATCGTAATTTACGTCACAGTTTCTTCGTCTATCAGCTCGTGGTTAATAAACAATGGCATAATATTCATTACAGAAAGTTTTGCGAGAAACGCGCGTGTAATTATTTTTCGTGAAGTTTTAAGTGCTACCGTCATACCGGAGACTCGAAGTTATCGAGGAAATAGCTCCTCCGTCCTTTAGTTCTTCTCTTTCCTTTCGTCGAACCTGTTGCTTTGGCGACATACTTCGTGTCGCAATTCATTTTAATTGTAGGAAGAGGTCAGGGAAAAGTGACGCTCGAGGTGGACTAAGCCAGCTTTATTGGCTCGTTTTAAGGGAAACAAATGGCATGTACGATAACATTATAGAACGAAATGACTCAAATTAAAAGGAAGTATCACACGTTTAGATATTCTGACCTTCTATAACTTCTTTCTGGAACACTCTATTACTCAAATGTTTTTAAACGAATGAGTATAGTAAATAAAAATATCCACTGCAATGGATATGTTGAGTCGCACGTCTCTTTCTCTTGATTGAGAAGTTGACGTGATGGCGCGGGACTAATTAAAGTGCCGCAACCTAGTTATTTTGGGTCTCCCGAATTAATTGTTGATCTTGATTTAACGTAGGCGTAATTTATTCACAATTAAAACGAAATAACAATCAAAACAACGACACTTAAACTATTTTATCTCTTGGTCGAGATGTATGTTACACGTGGATTAATTAATTTCTCAGTCGAGAATGATGATGTAATGCGCTTGTTAGAAAAACCGTTCGTGTTCGTTTTAGTTAAAAGATATAGTGTGCGTGGTTGCCAAAACAGTTCTGATTCCGTTCTATCCGCCAAAGTCCGAATCGCCCTCCAATCGGCCCCCTCCTCCTCACTGTTCGTAGTGAGAAGGGGTGATGTGCAAACTTAGAAATTTTCCGATTGGAGGGTTCGGTACTTCTCAGAATATGATTTTCTGATTGGCAGATAGAACGGAAGTGACGTCGGTCACTGAAATCGAATTTTGTGATTGGCTGGTCACTGTAGACGGCAGGATTCCAAGAACCGGTGGTTCGGTTCTAAGAAATGATGCACGAACGTTGAATATAATTAATATTTTCAGTCGCCTAGGTTTATGACTTGAGTCATAAACCAGACGACTGAACTTGGAACATCTGGCAGCCAGATGGGCCTGGCGATTCCTGTATTTTCGGTAATCCTGCCGAACAATGACCAGCCAGGTCGCGCCTAACGGTACGCGATGCAGCCCCGGTGACCGCGTCGCGAGGCCACCGATTTCTTAGGCGAATCGTTTATCTTTGTTGCGCTATCACGCGTCAACATACTCCCCCCCTTGAACGGCTTGCGTTCAATGTGATATACGTGCTTGTATAAATGCGCCAAGATTCGCTAGGGAAGATTACGCCCTCGGAAATTCGTAGCATTTAGCATGCCGTGTTATATGATACTGCTAATGGTTAATATAAGATGATTATACGATAGTTATATGATTATAAGAAGAAGATTTACATACGCTATACGATAGAGCTAAGAGTAATATGCAAACTTACTGAATGATATAGAATTGATGATTTACATAATCTATATGATAGACCTACAGGTAAGATGTGACATTACTGATTAATATAAGATAAAACGCTACGAGTAACGATGCTCGCGGTTGTTCGTTTTCTATATCTAGCAGAAGCGGTGATATTAAATTTACGCTTTGCTTATTCGCTTGTTGCCGAACGTATGTAATGACGCGAAGGACAGTATTGGTACCCGGATGTTTCTCGGACACTCGCGCTAGTTCTCACTACGTCGCGATGGTTGTTTTCGCGCATTGCCAGTAGTGATGAGCGAGACAAGCTCGCACTTGTCGCCGGTCGGAGATCTCGATCTGGTGTGCTTGTTATCGCATCACCGATTAGGACAGGATCAGGAGTCGTTAGGAATACGGGAAGTTGGGATGAGCAGTCGCGAATTCAAGATTCGCCTCAATTTCCACGAGACATGATAGACGGAGCTTTGTTGCTTAGCACAGCATCTACGATTGCGAAAATAATGTGGTGTTTCCGCTGTTTTCGATCGTTTAATGGTTAATGTGTCTGGCGCATGGCGCTTAATATTGTGGATGCTCCGGCATGATAATGATTCGTGTGAATTTCGTGGATCAGAATGGTAGTTAAAAATTATACAGAGAAGGCAAAGCTATCGGATGGCGTTGGTGCTATACTGGTACGTTTGATCCGACCTCCCACTCTGATGATACTATGATTGTTAAAAAAATGCTGCTAGTGCTGATAGTCTTTTACGTTTATCGATTGATTCTTCGCGCAGTTAGCAAATGTATTTTGCCTGGAGTGAAAGAGTCTGTGAAATAGTATGGGATGATTATGTTTAGCGCTATGGTTGATCGCGTTTTGGAATCCCTTGGACTCGTACGGTCGTGCTGGACCAATTTCGCGACCGAAATCCAACGACTGGGTTGCCGACTGGAATTTCTTCGCGCCGATGTAAAAGTTTCCGCTACTGCAATTCGATTTCCTAGAGGGTGCATTTATTACGTATCGCCTTGGATTTTTGGCGCGACTGGTGTGCATTGCGTGATGCGTTTCGTACGCTTGTCTCTTTGGAGTTAAGAGCTGTTGCTCGCTGTACTCCTTGCGGTTCACGATCTTCGCGTTACTTCTACATTGCCCGGTTGTCGATAAGTGACACCTTGTAGTGTGAATGACTGTGTTCGGATGTGGTGTGCCCGACACGACCCATCCGAACTTCGTTTTTTGGAGTGTGACTGCTCCATTGTTCAACGTGATCTGACCGACGCACAGTAATCGGCTGAATAATTCAGCGCCAATCAGACCGTCTATACCGGCGGGTTTATGAAATTCTGGATCGGCCAGTTTTATGTTTCGCGGTATCTTTAACTGTCTACGATCTACGTGCTGCGATGGAAGCGTGTCGCTGATTTTTGGCACGACTAAGAATGTAAGTTTCTGAGCAAATGTGGAATCTCGTGACGCGATATTTGTGCGTACTTTATGGTTTACGCGTGATTGTACTTGGTTGATACCGCTCACGGGAATATCGATGCTAGTCCGCTTCAAGTTTAATTTTCTCGCTAGTCTCTCGCTGATGAAATTTGATTGTGCGCATGAATCTAAGAGCATTCTACAGGAGTGAGCCTTTCCGTTTCGGTCCGTGATATTAAGAATTGCGGTAAATAGTAATACTTCGGCTTGTGACGATGAGTTGAGACAAGTTGTTAGTACTTGCGACGTCGATGGTTCGCTCTCAGGAATTTTTTCGGTTTGCGGCGAAGGTTTAATCCCGTCAGGCTCGCAATGGAGAAGCGTGTGATGCCGGCGATTGCATCGTTTACACGACGAGGCGGTGCATTCGTCGATTCTATGCCCGGTGCGCAGACAGTTAGTGCATAAATTTAACCGTTCGATTAACTTAATACGTTCGCGATGATTCGTCTGAGTGAGTCGGTCGCAGTTTTGCGTATAATGAGCATTCTGGCAAATGTTGCAATGTTCCCTTGTTCGGGTTACGTAAGTGTTGCGCGGTTTTTCGCGGTATACAACGTGTTGCAGTGCGTGAGGATTTGAACGCGTATTCTGATTATGATTTCGCGGCGTTTGTTGTGCAGCGGCTTTTCCGTTTACCGACGTTATGATATCGCACCGCTCGCGAAGGAATTCGAAAAATCTATCGATGTCCGGGAATTCTGTCCCCTTCGATTCTTTCCATTTTGTTAATAAGTCGTTGTCAAGATGAGATGTTAACAAGTGTATTAATATCGTATCGACAGTTAAATGCCCCGACGTTTGTAAAGAACGATAGTGTGCTGCGGCTTCCGAGAGAAACCGATTTAAAGGAATGTTTTGTGTTTTGCTATTGGTTGATAATGACACTAGTGCTCTGATATGGTTGTCAACCAGAATGGATGGTCGGTCAAAGGCCTTCTTCAGCATGGACCACGCGATTTGATACTTGTCTGCTGAGTTCCCGAGAGACTGTATTTCCTTTGCCGCCTCACCGGTCAAGCACGACTGTAAATATGTAAGTTTTTTATGATCCGGTATTGTGTTATTTTCGTGGACCGAGGAGATGAATTGTTCGGAAAAACCTGGCCAGTCTTCGTACTGACCATTAAACGATGGTAGGTTTATTCGTGGCAATTTGATATCGCCCTCACCCATGTTACTGGTATTATCGCTTCGCGGAGAAATCGCGCCGTGAGTCGACGTCGTTGTTGTAGTCGCGGTGATGATTAAATGCTGTGCTCGGCAGTCTAAGAGATCAAATTCGTCTTCTAATTGATTTTCTTCATCCGCGCAATCGATCGTATCGTTACCGCATGTTAATTCTAAATGTAACTTAGAAACGTCAGTGAAATGTTGGGTAATGCGGTTTAGTTTGTTTCGAATAATTATGCGATCTGTGTTTTCATCGCAACCGTCTAAAAACTTTTTAAAAAGGGTCAGTTTCCCCTTTAGACTCGTGCGTTTGTTACGAAGGGTATTGGCTATTTGCTCGGTAGTCATGTTGGATTCAACAGGGAATGACATTATCGGCGCTCAAGGATATTGCGCAACGTGGTTGGATTAATAAAAGGATGGTGATGCGACTAATAAGCGTACGATCTGACCTTGTTTCTTGTTTGACGACTGCCGATGATGCTTTAGCTGCGAGAACTGCTTGGCCACGTGATGCTGGAGAATCTCTCAGTTGATCCGGTTGGCACTGCTTGGCTCCGGTTTTGCACTGCTTGGCTGCGTGATGTTGGAGAATCTCTCAGTTGAGTCGCTTGGTTGCGTATCTCTGCGTGGCTCTGCTAGGCTCCGGTTGGCACTGCTTGGCTGCGTGATGCTGAGAACTGCTCGGCTCTGCTGTGTTCCGGTTGGCACTGCTTGGCTCCGGTTTGCACTGCTTGACTCCGCTTGGTTGCGGCTTATAAATCCGTGAGTGGATTTCTGTGATGCTGGGGTTGCCTCTGGTTTGAGCGCAACTTTGCGTTGGTATGATGAAAATCCGTGGGTGGATTTGTCGTTGCTTGGGTTGCCTCTTGCTCGAGCACAACCAGTCTCGTGTTTAATAGTTTGTTGCTGTTGCAACTCGGGAGACAATCGGATGCAGTCGCTGGATCCGGCTCGAAGGACCAAAATGTTGAGTCGCACGTCTCTTTCTCTTGATTGAGAAGTTGACGTGATGGCGCGGGACTAATTAAAGTGCCGCAACCTAGTTATTTTGGGTCTCCCGAATTAATTGTTGATCTTGATTTAACGTAGGCGTAATTTATTCACAATTAAAACGAAATAACAATCAAAACAACGACACTTAAACTATTTTATCTCTTGGTCGAGATGTATGTTACACGTGGATTAATTAATTTCTCAGTCGAGAATGATGATGTAATGCGCTTGTTAGAAAAACCGTTCGTGTTCGTTTTAGTTAAAAGATATAGTGTGCGTGGTTGCCAAAACAGTTCTGATTCCGTTCTATCCGCCAAAGTCCGAATCGCCCTCCAATCGGCCCCCTCCTCCTCACTGTTCGTAGTGAGAAGGGGTGATGTGCAAACTTAGAAATTTTCCGATTGGAGGGTTCGGTACTTCTCAGAATATGATTTTCTGATTGGCAGATAGAACGGAAGTGACGTCGGTCACTGAAATCGAATTTTGTGATTGGCTGGTCACTGTAGACGGCAGGATTCCAAGAACCGGTGGTTCGGTTCTAAGAAATGATGCACGAACGTTGAATATAATTAATATTTTCAGTCGCCTAGGTTTATGACTTGAGTCATAAACCAGACGACTGAACTTGGAACATCTGGCAGCCAGATGGGCCTGGCGATTCCTGTATTTTCGGTAATCCTGCCGAACAATGACCAGCCAGGTCGCGCCTAACGGTACGCGATGCAGCCCCGGTGACCGCGTCGCGAGGCCACCGATTTCTTAGGCGAATCGTTTATCTTTGTTGCGCTATCACGCGTCAACAGGATATACCCTCACAAATATTATAATGTAGTTGATAGTTGAAAAAATTCGTTTGTATACATGGTTGTTCTTACATACAATTCTGTGAAATTCCTCCATTCAATGTTTTCGGAATCCATGAGCTATGGTGTTACAGACTTAATGCTGTATTAAAAAACAACGGTTTTACATTGTTTTGGTTTTACAATGGACAATCTAGTTAATGTTACACTTGTAAAGAATAAGATAGAGATATTAATACATAATAAGACAGAGATTAAAAGTAAGGGTGAATACTTGGAATTCATATTAGCATTGTCTTTAGGAATAAAGCTTACCCCTAATACTCAAAGTCTTAAGGGGTAGCACTTGTGAGGAGTCACTACAATTACAATATTCAAACAGTACAGTTCTAACAGCCAATCAGGACAAGCTAAACATTCGAGAATGTAAATTCAGCAGCTAATCAATATATACAAACTCGAAACTCATTTAAACTTACTCGCTAAACCTCAAGTACAACGAATCCGAAATATATTCCAAGTGGAAGTTGAACAAATTCGATGGAAATCCGATAGATTTCCCGTAACCCTAAATATATTCAAATAGATTCTAACGAAGAGTGCAAAACCGGTCTTCGTTTTACCATCCAACTCTCTTCAAGATGTCTTCCAAGTAACCTTGATTGAATCACTCTAAGTCGAAGGCGTCTTTGCGAAAACCAACTTCTGCAGATGTGTGTCATCCAATTTCTCTTCTCCTCAGAAAAATTCAGAAATTTTACAAGCGCCACAAACACTTCTAACTACGACGGTGTATTGTATACAACGTAAAATTGCAAAGAATGATTAGCTTCCCTAATTGGTTTAACCTTTCTTATAGTTAGTTCTATAATATACAATTGCGCCAATGAGTATGAATGTAGCCGAAGCGAAAAATGATAAAATTTGACTTTATCAATTATTTTGCACAGCACCAAAGAAAATTTCAACATAAACAAAATACTTTGTCGAAATAATAAGGAACTGAAACATTCGACATATCTTGATAATCTCAAAGTGTAGTTCTAAACAAAAATTTAAATAACTTGAAACAAAGTATACATGACTACTTTAAAAGTACACGATAGAACAGCACTGAAAGTGCCTTTCACTGTTCAGAATTGAAATCCTATATCGTCGTAACTACAAAATGAGACTGTCATCACACATCGTCCATGTGCCAACAATTTTGACTACTTTTCATTTCGTGGAAGAAATAGTCCATTTCATCAGACTGACATTTCACAGAAACATATAACGGTAATCGCTGTTAAAGATATTCCACCGATCGACCACGAATCGGTGAGACTTCGATTAATTACAGGCGACGGAATAATGGGGACTGTTTAAATTCGAAAGAGATGTTCGTGCCGGGAGAGGTTGAACGAAGTAACGACATACCTGGCTGCCAACTAGCCAGCTTCCACGTGGAAATTCAATTTGAACTGCGCCGGCTGCGAGTCCCGTGACGGCTACAGCTGACAATGCACGTGAAACCGTACTATAGCAATGCCGAGGCGAATAATCTGAAATTGAAATTACGGAAGTTAAGAGCTTTGTTCCAGGCCCCCGAGCGCGAACGGTAGGGAGAGAATGAGCACGACAATGCACGAATGCAAACGTGGGATCCTTTGACTGGTTCCGGATTCCTTCGGGATCCCCTTTCTCCCCTTCTGCCATTCCTCTCTTTCCATCGTTTTCCCTTTCTCGTCGCGTTTCGCTGGCGTTTTCCCTTTCTCTCTTTCTCTTGACAACAAACTCTGACGAAACAAGGCGAGAAAGTGCGATGACAACGAGCTTCCTACCAATGCTGATTGTTCATCGTGAAATGCGCCACTACTGTAAAGCGAAACAGAGGGCTTTGTGCTTTGGGTGAGGTTGGAAAAGAACATCACTCGAATACATCGTCGATAGTTAAGTTATTATACCTTCTGTTTGACTGTGGTTTCATTTTGGACGACACTGTTTTCAGTTCTTGTTAGACGGATGACTTTTCTTCCTATCGTCTCAATTGAGATATTTCTTTATTTTCTTTTTCTCTTTAAGAACAATTTTACCAGAATCTGATTTTTAAATGAATGTTAGCACTTTAAACCATTCGAGACCAATTGCACACTGTGTGTGCAATGAATTTTCGAGCCAAAAAGACCGACTGCACACCGTGTGTGCAATGATCTTGAATTGCAATTATCAGTCATTATAGAAAAAACAACCCCCGAAATAAGACTAGCTTAAAATAAAAGGTATCTTGCAAATGTGTAAACATTACACTTGATATTTGGTTCAATTTCGACCCTAAAGTAGGTGACCCGAAGCTACAATCATTAGAAATACAAGAAGTGGTAAATATAAAGCGAAAAGTTGTCAGTATTTCTGGATGGTCTCCACAAAAATGCACGGTCTCGAATGGATTAACACTAGAACTACCAAACCAGTCAAAATGACTGGTACACAATTTTTTCAGAAAATTCTCCAAGTTTACATAAGAGTCATAGAATAAATATTCTACGTCTATATCAATAAACATAAATCAGACAATCGATCAAATTTTTCCGCCGCTTGATTCCCCAAGTACCTACTTATTTCATTTATTAAAATATGATAGATTTGAGGCCGGTAGTTCTAGTGTTAAGACACAAATTACATTTTTCCGATAAGAAAATGGTATCGCTTATTGCTGCAACTTTTGTGTAAAATTGGAAAAAGTGATGGTTCCATTAAATAACCACTGAGACATAAAATCAAAGTTTTTATTTTTCGTGATTTTACAAAATCACCACTGCGTATCATGTAACAAATTCTTTGGAATATGGTTTTATAGTAAAACCGCTAGGACTCAAGGGATTAATTAATCATATGCGTTAGAGAAACAGAATAAGATTAATGTTAGTGATGTTTGTAAACGCGATCGTTTAATCTTGTAACGTAAAGTGCATTAAAAAGTTGTGAAATATTTATCTCGTTGGAAAACAGGTACGTTATAATAAATGATTTAACGTGATTAGGGAAATACGAGGATACAATTACTCGTTGAGTGCCGGCGTTGACGTTAATATCTTTAAAACTTAATCTTGGCACGACGGGGACTTACCAAGTTCAAAGACAATTTCTACGTTTAATGTAACTTGCATTTAACGCACATTTAACGTGATCGTGTTTCGCGCTGGTACTAATACAGCCAAATGAGTTTCCGGATGAGAGGACGTTCCCTCTATGTCTTTTTATCTCTCATCTCGCCTCTGTCATTCGCCGGTGCACAGAAATTTGCTTCGTGTCTAGTAAAAAATTCTATGCATCCGAGAGTATTCTCTACGAAACGGCTGGTGACGAAGCCCCTGGAGTGTCCTCGAGCATCATAGTAGGTAATACCGCCTAACGTTATACAAATACCAACCAATATTCTTCTTTCATTCTTAAATAGACATTGTTACGAGCTTAGCCTAACATTCTTAGCACATTGTTGACCGGTAAATTTACGTAGAAGATAACTCATGTCACCGACTATTTTTTCCATAATAATGTAACGGCGAATTGTGTGATTCGCGCTTAAGGTTCGCCAGAATAAGAGAACTTATTGACAAAAGGAGAGAACTGTTGACAAAAGGTATCAACTATCGAATTAACCTGACCGGTAAGGTCAGATAGGAATGTGCAGGATCCGAGCAAATAAGCACACAGGTTCAAAAATAATAGATGATTATTAAAACAGCGCCAACTCAACGCCCACGCACTAACACAATCAATTTTTTGTATGATTGTCACCGATAGAATACTGATTGTCTTAACCTTGCATAAAAAAAAGGAATTATGAATGTCTGTAAAAATCTTCAAACAGGGTGTTTGGTACTATTTACCGCCCACACAAGTTCAACACACTATGCTGTTTGAATGAAAAGAACGAATGTGCACGTGGCGTTAGCACAGCGTGCAATACAACAATGAATGAAACTGAATTTTCACTAAAGAATGAAGTTCACAATGAAATATACACTGAGTGAATGTCTCGAGGGTATTAGAAATGAATTTAGATCACTATGGTGAACTATGATGCACAGATTGTCTTCTAACGAGTCGATTTTTGGAAAAGAAAAAGGAATTTCACGTGAAAGCACTGGTGAACAGAAAAAGAATGGCTACCGGAACTTTGCTAGTCAAATTGGTGATTACATTGTTGGTCAATTGAGTGTCTACGTTGAAAAATGTTAATTGTCTAGTCGATTGATTATCAACATTTCCCAAGATGGCCGACAAAGTTCCGATTAGCTGGGAGATTTGAATTGAGAATTATTTAATTCTCAACAATTGGGTTGGCAAGAAAGTAATTTCTGTTTTCGCTGAGAGTTAGAGTTACGTTTGTATTGTACGACTTCTGACAATGATATGATTTTCTTCTGAGAATTGAAAATTGTCACTTTTGTTTTGGCTTCGAAAAAAATTGTGCTCTATTTTGTTTGTAATTGTTTGCTTTGAGTGTATTTTAACATAGAGTGTAAAAACGAACATTTACGACATATTTTACTTTTTTATTTTTCGCAAAGGCAAAGCTTGATTGAGAAATCATGCCGCATCCCCCATATAGCCTTGACCTGGCACCATCAGATTACCATTTATTTTACAGTTTGTAAAACTTTTTGAATGGTAAAATTTTCACTAATGATAATAGCCTAAAATCACACTTGGTTTAGTTTTTTTGCTGGTAGGGGCCAGAATTTCTATAAAAGCGGAATCATGAATTTGCCAAAAAGATGGCGAAAGGTCATCGAATAAAGGTTATCGAAAGAAATTCTTTATTAAGAAAAATAGAATTCCATTACAAACATTATCATTTCAAAACCGAAATTATTTTCTTGTCAACCCAATATGTTATCCTTTGAAATAATATGTTAAAAGTTTGGTGAGACATAAAAATTTAAAAGGAAGAAGAAGGAGGATACAGTGCTATTACCAATTTCTTTTTTGAAAAGAAATATATATATAATGTAATACGAAAAAGTTAGATTTATTAATTAAACAAAGTTATTCCCATCCCATTGAAGAAAATCGTATTTAATGTGACCGAAATCAATCTCACTATCATAAAAGATTCGTTGCTACCACTGATGACAGAATGTTTGTCAAAATAGAAGTGATAACGGTGGATTCAATCGAGGAAAAAATTAGATTTAACGATTTCATCGAATCGTCGAAATCTCATGAAGAAAACATTATTGTCATCGACTGGAAAGTGCGCTGTACGGATATACCATTCGTATATGTATTATATTTCTATACAATTGGGAATAGCCGTAGATACATGGGAAACACGGTATAACACAGACGTTCTCCAGAGACAGAAAAGCGCAAGGAGACGAGGCGGAACAGAGAACACCGTTGGAAAGAAGAGACGTGAAAATCGAAAAGAAAATCGCCACAAATCGCGGATAAATTTACTCGGCAGGCAGCCGGATTAAATTGACTTCGGTTCGAAGGATAGTGGTAAATACACGAGAGCACGGCTGCAGCGGCAGAGGACATCCCAATTGTCGAGTAGCACCCGATGATTCCTCGTTTCTCGAGACTTTTACCGAGTTATTGGAATCCCCGACATTGCCTCGTATACGAACTGTGCAGTAACGTCGGCCGGAACGGAATGCTTCGAAAATCTTCCGTGAAATATCCCGTTTTCGTTCTTTCGACGTTGGCATACTAGCAGCTCTCAAATTACATTACTTTTCGTATCCTGCTGCTTTGATACGCGACTAACCTTTCAGGTTGATATGCCGAAAGGAAAAAGGCCACCGTGAAAAGGTAGAAGGATAGAAAAGTAGGATGGAAGGAAGGAAGGAAGGAGATAGAAACCATAAAATGGCTTTCATATTTTTATGAGATATCAGAATATTTTTCGTCTCGGTGTCTTCAAATTCAGAGTTGCGTCGTGAAATCTTGAATTGTTAAAGTAATCTCGTTTCCTTGACTCGTCCTGAATATTTCGTTCTACGGGAAGGCTCTGACTTTACATTACGAATTCTCTTTGTGCATTGATTTGCTTGTTTTCTTTCCTACCTTACGAATTTCAGATTTGATTAATGTTATTGATCTTTTTTTTTCTTATGCTTTGGATATCGTTCACGGAGTTAAAAGTACCGAATAATTAAGGGGAGAACCTCATATAAACGGCCTGTTTTTCAAGAATTTTTTTTAAAGAATGTAAGGTGTAGATTGGCTTAACATTTTAGGCATTATTTATTAAAGTTATAACATAAAAAAACATATATTTTATAAGTTATAATTGCTAATAATAGTGATACATTAGCGCCTCAAAGATGGCATGTTCAAAATTCGCAGTGCAACGTATATACTGGGCACAAAAATGATCTGAAACAAATAAATCAAAACGGTATCGTTAGTTTATGCAAACGTGCACAACATGATACCTTTTTTTTTATTAACACTAGATTTACGGGTGGAAAGTCTGTTACACCGCAATATATTAAAGAATGACTTTGAAAATAGAGGGATTAACCGTCAAAGAAGATGATCAGTTAAGTAATTCGTATATTATAAGATACGTGTGAAATATCTACTATACCACGTCTCTAGAAGTTTTGAAAAGCGTTTCTAAAAAGGTAGAAATCCGTCAATTTGACGGCTTCTATAAACCTAGTGTTAAAATTTGCAAAAATGGCGACGTTCTGAAAAAAAACGGGTTTTCTGTTTCGAACAATTGTTAATAACTATGTTTTAAATAAGAACTTTAAAAATCGGGAGATATCATGTTGAGGCTAATTGTGTATAGAATATATGTGCTAAGTTTCATAAAAATCGATTCATGACTTTTTGAGGTACGTTGCACCGCGTGCAAACTTTTGCATTTCGAGAAAAACGCGTTTAAAGTTTGAGTAAGAGGAAAATCGTGAAAAAATCATAACTTATTTTAACTTGTCGCGATTTTTTGCTAATCTGCGATTCCAGGGCCATACGGTGGTTCTTCCTCGTCCTTAAAAAGTTGGGCTTCAACCGTTTTTTCGGATTTTCGAGAAGCACAAATTTCATTTGAGGACCCGAGTCGAAATATTGAATCTTATTTGAACCTTTTGCTACGCAACCTTTAGGAATTAAAAGTACAAAAATAGGCCTGAATTCAATGTAAAATAAGATCCTATTTAGCGGCCAAAAGTGGCACAAATTTCCCTTTATGCCATCTTAAGGCGCAAAATAGGACGTCAATTTCAACCTCCGTTGAGAATTTACATCCTATCCAGTCCCGAGTCGAAATATTGAACCTTACTACCCAACATTTAAGAATTAAAAGTACAAAAATAAGAGTATCATTTTACTGAGAAGGAGTCACAGGTTTAAATTAGGAGTTTTAGTATTGAAAAATATCATATTAGGTTCAAATAGGAGTAAATACCATGAAAATAGGTTCAATATTTCGACTCGGCGAGTGAAAACTGCGGCGCTCCTGCTGTGTAATCCGGCGATTATCTTCACTTTCGGCGCAATTTTTACTTTTCTTGTCCAATAATTATGTCAAGCTGTTGCATTGCTTGAAAAACAAATGAAAATCCTTCATTAAACATGGCGGCAGTCAAAAAAGATACTATCTCAACGATCTTAATGGTGCAGTTTAGCTGTTTAGGAGCTAAACTCCAAATGATAACGTTAAAGCTCTCGTTAGCATTTTGTGTATGGCCAGCAGAAGTGTTCATAATTTGAACGAATACATTTTTGGACATCTTTGTGTAATGGAGGCGGATTAAAAAGGGGCCGAAAAACCGAGCGTCCGACGAGGGCGCGTCTACCCGAGCCGCTCTGCTCAAGACACGAGTTCACTTTATTTTGAAAATAATGTATAAAACATCTCCAATCACATTTTAATTGTTACCATCGTATTCCTGAGGAAATTTCCTATCGATTTATGCAAAAAAAGAGGTTAAAAAATATCGTTTCACATGAGGTTCTCCCTTAAAGGAAAAATTATAATTTAAAAAATTAATACTTTGTACAAATCGAATCTTATTGAAAATTCTTGGTAGATTATCTGAAAACATTAACGATTAAAGGTATTTTTTTAAAAATGTCAAAATTGGATATTATAACTGTTTAAGACATTGAACGCCACCGGTATTCCGTTAATTTCAACATTTCTATTGAACTAAAACTTTTTCTATTAAATTTACATCTTTATAAAGCAGAAACATTAAAGACACAGACAGATAGGTATTCGGCAGAGTTTTATTATTTTAATGCAAATATCTAAATATTCAATGTGTCTGGAAATTCTTAATTATTACAATTTAAAAGTTATATAAAATTACATCGAATTCAATAGCGCCGGTCACCAGTGACCCCCATGACAGTCAACGTGTTAGGAATCACAAATAATTTCTATGGGTCAAATAATGAATTCTAAACTCTAAACAAATTTCCTGTTTAAAACAAGTTCTAATTCAGTTAAAAGAACATAATTTTTCGCAACAACACGAGCACAGAGGAATATAGAAATACCAGGTTAATGTTTCTTGGGAGAGATTACCGCGGTTTATCCGTGCAATTTTCATCTTGCGATTGCACCGCCGTGGTTGGCACCATCCCCCAGACTCCGTTCTGTTTATCGCAGAAAAAAGTCCTTCGCGTTGGAATTAAAACTAATTAAAACTTGTGTACTTGGGCAGAAACACGAGCCAGGGTGAAGGTTGCGAGACAGGGCGCCATAAATTGAAGGACTTTGTCGTTACGTAATGCTCGTTCTGACCTTTCTACTTGGAAAGACGACTTAACTCGTCGTTTTACAATTCCTCTTCGTTGAAGAGGATGAAATTGTGGCGCAACGAAAATTTGAAAATTACGTCCAGTATCAGATACGGTTACAGATAAATAGGAGTTCTTCGAATGTTTATTCGCTTCGATTGGAGAACAGTGGCGAAAAAGGTGGAGAATAAAGGGACTTTAAATGGTTTTTGCCGTGTGCCTGAATCGAATCTGCAGTACAATTAAACGTACAGAGACGCTTAATGAGTGGAGTCTTTATTGTTTTCGAAGATAGAACATTCAGACGGCAATTGTCTCGCGCATAGTTTTTTACGGTCATTGCTGGAACATTGAAATCGTATTTCTTCCGTCGATCGTTAGAACGTAATGGAATGTAATACTGAAACTCATAAGTATGGTCGATTACACTTATCCGGAAGGATTTAATATTTACCTAAGTACCTCAATTGCACACCGCAATTTCCTGCATTGTTTCGATGTGCTTGCGGTTTCAATGGTTTTATGTTGATATGTGTTTAATACGACGAATTAAACTGTCGGGAATTAATTCATTGGGACAGTGATACATTAGAATGTAGTTGTATTAGATTCTTCGACGAAGGATAATTTAGTTGTCAATTTGCCGTGATTGAACGACCAAAACTTTGATAGGAGGTACTGATACACGCATAAAGCTGATCGAATGAAATATCTATTTCTTCTTTCAAAATTAAATAATGAATGAAGTTGTGAAGATTAAACAGATAGATACTGGATTCATCGATGATAGTTTTAGTATTGATAATTACTAATATTTTCAGTGGAAAACTGGCAAGTATGCATTTTTTTCGTCGCCAGTGAATAGAAAAACTACTGTCATCTTCGCGGAGCTAGCTGTCGAGAACATATAAAATTATTATGAACGTAACAATTGAGGAATAATCTGTTTAAGACTTTTTTGGTTTAAGAAGCAAAGTTATCAGGCATTCATCGATAAAAGATACATAAAGCGCAGATCTTACGATTAGTAGAACGTAACCATTATATATGTGCAATATTATGAAATCGTCGAAGTAGTTGATCTAATTGTAAATAAATTTGCCTGTAAGATATTTAAAATTGTAGTATGTACGAATAGTATGAAGTGTGGTACGTATGAATAGAATGAACGGAATTTTCTGGTATGAATGTAGTGTGTCAGTTGTTTGCCATTAATTAGTGAAACCATCGAGAAGCTACCAGGAATCAGATTCGTTGATGTTTAAAGGATGATGACCCTGGAGCTATCGATCGGTTATCACTATGACAAACAGCTGATGACAAGAGTGCGAGTGATGTGAAAGTATGCCATGAACGAATATTATAAATAAACCTGCGTTTTGGGAGCCATGAGATTCCCTTGGACAGCGTGAGAGAGCAAGTCGCAAATTAAAGAGTTGCATTGTGTAGTTTAATTTAATATTCTGAGTTGTATTTGTGTTGTTATTCTGTGTTGCTTTTTCAAGTTTCTGTTAATTTAAATAAATATTGTTGTTCGTTCTTTTATTTCCTACAAAATCAATTTCTAGTTAACCGGCGCAGTTTGTTGTCGTCTGCCATAATTATTTAAAAATACCTCCAGACTGCATGTTTACGTTACTGCATTCTCAGGGAAGAAATTGATTCCTTGAAAAATTAAAAACGTCTAGACTGCAATCAAATCAGACTGTTATCAGCGACCGACTTATAGTGATTACTTAGTCAAAGAAGATAAAACTGTGGCTAAAAAGCTTCTTCTGTAATTATAAAATAAGAAAGAAGCTAAAGTTGAGAAACGATATTGTTAATTAAACAGATAAAGAACGGAACGAAGTGTTATGAATTAATGACAGATTGATATTTCGAGAAATCATTCTATTCTAGAATTCATATTCGTCACGCTTTTACATTATAGTAAAAAATGTAGAATACACTCAACGAATTTCCAATCCTATGTTTAATACATCTCTTTACCCTTTATATTGAAATTTACGAATTCTTCAAAATATCTTTTAATTTCAGCGACTTTAAAATATTTGTCTCCGCTATTTCGGGAATCGCATATAATTTGAACTATTACTTATAAATAATAATTTTGATATTTTCTACCGGTTAACCTGCTATCGCTTTAGAGCAATAATTTATCCATGTAATACATAAATTATTCCACATAGGAAATCCCTAGCTTGACCTGGTCAAACTATTGTTGCTTTAACGTCAAACATCCTAAAATAATCTGATATCATAGTATTACGCATATTATACATATTCATATTCAGAAATTTACAAGTGTAAATGTACTCCGGGCCCGTTATCACATGGAGAAGCGCTGTCAGTGTGTTTGTGAAATCGGACATCCGCAAAGATCAGTTTATCTAATTAGATCTAGCACGAACTGTGATGCGCTTCGTCGCCACTGATCCTCGTTATCCCGTCCAATAATTGGCGCCCTTCCAAAAGCGTCGGCATGGATTTGTCGATTTATCGAGCCGTGTCGGTTTGCCGTTTCTGGAATTCGATCACGGTATACGGGAAGTAACTTTGAAGACTATTAGTTCTGCACCCGGAAATTGACAGGGTTGGAATTTGCCATCAGTTCGATGGAACTTTGAGATTTTTATGTTATATCCGGAATGATTCCATCATTTCTGTATATTTCTCTCTCTCTCTCTCTCTCTCTCTCTCTCTCTCTCTCTCTCTTTCTGTCTCATCGTTATTAAATCCGGTATTAGCTGTGTAGTTTTGTATTGTCTTGAACGAATGTTTTTAACGTTTAGAGCTTTTAATTGTATGTATTTAACAGGTTGAATGCCACCGATGTTTCCCTTATTTCGTCATTTCTACTGAAGCGAAACGTTTTTTATGAAAATCACATATTCATAAAACAGAAATTTTAAGGACACTGATTGATCAGTGTTTAGCAGATCTTCATCTTCTTAACGCCAAAATTTAAATATTCAATATGTTAGAAAATTCATAAATATTGCAATTTAAACGTAACATAAAATTTCATTCAATTCAATAGCGTCGGTCACCGGTGACCCCCATGGCACTTAAACTTTTAATTGTATATATGGGATCGGGGCAATGCTCTATTAAAAAGAACTTAGGGGAAGAGTACGTGAGAAAGAAGTGTCAGAAAGGAGAGGTCGCTGGCGCAGTGGTTCCGTACCGACCCAGAAGGTTTTAACGTTAAGCTACTCAGGCCGGAGTACCCAGGTTGGATGGGTTACCGTGCGCCTCCCTTCCTTTTTCACGATCCTACATATATTCTATGTTCTTTTTTGTGTATAAATAATGAGTCATTATTAACGACAGTTATACTAACAATATTAACTCTTTGCACTTTTTCTCGTCTAAAGTTTTCAGCAGCTCGGACTTTTTTTTGCTGTATCTGGCTACGTAATGTGTAATTTATTTGAAGGTAATATTTGCATATAAAAATAAGAAAGCAAGATATTTTCAACGTTACTTTATTATGATCATGATGTGAATATTTTGTACATAAAAATTTTATTTATAAATTATTTGTAATTTACAAGTATTTAAAGCAATTAGCAGGATGTAGACCTGAATGACACTTATATGTATGTAAAGTATGTAGCCAGGGTGAATAGTATTTTGTATTTTCATAGGCCAAACAAACGACTACATACTGAAATCAATGAGATATTAAATCGCATACAACTAACATTCTACTGTAAATTACAATCGCTTGATCTTCGGTGCAGTGGGTATAACGCCAAACTTTGGCAACCCGAGACGAAATATTGAACCTGTTTTCATGGTATTTACTCCTATTTGTACCTAATATGATACTTTTCAATACTAAAACTCCTAATTTAAATCTGTAACTCCCCGAGTCGAAATATTGAACCTTTTGCTACCCAACATTTAGGAATTAAAAGTACAAAAATAGGTCTAAATTCAATGTAAAATAAGATATCTTGAGTGGTAAAAGGTTCAAATGAGGTTCAATATTTCGACTCGGATATGCTTGTGAGGAGTACTTCGAGTGCAAAAGGATAATAATAAGTACCAACGATTATGGTATCAGTAATGGTCATTTAAGAAGAATCACACTATCGATACTAAACATTAATAATAATATTAACCCTTTGCCGAACAATTTCTTTTGTGACAGCTTCCGCAATAATTTAGAATTAAATCAGTAAAATAAAAATTGATCAGTGATTCCTAACATATCGTTTAATTTAAAGTAATATTAATGTTACAGAAATAATTTTATCGTTTCACGTGTCACTGATACATTCAATCTGACAGCTCTTGCAAAATTTGAAAATTTGTTAACAAATCTACCGCATCATAAGTGTCACTCGTTATTGTATCGCAAGGGGTTCATACGGACTGTTAAATCGTATGTACATCAATGTCTCATGTACATTATATCGCGTAACAATAAAGAATGGAAAGGCTAAACATGGAAATGCATCAATATAAAAAGAATATCAATGCGAATACTTCAAACATCGTATTTCCTTTCATCACAGTTACGACTCCACTAAAATGATCTTCCAACGCATTAGCCTGCCGCTGCAAGTTTAATAGTTCATCATCCTCGACGAATTATTGCCTTCTCGAGAATGTAACTCGATAAGCCTCATTTTTCATCCTAAAAGTCCGTAGACCGAAAGAAGTTCCCGCCTGGCGACGGCCGACTCAGGAAACCATTGCTACTCGGCGAACGGAAGGTGCATTTCTGGGACACAAACTTTTGCAAGACCCGCGGCGCGGAAAGACCTTATTACGATAAATCACATTTATCGAGCTCTCTGGCCAGGTAGGAACGGCTTCTCATATTTGACTTGCAAACCCTGCACCGGTACCAGTCTGATTCAGCGATCGGTGTAAAAATCCGCGCGCCATTAGATTTCGCCCGATAATTGTAGAATTCGTGTTCCCGTTCGATTTCCATGGCCTCTTTTAAACTTTATACGTATTTTATATTGCGGTTTATCTTCCGATTGTGACAGATAAAAAAGACTGATGACTATTCTATCTTACGTTTGATTCTTTATTGGCATTTGAAATTCTTCCAAAGTGCTTATTTAAATTTTGGTTTCAGAAAGTTTAGTCACCTTATAGAAGGTTTGATGTAAGGAAATCTGATGGGTTGGAAATACTTCCTTTCTGGCATTATTTACGATTTAGTGGACGTTAATTGTAAAGATTTTTAGATTGGAGATTGATCGAATTAATTATTATAAAAGACACCTATTGGAATGGCTAGCAGCTGTCAGTCGAATGTCTATTAGAGACTTTAAATATCTGGTATTGTTTGTCTTATGGAAAATTATCTATTGTCGCTAAAAACACTGGCAATTAATGAGGCGTTTCAAAATAATGTATAGAAAAATTTCAATAAGTAAATTAATTAAATCTCTTACTCTCTTAGATCGAACCAGTGAGATTTCACTGGTTCAACCAGTGAATACAAATCTCACTGGCGAACCAGGGAAATTTGCGCCCGCTGCCGCTGCGCCATGCGCGGTGTTTTATTTTTGAATATGCTGACGAGTGAGATTCACTGGTAAACCAGTGAACTTTGATGGCCGCCGAGATCATTGGCGGAACCAGTGAGTGTCATTGGTAAACAAGTGAGTTTCCACTGGCGAACCAGTGAAATTCCACTGGTTCGATCTAAGAGAGTACATATTAAAACGACAAAATTAGCTATCTCGTCTCTCTTCGTAATACTAACGACAATTATACTTTGTACGCTTGAAATTACTATTTAATATTCAACAAACATAAAAAGATAACCAGGAACACTTTCATCTTGAAACTAATACAAGCTGAAATTGAATACCGGAAATACAAAAACCTCTCATATTCGCCGTCCAATGAAACAAATTCAAAACCATCAAAATATTCATATGTCTTGTCAAAAGTTTGATTGATCCGCCAAGCTTTTAATATTCACGCGGAGCACTTTTCGAATGAAAAGAAAGAATTTCCTAAAGATTTATATGTTTATGATAAATTGCACTACAATGGGTGGAACTATAAATCACCCGACAGGCAATAATTCAAGTGCCCGATCATCCTTTCGCGAACAATTTTTTTCCGCAAGCCATGCTAAGAGCACCTGCTTCACCGATGGAACTTTTACCTTTCAGTTATATTACTGCCGGCCGTTCTCGTCCTTTCTGTTTCCTCGTTGCATACCGATACAACGCAGCAGTCCACGTATGCTGCGATCCAGCATAGTACAGAATCAGTTTGACTTACTTCGCAAAAAATAGACAAGCGAATGTGTGCACTTGTGCATATTCGTCGTGCGTTTAATATAAGCTCGCCCACGCAGTCATACAGAAGAGTCAGCTACTATGGGATGTGTGCACTTCGAGCGAAATGTCTTTTTTTACTCGGTGTAGAGGAATTTCATTTCTCTTCTCTTTTTACGTAGGCTCCTGTAAGCTGGATACGTTTAAATATAAATTGGTGGTTCTTCGGTCTTTTACTTTTTCATTATTTCGATGACGAATATTTGAGCCGGTTATTTTGAAAGTGGCCTAAGTCCGTTTGTCAATTATTTTCTATTGCCTGTAGTTACATGTACAACTTTAAGTTATCTATCAGTAAGGCATGTGTGGTTAACTGTCTTCAAAGTAAATATGATAATTTTAGACACATAAGTTTTCGTAATTAGTTTAATGATTAAAATCATTATTTTGAAAGTGACCTAAGTCCAACTAATTATTGATAATGTCTCAAGGCAGTCTGAAGCCTAAACAAAAATTACCGTTGTCGAAAAGGTGGCATAAAAAATTAAGAGGAAGATGAAGGAAAGAATATTTTTGAGAAGTTTTAGTATTTGGGAGATTTTACTAAACAAAATCTATTGTTTTACGAACCTATCGAGCGCAAAACTGTGAAACGAAGATGTCGAAAAACGCGAAAGGTTCGCCAAGACCTTGTAGTTTGAAGTATTCATTAAGTTCTAAAAACAAAGATTTTTTGTTCAATTTGAAGTATTTTAAATTATGGTGAATGGACTTGGGTTCTTTCAAATTTTATAACGAATCTGGTTATTAACTTTGAAAGTGGTTTAACTCCATTTTTGGTAAGTAAACGCATATTTTTCACTTGATAATTGTCATTATTTTAATAGTAACTATAAATTTAACTCCTTTAGATGCACTTAAGCAGCATGTCTCATTGGTACCATATACGTATATTTTTAATTACATTGAAACACAAACCCTCAAATATCCCAATTTAAGTCTAAATCGACTTAGGCCACTTTCAAAATAAACGGCTCATTTCATGCCTTGAATGTTGGTAATTTCGCTGATATGCTTATTGATGTGAACTGTTACATTTTAAAAGATTTCTCTGAAAGGTGGTTAGAAATTTTTGGTAAAAAAAATTAAGTTATTTAATTTGTAGGGAGGGTATTAAATAAAGGATAAACTCACAACACTGATTCAACAAAATAATTAGGGTAGATGTATATTTAAAAAGAAGAATAGTAATTAGTATAATAATAATGATAAGTAATGATAAGAATGGTATTAACCCTTATCGGTTCCAAGTCACCTCTGGAGTGATAATAGTACGTTGTTGCTACGGTCGTATAGCACTTGTGAGGTGACAAGAATAATCATTATTAAACTCGCTGTCTGTGGAATGAGTGGGCAATTGCCTTATCAGATCAATATCGTCAACAATATGATGAACATGTCTAATAATGTAATAATGTATTTTTAATCAAATTTTAATGTCTTAGCTCCAAAAAAAATAAACACATTCCATAAATTTGGATAGTGGCAATTCTTCGGAGACAGTTAGATAGTGATAGTGACTATTGTTGGAACACAATTAGTCATAGTGACAATTCGTCGAAGGCAATCCTGATAATGTTTCTAATAATCACAAAAGGATAATAAAAACATAATGGTTGATTAACGTATTCAAATCGTCAATTGTCTGGAGGATGAAAAACATCAGTATACTTTTGTGAAACATTCAATAGATCTTATGAATAATTTTTGAAAACTGATTTTGTAATTCTCATTCAAAAAATTAATGATACCAAAATGTTATTCTTAGAATCTTGATAATTTCTTTCATATTTACTGCAAACGATTACAACCTAGTGAGAATCATGTATACAAAGCTATCGTCCGATAAGGGTTAATAAGAATGGTGTTAACACGTTGAACACCACTGATATTTCGCTCGTTTTGCCATTACAATCGAGTGATACTCTTCCTATTAAAATCTTATCTTTGTAAGGTAAAAACATTAAAGACACAAATAGATATATATTCAGCTGGATTTTATCTTTGGACCGCCAGTATTTAAACACTAAATGTACTAGTAAATTCGTAAATTATAATTGAAAAGTCATGAAATTTCATTGAATTAAATAGCGCCAGTCAGCGGTGATCTCCATGCCAGTCAACGTGTTAAATATATCGCATCTTACTGGCTTAGATACCTAAATCAAACTACAAAAGCGATATGCATCGCCATCGCCACTAGGCAGAATTGTATATAAAATGTGAGCTCGAGATATCTTCTCAAGAATTTTTTAAAGGGACACTAAATTCTATATTTTAGCGGGCAACAATTAAAATTCGTAGTTAAAAGATTTTAGTAAAAAAGAATTTGTGCAGTTTTGTTAGTAAAATTGTCTAGAATTTAGGAAGATATTTTGTATATTTTTATTTCTCTTTTTTTTTCGTTGCGCGTACTGCACGTTTTTTCCTGCGTTCAAATGTATTCAGAAGGAGCTTTGAGATCGCCGGGGACGTATTTTTCATTACGTTACAATCGATTTTACGACGTGCACAGCATCTAGTGTCTCGAAACCGACGAAAAAAATACGAGTTTTGATAGGCACATTGCTTTGAATTTCACGCACGATTTCATTCACCTCGCGTACGTTCCACTGTCACGAAAGAGACCTGAACGAAAAGTTGGACTCCCACTTTCTATTCTAAAGCACCGTTCGAATTTTTCGGCAAACGGATAACCGAAACCGAGTCAAATATTTGATTTCGTACCTGCAAGAACAAATGTCAAATTTTTTATAACATCAGTTATCGAGTATACCATATATTTGTCAATAAAACAGAAAATGTACCGGCGACAATATTTCTGGCAACGATATGACCTGAAAAATTGCGGAAAAGGAACGTTTGCCATTTTATAAATGCAGATGTTGAATCCATAGCTGTATGGATGTCACATATTCCTCGATTCTCATCGTTATGTTGCTTCGAAATTTGTAGTTTCTCGTGGGGATTTTTTAACTTCTTTCATATTACAGGTCCTATTAACACATATGTACATGTACGCGTTCAAAGAATTAATTGGCATGACTTGATGATTTGGCCTTGATGAATAATTCTCCATAATTATCTTTCAATAACTATCTTCCTGTATCGTATACATTCTTTATTAAATTTTCATCATCCTTGCTTTCTTTGTCATTTGATTACAATGAACACATGTACGTATGTACAGGTACCCCTCTTACAACATGGCATCATATAACACGCTTTCGTTATAACAATATTCATAAATTGCAGGAACCTTCCTACAACACGATAAGAAGCACCGTATTTCTATATCACTGCATAACATGATTTTTCGTTTAAGATATTTAACACTAGAACTACCAGACCAGTCAAAATGACTGGTACACAATTTTTTAAAAAAATTCTCCAAGTTTATATAAGAGTCATTGAATAAATATTTTACGTCTATATCAATAAACATAAATCACCCAATCGATCAAATTTTCCGCCGCTTGATTCCCCCTTTTTTTAAAGTACTTATTTAATTTATTAAAATATATTGGATTTGACGCCGGTAGTTCTAGTGTTAAAAACTAAATTTCTTCAAAATCATGATGGGATGGTATAATTAACTATAGTGCTTTTACACGAAAATACATAAATATATGATAATCTACACATTTATAACGCTATTCCGATGTTATAGCGAAAAGCGTTGTCCGCGGCGAAATTTGCTGTTTCACAGATATGAAATTTAAAAAAAATGTTTGCTTTTATTAAGTTTTCGAAATGTAACCCTTCCTGTTGTACTTATTCTGGGTCTCATATAACACGGCAATTTCTAGGAATCTATCTACCGTGTTATAAGAGGGTTACCTGTACTCCAAAGTCGCATACGAATTGTGAAAATTTTATGATGTTAATATCGTGAAACTTCTTTCTCAAAATGTTGAACCATCCAATCGAAAAAATTCTTCGTTAACCCATTAAGGCCCAAAGTTGCGTTAACGCAACATTTCACTTCAATTTTTTTTTCCGGGAATCGGATTAATTTAATTTATATTTTCACCTATGTCATAGTATAAGAACATACCAAAGGCTAAATTTATGCACTATGAGATACCACGTAAACCCAAAGTTGCGTTAATGCAACATTATGTAACTCAAAAACTAGTTATAAATTTCTTTCTTCATTTCAATGTTTGGTCCTTAATGGGTTAACTAGTGAAAAGTGTACTAAAATACCGTGATTCAATGAGATGTATTGAATTGTAAGGCCGAACACGCTTGTTTGAACGAAGCGGTGATGTCGACCGAAATACTGCCTACTAAATGAAAGCTTTCACTGCGGCAGTGGAGTTAATGCTACGCAGAGGTTTATTGTCGAAGTTTTCGAACATTTCGAATTTTGGATGAATTATGCTTATGTATGTGGTTAGAGTTATGTTTATAATGTTGCAATTTCGAAAATTATCGAGAATCTAATGTAATGTGTGATTAATATCGCGTAATGGGTGAATATGTATTTATCCGTTCGCCGCGATCGCCCGATGTGTATATTCGATACAAGGGACTACCTACGTGTTTAGTTCTAAAATTGGAATGTATTGGAAGATTTGTTTCGTTAGAAATATACAGATCAGAATAACAACAATACAATTTGCTGCAACTTTTAGAAAATTGTTTAATTAAAAAAACATTATATTGGAAAATTTAGTAGAGATTTATTGATATCTCGAATGTCACTGGAGCCGTTAGTGATAAATGAGACTAAAAATGAGATTTTGAATGAGTTTTAATTGAGTATTACAATAATTGACTAAGAAAGTAAAATGTTATTAATAATAACGTAATGTAATAACTTGTTACATATGTAACCACTTTTACCGTTGACATTCCTACTCTGTGATAGTTACTTCACTAGAAAAATTTTCATTGCAATAAAAACGAATAGACAAGAAGTATGTGTCTAACATTCAACATATCAATATGACAAGAGCCAAATGCATTAACCCCTTAACTTATGCGCTCGAGTTAATTCGAACGCGCTAAAAATACCAAACTGTGCACACTCGAGATAATTCGAGCGGCGTTGTATTTAAAATTAAAATAAAAATTTGGATTTTGAATTTTTTTCCCAAGACAATGTTGTAAAGTGTTTTTTACATAAAAAAATTGATTTTTTTTGGTCGTTTTTTTTTTAAATCTGTGCGTTAAGGGATTAAAAAAGTGATATTTTCGTAAGTATCAAAAACATGAATCATAGACATTTTTTTCGAATTCGTAATATTAAAGATTCCTGCTTGAGCAGATTCTTAACAAAATTTTTGACAGAAAGCTGAAACGCTCGTTTGTAACAATATTCGTTGTTGATGCGGAAGTAAATATCGTAGGGTAGTGTTAACTAGTTCTAATAAATCAGTTTGAACGTAACATACTTCAAGCTATTCTCTCCTATAAACTTACCACCCCATAATAGTATATCACACGGCTCATCATGGGATCACGCATTGCACTATCAATTTTCGGGTAACAAATTTCAGAAAATATTATCTCGCTAAAGTTACCGTAGTTATAGTAATAATTTCACGTTTATGTTAAATATTTCCGACTCAAATGAAGTAAAAAAAAAATATATATTTATATACTCTACTATATACTCAATTCCAATTTCTATGCAATATTTGCATAGAAATTATATATATATATATTTTTTTCTACTTCGTTTGAGTCGGAAATATTTAACATAAATGTAAAATTATTACTATAACTACGGTAATTTTAGCGAGATAATGTTTTCTGAAATTTGTTTATATATATTGTTATTTCATAATTTATAGTTTCCTAAAACTTCGTCCTTTTTAATTATTTCTCACAATAAATACAAATCACGCATCGATAGAGGGCTGAACTCTTTGTGTCCTACCGCCGTTTTTTAATTTATCGAAGTAATTTTAGCTTTTAGATAGTATTGCAACATTGTAGATGCAAAATTCTTAGAATACGGACTGTAATATAGATATGCTTTTCGAATGCAAAAGGTTTTGTACTGATTTAAAATATTGCCATCGATTTGTTAGGTTTCCATACATTAAACATCTTCAAGTAGAAAGAGTTGAATTGTTCTTGGTAATAACTCTTTTTAAATTTGTAGACAGAGCAATTTTATACTCCCTTTACTTGAATACTGTTAAAGTGTACGTTGGAATGCGACATATACGGGATCGAATGCTAGGGCAAAAGAAGGAATGTGAATTGAACTTTCCAATATCACGCTTTCCGAACGTGCGACGGAAACGTATGGCTTTGCTCCATTGTGAATCGCGAGTAACATCGTTTAGAAATTATTACGTGCTGCAATTAAATGGCAATATACATGTAAAATGATAATTATAATTATACAGATGACAGTATTCGTTGATTTGGATGAAAAAGTAATTCGACCGTGACTAATGGAAATGATATGGTTTATTAGAATTGGAATATTACGATAAAGATGACGTTACTGTTTTGTTATGTATTATTAGCAATTCTTTAATTCCATTGTTATTCTCTGTCCATCTATTCTCATTATGCTTCCGTTTCATCGTTACTTTTAGCAATATAGTATCACTTTTCTTTAAATTTTAAAACGATTATTATATATTCAACAAAAGTACTCTCCGATAGTTTTGACGATTGTAAATGTGAAAGAGAAATTTGTATCTGACGCTAGAAGCTTTTAGCGAATGAACTTCGATCAATGAACGATAGATTTCTAGAATAATTAAAAAAAAAAAAAAAAAAAAAAAAAAAACTTGAACATTATATACTTTTCTCGCGAATATCGTCTCATCAAAAATACAATAACGCAGCAAAACTTGTCTAAATCTAAATGAATGTTCGTACATTACTACAAAAACTATAATTTATTACTAGAAAACAGAAAATACAATTCGAAAAATGGCAAATACCATGATCAAAGAAATCAAATATAATATTAAATGTTAGCTATGTATTTACTTCATATTAATTCTCTATGATAATATGATATTATTGCCTCCTACTAGAAATCCTCATTAAGAAGTGAAAACACTGCAAACATTTTTCAATCAGTTTTCATCACAATCCCCCAAAACTTCTAGGTTTAAGATGAACTGCAGTAATAATTCTCCATTACAAGACATATGGAAATTACTAAGTATTCGATGTTATTGAAAGATTCTACAGGAGACATCAATATAGAGATTCTTGAATGCATATTAACTCGACTGTTACGTAGTCGAATATACCGTTGAACAGAGCCAACTATAGAATACGAAACTAGATAAACTGTCTTGAGGTAGAGAGAGGTACAAGTGCGAGCCAAGTCATGCGCGGCTCATATCTTTTCAAAACTCCTCGGTTTTGGTGGCAGACAGGTACCCGCTGGTACACCGAAGATCCAAAGTGTCTCCTCGACGCCGCCAAATCTGTTTAGCGCGTGTCACGAATCCAAATGGATCGTTCTTGTAGCCGCAGCCCGATATTCTGCACGGAGGAGCGCTTTGAATGCCGTTTTGCACGTTCGACCCTTTGTCTTCTGTGTCTGTTAGCCGTTCAACCTGAACGAGAGCGTTTCCCGGGTTTCATTCGATCGTCCGATTCGATTGGTATACCTTTTCTGCTCCTTGTTTAACGCTGCTTTTACCCTTCGATTATGATCGTTCCGAAAGGAATCTTTACCTTTGGAAGATGTATAATGTGCCCGGTTAAATTCAATTGTCATGGTATCTTAACCGGTTAACTGCGTTCGACGAATATACACGTCAATCCAAAGTTCTATTGCGGTAGCCTTTTTAATGCTAAATTGTCAATTTCTAATGGACTAAAAATGTAATTTTTCGACATTTTGCTTTCCTCTTTTCGTAAAATTTATAACAGAAACATTTTCCCTGTGTTTGACGAGTATATACGTCATTAGTCGATTTTAATTCCGCATCTCACGAGCGATTCATAAAACTAAATTCCGCAGTTAACTGGTTAAATTGTTGATGAACTTGGAGGAAGCAGAACTTCTTTTGATGGAAGTGCATTGCTTTGTTTTATATCGCTATTAAGTGATAAAAATCTATCACCTCTATTTTAATTTTTAATGTAGTTCCGAGGGTTTTAGTAGATACCGGTGTATCTTACTTTCAGAAAGGTCATTAAGTTTTATAAATTATAATCGGTATGGTATATCAAAATTATGAGAAGTTGTAAATACGGAAGAAATTTATTCTTGACCCAACTGGTGCTTCAAAATTGATATAATTCAATAATTAACAAATCCATTATTTAAGGACAAATTTACAGTGTATGAGTGTCAGGAATATCATGATGAAAGGAGAAAATGGGATATCAAAAGCTATCTGTGTGAAGTAGTTTCCGTCGATATCGTAGCAGAATGCTCCGAAAACAATCTGCAGGTCTATTTCTATTCAGATTAATTAAAGAACAGACTGAATCACCACTATAGATTGAAATGTACATAAGTAGTAAGAGTCATTGTTAATTTCGTCGAAATCCGTATATAGTAAGACAAAATTGAATTAAAACCAGTTCAACATCGTGCAATGCCACTTTTAACAAATTGCAATACCATTTCAGACAAACTGCAATATGAGGTCAAATCAGGATGGTAATAAAATGGTACACCGGAAGTTGTATTAAAAGAAAGAATATGCAAATATTTGATGTTTCAACGATTCGCTACCGTTGCTGCATTTAAACCAATTTACAATATGAACATACTGTATTATATATGTCACAATATGAACATACTGTATTAAAATCATGCAAGAATAGCAGATAATGGGCGAGTTTCAGCCCAAAATGTGTCCCAGAAATCGGTTTTTGATTTTTCCGACCGTGATGCACCGTACTCAAAAAATCTGAAAAAATTAGGGTATAACAATGATAACATTATGCAACTACTGTAAAAAGGAAAAAGTTGTGCTCGGAAGATTTCAATACGAAATCGATGTTTAAAAATTTTTTTTTTGGTTTTTCATTTTTCGTGAGTGGAACTTGCAAACGAAAAATCTGAAAAAAATCCCTAACGTGTACATTCATGTTTAGAATGTGTTAGAATTTTTGGGGAATTTTTGCACTACATTAATTAGAGAAAATGAGGCAAAAACTGATTTTTCGATTTTACCCTATAACTACCCTCCCGGTGAAGGTATCGGATTAAAAATGTGTGTGCAATGGTTTTTCATCATCACCTATCGAATGACCCATCGTCGAATAAAATCGGCTCAAGGGCACTTTTGACCCCCTTATTCGGCTAGACCGTTTCATCAAAATCGGCGCCGGACACCTCAGGTAGTTCCCTTGTTAGCGACGAAATAAATGTTTACTTTTCGGTTGTCATTCGTCGAGGTCAGGTTTCAAGGACGAATACGGTTGGACTAGGCGGCGTGAGAACAGTCTTCCTTTACCCCGTACTTCATAGCAAGTGACTTCATACTGTGCATGAACTATACCAAATGACTTTTTTTACTGGGTGAATGATACGTATCTTCCTGCTCTTTCAGGCTGTTACAGTCGTAAGGGTGCAGAATACCGCGAGTTTTATTTAATTACAGAGAAATTCTGCAAAGCGATATAATTATCAATTAATTCTTTAAACATACACATGTCTGATGACATTTTTCTTCGGGCATGGAATTGTTTGAATTTTTTTCATAGGTACGACTTTACTTTCAGTACATTTATAGAAAATGGATAACTCTTCTTAACAACAAATCTTGTAAAGAGATGGGAAAAGGAAAAAAAGAGGTATTTAATTGTGGAGTCTGTGAAATATCATATAAAGAGAAAAAGTAATAAAAGCATATTGAACAGTTGTATCCGTGATATTTCATGCAAACGACTGCATATTTCTTCGCGATATCATTTTATGTCCATATCAAGGACATTTAGGAGCTGAAAAGGTGACAGTTAGTACATTACGGGTGAAAAATGAAAACTTAAGGTACACTATCACTTGTTAACTGCACACTTTGCGTGGGTAGATGTACATTTTTGTGCTTCTGTTTATGAAGTTATACTAATGAACAATGGTATTCGACGGTCATTTTCTGAGTTCTCAACAATGTTGTATCCTACTTCTGACACCAAATTTATGTTGTGTCCTGTGCAGTGGCTTTCAACACTTTATTTATTCAAGAACTACTGTCGCGTTCGGAGTTTTAACAATTTAAAGTAACGTAGTCGCCAGCTGCAGACTGTCAGCTATTCTGTACAATAATTCTCTGATTTAATCTCTCTGGTTTTAGTAACAAGACTGACATTTTATAGCTTTTTTGACGCTGTAGTGGGAGGTGCGGATGACCTGACTTATCGTAAGCAAGGTTCCAAAAGGGCGATCGCTTTTCCGCTGACGTTCGTTAGGATTAAAAGTCTTAAAAACATATTGTTACGCCGATATGAAGTTGGCCTATCGAGCGAAGCTGCTCCCTCGAACTTGTAGGATTCGAGGTTTGAAGTCGATGGATCGTTTCGGCCGGTCGTTGCTCTAGAGACCGTAAGTGTTGTGTCCGGAAGTCGCAACTGAAGTGTCAGAAAGTGCAGACGTTCGAGGAGCGAAGAGTTAAAAATTGTTATAATTGTATTCATTATTATTTAATAAAATAAATAAAAATGCCAAGAAGACAATATCAACTCGGGACCTTCGCAGAACGCAACAATATTTTGAACAAAAAGCGACGACGGAATCGGAGATAAGTAACACTTTCCGTTTGGACCCTGAATAACGTTTAGTAATATTTGAATAGAACATCTAATAAAATTAGGTCGGTATCCAACAATAACACGTATATCTGCAAACTTAAAGAAATTGATTTATAATAAAAAATTATACAAGCAATTTCATAAAACTTCTCTGAATCCCGTATAATACGATTCACAATAATTTTTATCCATTATCGATAAAAAATTATAATTAAAAACAGCACACCAAAGTTTAATATTCCATTTCCAATTCCAGTGAATCTAAATTCCCAACAATATTTTCCCGAAAGAACAATTTTCAAAAAACCTATACAGCAATTGGGTATTTTACAAGAATTGAAGAAGAAAAAATTCCCCCTGAAGAAAATGAGCGAGAAGAGAATGCTTTATTGTTCGTTGAGAAGAATGAATGTCAAAGAGAGACAAAGGAACAGGTACCCCTTGAAAGGAAGAAAGGGGATAGGTCTAAAGAGAAAGAGAAGAAAAGCCAGAGGACAAAGATAGAGTCAGAGAGACCCAAGAAAACGGAATGAGAGAATTGTAGAAGAAGAGAGCTTCGAAGAAGGTTATATTGTACGTAGGATTAAACTTATACGAGCAGCCGTTGTCTCGCGGGCGTATTTCAGACAGCATTGCCGCCCTATTCCCGCTTCTGCTTGATGCCTGCAGCCGAAACTTTTCGCCGATAGCTCCACACGAAATGTCGCGTTATACGCCAACGTCGTGGTAGCGAGAGATTGCTCTCGGGTACGAAAGGAAAGATGACGTTCCACGTAATCCCAGGGTGCAATTTTGTGTAGCCGTGGAAAGGTACCCTCGACTAGGCACCGATGTATCTCAACGTTTGACATAGACGTGGAACGCCGAGCTACGCTTCCAACTAGCTCGATGGGAAAAGCTACGATGTATGCTACGGGAAAACCGTTCTGTTTATTTCTACGATGCTTTGCCTGCGGAAATTGAAGAAACCGGTTCCTGTTGGTGACGGGACGATGTAGAGGAATATATTGTTACAAACTTAAATATCCGATATATTTTTGTAACAAGTCTAACAGTGCTTCGTTGTTTGTGACAGGAGAATACAAGATTTCGGTTAATGAGTGGGAATGGAATATAATTTTCTTTTTTGTATTATTATATTTTGATTTTAGAGAAAAGTCTAATTTATCTATGGTAGAGGTGCGTGGGAATACCGGAGTGTCCGGTTGGGAATTTATTTCTGGATTGAGTAGAATTCTTCAAACTATCTCGTAATTCGACGTTGTAAAGATTCTCGAGAATTTTGAGAAATCTATGTTATGGAGCTAGAATCGTCCATAGGATGAAAGTAGGAAATTTTAAAAAGAAAAAATGAAATTCGTATAGATATCGGAACTCAGTCCTTATTTTAATGCTACTTAATTTTATATATACTTAATAATATTATAACTCTTAAGTTGTGAAATAATTTGGAAATCTAACCTGATTGAGCTCAATCTAAAAAAAATGGTTGATGAACAGTGAGTGCATATTCGGTTCGTCAAAATAATGTAGAAGTGTGATATCAATAGCGAAAAGAAAGTCTTCCTTTTACGCATTACGAGCACTTTGCATGGGAAATTGAAATATTCACTCGACGTGACCCCGATAGAAATATTCTTGGAATTTTAAATATTTCCGACGAATTCACGAAATGTCGGTGCCAGATATGCATTGGTGCGAATGGAAATGATTTTTAGATCCAATTGCACGATATCATTCATCCTTTAAACTATGTCTAAAGCAATCACTCGTCAGTCATGCTTTCTATATAAATAAAAATTAATAGTCTGCTTCTTATATTTCATTCAGCCTTTTATTTTACATCTCTAAACGTACCAATCAGGTGATGACGAATTTTTTATTAGAACTGTGAAGTGATCAGTTATACGATTTGTGTAATTGATATATTCTTGGAGTGATTGAATATAAAATGGAAAAAAATGCAATCATATTTAATCATTCCGTTTACTCGACTTTGATTCATTACATCTAATAAATGTATGCGATACATAACAAATTATGAAGATAAATTACGATCCACCGAATGTAAAGGGTATCTCGGGAAAGGTTATCGCAGATTTATGCTATCCTGGGAATACTGTTGAACTTCTACGTTAATAGATACTAAATAATTAAAATGAATAATCATCACTAAATCTGTTCTCATTTCTTTCATGAAACATTTATACATCCACAAATAAATTCTCACTGAGTGAGAATATAATATTTGTGGTAGGCGGTCTCATTTTCAGGTTGACAGAATTTTTCATAAATTATTCTTTCATATCATCGTTCGTTGGGACTTTATGGAAATCCAATCATGATGATGTTAACGTAATTTTATATACGCTTATGTATTATTATTCGCACTTATTAGGAAGAATATGATCGTATTATAAAACTGATATAAATAATTACCATTGTATTATAAACATCACTTAAGTTTTCTGTCGTGGTACATGCAATTTAACAATATCATCACCGCAGTTGCTAATTTCTAACCCTTCCCTTATGTGAGGTTACACACCCCATCACAAGTGAGGTTTGCAAAGCCGCAAGATGTGCAGGGTTCGCTGGTGTGCTTAATTAACTGCGATAGTTCATTATATGTACGTCCTCAGTTTCTGACCCCTTATTAACATCCTCGTCTTACCTTATTTCCTTCTTTTACTATGTAAATTCAACTCATTTGTCAAATTGTATTATTATCGAAAACGAAATCACACTTTAACATCGTACAGTATGAAGTATGAAGAAACGTTGTTTCCGTTTATCAAACTCGTTCAAATAACAAATTTTCTATTGTATAAAGTACAACAAATTAAGTTGATCTATCTCTTCCCATCGCTATCTATTTCTGAAACAACTTCTTCAGGTTGTCCTACAAGATATATGCACATTTAAATGACTCAAAACATACTTAATTAGCAGCTTCTTTTTAGTCCGATCGATTTAAAATAATCCCTAAAACTAGAATACGTTTTCAATAAAGAAAGTATAACAAAGTTCCAAAATGAATATTATGCAATTAAATGTTATATATTCCGACTAAAATTAGTCGAATTAGGCATGCAAAGTCGCACAAAAATTTGACCACAATTGCTAACTCCTCCGCGAATTTTGCGACAGGTTTTTTTTTTACAAATATCATACATTTGGTACATCCTGTACAGAGTCAATCGCTGTCGTTAGATCTTATGTTATTTTATGTTTTCTCGATAAATTTGTGTTTTTAGTAATCATTAGTCTTCTTTTTCCTATTCAATTAATCATATATATTTTTAGGACATGTGAAAGAGAAAGAGTTGAGCGTGCGGTTACCCATCATTGCAACAGTCCTCAGTCGAGTAGCTTAACATTGGAGATGTCGCAGGTCTGATTGAAAGCACTGCACCAACGTCCCCTTTCCGATGCTTATTCTTTTTCACATCAATTTTTCCTAAGTTCTTAATAAAATGGATGCCTCTCTTCCCCACATATTTGTGCCCATAATTATGAAAGTGGTCTAACAATAAGTCATATATTCCTTGTTTCGAGATATTTAGTGAATTGCATTTGAATGAATTAAAAAATATTTTTATATTATGCAACATCTTAATTTAGAATTTTATTAGTCTTGATTAATGGAAATTTATTATGAATATGAAATTTTGCGTAAATTTCATACGGAAATGTTGTTTTAAAAGTTTGAATTGCCTTAAACCATTTTCGAAATTAACTGAATGTCCTATAAATGACTTAAAGTAATAAAAAGCTAAGAGTTTTATTAGAAACTATAATTTTAATGAAATAATTCATGAACATTTCTTAACTATTTTTAAAAAGTAATCGGTTCTTATAATTTAGGCTTTTACTATTATGAGTTTTTAAGATTCTTAAAATGTTCTTGAAAAACTGGAGGGATGTATGGTATTATAGTAAACACATAATATCTTTATGTTTCCCTTCCGTTACTGGTCTAGTGGTGGTGTATAATGGAAGTAATTTAATGTTGCCGTATATTTTTGGTCTCCCTCTTTTAGGTGAAAGATCCAAACGTGGAATTTAGAAACATCTAAAGAAGTTTTATGGAACATCTTATAAGGTTCATTTTGCAAGAATCTCATCCATTCAATTTATAGCGAAGAGACAGATTCGCCCGTGGTATTTTTTACTCTTCTTGTCGTTGACTCTTCCAGTGGTTTCGTTGAACTAAAATCCAACTACGTCATTCGTTTTACCGAAAATGTATTTTTTCTTCTTCGAATAATGCTCAGGGTTGTATAAGTAATTTACTTTTCTTATTTTCATTTCTGCCAACCCAAAATCACGGTCATTCGGTAGAAAGGAATAACCAAATACCAAAAATTTAAGGGTATGTTTATATAATTTTTAAAAAATTTTGACTTAGACCAATTTCATAATTAACACTAAATGAATTCCATATAATGTTGAAACTACAACCACTATCTAATGGTTCATTTTTGACAATATCATACAAATTACATTGAATTAATTTAGTTTATAATAATGTGGTGTGAAATAACTGACAAACTCATTTTTTTTAAATTTTGACTCAGACCACTTTCATAATTATGGGCACATTTAACTATTCGCGGGATTGTAAAGTAATATTGTTTTCTACATTAGACCAAAACAAATAAATTTGTAACAAATTTTTATTTTTATTGAATGATCTAATCACCCTCGTTATCATTAACCGCTTTTCCCTGTAGTGTGCAAATATCCCATGTCGGATCGATAAAAATTGGTTTTAGAGTAAAATATCGAAAAAGTCGACGTTACTTTCAGATCAGCCCAATATTTACAAACCAATGGATCTTGTTTTATTTCATTCTGACACTTCTACACTTAATAATCATTTAAAACGTGTACACATATTAAAGCACCTACTTGTAGAATAATACAACTGTCATTGAACAATTCTTTCATGCCACGAACACCGGTAGGGTCATCGTGTGAGATTTAGGATGTAAAAGCAAAGGGGAAAGAAACGGGAAGGATATCCGGCAAGCAACAGAGAGAGAGGTCATATTCGGGAGAGGAAGAGAGGAAATTTCGTGCGTTCCTCTTCGTGACGGGGCGAACATTAATACACGCTACCGTAAATTTACGACGCTGTGGAAAAGCAATATCTGTCGCTTCAGGGGATGGTGTGTGCCGGGCACCCAAATGTTTTGACAACCACCTGGCAATCCCTTCGATTATTCGTCTGTCCCAGTAGTATGTACAAACCGACAACGCGATTAAAGTCAGACTCGAAAACACTCGGATTTTACTTTGAGTATCTGTTATATCTGTTGAAAATAAATTCAAGTAACATGATTTTTTTCCATTCCACTTGGGTAACTTCGATTGATGAAAATACTTTCTTACAATTAGATTAAGGGGACACTCGATGGAAATATTCTGTTGTAAAATATCGAGTTTTTTTTTCGTGGTGTTTACTTCATTAAATAAGGATTAAAGGGGTGAGAGGTTCTCCGATGTTATTACTATTTATGACACACAGATGTAGGTTATGTTTACTCATAGTATATAAAAGAGATAATTATTGGAGATACCATCATACATTTTGGCAGTTTATAGTATACAAGGTGGAATATTTCGATGGTTGATTTTATAATATTGTTACGCGACGATCGCGCACGCATTCCTTTTGGACTTAAATAAATAGAACACAATTTGATAGAAAACGTGATAACGCTTATTTAAGAGAACACGTCCGTCAACGAGGACCACCGATCGTAGAATCTCAACTCTTTATTATTACAAACAATTGCGAAGTCTCGTTTCCCAGTAACATTTAATCTACTGGGTGCTTCGTAACAATATATTTAAGTATCAAAAATGTGTAATTAAAAATTACATATAAAAGCCTTTCTTAATTCTCTATAAAACGACTGAAAATATTGATTTTTCGAGCGTGAAACAGGGAAATTGTTTTATTAACTTAATCATGAAAAAAAATATCTTGGAATGATAAAAACTATTTCCGTAATGAAACATGTAGCTGAGTCTCTCAAGAAATTATTAAAATGACAAGTTGCTACCAGGCCGCAATAAAAAATGTCAAAACTATACCGATAAAATCTTTGGCATTTACTCAAATTACGTAATTTCAAAATTACACTTTTGTTAAGCACAATACATATTGGCGAAAAAAGAATTGTTTACCGATAGAACTATACAAGTTATTCTCAATTTTTAGCTTCAGTTCCAAACAAATTCGACGAACTCGATGGCGCGGAAATTAATGGCATATGAATGTTTGCTAAAATAATGCAACGTGTCAATTAGTCAAATATTTGTATCGACTTGAAATCCTTCCGATTTTTCGTTCTCTCGCTTATACGATGCGTTTGCATACCAGTGACGTAATCAAAGTTGGCCTCGTAAATTGGTGAATTTTCCTCTGAATCCAGTGGTGTTTCAACCTACCACATCAATCCTCTGTACGGTGTGTCACGTCACGTTTACGGGATTTTGCATTCGCATGTCGTTTTACAAACGAGCGTATTTACTGTAAGCTCACCTGCTGCTTCCAGTTTGTTAGAATTGGATTTCGAAGCCAGATTATTCCGTGTATGATGTGTGCAATTTATACCTCGATATATTTTACCCTTATTTAAATGCCATGCATGCGGCTATTTATTAATCGTACAGTTGGAAATGATACAAAAGATATTTTTTTCCCTCTGTGTATCAAAATGCAAATTTATTGGTGAAACTTTTCGGTGTAGAGACTGAATTCAAGTGTTTTGGTATGCGTGTACCACTGATTGTACTGTATATTCGAAAATCAGTTCGACAAAATCAACGATGTAACAGTCGTATGTGATTCACCAGTTATATATTGAAGAAATAAGGAACGAAATGTAATATCAATTTCCCGTTTAAACCTTTGCACTTCTTAATTTTGTATTACCTACCAACAACTCCTTAATTAATTTGCAAAATATATGAAGAAAGAACACCTCAGTAAAAAGTCGTATTGTAACAGATTATTATGTTACTATTATTATTCTTATTGTTTTAGAAATTGCGTTGTATAAAGTCGAGTATAACTCGATATTAAAGTTGACGTAACGAATATAATGTCGAGCCACACTCGGCATAAGAGTGCTAAGGGTTAACACATTGAACGTCAATGTCAATGTACACTAAAGTGAAACCTTTTCTGCTAAAAAAACATCTTTATAATGCAGAAATATTCAAGACACAGATGGATGCATTGCCAGCAGGACTTTATCTATTTAATGCCAATATTTACATATTGAATGTAGTAGAATATTTGAAAATATTACAACGTGAAAATCATATGGAATTTCATTGATTTCAATATCACCAATCACCGGTGACCACCTTGGCGTTGAACGAGTTAACACTTAACCGACGCACAGTGGTCGATTTCGCCGAAATCCTGGCCAAAACCCCAAAATTTTTTTTTAGAATTTTCAAAATTTAGCAATTGCGTTTGATTTGTAACACATCAGAGCATTGTTTTCCATTAATAAAATTTTTTATTAAACAATACTCTTAGAGATATGCAATGTCAAAGTTGGCACTTAAATAATGTAACGTTTTCACGTCGAAATTGAGAATACGTTTTCAATGTGAAATTAAAGTTTGATCCACTTTTTCAGTATTGGTAGCTATTTATTATACTTTTAACCTTTTTAATCTTTTTTCACCGCGTGCGCCGTGACCACGGGCTGGTTCGCGAGAATTTCGCACAACATAAGAGTTAAAATAAAAAATTCGATAACTTCATAGATGGAAGTACAAAACGGTTTATTTTTTGCCGGTAGATATTACAAAACCCGACGTTAAACGTCAAAAGTCGAAAAAGGTAGTCCCTATTGGCGCCGCCGCACAGTGGTCGATTTCGCCGAAATCCTGGCCCCAAAGAGTTTTTCAATTTAGCTGGAAATTGGTATATTAGTATTATTTGGGTCGCTGATTAAGAATCCGAACTCAGAATTTCCAACAACAAAATGGCGGCTTTAATATGGCGGGCATCGAAAAATTGCCGGATAGGCACGAAAATTAGTATTCTTATGTTTTTCCGGTTGCTAATTAAGAATCCGAACTCAAAATATTCAAAGACAAAATGGCGGATTCAATATGGCGGACATCTGTATAAAAAATGTTTGGTTGCGCGCCAAAATTGGTATTCTAATGTTTTTTGAGCTACTAATTACGAATCTGAAAGTAAAATTTCCTAAACTGTACTGATGGACACAAAATAACAATAAATAAAGTACGATATTCTGGTTTGAGGCCATATATGCACTGCTTCACGGATGGCGGTCAGCGGAAGTGTCCGCGGCTACCTATTGCTGTCTCGAAATAAAACTATCAGACTACCAATCTATTTAACCCAATTTGATTTTTCAACCCGACGAAATAAATATATTATTTAGTAAATTACCAGAGTGCCTGTAGAGTAAGATTAGCAGTATTCATTCGGCGCGCCGGTTACCATCAGCTGACGAGGCCAGTAGATACTACTCGGCTCGTCGCGACGCATCGGTTAAGTGTTAATATTGCATTCGCACTTTCAGTGTTCATTACATTGGTATATTTTACTATTGCATTAAAGGAAATGATCAAAGTAACATTTCAATAGTACTTTTGCCTCGTATGGCTTCCAAGAAAACTTTAGAGTTTCAAAACTTTACATTCAGTTAGTTTACTCCTTAACACTAGATTTACCAAGCCAGTCAAAATGACTGGTGAACAATTTTTTCCAAAAATTCTACGGGTTTATGAGAGAGCCGTAGAATAAATATTCTTCGTCCATTGTATAAAACATAAACTACTGTATCTATCATCTTTTCCACACCTTAATTTTCCTTGCTTTTAGGTACATATTTAACATATTTAAATATGATAGATTTCACGCTGGCAAATCTAATGTTAAACACATGTCACTGCCAATAAAAAAAACATTTATGTAACATTAACTCTCCTATAAACGTTCCACGATTTGTCAAATCCATTTCGGTCACTTTATGAATCTTCCTTCTGAATTCCATTCTCGATAACTGACAGAAACCCAGAAATCTGAAGTTCTTCCTCTCACTATCCCCATGGTGGTGGAATCGACATTTTCGCGTTAAATATGAGCGAAGCATTCCATCCTATCATCAATGCACCCATTCAACAACGGTGTCACGAAAAGAACGACAGTTTCCCAAATTTCCGGCCGTTAAATCGAACGATATAAATTGTCCAATCGATTTCTACGTCGCACTTTATCTTGCCCGTTTGTCCCTGGTTACCGTTCGCTTATCTCCGACCCGGTAGATTCTAGTCGATTACGAAAACGATTGAAGTACGATCGCGAAACGAGGCGTGGATAAATCTACAGAAAGCAAACGACTTAAAACGGATGACTCGTGAAAGAAAAGTCGCGGGTGAGAAAGATAAAGAACAGGATTACCGTGAAGGAGAAGAGGCTTTGCAATTGACACGAAGCAGGGGGTATCCCTTTGATCGACACTTAGGGAAGATGTTTCCCCTTTGTCGGTTTTTTAATTGTCTGTGTTAACGAACCGCGAGAATTCGTTTTATCATTCTCTACATTGAAAGTTGAAAGAAATTTCTATCTTGATGCTGTCACCTACGTCGTTTTAGATGATGCTATCCTTCGCAAATATTCTATTTTCGTTTCGTTTATACCCTCTTTTTGTACTCGTTACAATTTTTTAGTACTAATTGACACAATAGTAAGATATACGTCCACAGAAGATTCCGTAGAAAATCAATGTGAAGAGGACAGGAGCACTTTCACAGAAGACTTCTTCTTGAAGTTTTCTTTAAAATAAATACAGCGTTCCTTTTTTATCGTCTTCTCATGGATTTCCTCTTTATTAACCCTTAACGGTCGTAAGTTAAGTCACCTCTCACGTGACAATACTATTATACTTTGGCGAGGCGGTTGTATGTTACGTAGGAGGTGACAGGTCGAACTTTGTCGAAATTGGATGTCTATGAAGTGCTACGCGATTATCTTGTCAGTTAAGCATCAGCATCGGAGCAATTAACATCTCCAGTAATATTTCAATGTCTTCTATAGTCAGTGTTTAATGTATTCGGCCCAAAAATTGAATGAACAAATTTTACAAATTTTCATAACGATAGTGGCCTGGAGGCCACTCTTCATAAAAAATATTATACTTATGACACTACAAATTTTTGGCATATTTACCGAAACCAACTGCAACCTAATGGAGAATCGTGTATAAAAAAATTAGCAACCGATAAGGGTTAACATAATATATATACCTACACTGTTGATAAAAAGTAATTGATATTTTTTGATGCTGTCCCCGGAATGTGTTTTATTTGTGAAAAGATAAATCATGGAAAAATAAGTACTAGGTAGATAAGCGAGTAATAATAAAGCACAGTATAAATTCATACAGAAAGAAAATTTTCATTTTGTCTAAAGTTTAAGGAACTTCATATTTCATTTGTTTTTCAAGTAATCTGATGTGATGTTAGAGACCATCAGAAAATATCTTGTTATAACTTGTCCATTTTCATTTTTGGCAATCTGAACGTAAAATATAACACTGTTACTTTATCTCGAAAGGAAATATTTTCAAAAGAAGCTTATCCTACACAGAGTATTACCTTGGTGTTTTGTCGTCAAGTCTTTTTATTGCAAAGAGAGTATCTTTACGAAATGGAGGCCGAAAGAACAAGAAAAGTGTGTATAATGAAAGAAGAAAATACCGGGGGAAGTAATTTCGAAACTTTATTGTCCGGATAAGGAAGAAACTTTTGAATAACACGAGTAATATTTTAAAAAGCCAATGTTAGCTAACGGCACACAATACCATCTAGAATTTTCCCCAGAATTCATTCAAAATGTCCCATGTATTCTCACATTTCTTCTCCGATCTTCTATTTTACAAAACCGGCTTACCTTGCAAAAAACCTCTCGAGATATTCTTATTAATTTATTTGATAGCTTCTATACTGAAATAAAACTAAAAATAATTTAAATAAATGAAACGGATCTGTATAGAAAGCTTTAATATTAAATAACTTAAAAATGACGAAAGAACAAAGGGATAGTAATATTCATTGACAACAAATGACCAGACATTGCAAAACGCTTAGACAATAATACTAATACAATTATATGAATACAAAGAATGGCTCTCCACCTCGTAGTGAATAATCGTAAATCCTAATTTCCTTAATACTAATACTACGAAGGCAGTGAAAATAACTAATTCCCAATGCTTTTACAAAAATTTTCTAAATTTGTAGGGAAATCGTCCAGCTGATATTCATGATCTATCTTATAAAATACAAATTACTGTATTAATCTCATATCCTACAAGGACATATGATACACGTGACACGATAAATGGAGTACGAAATTTTGAAATTTTCCAATAACTATTAATTTAAAAATATCATTCGGTCACGAGACAGTTAAACTATCACTATAATATTAATATTGCAGCCAATTATACAAAATGTTAAAACTCAGGGAGAAATTTCTATTTCTAGAGTTAATTTTCAGTTATTAAACATACTGTCAGAATCAGAAATCGTAAGACAAAAGATTAATAACATTTTTCATTTCTTCTTTCTTCTTTTTCCAATGTAGTTATTTAATATTGTTGACAAAAGCTATCAGCTATTGAATTAACATGGTCGGTAAGGTCAGATAGGAATGTGCGGGATCCAGGTCATCCATGCGGAATCCAAGTATTTTTGTTGTGCAGTCTTCGAAGGTGATTTTTTCTTGATTGAGTGATGAGTGTGACGTTTCTTGGAGTAAAGATTGACTGGTTGATTGCCATTTTGCAAGGGGAAACCCGCCCGCCTTACGCAGATCAATTAATTCATTAGCAACTTGAATCAATTCTTCAGGTAAATCTGCTCCTCCAAATATGTCGTCGACATATCTGCTTTTAATGATTGCTTGAGCGGCTTTTCGGTATTGATGGCCTTCATCTTCAACAAATTGCAGTAAGACACGAACAGCTAGATATGGGGCAGATCTAGTGCCGTCGGTCACTGTTGTGAGTTGATATAGAACAATGTTATTGTGATTGTCCAGCCAAAGAATTTGTTGAAGTTTCCAATCATCAAGATGAACCATTATCTGGCGATACATTTTTGTAATGTCTGTTGAGAACATGTACTGGTGTTGTCGAACCCAGAGAAGTACATCGAAAATGTCTAGTTGAATTTTCGCTCCAGTATGAGTGATATCATTCAATGAAACTCCAGTTGACGTCGGGCTGGATCCATTGAAAACGACCCTGAGCTTAGTAGTTGTGCTACTTGGTCTTAGAACCCCATGAAGAGGTAAAAAATAAGGTTGAATGTCTTGAGGGTCATAATTGAATGTTGGAGCAACTCTCATGTGTCCGAGTTCTTCGTATTCTTTCATGAATAGTCTGTAAAGATGGCTATATACAGTCTCGTTAGGTAGTCTCCTCAATTGACGCTTCAGACATCGATACGCAGTTGTATAGGATTCACAAAGAGATGTAGGTGAAAAAATGAGTGGAATTCTGACAATGTATCGCCCTGATGAATGTCTGGAATAAGTTGACTTAAAGAAATCTTCACATTCTGATTCAATGATGATAACAGATTTTGATCTGTCATAGGAACTTCTTCTTGGACCCAAAATTTTGTAAGCAATTCTTGAATGTCTTCATGTTTGGTATTTGTAGTAGCATGATGAATTTGGTAATGATTGACTGATGAGTTTCACACCACTGGACCAATAATTAGCCAACCAAAGATAGAAAGTTGAGCTATTGCAGCTGATTCAGAATGATATATGATGTTTTGTTTTATGATTTGACGGTAAAAGTCAGCTCCAAGTTGAATGTCTATTGACTGTGGAATGACGAATGTTGTATCTGCAAGTTTTAGTTTGATGAGATGTGGCCAATCATTGTTAGGATAGTTGTATCGCACCTTTGGAATTAATGCTGTCAATTGCTTCATAATGTGAGCTCGAGTGTGTATTGAATGACTGGTTGTTAGCGATTGAAGCTCACAGAATACTACACCTTTTGTTTGAGTAAGTCGAGAAGTTCCTACTCCTCTTATATTGATTGGCTGGCAGTGTTTCTTCTGTTGAAGCAGACTTGCGATTTGAGAAGTGATCAGTGTTACCTCTGATCCAGGATCAATGAGAACTCGTACAATGCAACTACCATGTTGTGAATTTACCTTCACTTCTGCTGTTGCTAGCAGCGTTGAATGGTCATTTTTTAGATGATTTGGAATGCTTTGACTTCAGCAGATTGCTCTAGTCGTTGATTGTCTGTCGAATGGTGTTGACGAAACGTTACTTGATTGCTGATTTCGTATACTATTAGCATGAATTGTTGAATTTTGGTGTTGATTGATTGATATGTAGTCATTGTGACCTGATGATTGTGCTGCTTTTGAACCTGTCCTTCAGACCATCTCGACTGGACCCTCAACCCTCTTGAGACCGAAACCTCATGTGTTAAGGTCATGCAGCCAATTTGACTTTCCAGATTAAGTCCATCAGCCAGCTTGAAGGTCTTTTTTGTTAGTGATTGTTCCTCGAAGACTGCTTCGCCTCCTCACTGTTGTGAGATCGAAGGTTGATTGTCTGTCGTTGATTGTTAGGATGATTGATTTGCTGGAGGCTTCAATGAATTCTTGCTCTTGGATGAGTGCCTGCTAATGGATGAAGCTTGATTACTGGTACCTGATTGTCTAAGGAGTAACTGGTGGAACATCGTGTGGTGTTTTCCCTGGTACTATTTGCACCTGTTCTGATTTGTGCAAGGTGGTGTTTTATGTCTTAGCCGCTGCTTTCGAGACAATAATTTATATTCTGGAGAGACCAAGATATAGTGACTGTTACGGCAGTCACAATGAATTGACGCTTACCTGTAGCTGAATGCGAAGATCTCTGTTGAATGAATGATTTTGAATGTGGTTCTAGCTTCTCTAAAGTGCGAATTCTTGCCAGAAGAAAGTCGTGAAACTCCTCATATGTCGACATCCTCTCAAGACCATTGTCTTGAGTTTCACAAAGCTCTCTAGTATGCTGATCCAAGTGTTTTAGAGTGTGAAAAATGAGGATCACATACCAGTTTTCAATTGATTGTCCCAAGAGTTCTAAACTGTCTAATGAGTTGTCTACGACAGTTAGCAATGAAGAAATTTTTCCGGAATTAGATGCAGCTCTTTTCGATTCAGCAAACTGACTGAACAGCTTCTCAAGATGAATGTGAATGAGCTTCTTTCGATTCTCGTATCTAGATTTCAGAGTAGACCATGCCTTTGCAAATGTTTCCTTCGTATGAGGAAGGTTTTCTATAAGAGATAAAGCTGAACCTGAAAGGGTTGATTTGAGATAATTAAACTTAATTACATCATCAATTCCCGGTTGATTGCTGATCATCAACTCGAACTGATCTTGAAACGATAACCAGGATGCACTGGTTCCATGAAACTTGGGTACCGTAAGTTTAGGTAACCTGGCAAAAGCTTGGTTAACTTCAACAGAAGACACACTAGTTGATGACTGTTCTGGAGGCTCTTGTGAAGCCACCTTGGCAGAAAAAATCAAAAACTCCGAGACCACCTTGCTGAATTTTTCGAAAACATCATTTATGATGTACGGATGCTATAAGTGCTGAGCTGGCCACGTTTCCTCAAGAATCTGGTGTTCTGTGGTGAATGAATCATGCAAACTGATTACCTTCGTTTCCAGTATTAGCCTTTGTTCTTTGCTGACGGTTGATTGTCGCTCTATGAGTGTCTGCATGAGTGATTGTACCAATCAAAGTCAGGAAGTTTGTGACTTAACCTTAAATATTAATTGACTTGGTAGCACTGGAGGTGGTGATGTGCTTGTTTGACTGACACCTTCAGTAGTTGATCTCCTATCAGGTTGTACTGAAGTCTGAGCCACCTGCTCCTCAGGACTGGTGAATACCTCCTGACTGTCATCAGTTTTCGTTCTGATAGTGGGTTGATGTTCCACAACAGTAAGCTCCTCTTGCTCAGGTTTTTCAGTTGGATGGTCTGCCATTTGGAATGTTCGTGGTCACTATTTGGGCACTAATCACTTCTATTGAATGTCACCGAAATTGTTTTGATTATATGCGTACAAGGCACCAAAAAGGCACTGAACCTAATTGATCGAGATCCGACCCGAAGTATCAAAAATATGTTGAGAAAAGGTATCAACTATGGAATTAACCTGGCCGGCAAAGTCAGATAGGAATGTACGGGATCCGAGCAAATAAGCACACAGGTTCAAAAATAGTAGTTGTTTATTAAAACAGCACCAACTCAACACCCACACACTAACACAATCAATTTTTTGTATGATTGTCACTGGTAGAATACTGATTATCTTAACCTTGCATAAACAAAAGGAATTATGAATGTCTGTAAAAATCTTCAAATAGGGTGGTTGGTACTATTTACCGCCCGCATTTAAATGGTACTATTTATTTAAGTTCAACACACCATGCTGTTTGAATGAAATGAACGAATGTGCACGTGGCGTTAGCACAGCGTGCAGTGCAACAATGAATAAAACTGAATTTTCACTAAAGAATGAAGTTCACAATGAAATACACTCTGAGTGAATGTCTTGAAGGTATTAGAATTGGATTTAGATCACTATGGTGAACTATGGTGCACAGATTGTCTTCTAACGAGTCGATTTTTGGTAAAGCAAAAGGAATTCACGTAAAAGCACTGGTGAACAGAAAAAGAATGGCTGCCGGAACTATGCTAGTCAAATTGGTGACTACATCAGTGATGCCAGGACGTGGGATTTTTCCCACCCATGAGTACTACCTAATCCTCAGTAACGTATATACTTCACTCAAATACGGGGTATCGTTAGACCCCTGTGACAATTGAAATACGGTAGAAATTACAGGAAGAGGACATTTTACTAGATACGTCCATGGAAACAACCGCCGCCGAGCTGTGATGTCAGCATGCGCATGCGCACGACGGCTCCCACGTGGGAGAAAATCCCTCGTCCTGGCATCACTGGACTACATTATTGGTCAATTGAGTGTTTACATTGAAAAATATTGATTGTCTAGTCGATTAGTTATCGACCTTTCCCAAGATGTCCGACAAAGTTCCGATTATCTGGGAGATTTGAATTGAGAATTACTTAATTCTCAACAAATATATTTAAATATAATATAATAAATTTATCGCCGATAGTTGTGGTGTTAACTTATCGGGTATTCTTCATAAAAAAGAATGTACCCTATATAAGATAGAACATATTTAATGATCATTCTAAAACAACAAGATTCAGAAATTCTTCCTATCAACAGAATTGAGCAGGTAGTCCATAGATTTTGCGTTCACAGAACGTATACGCAATCCGAATATGGTATTCGTCGCGAACTCTGGCGAGCCCTTCTTACCCCTATCCTTACCCCTGGCACCTTATACGTCTGTGTGGGAGTTCACTTTACGCTCGAATTTGAACCCCGAGAAAATTATAGAGGTCGGTTTGCGGTGTTGCCGGCCAAGCTAATCCCACCGTATAATTAACCACCAGCAACCGTCCGGGTTCTCGTAACGGTGTACGCCATAACTCATGGCTAAGCTTCCACAAGTATGCACACGCGTGTACGTAGAGAGTTTTAAATTGGTTGAGGTTGGAAGTATAATACAAGAAAAACAGAAGCGAAAACTGTATTTGTACGTAGTACTGTTGCTCGATGCTATAGGACTATCACGATTTGTCGAGAAAGACAATCGAAAAATTTATTGACGTACCTGGCTGCTTTTTCTACTGGAATTCGGTCATCGATCAATGAGGCTTGAACAGTTGCACCGAAAGTTTATCGTTTCACTCTTCTTTTTGCAGCTTTTAGTTTTTTTTTCTCTCTTTTACTGGCAATCGGTCGGCTGTCAGTCATTTTGTTGAGTAAGCTATTTCAAGTTTATGGGCATTTTTATTGGAAAGTATAGATCGACGTGTATCGTTAAGTTTACAGACTTTTTTCGAGTGTTAAATTTCTACAGTATTCATATTCTCTTTTCGATGGAACTGTATGTGAATGTAATTTGCGGAAAGCGACATATTTTTCTATTATAATACGTTCGACACTTTTTGCAGGAACGTATTGTTTTCTTTTATTTTCCTATTTACTCGACCTTATGGTCATGTGGACAGATATTGAAGGATATTATAAATTTTCTGTCAGGGGTTATATATTTATATTAGTTTAGTAAAAGTCTGGAAGAAAATTTGTAAAACGAAGAAAATTTTCATGTATCCCTCACGTCAATCTTAGAATCTCGACGAACTCTTTAATATATATTTTTCATAAGTTTCTTCAACAAAGAAGCAGACAATCAGTTCTTTATGAAAACACATTTCTGTTTCCCCCAGTCTTTTGTGTATTCTTACATAAAACAAAAATATTGTAATAAGAAAATATTAGATTTATATATTAACTTTTTCATGCATACATCAAGATCACGTTTATCACGTGTTACATAATAAACAGATATTCACATATTTTACGTACTATTGCAAAATAACTTATTATAAAATCACAGTACAGAAAAAAAAAACAGTTTATCGTGTAACGATATGTTGTGATGCTACTAATAATACTTTAATGGAAATGAACGAAAGATCTAGGTCGAAGAAGAGCGGAGTTAAATGTCCTCATAGGACGTCTGACCAATATTAGTCCTAACTACTTTAGCCGAAAAGGAGATCAGTTTTCTTCCAGCTAACGTTAGTGTTTCTTATCTGAAATTTCAAGAGTTAAATATAATACAGTGATGAAGTTGAATTTGTGTATCAAGCATTCAAACAACTTATACACATGATAGTGGTAAGTTTAAAAAACATTGCGCGCCCTGTGCAATGTTGCTATACGGCCTCATGTAATTCATTAAGAAATACGATTATCTTTACATCATTTTCTGCATTTCGAGTTTATGACTGAAATGTGCAGTGAAATTTTATTACAAATATTATTGTAAAAATTACACTTTCGTTGGTCTCAAATAAAGTAACAATATTGTATGAATAATACTCAATTAAAATACGGCTATTATCAATCGCAAAATATACTAACGAGATAATGAGTATTTCAAGTAGATTATAGAGATTTTAAAATTAGATATTATTTTATATGGATCATATTGCCATATTAATGATGTTTACTGGTTATCGAGATAGACAAAGTTCATGCTTCTTTTGTTTCATTCTCGGTCGTCGATGATATGCATAAACATGGTTAATAATTATTCCTAGGAGTAATTTAAGTCTGTGAAAAAACCACCATACTTCAGACAGTGTTATAATTAATATCTGAAATTAACGATTGCAAATAATTCGTTTGTATTAAAACCTGATGTAAAAATTTAATCTGTTTACTGAGTATCACTTCTATCGGTGTATTTAATTAATAAGTGGTATGCTTGGAATATTTGCTTATCGATTTTATTTCGGACGTGTATTGGAAGAGAACCGGAATCCGATATTAAGATTAATTATTCATAACGGTAAACCCAAAATGAGTATCAGAAGTAATTGATGATGGTTTTGAAAAATGCGCGTTAACGCAGAGCACAAATTGTCAATATTTCAGCATGGTTGAACTGTTGAATGTAAATGAAATAAATTTATGGTAATGAAATTTCTCTGGATTTATGATCAATCATTTATAACGTAATAACGAATATTGTCGGATGCACATTTCAAATAATAATGCTGATATCTTCCGCTTTTTTAAACAAATTACCGCTACTAGTTGAAATTGTTAGAACGGGGCCCAGCTATTTTGCGACACGAGCCTGGCATCGTGGGGCCTGCCCTACCCTCTGGGACGACCCTTTTTCATATGCATTTAGTATACAGTCGACTCAACCACGAAGCCACACACAAATAAACTTTTCTACATTAAGTGTTAAAAGTTCTTTTTACCCAAAACACCCTCACAGTTCGCGCTCCTCTCATCAGAAATAAATCACTTCGAGGTTGGCATTATAATATACTTTTACAGAGAAACAGGACATACTGGCTCAATAACAAATCGCTGACTAGCGCGATATATATTTTATTTTAAACCTTCGTTACGTACAAAGTTCACATTTTCATTTTTCCTCCCATAGAAACTAACTGATATTTTGCAGAAAACTGATTTAACCCTTTGATCACTGTAGGGAACTATAATTCCTATCAGATTTTAAGTACAAAGTTCACATTTTAATTTTTTCTTCCATAGACGCTAACTGATATTTTGCAGAAATCTGATTTAACCCTTTGATCACTGTGGAGAACTATAGTTCCTACCAGATTTTAAGTACAAAGTTCACATTTTCATTTTTCCTTCCATAGAAACTAACTGATATTTTGCAAAAATCTGATTTAGCTCTTTGATTACTGTGGGGAACTATAGTTCCTACCAGATTTTAAGTACAAAGTTCACATTTTCATTTTTCCTTCCATAGAAACTAACTGATATTTTGCAACAATTCAGAGTTCAAAGGGTTAATGCACTGTCGCTATAGTACTGTATTGACTTCGAATACAGTTATTTATTCAGACATCTGATATCAAAAGAAAGTTTTAGTAATTATTAGACTGCGGATGTTTATGCATTTATGAAAAATTAAATACGACTAAAATATACAAAAAGAACATAATATAAAAATATATCTAAAATATCCAAAGTATGGTATTTGTTGTAATATTTATTAAGTGCAATAAATCCCTAGATAGGTTTTCCAGTCTCACCTGCATTTGTGAAACTCGAAGTTTGCATAAACATCCGCAGTCTAGTAATTATTTAAAAATAACGCCTTTCGTACAAGTCACACTTGTCATTGCGTTCTAACATCCATGTTGACTCTGACACTTCAAACACATCTCAGTGCCCTGTAGCGGTTAAAACTGTCGCGATATTGACAAATAGATTGACACTGTAATATATAATATTTTTGTTCGTCTAAAATCGCTGTTACAATATTCTGCAAATATAAAAATCAACGAAGCAAATTGTCTTAAATCGTTTTCTGAAAACACTTGAGTCGTTACCATATCGTTTCTTTTATCAGCCTTAAGGTGCCAAGGGTGTAGGAGGGTTCTCGTTATTATCGCGGTTAAGCATGCGGAAAAGTTCGTCATTAAGCCCACCGACGTTTCGTTCCCCAAGTATTATTAAATTACAGCAGCTTTCTCCTTGGGACAATGCGATACGTTTTTTCTCCCCTTCTACAGCAGTCGAGCTTTATTGGTTATAATATTCATTTGCAGACTAGGGCGTTGCGTGTCGGAAACGTTCGCTATTTCTCTCGTGCCATGTGAAATTACTCGTAGTAACGCACGTGCCAATGGAAAATTATAGATGAATGTCGTGTTCCAACTTACTTCTATTGCGGAATGTCAAAAGTGCTAAGAGGAAGATTAATTTTGGCGATTTTATCTGAAGCTCTTGAAAACTGAAGATTTTTGGGCATATAAATTGTAATTGTAGAAATGAAAATTATATTAATCCTTGGAATGTTGAATTGGAGTTGAACGTTTGGTATAATATGATCTTACATCTTGTGATTTATAGTTTTTGGAGTTTAATTTGTCGTTTTTGCGACTACCAATTGTCAAATAAATGATTATTTGTTCTTAATCAAAGAAGTCTCTGTTTTCGAAAGGTTAAAAATAGCATTTAAGTGCATTTAAAAACAACACTTACAATTAGTGGAATCAATTTCTATTTATAACAACGTAAATTGAATGAAAATAAGCATGTAAGCAACATATTATGTACGATTTGGCATGATGTCGTTCAACATTTATTTATCAATTATAATTAATAAATAATATATAATAAATTATATATTGGTATACGTACTTATAAATTAGATTCTGTTAAGTTAATGCTAGACACTGATTCTGTTAAAATTATTATTTCACAATTTAACGTATATGATTTCATCCAATTATCTGATTTCTGCTTTCTACTAATTGCAAGATTTTCCAAATAAAATAAAATGGGGCAGAAAATTTTGGAATTGTTTGTTTTAAACTCCAACGAAACATGAAATAACATGCACTTGAAACATTTATAATCCGTATGTAACAAGCATAGAACCGATTTGAATTTTACCTGCAGATTTCTCTCAAACTTTGTTTTTATTACGTAGTTTTATATCACGCAGAATGTTTAATTATCAGTTTGAAAAATATAGTAAATCCGTCTCTCTCGTTGTTCAAACTTTCGCAGAAATGTTTTCCAACCTTGAATTATTTTATGTGGTGATGAAAATTGCCTTTCCGTGATTAATATTAGAAATTTCACCGCTTATATATCCAACATACGTTTCTGCTGTTCTACGTTGACAGAGATGTTCATTCGTGTTTTATCCTTTACCAAAATTAGGCTCGGCAAATACCACTCTTGAATCGCACGACACGATGTGCTCTTTTCTAAATTGCAAATTTCCATAAGCCAACAGAAAGAGAATTTATAATGGAGTATTATGCTTTTAGAAAATCATGCAAGCACTTTGAAAGTAACATTCTCGTAGTATACGATGGGAATTGGAATAGAACATTATATATTTCAGAACTTGGTAAATTCAAAAAATATATATCCTTTTGTCGGCTGTACTATAATACTTGAACCGTTTATTTTCAATGTATTATAAGTCACTTTGCTCCAATTAAAAATGGTGATTTTATAAAGATAATACGAAATTATTTACACGGAGAAAATTGTAAATATCAAAAATAACAAATTGCAAGTAAATCTTCTCTAAAATTTTTTGATATTTTTAAACACGTTAATGCAAGCCCTTAAGTTAAGTATCTTAATAAGCCTTTAGTTTAGTATTTTAAGAAACCTTAAGTTTCTTCTGATTCTTCAAAAATTTCAAGAGTAACTTTGACCTGATTTTGAGTTAACAAGTCCTAAACATGTAAAGAGGCTAAAAGTATCTGGTAAGCTAGTTGCTCTCGGGTAGGATTTACTCTGATATATATGAAAATACTCTCAGCCGAGATGTATGTGGATGGTAATGCATTTTAGGATTTGAATAAGTCTAGTGCATCACCAAATGGTAGTCGTGATTTCGCTGACAGAATATGTTAATAGAACGAATGGTAGAGTTTTTAAGATTGAAATTCTTGAAATTCCCATTGCATTTTCTATTTAAAAGGCATTACATATATTTACATAGATATAACGAAGTGACATATCGGAGTATGTAAATTTGAATTGGAGTACATGCATCAAAGTAGAGAACGACAGTATTCATGTCAAATTCGTATTTCGATTTGAACAGCATCCAAAACCACTAATATTACTTTTATGTAAAATAGTTCACACTGTTGGTTATACAACTTTCTTAAAAATAGTTGAATTATCATTTTTCATATGATCTAATAACAATACTCAATTAATCATAACATTGTAGCATTATTAGCACTAGATTTACCAAGCCAGTCAAAATGGCTGGTACACAGTTTTTTTTCAAAAATTCAACGGGTTTATGAGAGAGCCGTGGAATAAATATTCTACGTCCATTACAATGGACGTCAATTCCAATTACCGAATCTATCATCTTTTCGACGTCTTAATTTTCTTTACTTTAATGTGCATATTTAACATATTTAAATATAATAAATTTCACGTTGGTAAATTTAGTGTTAACAAATTGTTTTCACAATTCATTGGAACGTGTTTTAAGGAGCTTGAAGAATACCACTGAATTATTAAATTTTATCATATAAATGATTCGAGTTGGAGTGTCCTGTAACTGATAGTACAACGTGAGCGATAAAGGTATTAAGCAAATAACACGAGTTGAAAATATACGACTCAATTTTTTAATGCGACCGAATGATTAAGGATTGAGCGATAAAAGGTAAAATATATATGTGATTGAAGCATATTTCTACTAAAGTAGTATTTATTACACAACGAATACCCATATTGATTTGCATAAAGTCGAACATATTTATCCAACATTTTCGTACATTCATAAATGATTGTAAGCGGATTTCTGCGCAATATGTTTTACCCATTATTTGCTGTCTGGGTTTATATAAAATATGGAGAACAATATTTAATTTATACTTTTGAAAAATGGGATTACAGATGCTGAAAACAACAACGCCTTCACTGATTCTATCCTCCCAGTTCATAAAACGTTATCGTGTCGTTCCACGTATTTGCGATAACGAAGGGATAAAACCATCACAAATGCTATTTATATTATCGTCATTACTTTCCGTAAATACATATTTCATAAGCTGATACGATCATTCTTTAAGGACATTTTACTTTATGTAGATACCGAATCAATCAAGTTACAATCAGTCAGCAGCCTTTTATGTATTTACAGGACATTGAAAGCTCATTACAACTTTTTTTTTTATGATACCCGTATTCTGTGACAAGAATTGCCTGGGTGAAAAAAGCAAGTGGTTAAAAATAAGGGAAAAAATATTTGTTAGCTTCATTTTCATTGCTACTATAATAAATAAAAAAATTAACGAGTGTACTTTTTCCTAACAACGACATAGAAAGTTCAATAAATGTTTTGCTGCATTTTCCGACACTATTTTAGACTCGAGCTATATATCATCGATCCATTGACTCCAAAGATCATTCGTGCTCGTCAGTTCCATTTACGGGTACTTGAAATGGCTCCAACAAAACGCGAAAACCGTTCATCCATCTTCTTTTTGGCGACAGAAAATCCTTCGATCGGCACAGCTGCAGCTGAGAGATCCAATGTCCTCGATGTTCCTCGCCGACTTTATATATCCTTTAGGGGATATTATACCTTCAACCCTTTTCTCTAAAGAGTTCTGCTAATTTTATAAAATTCTAATTATAGCAAGTAATTTCATCCCATTCTTGGTTGCACTGTATACTTACTGAATATAAAGTATTAATGATTTCTACTCGCTTTTTTTATAGTTACTAAGATTCTCAGAATATTGTATAGTTTCTGAGATATAATATTGGAAATGTAAATGAAAATAGTTTAGTAATATAGGATTCCGGAATGCGATTGTGGGGGAAGAATAATAGAACTGTATTTTATAAAAATGACACGTAAAACTAGAGTTGAAACTAAACTGAAAATAACTATAATCACGTCTTAAAAAAACTCATCTTCTATTCGTCGCGTCTTAACCCATTATCCGCCCATGTCCCTTTTTTGGAACACATTTTCTTTTTTTTTTGTTTCAGTTGGTTATTATAAATTATCATTATACAGTTAAAGTAATTTTCTTTTGTATTTTTGAATTGCGGCGGGCAATGGGTTAACGTCTTCTCCACGATCGTCGTCCCTCGACATCTCGATGCCTCATTGGCACACTCATTCATTCAATACAAACACGCATACGTGATTTCTTAAAGTGCCGTCAAAATGATTCCTACAATAATAGTAATAATTTGATATTAACCAGTTAACTGTGTTTGACGAGTATACTCGTCATGCGTAAAAGCTGCCACTGGTTATTTAAATTGTAATTTTGACGAAAGCTGAAATATATTCGTAAATTTCAAGATGTTTGGAATATTTTGGGGCCATGCCGAAATAAAACGAATAACCAAAGGGTATAAATAAATTGAAATAGATTTATGCTCATCTCTTGATTTTCGTGATCCGAAATTCAAAAGAATTTCCGCCACAGTTAACTGGTTAAATATTTAAAAATTATTATTTCACATTTTTACTTCTTATATTATTTATTAAAATTACCTATTTCCTGAAGGGAAGAATGGCGAAATATTTCTGTAACGTACGTTTTAAATATAAAATTATCTAACTGATTATCAAAGTAAAATGAGAATGAAAAATTTAACCAGTAATGGCTCTTAAAAATTATTTTACATATACTTTTTCGTAGTTAAAATTAGTAAACCTATTTTAGGTTCTATTACAAATATTATATTAGAAGTGACTTTTCTAACTATATACTTTTAGGTTTTATAAAGAACTAGCTTGTTAACCTAATTAGAACATTTGTAACGTAACTCTGTTGTCCTGAGTTAACTTGGTTTTATAAAAGCTTATCTGTTCCTTCTTTTCAGCTTGTGTAAAGTCAACAAAAAATTCTTTATCTGTTATTTCTTGCGCAAAAGATTAATATCCAAATTGCAGGTTCACGATTTCCAATTCGCGTCTTATATCTATAAAACCATATAAATATGATAAACCATTTTAATATTGATAAATGTAAATGTGACCTTAAGATACATTTATAGAAATTTATTTATTATACTTATCCCACAAATATTATTTGTTTTAAACATAAAACACATGCTATGAAGGTTTTCCTGGATAAAATTCGTTAAGCCTCTTGAAATTAATACAACTCTGAATTTGGGTGCTTTCTGCTTTTATATAGCATCGTATTTACTTACAAGGAACCAGTGGATGTTAATGTTAATGTTGGAACATGTGAATTCTCATCTACCGTATATACTGAAATTTTGCGGCTTTGCAATGTATATGTATGTATCTACGATTTCCAGAAACCCTAAACTCATATACCCGACACTTGCAATATCTACTGATAGTACTAGTAGTAGTGGTATAATGCTTGGGTTATCTTCTCCAGAGGAATGGTAATCCGATTTTCCAACCTGTGCTGAAATTTCTATGTTAAAAGTCAAAAGAATTGGACTGTGCAACATATTTGACATTGTGGAAAGTCATTATTTACATAATAATAAGTTTTTTATAAAAACTTTAATTAATGAGACTATTTAATTCTCTAAATTCGATAAGACGTTCTACGATAAAGAAAAAATTGTACAATTCAATAAAAAATTGAGAGTTGAATCTGGCGCGAATAGACAAAAGAAGCATGGCATGAAAATATTGTAGTAGGCTTTGTTTCTGATGTATTTTGTTGTAACGGTCAATAATTCTCCTATTTCATGTTTCCTTATTTTGTTTCCCAAATATATGTAAATACCATTTTACATGATTTATATAGCAGTGTATACTTTATCTATCTTCCCACGGTGAGATCTATTAGGGGTACCGAAAAGTAATCAAAAATGAAGAAGTGAAAACGTAATTGAAAACGTTTTTCAACCAAAAATCGAATGACTTTTTTAAAAAGGAAATCAAAGAACTTCCTTTACGCTGACAAAAAGTGTTAGAAAATTATGGAAATTATTTTGTTGATTACTATTTAAGATTTCTTTAATAAATAAACGTTTTTCGCCAGGAAAAAAAATTTTTTGTTACTTTTCGGTACCCCTATTATATACGGACTTCTACAAAAATGAATTATAAATTTATGCAATCTAAAGTAAATAGAATTTAAAGATTGTAAAATAATTCAAGATTTTTATCAGTCATCGGTATGATTAATGGTAACAAATGAAATTGATGTTTAATATAGTATTCTGAATGTATGATTGAAGAAAGCACTGCGATTGCTGACAGATTCGTCATAAATTAATAACGTACGTTTATTTATGTCGCTTTTAATGCACCGACATCATAGATCCGGTATTCATTTGCGATAATATCCGCGACGCGATATTTTCCCTCCGAATGAGAATAATCGGATTCCCCAGGCGTGCAACGTGAATTCCATTCCCTATAGACAGCTAACAAACGAGTGATAGTAAGGATTCCTTATCTGCAGGGAATAGACGTTAACCAATTATTACTATCACAATAGCGAGGAATTTCGTTATATTGTCTCATTAATCAATCTATTCACCGACCTTTGAAACCTTTATCACTTACAATTTATTACAAAATCCACTTTCAGCTTATTGTACTCTTTCTTTATCCGTCAAAATACCTTTTTAATTCGAAACAGTAAAATAATCCTCCGAAAGAGATAAGGATTCATCCGTAGTTTTCATAAGAGTCGTTACTTTTTTAGAGAATACTCATGTATTATTCTATTTGTATGTTGTAAATGATTTGGTGCTTGATTTTTGTGATATAGTATTTCTCTTTTCTTCTAGAATATTACGTTGTCATAAATATTTTACGAACGTAAAGGAACGCTACAATAAGGCTTAAAATGGTCAAGAGAAATTGCACGTTCACTTGAAAAATCTTACCACTCGCACACGCCCTCTTGATCCTATAAAGATCTTGGAGGGTGGACAAGTGTGTTTCTATTTTCTTTTATTTCTACTTTCCTTCTTTTTTTTCAATGTTTTTTTTTCAAAGTTACTTAACTAATCGTATTTTCTGTCACTTAATCTATTTTTTGTTTCAAAATACTCATTTAATATATTTGAATGTATCATATTTAGTGGACGTAAATCTACTGTTGTCACGTAGTACTCATTTTATGTTTTCATAGAAGAAATAAATGAAAAGGAAAAAGTTCGTATTAATATTTGCTCTTTGTGCTCTTGTAACAGAATCGTATCTACTTTTTTTTAACAATCGAGAACTTTCTGCAATTGAGTTTAATAAACGTAAAGATACACCTTGTATATACACAAAATAACTTTATCACTTTATGAGAACAATTTGAGATTCTTTTTGAAGGGATACAACGTTGAATGTGACACTGAATGCTTCTGTGTAACATTCATATTGATGCGAAATGTATGTTTCCATTAACCCTTTGTGAACGGAAACATATTGAATGTTAAGGAAGAATCATTTATTTTGTGGTGGAAAACCACTTTTTTATTAGAAAGTCAGATTGTTAACACTAGATTTACGGATGTTGATTATATACCTATTTTTACTGAACTGAGCCAATTTGACTCACACAAAAGATTGAAGTTTTTTGCAAAGAAAATAGTTCCTAATCAATTTAAATGAAAGATTTATTATTAAAAAATTCATTGAAAACCTTGTTTACATAGATACTCTGTTTTTGATATACATTTTCACTAAAAATGCTCTGTTTACGCGCGATGTACAAATCGAAATGATGACAGGAGTGGGTAGGTAAGAAAGATAATAGAGCGGAGTCGCGAAAACAAGAGGATGGCTCTCATACAAATAAACATTGTATGCAAAGAGAGACAAATTAGAGGAGAAACAAATCACCTGCGGCTTGAAAGCTGCAAGATACCCTGGTCTGATGGAAGTTACAAATTTCATGTGTTATGCGATTAACCGTTAAATCATTTTATGAGTCAAATTGGCTCACAACCGTAAAAATTGGTATACCACATTCGATAATGCGAAATGAAGGAGTCTGCAGGGGAGAGGAATCAACATTTACATATATTTCATTATGTGACTAAAAACCAACATATGTTTTTCAAAACTAATATTTAACTTTTTCATATATATAGTAATAAAATTTGCAATGAGTAAAATTTGCTCAGTTCGTAAATCTAATGTTAATATATAAAAGTTAGAGATTACTATTTGTGTAGTAATATTTCAACGGTTACATTTAAATTTTTCAACTCTAACCGTATACACATGTACCGACAAACTGCAACTAGATTATTTCTCACGCCGCATATATGCGTCCGTCGTCCTCAAAGGATGAATGAAAAACTGTGGGTTTTCTGTTAAAAGAACTTAATGTTCAAAGCGAATTTACCGATAGTACGGAATAAAAAGTACAGTTTCTCAACTAATTGTAATAAGAAAAGTTACAATGTACTTCTTAAGTTTACAGCAGCTTCATTTGTAAGTGTCAACCGTAACAATTGCAAATATAGGACAAACGAAAAAGTTAAATATGCGAGAAGCCCGTGGAAAAGGGCTATAATTTTAGTAGATGTCATTGAGACAGATATTCTTTTGTTAAACTTGAATAATTTCGCGAATGTAAATGAGTCACGAAGAAGTATTCTACGTGAAAAAGAGTTTCATTGTAGTTCACCTATCTCTTTGTAATGCAGAATTATATTCGCATCCTATTTGAATATCATTGTCCATTTATAGCGAGTCTTTGTAAGGCGTAAATTCTTCGCAAGTTGTGCGATAGAGATGTTCTCGTTAATGTCTCTCTGTACGGAGTTTTGGTTAGAGTTGAAACACGTTTAACAAAGTACATAGACCTCGGGTTATAGTTACGTCTTTCCCGTTTCGTAATTTCGTAGTTTGCTCAATATTCCTTGAAAAAATGGTATAATAGATTAAATCATCGTAGATCTATTTACTTTTTTAGAAATTCTGCAAAAAAAATGTGGAATAGTTCGGAAAGTAATGAATTATTCCTTAATGATTCATCGTCAGCGTTAATGACATCATTGAAAATTAATGTGTATTTTAATTTAGGTAGGTATCGTACCGTGCATAAGACAAATCTACAGTACATCTTGCTATACCTCTGAAATTATAAATTAATATCATACAAAAATTATCATCGATGTACAATTCTGCAATGTTTTTAAGTAATTAAAATGTTTTCTCTGCCAGTAGATAATATATCGCCGATTCTCACACACGTAATCTAATAAATAAATATTTTTAGTTTATTTAGCGGATATACTCTGCTACATAAACTTCGGTAGACGAACAGCTCCTCGGCTGTTTTAATTAAAATGAAAAGCACCCAATTCGGTGATACCGCAACATAGAAGTCATAACTCACTTTTGTCCTAATTTTATGTGCTTATGTATTTGTAATTTTGAAATTAATATTCAACATTATCGGAGACATGATCAGTCAAAGTAATTTTTTTGACGTGATAATCTAATCATTACAGAAAGTAAAAGACAGAAAAATACAAAGCAGCGTGCAGTTGCTGACAAAAGTAGTACTTTAAAGATTACTCTATGTGTTAAAAATTATTTCATTGATCTTCTCCGCGACATGTGAACCTCAACCCCTTGCTTTACAATTTCTTTTATGACCGAACGAACAATAACTCAGACTTAATTGTTGTAATAATAATATATCATTAATTTCCAATATACCGGAATAAATTAACACAATATTAATAGCATAGAACTAATTTCAACGTCTCCTAACCTACTGACATTTTCAATTTAAGAGTTAGTGGAAAACTTACAAATTTTCTATTCCAATTGCCGTGTCACGTATACCATGCGTCATTGTAAGGCAAGGGGTTAATGACAGTAGATCAAATGTCCAATGAAATATATTGCACACGAATAATTTTGAAAATTTTCGCCTCGAACAAATTTATATAATCAAATTACATATTGATAAATCAGTAGAAACATTGCCACGCTTCATATAAGTAGCCTACATTTTTTCATTGACAAATATGCTAACCTTCAATTTTCTCGCAGCAAGAGAAAATGGACTTGCACCACTTTCAAAATAAATGGTCCATACATTTTATGCTTTCTCGCAAACTTGTATTTAAATATTATCATTTAGAAAACTTATCAGGTAGTGATTGTAAGATAGAAATTAACAAAAGTAAGCGCTTCGTAATTTACATATTTTTATCTAATTACAGTTTTTTCGCGACAAGAGAAAATGGACTTGCACCACTTTCAAAATAAACGGTTCATACATTTTATGCTTTCTCGCAAACTTATATGAAAATATTATTATTCAGAAAACTTATCAGGTAGCAATTGTAAGATAGAAATTAACAATAATAAGTGCTTCGTAATTTACATATTACCTATTTAGCTAATTATACGACCATAAAAAATACATGGTTTCTCCTATAAACAGTAGTATACACCACCTGGATACTGTTTACATTAGAATTAAAAAGTGTAAGCCAACAAAACTAACAATTCAAATTCTTCCACCGTCGATCATCCCCTTGACTGTGCCGCATCGAAGAGAAAAGTGATAGATTTTATCACTCGTTCAATTCAAAGTCTACATTATAACTTTGCTTTTGGTCAATAGGTCACGAACATTGTTACACTGAGAACACTCGCAATCAGTAGGATTAATACTCCGAACTTACGGACGAGCTGTAACAAGACGAATACGATGAGCCAATAAAAAAAATTTGCTACCCTTTCCCGAATTTTGCGGCCGGTTTTTTTCGCAAATCTCCATCGATCCAGAGGTGTAGAACAACCCCTTAAAGCCATGACCATTAATTTTTTTACACCCTGTACCTATAACTTTCTCGTTGCAAATACGTAATAGCTTTTTTTCATTATCCTGAATAAGTGAATTAACACCACGAAACTAATCACACAAGGACTTAAAAAAGTCAATTAACAAAACTTGCACTTAAAAATCTTCCACCATCAACCATCAGAAACATACAAGAATACAAGAAACGTGGTATATACATTTTATCAATAGTTCAATTCAAAGTCTACATCATCAGTTTGTTTGTAGTCAACGAGTCATAAATATTGTTACACTCAGAGCACCCAGTAGAATTAATACTTCAAACTTAGGAACGAGCTATACCTACAATTCCTCGTTGCGAACACGTAAGACCTTTTTTCCATTATCCTTAAAAAAGTGAATTGACACCACGATATTAATCTTTCAAAAATTAAAAAGTCAGTTAACAAAACTTGCAGTTAAAATTCTTCCACTACCAATCACCCCCTTGACTGTGTCCTGGCGAAGAGAGACGTTATAGATTTTAACGTAGCCGTTGCTAATTGCTGCTAGGATTTATCTGGCACCTCCATATTCCGAGGAATAATACTGCCGTACTGCGGCACAGCACTCGAGATAGTAACTAACCGCACTAAATCAACACTTTGATCGTTTAACGCGGAACCGCTCGCGGGCACCAGTCTCGTCGCGATCGATTTCACCGGTCGCCAAGGATATTTCCTCTGATTGAAATCTTTTTTTAATTCAACGAAACAAGTTGGTTCAGTCAATTTCATTGGCAAACGGTTACGGTATCGTTCGATAATGTTATAAAGGGAGCTGCACATTTGCTTTTAACGTTTTAAATTATTCCTTGCCGTATTATATTTGCAGCAACCTTAGGAAAAAAGCTTCACAGTTAAAAAGATAATTTAATCTGCTATATCTAAAATTCATTATCACTTATGAAGATTAATTATAGGATAGCACATCGGTATGCGTCGGAAACAGAATTTTAAATAATAGATGGAATTAGACGTGAAGGAATTTCATCGCAAAGAAGGCTTGTAATCTTCAAAAATTACAATTTTTATATCGATTTCGAAGAACAGAACTATAGCTATGCCATGCTACTTTAAAGTCACAAAAGAGCGCAAAAAGTTAATTTCTGTTTCCGTTACCACGTCTTACCTTCTATTCGTAAGAATCGTTTTGCAAGGATAAAAGTTTTATCTTTATCAAGTCGTCTTTCTTCCAAGGCTTTCTTCAAAAATTTCTGTATTAACAGTAAAATATCTATATTAATGGCTTGTTCAATTTTCACGGGAGGTCAAAAGGAGGAAACAGTACTACGATCGTTGAGGTCCCTGTTGTCATTATGAATTGAATCGTTCAGTTAGTCTACGGTCGTTACTCCACTTGTGGTCCAAAGGAGATAAATATTATTATGCTCAGAGTACCCATTGAAATTAATACTTCCATTGTTGCATACAAGCTATGCTAAAGCTGGAATTAACCCTTTGACTGCTGAGTACTCTGAGTGAGCCGAAGAACTTAGCGTGAACGGCGTGTGGCCGGCAATAGCTATCGCTGGGGACTGAATACTTTTTCACGTAATATGAAACGAATTTAAGATATAGTGAATAACTGACGGAATAAACGAGATTTCATATTTTCTTGTTGGTAAGCAACAAGGTATGTTGTTTCTGAGAGTGTTGCACGGATACGGTAAAATAATTTCTGGAGGTATACAGTAAGACAGCAGTGAACGATCGAAGCCATCGCCGAGCGCACATGTGCGTCCATAGTCTATGTCGACGGTTTGTGCCGGACGCATATGTGCGCCCATAGGTCACAGTGATAGCTTTCGCAGGACGCACATTTGCGCTCGTAGCAGTCAAAGAGTTAAGCATCCTTCCTTTCGTCTCGTCCCGCGACACGTCCTCGTAAGAGCGAAAATATTTATCGATTTTCTCTGTTTGATATCGGTTGTGATATCCTACCTTAGTTTGACGGAAATCGCACAATACAATTTTGAAACGCATATGTCATTTCTAAGTCTATCTATAGAGGTAATCCTGTCCGCAGAAGAAGGCTATTGGTCTACGTTAGGTCCGTGATGTTCGGATTGGCGCAACAAACGGTTGACTCCCACAATACATAAAAATATTTGAAAGCTCATCCGGCATCTGCCTTTGTTTCTCCTTTTGATTCACAAGCTTCTAGAACCTTCTTCCAAAGCTAATTGTAAGATTGCACCACATGGTGAAAGTCGACGTTTTGAATAACCTTGATGACTCTCCGTCAACGGCGCACAGTGGAACGAAATGGGTAATCTAGGTGTGAAAAAATCAAGCCTGGGATTTGAAGTTTAATTATCTTATCTTAATCTAGAATAATTGCTGATACCAGTGATAGCAATAATAATTGATTTCGCAATCATCTAAATGCAAAAATCAGCGCTTAAAAACAACAAATTTCAACAGCACGAGAACGAACAAATACTTCTCTGAAAAGGTGATACTTTCGGAATTAAGTAACTACTACTAGAGGAATTAAGAATTTTGCGAGACTTTTTATTTTTTGCACAGTTTATCACCATTGTTGGGCAGTCCGCCTATCGAAAAAGGCTTTAGTAGAATCTTTCTCACTAAATATCTTTTTAATGTAAAGTCCAACAAGAAAATATCTTATACAAAAGTTTCTTTATTTTTCCTGTGCAATGAACGTCTATAAAAAAATCTACCGATTTTTGTATAAAAAATTAAGTTGACCTTTAAATAACATTGAAGAAATATAAAAAATAAAAAATTAGTCACCGACATTCTTTCCACGATATTATGAAATTTTTGTATAAAACATTTTTCTCTAAAATGAACGGTTTTCGAGTTATTATTTTTTTCCACCTAGATGGTCGATTCGTTCCACTGTGCGGCGGAGTACAAGCCAGGTGATTTCGGTGGGACGCAACAAAGTAACGTCTGCGCAAATCTTAAATACGACCGACGGTAAAATTTGGAAAAAATTCTGACCTTCGGGACGTAACACTATCACTTTTGTAACACAGCAACGTAGAATTTGCCTGAAGGTACGCAATTGTTAGGACTTCAATGGAAGAAGTGTAATATCGATTCATTGAAACAAAATGTTGCAATCCTTATTTCATGTAAATGAAATATTTAAAATATTAAATTGACAATTCATCGATGAAGATACAGCTTTAACGAGAAGTGTAATCAAAGAAGAATAAAGAGACAGTTGATCTGTGACTACATAGCAACCTTTCATTCGTGCACAGATTAAACATCTTAATCACCGTTGAGTAAAACTGCAAATTGCTTGACTGTATGGAATGGAAGTGGCGCGAGTATACACCTATTCTCTCTTAAAAGAAGCACGCTCGTGGAACAAAAAGTTCAACAAGCTCGGGAGAGCTCGAACGAGGATACAAAAGGGTGCGAATGAAGAAAACGCGAGAAACGAAAGAGACCCGACAGAAAGGTAGACAGAAAAGCGACTGATGGAAGAAAAGACGGAAAGAAACGAGCAAAAAGTTCTAGAAAGGAAGGTTTAAGCATGGACGAGAAAGAACGACAAAAAGAAACACAAGAAATGAAATAACTTTGACTGGAGAGAAAGAAAGAATTAAAAGAAACGTATCCGAGTTCACGTAGAGACCAATATGATTATATAGGGGTAAAAAATGGACTTTTATAGAGAAATTGGAGATAAGTGAAAAGTGGACGGTATAAATGACAGGAAGTCGGGAATTCGTGATTTCGACGACTTTTGTATTAATTTAGTATATTTAAATACATATACTCGATAAATAATTTAAAAAAAAGAGAATGAAATACGTGAGAAACTAAATTGATTTAATTTTTCACGTCTTTCAAAGCAGATATAGAAAATTAAACAGGATACAGCTTTAAAAATTTCAGCAATATCTTTAAAAAATTCAGTACAAGTCTTTTTTAACCCCATTCGAGTGTTAACACATTCGTGACCGGCAATTTTTTTCCGTTTCTAATGCTGAGTACCGGCGAAAATAATGATATTGTAAAGCTGGTTGCCGCAAACTTGTATCGTAAAAACAAAGATAGTTATAATATTTGTTTTGAACTATCAATGTTGTAATTATGTGTTCTTTAAAATAAAAAGATTTGATAATTTGTTATTACTATGCTTAGTTTATTTAGCATTATATTACATGCATTTTAGAAAAGCAGAGTGAAGACAAAATTTAATATTTCTGTTTAGTGTGATTAGTAAAAAAACAATGAGTTTTGCGTAAAGAAACTCTACACAATTTGCTTATATAAGAAGTGTCACGACATTTTCCATGAGTATTGCAAACTCTGCAACGTTTTTGTGGATATTTTAATTTCCCCGATTGTGCAATTCTTTCCAACTGTTGTGTTGTCATGTCACCTGAAAGTCTATAAGGACTATCAAGATGTCTCATTGAGATAGCCATTATCCAAAGCGCCTAATGTTGGCGAATTCAAAAATAGAAATTGCAGGACGTGAATTCACGTCTGCGGCAACCAGGTATAGGATTTAAAATGACGTGAATTCACATCAGCGGTCGCGAATGTGTTAATACTATTGAAAAATAAATATTACAATACATACAAAAAATTTATTCTCTTGAAAGGGTTGTCTAATATTTATAAGTGGATCTGATCACTGTAGATTATATTCCGGTATATTCAGTAACTTGGTAATAACTGTCATTGACACTAATAACAAGCACATTAAAAAGTCCTTAACTAAAAAGATTTGTCTTCGCTCTGCCAGAAATAATTAAATTAGTATGATGTATAAAAGGATGGAAAATATACGGAGAACTTAGTTGATGAATGGGAAAAATTTTAAGCTTCCGACTTCCATTTAATTAAGAGTTAATTTGGATGTATCGTAAAAATATGGCTTTCATCGAAATGAGCCATATTTTACGTGATGCTAGTAATATCTCATAGCGAAAGTTCGAGAAATACTGACACAAAAAGAAGGAATGTTCGTTAAAACGATTGAAACATTTTCCTCAGTTTTGTTTTCACGATTTTTCAAATACTAAGAGTATCTCTAATTGTAAGAAATGAATTCTCACATTTTTGTCAGAAGAGCGTGCACCATGATATTCATTTGACGAACAGCGTAAGTTACTACCACTTAATCAATTTTTTCGCGTGCATCGTTCACATTACGGCACGCTGCAATCTCGTCTTTGCTGGAGCCATGTTTATAATGATATACAGCGCTCTAACGTCGTCGCACTCATGTAAATTTCTATATTACGATCATCCAACTTGAGAAGAAATCCCATAAATCTTATGTGTACAAATTTCTTGAGAATAAAAAAGTTCTTAAGACTAAATTGTTCAGTCGTACAATAAATTTTACGACAATACAAGTTGAACGAGAGTCTCGAAAATAAATATTGTAGATACAGGACGAGCTCCCAAAAATATGTAGTGTTATTATTTCAATAAGGAATAATAACTTGTTTATTAGAATATAGAAAAATATAAAGTGTGAAAACAAAAATACACTACTACACAAAACTATACTACGTTGTTGACAATCACTATTCCCTGCTAAACTCTATTTGCTGATAGAAAACACTGTGTTCGCTGCAACGTTGAAATATATTCTGCTCACTGTTACGTGAAAACATATAGTGGGCCTTCGTACGAATTTGGTTTCCTTTGAAGGCCCTACATTCCACACACACAAACATTTTTCTTAAAACCCTCTTTCACTGTTTCTCTCTCACACACATGCTCCTGCATTGCTCTCTCTCTCTCTCTCTCTCTCTCTCTCTCTCTCTCTCTCTCACTTATCTGCGCAATGCCCTCACACTATCCCTTCACCCTATCGTAATCCAATAATATATGTATATTTGTTATTCTAAATTTATGCAATTTTCTTCTTTCTGTTAATTACTTTAACAGTAGATTTACGGAGCCAATTTGACTCATTCAAAATTTGATTACTATATATACATAATATATTGGTTGATCCATTTTTTTATAATAAATCTTTAATTTAAATCGAGTTGGAACTATTTTTTTTGTAAAAAATTTCAATTTTCTTATATGAGTGAAATTGACTCACTTAAAAAAATAGGTATATCAACATCCGTAAATCTATTGTTAAATTATCAGCGATTAGTTTTGGAATGCCTACGTCTTAATTGTTACTCTGTATCTCGTATGATGTAATTTGGGTTTAAAATCATTTCTGTGATAGTACCACGTTATAATTCAATAAACTATATAGAGAAGCGTAGTGAACCATGTATGTGATCGTATTTACGGTTTAGTTTTTAAAAGTTGTCGACTAAACGCCCAGTGTAAATGCGCTTCCCTACTGTGTACACCTTTTTTTCCACGTTCAAAAAAACTGAAAGCTCTTTGTGCTTCATACCGGAGAGTTTTGACACAATTCGTTCTGCGTGCATATTCCACGCTATGCTCTTCCATTGCGAAAGAATGGTTGCGAAATGTGCGTACAAGTGAATGATTTTCAGCATACGTTTCCGACATCATGTATGCAAAATCTTTCTCCAAGAAAAGAGTTATTTTTTAATAAGTTTAACAATAAAATTCGAATATCTATCGAATTCATTCCCGTTACATTTGACATTCGCAATAGAAAAAAAAATATTTTCCAATCTGTATGTTCTATAATTCTACAGTCTTAACACTTTACCGACCGGTAGCCGATTAATCGTCTTTTCGGGCTCAACACTTTTGGACTTTTAACTTATTAATTGATTACTATGGTAATTAATAAATTACAATTTTTCGTTGCTGATAACTGTGCCAAGGAGTTACAATTAGTGAAGAAACTTTGCAATTTTCGAAGAGATATCAGTATCAGGGAAATATTTGCGGGCAAGTGATCGATCAGTAGTGGGTAGGATGTTGAAAAAATAGCGGTCGGTAAAGTGTTAAGAAAGTATTTAACCCTTATAGTGCCGGAGGCCGATATATCGGCTCTTGCTGCACTGGCGAGAAGTGCCAGAGCCGATATATCGGCCCGTGCCTTATAGCGCTTTACTATTCGCATTGCGGAAGAACTCTATCTCAAAATAAATTTATAATACGTCATAAATGGTCTAATTTCATTACGAGAGAATTAAAAAAAATAGTGTTTCGTTTTAACTCTTTGTGGACGACTTTTTCCTATCGCTTGGAGCTAACGAAATCTAACATAAACACCGATGATCGCTGCTCACGCGACATCCGATCTGCGGCGTGAATCGTCGTGGCGTTATGTAGTAGCCACGAATGCTAAACAAATTATTTGGGTGAGTCATAATAACAAAATTTTACACATTTACAATATATAAATATAAATATAAATATAAATATTTACGTTATTATAATGAAGTATTATGCAAAATTATATCACAAATACATTTATGACAACATAATTTTGTTTTAGCAATGTTATATTACCTATAACAATTACGAATTTCGATAGATAGAGATAATCCGTCCGGCGCTTACCATGTACCTTCGAGTTGTTTTTTATGTTTGTTATGTAATATTATTTATCTTGTTACAAAATATATCGGAAATGCAAAGTATATACTTTGTAATAAATGTTCTATATAAGATTATGATGAAAAGGTGACTTTTTGTATGTGCAAATACGTTTTGTAAGAGAGAACTGGACTTTTACTTTCTTCATGATCTTTTCTACCTTTGTTGTTTATATAATTTTCAGTGAATATAGACAAACTACTGCCATTGTTTTGTTCTCTATTTCGTCCTTAATATACTGCTTTTTGAATCATGTAAATATTGTTTCTGGTTTGGTTTTTATGAGCATTTTCCCAAACCCTAGTAAAACCGTGAAATTCGGCCGGTTATTCTCGCATAGGCACCTATTTTTCGCCCGGCACTAAAAGGGTTAAGGAATAGTTAAAACAAATTAATTTTTATAAACTCGCATACTGATATTTCGCGTTGGCAGATATGATATTATCTCTTCATATTTGGTTGATAAAGTTAGTTAGTAATTTAAGAATTTGGAAAATGAATATTGATAGAAATTAACGCGTAATTAAGAATAGGGGATGAGGAAATATTGTTAAGGTCTGCAGAAAATGGTGGAAGCATTGAACTAGCAAACGAACATATAATTTTCCTTCGAGCTCAGCGTAGATACTCAACGCAAATTAGTCGTTTGGATGAAGACTCTGGATGGTGGATTTTCTCCTATAACGAGAGACTAATCTTCTTCCCTCGTTAAAGCTTAGGGCTTCTCCCTCTAACTTTCTCTTCGTGTACTAGGTAATTAAAATGTTAATCGAGGAATTAGGTTGTTAAGGGAAATTCCCATTGCAGCGGCGAAGATGTAGCTCTATTACAATCATTCATCCCTTGTTTGCATTCAACGTAAGATAAAGGAAACTGATGCGGATGCCGATAATCGAACCTCATCCGAATATTCAACGGAAACTTCTTACAGAAATGAGAAAATCGCTTTCTATCGATCCATTCTGATGGGCCTTCTTAAGCGAAAATAGTCCTTTGCTGAAGGACTTACGGTGGTAGATCTTTCCTGGTAACATCATTCTTGCATGATCATCCCTTAATTATAAGAAATTGCTTCTATTTTCATATTTCTTTAAATTCTATATCTAACATGTGTGTAGGTACTTAGAAACTTGACAATTATCATATTCATTATTTTTCTGTGGGGCTATCTTTCGCACTTCTCTTGCAATGATGCAAATTTTTGTTCATCCTCATTATTAATCTCTCATTACTTATATTTTTTTCTGTTTTTGCGAAGTTTCTTTTGAAATTTAATTGTAGTAAAAATTCAGCTGATATTAAGATCAGAAATTGCAATGAAATATGTCAGATGAAGAGCATACAGTTTTATAAATATTAGGAATAATTTTGGGGACATTCAAACTACAAACTTACAAACTTGTATTCCTATTCCGCAAATTAGTTGGTAAACTAATTAAATAGTCCGTTTTATTGTGAATTTCTAACGCTTGTAAACAGGAACACGTATATAAAAATATTTTGGTATCACAGATGAAACTTTTTATAACGAACTGTAACATATCTTATTTCAATCAGAACAGGCAATCTTAAATGAAATAGTAGATATCAATCGATAACGCGCAACTAGAGCAGATACTAATTTAACAGAATATCCTAAAATATAACGACTAACGATTATTGATCCCGTAAAATCCCCAAATGTAATTTCTATCGTACGTTCACCTCATTTGAATTTTAAAGTGCCCTAGACTATCTCAAAATATTGCAAAGCATGAAATTTTAAGAAAATTATTTTCAAAAAAATTGGGTTTCGCGTTCAACAATCTTAAACCCTCCGGTGATTTATCGATTTTCAATAAATCACGTTTATTTAATGATCGAAAATAAACCTACCATCTCACAATCAGTCCAATTGGAATGAACTTTTTTTCTGGTATTTTATTGGATTCTGAAAGTGTGTTCAAACTGACGATGAGACACAATCGTTAGAAATACTGTTTCTCGGCTGTCCCTTGACAATATTCTCGCTACAACTGTAGGAAAAAACTATTGAAAACTTTGCACCCCACTGGTTATTCGACTCACTGTTGTATCCCACACGAGAGACATTATTTTGCTACTGGAATCACTCCAACGACTGTTACTCGGCATTACATCAAAAGAAAATCGGCCGTTGTTTGCTTCTCTCTCGAAATAAAAAAGTCGGAAATACGGTCGAGAAGGGGACACGGCTCTCTGGTGAATTCTTTCAGAGCCATTTTTTTAACTTGTCGCTTTTCTCGTTATTGTGTACGAAGTAACAACTCACTAGTTCAGAATTTTAAAAAAACAGGCAACAACAAACATTTTAGTTTGATGTTTTAAACTTTTTCATAGCTATTTCTAAGTAATAATTAAACTTTCGAATGTTATGAAGTATTATCATGTTATCAAAGTAAATACGGATATAGTTGTTAAAATATTTTTCCTTCTCTTTTTGTTGCAGATTGGACGATGAAAAATTGGATCTTATTAACGTAAGTAACTCTCCGTTAACAAATATCTTAAAACTAGTTCTATTTCATGACTGTGATCGATTTTCTGCTATTGCTAAAATAATAATTGCTAAAAATCTTTAAGATAACCCAGAAATTAAATTTTTAGATTACGTATTAAACAATATGTAGAATGCAGAACAGAAATGCATATTCATTAATAATAGAATAAATATGAAATATATCAAATACAATAAAATATAATATTTATTTAAAACATTCTTTGAAATCGAAATAGGAACAGTGCTAATTTCCTTATTACGATTTATATCAGTAAAAATGTCGCGTTAAAACATACATACCAAGTTTTAATAGCGACGCGACTGTCATAAAGTTTGCGTCAGTTTATACCGTCTGTTATTCTCGTTTTTTTCCAACCTGTCTGTTTAATGTCCTTTAAGTGACAGAAGATTATGCTTATACATTTCTGAGCTTTATTCGTACTTTTACTATTTCGCGGAGGTATTTGTTGCATAAATCCCATTCGTAGTAAAACATCGTTGTTTAAATAACGGTAACGTGTCATGTATACTTTAAAAACAAGTAAGTTTTTCTATGCTACTTCTATGAATGTATACAAGTATGAAAGTTACTAGTTTTCTGCCATCGGTGCGATGTTAACAGAGAAAATTTCATTTGATTATGAAGAATTCATTAAAAATTATTGAAAACAATAAAAGGAATTTTCTGGACGAGTAGTAGTGAAAATATAATTAAGTTTAAAATTATCTTATTGCTAGAGTAATTTCACGTGCCAGAATCCGTTGTACTTTTTATATAACAGGACTTTCGATAATCCTCTTTTCTTAAAAATCATTCTACAACCCCTATTGTGTCGATGAGCGAAATTATCTTTTGCTCTCACGCGTTCTAACAACTAATATATTTGAGTAATTCCATACAGATTATGTATTGTAAGGAATGTACAATGCTGAAAGCACAGAGCAAATGTTTCCTAATTTTTCTAAATCGTTAATCCCCTGTCGTTTCTTTTGTGACAATCTGTCCCACATTTCTGATATAGCTTATGACTAGACTGCGGATTTTTATGCATTTATGACAAATTAAATACGTCTAAAATATACAAAACGAACATAATATAAAAATATATTTATAATATCTAAAGTATGATATTTATTGTAATATTTATTAAGTGCAATAAATCCCTAGATAGGTTTTCCTGTCTCACCTGCATTTGAGAAACTCGAAATTTGCATAAACATCCGCAGTCTACTTATGACTTATCACAATATAAATAGCATAGCAATAATTTCATCCTATCGTGGGCTACTGATATTTTTGATATAATAGTTTTTGGAAAATTTGGAAATTTCCTACTTCATTTATCGCACCACGAGTGTCACTCGTTATTGCACGGCAAGGGGTTAAAGAACCTATTAATATTATTAACTATCAAAGAATTAAGTATTGTTGCTTTCCAATTTTATGGTTTAATTGAAGTGCATTCGGTGGCTTCATATTGTGACAGGTAAAAGGTACCAGAACATGTAAACTAAACGCATTAAGTGAATGCGAAGCTACAAAAAAATCTGATAAATATGACTTATTTCACGGCTATATTGGATACCTGAGATTTCACAATTTCTTCTTTCAGTAATAAGTTCAATATACTCGATTAATTAAAATTCTACCCAAATTTTCTACGATTCTGTCCTAGATTCCATTTGTTTGCAGTGGGAAAAGTCAGTTTTAATTCAATAATGAAAACGTTGAATTTAAGAATTCGAGATGTTTGATGTATTCGAATATGCATTATCATCGATTTATACGATGTATAGGGTGGGCCATCTCACTTTTGGAATTGGAATCGGCTATGACAAAAAATAATGAATATTTTTTCAAAATTATGAGTTTATTAGAAAGATTAGACATTTTCATCAAGATTTTCGATTGTTTGGGATCCAATCGCATAAATGGCAACTACGATTTCGTGTTTCAATGCATGAATCGTCTCTGGGTGGTGATTTGATCCCGTAGGATTTTTTTTGTGGGAAACCCTTAAGTATAAGTGTTACACTAATCACCCAGAGACGTTTGATGCTTTGAAACACGAAATCGAAGTTGCCATTCATGCGATTGGAGCCCAAACAATCGAAAATGTATTGAAAAATTGGGTTGATTGGATGGGCTACTGTCAAGCCAGCCGTGACAGTCATTTAAATGATGTTGTGATTCATTCTTGAATGAAAATGTCTAATGTTGTATACCGTGGATAAGTGTGACTGGACACTTACAGTCGCACGGCTGTTACAAATATTATGCAGTCAAAGCCCTCTATAATCAAGTCCTCTATAATCAAGTGTTCACTATAATCAAGTTGACAAGTTCTCTATAGTCAAGAAAAGTATCCCCACTCTGACTGAACCGGAAAGAGTGCGCGCGCCATCATTATGCGTGAGTATTACGATCTACACAACTTCCCCACCCGCGCCGATAGTTGCGCATCCACACACACATCCTACCGGGCATATAAACGAGGAAAAGAGGGGAAAGTGAAGGCGAGTAGTGGGAATTGTCTTATAGCGGTAGTTTCCGGCACCGAGAACTTGATTATAGAGAGCTTTGACTGTATGTATGAAGACCGAAGGTGTAACCGTTGAGTCCGACAGAGTTTCGGCACTGACTTTAGCTAACGGATGAATATCTTCGGTTCTTCGCACGAGGTTTCTTATATACCTTGAGATATAGGCTTTTCTGATAACATGGAAGGGAGAGGGCAAGGATGACCAAATCCTAGGAGTGAACCCTGACCCACGTGATTCAGAGTTCGAAGGTGGCTCTCTAGAAGACGCTTAGGACATTGAGTCACTAAGGCATTGCAGCGCGTTGTAGATAACATAGGTTGGTCATCCAACACTAAGCTTTCGAATAAACTCATAATTTTGAAAAAATATTCATTAGTTGTTTTTTTACAGCTGATTCAAATTTCACAAGTTAGATGGCCCACCCTTTAGTAGGTGGTCTACATCTTAAATCATAAATCCAATAGGACTAATTATTCAGAATTGTGTATAGCGTTTAACAGAGCTGAAATTCTATCAGCACAATTTACTAGTACTTATAACCTTTCATCGGCCATTTAATATTAATTGAAAATGTAAAACAAAAAATACAGTGAAATTGACTAATTTCCAAAGATACTTACTTAATCTGCTCTTCAACCTACAGATAGCAAATTATTGTTCTTTGAACTGCAATGAACATCCATATTTGAAAGTAACAGTTGCATATTAATATATAGAAAAGCGAGTTTGAGGGTTCGAAAGCTATAGGCAGTGTTGTATACGTTTTGCATGTGAGGCCTAAGGGTGCTGGAAGTGAAAGAGAAAGAAAATGAATAAATGATAGAGCAAGGCGACATACGAATAGGACTAAAAGAATTGTACATAGGGAAAAGTGGAGATTACACAGCGGATAGTCAAAATTGAAAGAAAATGCGTGCAATACAGTGATAGTTTTATATTCTTAATTTTTTTTTCTATACCCATTCTCTAATAAATTAGCTCTAGTTAACACAACGTTCCAATTAATAACCTTTGTACAACCTAGTCAAGTATATATCGCACGTAAAAATGACAAATGCGAAACCAATCTCTATAAGCAATTTTCAATCACAAAATGAATATTTAACTCGAGTAAACACAGAAGCATAATGTACTCATTTAAAATAATAATTTTTATCACATCTACATTCTGTTTAATCATAGTCGGATTCGTTTAAGAGAAGGTGAATAAGGAGATAAATGGATAATAATAATGTCAGATGGTCTAATGTGAAGGGAGTGGATAAACTATTGTAGGATCGTGAAAACGAAAGAGAGGCGCGCGGAAACCCATCCAAGGCAGCAAACTCGGTCTGAGTAGTTTAACGTCGACGATCGCCTGGGCCTGTCTTCTCCCTGCTGACTCTTTCTCTTCACGTCCTTTTCTTCATAAGTTCTTTTTATAGGAGGGCATCTCCGTCCCGATCCCACACTATGATTAACGGGTTATTGTCAGGATTATATGATTAATTAAGAATAACATACACACACACCAAAATTATAATATAATAGCAAATAGAATATATATTAAATGTGGCACATGGATACGATTCGACAGAATTACAATAACACGTTAACGTTTATTAAGAAAACAATTAACCCTTTTAGTGCCGGACGACGATATATCGTCGTTAGCAAAATTGCTAACACTGGACATCGAAAGGTTAATATTCAGTTTCCAATACGATATCAGTAATTTTATGACATATAATTGTAAATACACAATTTATGCTCCATATTGCGTATTCTATATGACACTATTGCCAAATGAACATTCTTTTTATTCGCAACTACATTTGTTATTAATTCAATCAATTTTTTCGGTCGGCACTAAAAGGGTTAAATAACAAAACGCTTTTTCTCTCACAATTAATTCACACAATTTTCGCACGATGCACTTCTTACCACTGTCCTCGGTCTACGTACTTCACTCTTGCTTTTTTCAAAAAAATCATCGTCAGTAACATTGTTACCATGACGGAAAAACATAAATCAGCGATTGCACCGCTGCCGCGACCCGTTTGGTTTTCGTGCTATTGCTCTCTTTGCTCCGCTCGCACGCGCGGCCCTTCATAAATAATAACAAAAGAATTGGATATATGTAGGTACTAAAATAAATAAAATATTTAAAGATTTCAAAATGTATCTCGAGGGTCTCTTTAACGAATCTCCAATTGTAATGTGAATATTGTTACACCTGGCGGAGGGTCTACCGCGTTTTGGCATTTCTTTATTTCACAATTACAAATACAGTATGAAATAGAACGTCTGTTCTCTACGAAAGCTCGGTAGCGACTTCCTGTATAAACGTTTCCGGTCGTCAAGCAACGACCGGCCGATCGATCCATCGACTTCGATTCGATACTCGAATCCAGCGGGTTCGAGGGAACAGCTTTGTTCTATACGCCAATATGAAGTTGGCGTAACCGTGAAAGACCGAAATTGAAGAATGTCGATTTTCACCGGTGAATGTCAACATATACGAAATACATCGGTGAAAGATCGAATATTTCGTTACATTCTTGTACATTCGGACTCTCACCGGTGTATGTCGACAATCACAGATTATACTCTGGTGGAGGTCCAAAAGGGAGGAGCCGACAAATAGGCGACGGGCTCTCTCCCGCCAAATCCTTTGCTCTGCTGGGAGTCAGTCAGCTTTGTCAGTCTTATACAAGCTTTGATGATGGGAGCAACGTTTTCTTAATTTTTTTTTCCGATACCGTAATTTATACTGAATAGATACTGCAGTAAATCGTGATCTTTTTCTTGAAAAGTTAAATGCATTAATTCCGGGTAAACGAGAAGACTATTGTTTTTATTTTTCTCAAGAAAAGTACTCTAAAATACTTTCTGAAGTGGTTTCTGCTAAAGCTAATTGTAAGTGCAACACACCTGTGGTTTACAGACGATTAAAACGTTTTGACGTTTTAAAAATTATTATATAATACATAAATCCACAAATGCAGTTGTAAAAGCAAGGGACTCTTATGCAATTCAAGGTGTCATAACAGTTTAAGTTGTTGCAATAAATAAGATTTGAATCACATAATTAAGTAATTTTTTTATTACTATTATTTTCTTTTCTCATTTAGAATGTACTGTGTGTTTTAAATTCTCAGTCACTTCTCTCAGAAAGAGAGGCGAAAAAGTTACATCACCTTTGTAACGTTTTATAGCGACTGAATTACGGAGAAGAATATATAAATCTCCGACATGTTCAACATTCACCATTAGTGCATGGTGAATGTCGACATTTACCGGTGTAAGTCAGAAATAAGGGTATTTAGCAAATATTTCGGACATACACCAAACGACTATGTGAATGTTGACATTCACCGGAGAAAGTCGACATTCTCTAGATTTCGGTGTTTCACCGTAACAAATACGTTCCAAGATGCAATCTCTTAAGATGACGATCTCCTCAACTTCTTTCTTATATCACCCATCTCTATGGGAAAACGTCGCTCTATAGGTATTATACAACGTAATAAATCCTTTAATTACCAACAAATCAGCTCCACGGTAATACACCAATTTTTTTCCTATCCCCGTATTATCAAGTCCCACATTCATCAAGCAAAAGCGTAACAGATATTCCTCTGCACATTCCGCGCCATTCAAAGAATTCCGATATAATGTCGCATCTGTCGGCGATGTTACGAAAATCGTAAAATATGTTTGACATTGAAAGCGTCGAGTATAATTAGTGGTGCTTTTTCTCTTTCTTTCCTCGAGCATTGGCATGCAGTGGCCGGAAACTGGAAATGGAGCGTGGTAGATGGATGCGTTCCACGTCGTATCAAACGTTGCCGGCGTCATAGCAGCCTAATGCACCGCGTCGTGGGCATAACTGTATGCGCCAAATAGCCGGAAATTACCGGGCGCATTTCAATCAGAGCACCCGGCAAGCTTCGAACGCGCGGGGCCATCGTTTACTCCGCATAATAGCCAGCCGTATGATAATCTCACAAATCGAGCCAGGTAGCAGGCCCTGAAAACCGATTGCGTCGCTCTCTCCAATGAGCCTCACCCCGCCGCCGATCACGATCGATCGTCAAACACGATGAAAAGGCATATTTGATCTCTACCTAGCGTTTATGATAGGCTCTAATACACTGGCTAATCGTTATACGAATTCTCTATTCGTAAATGATATTTGTGCATTGCTTTGATGGTTGTACGGTCGATTACTGAAATTGATCGTGTGTGTTGAATGTAGACGTTGCTTTTATTGCTATGATGAACGTAGTGTGGGGGAGGTTGACGAATTCTGTAGGAAATTTGATTTTGCTTTACGTGTGAAGAATATGTTGTAGTTGTATTTTGTGTGATGAGGTTTAGAGATGTAAAAATATATGAATTTTATCGATAGAACTACCAAGCAAGTGAAAATGACTGGTTACCAATTTTTTCTAACAAGTCTCCAAGTTTATAGAAGAATACTGGAGCAGGTGTTCTACGTTAATCTTATAAAACACACGTTATTGAATCAGTTACCTTTTCTATCTCGTGATTCCTCTTTTTCCAAGGCAATTACTTAATGTATGAAAATATAATGGAGTTCTAGCGTATATTGTTCTTGTGAGTGTTATATGTTGGAAAAAGGAGCAGGGACTTAGTACAGTGTCACATGTTCGTTATAAGATCATAAATTGCTAATTACAGTGTGGATAGGTAGTACCTATAGCTTTATATAGTACAGAATCCAGTAAATATGATATTACGGGAAATTGAGATACCTGCGCATCATATTATACACCCACTGTCCCAAAAGTAACCGGAATGGATTTAAATAAACATAAGTACATCAGAATAGTTGACAGAAATCATTTTAATAACTCGAAATCTTCTCCGCCAGTAGAAATACAACGATCTGCGCATTCAAAAAGTGCATCAAATGACTTTTTTATGTCGCTGACTGGAATAATATTGAGGTTGTTCGGTTTGAGGTTGTTTGTTCATAACGGTTTCCTTTCGTCGCTAAATGCATCTTTGGGAACAAAAAATAATCACAGGGAGCCATATCAGGTGAATACTGGCGATGTTGAGGCAAAAAAATTTTATTTTTGAAACACCACGTCTGATCTCCAGTTACAATCGTTTTTAAAAAGTTATCGAAGACATTCAATGGCAACGACGAGCAACCTCGGCATCATGTCAGTCAGCGACATAAAAAAGTCATTTGATGGACTTTTTGTATGCGCAAATCGTTTTTAATATGATTTTTGTCAACTATTCTGATGTACTTACGTTTATTTAACCCCTTGCACTATTTCCACGAGTCTGACTCGTGATGAAAATTTTAGGCCAAACTTGAATATCACGAGTCTGAGTCGTGGTATTAATCTCGGCCAAAGTATTAATATCTCGCATAAAATCGTATGTCCCCGTGCAGGATTATTAAATTTAGACTTTGATTCAAATCCATTTGAGTTTCACAGAAGTTCCATTGCGTGAAATAAATACTAGCACGGTAATCTTTGTCAGTCGTGAGATATCGTATATCGGGCGTTCGATTTAGGCATGGATTCTTGCGAGTTAACCGATAGTGCAAGGGGTTAAATCCATTCCGGTTACTTTTGGGACAGAGGGTGTATGTACTCGTATGATATATTCTTTGGGAGAAATATCAATGTAATTATATCAAGTGAATTTTACCCGAAGCTTTTATTTGTATGTATGAAATAATGTGAGAACATGGATATGTATCTTTCACCGCCCAATAATTAATATAATTGGTCGAAACATTAATTTTTGATAGCGAATTTAATCTTTTGGCTGGAAGGTGAAATTTCACACGGTGCGCGAGTCGCAAACAATTATCTTTAGATTGTTCCTACCATGTGGTTGTGTCCACCATAGAAACTGCGTGAAGTTGCGACTTCGAAATATCAGTTGTAATTGCTCAATAGGCTGGGACACACGTGTAAATATGAATCTGACTCAAATGTTTTCTTGATCCCCTAGCCGAAAGTACCATCTTCCTGGCCGCGTTTCCCTCCGAGAACAACGGCTTTTGTAGTCAGCTCGAGCTAATGCGTTCTCTGATTGGCTACAAGAATTTTGTGGCTCGCAGTCACAGCGCCATCGTTATGACGTGCGTAATCGTTCAACTAAGCATCATATGATTAAAAAATGTCGTGCAATCTTCGTGTATATTTATGTTGTTGTGAATGTTTTTTCATTTGATAGTGAAACACGTGAAATATAAACTGTTAAAAATGGACGATTCCTCATTTGAAGATTCAATTGATGAAGAGGAGATATTGCACAATTTTAGGTTAATAAAGTTTTACATTCAAACAATTTCGGTTTTTCCATTTTTGTTCTCTTTTACACCTATTATATACGATTTTAACGCCCGCCCCGACCAGCAAAAACCTCGGCGGACGATTCCCAACAATCAGCTAATCGAGAGCATCGAGAGTAGCAGAAGCCGGCCACACTGTATGTACTACGTTTCGCAAGGATGCCGCACAGTGGTCCAGAGCGTGAATTTAGCTGTTCACGCACCTCGCGCAAATTTCAATCTTTTTCCAATCGTCACCACGGGCTCAAGACACACCGGATTTAGTTAAAAATTGGTATTCTATTATGTTTTGGGTTGCTGATTACGAATCTGAACTCAAAAATTTTAAAAACAAAATGGCGGATTAAATATGGCGGCCAGGTTTGTTTACAAATTAATTGTTTTGCACAAAAATTAGTATTCTAATGTTTTTTGGGTCGCTAATTACGAATCTGAACTCAAAAATTTTAAAAACAAAATGGCGGTTGATATATAAAGGGTAGCTATGTACATTAGCTAATTCAGCTTACATTGCTAACTTCAAAATGGAAAAACTAAAAAGTACCACAAAGTAGCCTCTGAGAACTTTGAAGATATTTAGTTTAAACTATATAGAAATAGTTCCTGCTAAAATTGGCTTTATCTATCTGCACCTTTTGTTGATATTCCTTCCTAAAGTTTATGTAACCCAGACCAGCTGCATAGACCCAGTGGGACACGCGGTCAGTATATTCCCGGGTTTCTTAAAGATACCGTGCAATAAAAACAAAATCTTATTGGCACTAACGAGGACGAAGACTTCTAAAGCATCACTTTTATTACTTAATTGCTTTATTGTTAGCATGTGAGCAAAGAGGAATAAACTAGGTTATCCGATTGAAAGGAAATCCTAGTCTTCACCGTGCAGGGTTCACTTAAAAATTAAATAACTTGTAAGTATCGAAAGATATTCGGGTAAAACTTTCCACATATATTCCTTAGACTATATAGAAGTTATTTCTGCAAAGATTTTGTGCGTCTACCTGCCTTCTTCATTGTTATATCTGCCAAAAGTTTATGAGACAGTCCCGCGGCACCGCCTGGCCGAGGTGCGCGCTACTTTTTAAACAATAAAAATGCGTCGAAGGTGGATCCGGGTGGATTAGCTTTTTACAGGATCGTTTAGGGGAAGGATCACAGAAAACAGTGTTGTTAATCAGAGAGTGGGATCTAGTGGGACTTTTTAGTTTTTGTCTGCAAAAGATAAAAAACTTCGACGATTTTCTTTCATGTTTTCAACATTAATTTTTGAATAAACTATAAACAATAATTTTATGTTTGACACGTGAATTTTTATCGTGGAAGAATGCTCTTCAAATAGAAACAATAATTATTAAAAAATATTGCATAGTTTCGTCAGAATGTTAGAAAGAAGACAACGTGGTTTTTCGATAGAAAAAGGCCTCCAGAAAAAGTTTCAACTTTAAGCGTTTGTTGTAACTACAATTTTTATCCAATTTCAATAATTTTTTATATCTGAGGTCCATGGACATTTAAGAATCGATATTACAAGAAAAAAAGTCGAAATTCCAAAATCGACTTTTTGACTTTTGCGCGGCTAAATGCACATTCTGGACCACCGTGTGCCGTCTCGTGAAACGAGAGCGTGTCTTTTAAATAAAACGCGAGACTCCTCCGAGAGGAGGCGCTGAGGAGTAAGTTTAAGGGTGGAGGCAGCCGAGCGAAACGGTGTGTGCGTGTGGCGTGCTTTTATGGAAAATGAAAGTGGTTATCCCGGCGATTACACCGTTAGAAGAAAGGTATTTTACTCTATCCCTAAGATCCGAGCCCTATTCCATAACATGCCGAAAGGGCGCGCTGATGCCGGTCACAAAAATCAAAACTAATAGCTATCAGCGTTCTTTTAACAATTAAAATTTATTATTTAACGTACTTTCAGCTGGAGATAAAGAAAAATAGTATACGACACACAGCCAGGAAGTGGGATGCCCTAACGTGCGTGATATAAAAGCCCCGGCTTTATTCTAACTTATGGGATATTTAAAATTATGAATTATTATAAAGTAAAACAAATGTCTTTAAAAATTGTTTCCAAAGTTTAATATATCTGTTTACAATAATTTAAATTGTACATTAAGAGCGAATTCGGGATGTGTATATTTTTTTCATTTCTTGTTTACATTGTAGGTTTGTTTGAAATGGCGAAAATGAATGAATAGTTTCTTGGAAATGTGTTTTTTGAAATTTAGAATATGCAACGTAGATTTTCTGGTACATTTTTCCCTTTATTGTTCATGAATTTCGTATTCATCACGGTTATGTATAATATAACTCCCGGAATATTTACATTGCAACTGAAATGGAAACGTTTCGCGGAAGAAACCAGAATTAACATTGTTTGATAATGGTGAAAATGAAGAACGTAAAGGTGATAGTATTTTATTGTAATGTTTTTCAGTTTAACTTGACATTAGCGTCAGATAGAAAAATAATATATACTATTATATAATATTATATAATATATATATATATATAAATTAAATATTAATCTTGACTGTCCTTACCAATTATTAATTCGTTTCATATTAACAATTTCAAAAGTGTCAGCAAGATAAAAGGAATTGTTAAAAAACTTAATGTGTCAAATGTACGCAAATAAATTTGCTCCTTTGGTTTAGAATTTAGTATGTAATTATGCCATTATGGAATTGAGGGATTCAAACTGTTTCGTTTGTTTCTTGAAATATTGAAAAAAACAATTTGGTAATTAAAAAATCGGTAAATTAAATATAATTTCAAAATATTCCAGATGAAAATATAATTTATTCCTTATATGAAAAACACTGTACGCATTGTTTCAATTTTATAAACATTGCAAAAAAATTACACTTTCATGCAATCCAGAATTTATCAGGAACATTCCCATGCAAAAGCGTAAAGTTGTCAAAATTCAAATCAACCTTTATTTGAAAATCTAACACGATGTACTTTACATTCGGGTAAACATTCGTTTCATGCACGAGAACATCTACGTATGTTATCTTTCCATTTAACAATATAGCGCAAGTATAATTCCACATTCCTACAGTCTCTCCATTTTCCGCATAACCATGATTTTTATTCCAAGAGTATTCAAGAGTCTCTGTGTATCTTTTCGATATTTTATGTACATAAACGTGGATAGAAGACAAAGAAATTCATCTTAACCATCCTCAGAGCGTACCGATCAAGAGCGTTCATTTTGATAGATGGGGAATTGCCTCGGTCTGATCTTACAAAGGTAGGATGCACTCTAACGATCAGAGTTCGTGCGAAGACTTCGATTGAGGTCACGGCGTGACTTAACTTTTAACGAAAACTTCATCCACCCTAGGCATTCCCTCGTCCTTCTCGCGCGCAAACACTTTCCCTCGAAAGAGGGCTGAGAAATGGCAAGGAGAAGAGTTTCAACGAATTTTACTCCACCTTCTTGTGTGAAGTAATCGAATGGTTTCTTGTCTCCAACTGCACTCATGTAATGGAAAGAAAAATATTCCGAATGTGAGTTAGTATTCAAGTGCGTTTATTTTCTGGAGCGACGTTAAAGTCGCTTTAGCTCCTTGCCGCACGATTTATTTTGTGTCTGCCACCGAAGTAATTCAGAATTACATTGGTATGGAATTAAAGAAAAACTGAAAATTGATCGGTGATTCATCATTCTCGTATTATTCCACATAATATTAATATTATAGGACTAGTTTTTTCGTTGCGAATTTCACTGATATTTTCAATTTGATAGGTTTTGCAAAATTTGAAAGTGTGCTTTCCAATTTATCCCTTCACGAGTATCACTCGTTATTGTACGGTAAGGGGTTAAGGGTTACAATATTAGTTAAACGAAGGGTGATGTGTTGTACGTGTAATCGTTTGAGATAATATAAAAAGGATTGACATACTTTTTTATCTATTTTTATTTCATAATAACGTGATTATACGGTTTGTTGCCTCTCGAGGTGATGATGTTCCTTTAGGTTGAGAATTTCGCGGATTCTTGAACATTGGTGTAAAATGTACACATTGAGAAATGATTCGATGTAACTTGTGCAATTTCAATGCAATTTTATTAGTTGTACAGCTTTTAGAGATTAAGAGATGCATTTTGATGATGGAATAATGTTGGAATTTTTAGCGATGAAATATTAGGTCGTTATATGTAACAGGAGAAGTCGGAAGAGGGATGAAACGACAGGTTTGTAATTTCTTATAAAAATTACTCGAATTTATAACGGAAAATTACCTCATATTTTTCATGGCTATATAACAGTATGTAAAGGATTAAATCCATCAACTTCATTTTTCCCCTCCGTTTCTTTGCGTTAAACATGCATATCTATCTAGCGTGACTGCATGTAATGTTTTTATCGATAATTATTTAGTTGTAAAAAAAATCTGATTGACTTCATTATATTAAATTCTCTGTTTCTTTTCATTGAACTATTTGTTATACTAATCAGTAAATTCTGAGCTTACAATAAATTTATTTTACAATATGTGCATTATTTCGCGCCGTTACTAAAAGAATCACTAACACACTTTTCAATCATTCCCAAATGTTTAAATGTTTAAATACTTAATCAGAAATTGCGCGTCTTAAATCAAATAATTGCTAAGAACATGCCTTTAAGTTTATATAACAAAGCAAAATACAGTAACTCAAATAATTGTTTGAACTAAATGTTGAAAGTACGTTTATAACAGTACGTATATATCTTCTTAAATCGAATAAAGCAAACAAATCTGGTTAAAAGATCCTTTTGATAGGTAGAAGAATGTTAAGAGGAGGGATTTTTTTATCTTTCATAATAGCTGAGTTTTCACCACCATGAAGTGTGAAAAACGTCCGTTCTATAAAAGGAACAGTATCAATTGTCTACGCCGTATCTTTGCCCTCTTAAAACATTGACTTTCAGAGACAAGCTCTCGTATTTCAACCGGCCGAGTGGAACAGAAAATCGTGCAAGATGGTTTCCGCCTTTGTACAATACATTGGTAAAACTGTAAAAAAAGGACGCGTTCATTGGAGCGAAAACTGGTAGGCTTCCATGGAATCTGGGAACTCACTGGGGACGTCGGTGTCGGATCAAAATCTTTCTTCTTTGACCTTTACATCCCCTTCCTTCTCTTTGCGTACATTTCTCTTCTTTTTTATGATCTTTCTTCCTCTGACATCTTTTTTCTCCAATATATCGACTTTTAGGCTAATTTTTCCATTTGTGTTATTTATGCAATTAATTTGTTTACCGTAGAAGATTTTCTTTATTATTTTTAAAAATTTTAACATTCGTAAGCACTTTATTTTCGTGTTTAAAAGTTTGTAAGAACTTTATCTTCATGTTTAACAACTTTTCTTTTTATATCTCCTTTATGATTATTACATAATTTTTATTGTTAAACAATCTCAACTACACTGTAACATCTCCGTATTAATTCTCAGGCAGTTTTCTTTCGTCATATAAACTTGACGAAATAATGTTTCCTCCAATTATAAAATCCGTACTTATTAATGAGATACGTATCTATAGTAAATATTATTTAAAAATATAAACGTAATTTTAACATATTCAACTTCGCACGTACAGCTTGCACACCGTCCGGTATCTTTTATAGGTATTTATTATAACAACAAGAAATCAATCAATGAACCATGATTTATTTAACGAGGACCCTCTGTAAAACTCTCCATCATATGATCCTGCATAAATAATACCCGTGTGTCCTACATCACCAACAATTGCCAATATAACTTTGAATTTCATTCAAAACAGTTATCTCTAACGATTTCCCTAACAACCCCGTCCAATACATTTCATACGTATACAGGGTGGATCAGGAATCGTGATCAATAGATATTCTCTAATTAGCAGTTCGATGGAAAACATTTTTTTTCAGCTTTTGCATGGCTTCAAGAGAGCTTTAACGTGATGGTAAAAAAATTTTGTCAACTCCATTTTTCATACTTTTGTTATGGTCCCAATATACCATTTTTTCGACACCTATCTCATAGAGGATTTTAAGATGAATTCAGAAAGTGTTGAATCGTTTTTTCATCTGGGTCCAGGAAAAAATTTGTTCTAATTTTCAACAAAAAACTTGTAAATTTGAACAAAAATTTTTGTACTACAAGGAATAGCATATATTTATAGCATCGGGGCCGTACCCTCCCTATAAGAATCCAGGCGAAGAAAAAGACGTGAAAAGAAATCATTATCAGGGGGATGACACATGAGATCTGAAGTGTTAAGCTACTTGGGCCGAGTGCGCTGCTCTTATGGGTGACCTCGCGTCTCTTTCTTTTTCACAAGGAGTTATATGAGCCGTTCATTTAAAAAGTGGCGTAAGTCGCTGTACTCAAGAAACTAATTGCGGGGCTTAGTGGAAAAGAGATAGAATTAATGTTTTATTTGTAGTAAGGGGTATTAAATAGTAAATAAAGTTCACAACACAATTTAACAAAAACAAAACTAGAGTATATACATATATATATTTAACGAAGTTAAATGACTAAAATTCAATGGATAAGATTTTACCATGACATTCCCTATAAAATGTTCTATGAACTAACAATAAGTTTAGATGAAAAATATGAATTTTTAATTTTGGATTTGTCCCCAAAAAGAGAAAGACCTAGACGTTATTCACAATTAGAAATGGATCCGTTATACGCTGGTTCTTGTTCTGCTACTTCATCAAAATATAAAGACATGATGGACTTGCTTCATTACTTACCTCCAATATACCACAGTTATTTTAAAATTTGTTAACAGAATACGATGTCCGAGGATTTAATCACTCCTGTTAATGACGAAGATTAAATTGAACTGATGTATTTTTATATGAAATACGTTATAATTATGAATTACTTATACTTATGTTTCAAAATGTACTAATTATTTTTGTATTTTATAAATATTAAAATAAAAAATTCTTGAATAAACCTTTATATGAAATACATGATATAAATTATTATTATTATATATGTAATTTATTCATCAATTTTCTTAAATCACTGTCCTTTCAAAACATCACTTCAGCAAAATACATCGGCCATTTTTAATATAAGTCAGTAATTTTTCTAAACTATTTATTTTGAAAGTGGCATAAGTAACTTTCCGTAATGAAGAATGGCGATTTTGCAATGACCATATGAAATTATTTAACGAAGAAAAATATAAGTATCCTGAGATGACAAATACAAGTAAATCTTCTCGAAAGTTGGCATCAATATTTTTAAACATATTAAAACGCAAACCCTTAAATATCTCGATTTAAAAACAAAGTAACTTATGCCACTTTCAAAATAAACGGCTCATATACAAGGTGTGCCACATAACACTTTTCACGATTTTTCAAGTACTTGCGATAACCTGAAAAAAAGTATTTTAAACAAAAGTTGATCAGTTTTCGATTGGCAATCCATCGTAATAAAAAAAGTTCATGACAATCTTTTTTAATTATTGTCAAGGTCACCTTCATTTTTTTAAATGACACAATGTATATTTGACTTAACAGTATTGCAGCCCGTATCAAGACGAACTCAACGACCTAGTACACCATGACCTTCGGATGACCTTGAAGGCAAAGGAATGAAAATTTCAACAAAAAATGACAATCTGGTTCAATGGACGATAATAACTTATGTTTATTATTAACACTTCAATGGGCAACAATAACTTGTGTTTATTATAGTCAATCGAAAACTGATCAACCTTCATTGAAAATACTTTTTTGTCAGGTAATCGCAAGTTCTTGAAAAACCGTGAAAACTGTTACGTGAGACAACCTGTATAGTAATAGTATATAATATAATAATATATATACCTCCTTGTAATACGTATAATTTCTTTTGCTCCACTTCTCTTTCTACCTCTACACTGTCCTCATACTTCATCCTCGTCTGACTTTTCCTCTCCAAATGTGTGACCCCGTTTGAGAGTTTCAAGCTTTTCTACGTGATCATGTCGTAAAGTTCCGAGGACGATGCCAACGACAACGTTTGACTGGACGTCTGTAGAGAGGCACGCACGTTCTGGTGCAGCCAGATTTACGAGAAGCGAGGGAATAAGAGCCCATTGCACGGCCTCTCCAAGCTATGAGGGGATGGTTAATGCACCAGCTCGCCGAACTAACAACGCCGTTTAAATTCATTCTGCTACCGCGTTAAACACTCGACTTAGTACTCGTGCCTACGTTGGGCTTCCTTTTCTCTCCACTCTTCTGCTGCGATTGCCTCTGAACGAGCCACCGGCTGCATACAAAATCTTGCAACGTGTTGCACCAAGAAAAACACTTTAATGTATGTATCATACGAATCACGTTACAATTTGGGTTGTGTTCGTGACACAGACTGGGGTGCTTTGTGAGTTGATACGTATTCATATTTAATGATGTTTGGATGACGTAATCGTAGTTAATGTAGTTGTATTACTATTCACGTTAAGGAAACACGTTTCTTTTCTCGATTTGTTTTGTTGAATGAATCGATTTTGAATTACTTGGATTAATTTGTAGAGTTTATTTCAGATTGTACTGTTAATTTAATGAGATCGATGTGAGCGATGACGAATCGTAGCTTAAATATACTAAATTCAAACAACTTGCATAAATAAACAATGCTTGTTATTTACTAAATTAATTATAAATATGTATTATCGAAGTTTTGCAGATTCCCACTAAAGCTTACAAAATGCCTCTCATAATCATAGTATAAAAATGAATAAGAAATATCATTGCAATTTAGATAGTGAAAAATTCGGAGGTAAAGATATATAATAATATAATTTCATGTACTTTTTGTGATTTGCATTGTAATAAATTAAATTGTTATAAAATCAGTTTCCAATCTACGCTTTTGAATCAATGTCAGAATCGGGACCTGTAATTTAATAAGAACACTTTCCATGCACCTATGGAAGTTACATTAAAAAGTACCACATTACTTATTTGGAAATTTACAGTTCTATATTGTATTAATATAGAGGAGATATTTTACATATTTCTATCGAAGTACATACATGTTAAAAGTAGTACACAGATATCATATGTATTGAAGGATACTAAATTCGCCTCTACTGTAACGCATATAATTCAGTGAGCAGTGTATGATTGAAAGTGACATCCTAAGAAATAATGGATGCGAAAAAAGCTTCCTTTGTTAATTATAAAAACAGTTGTTCGCAAGAGTCGAAAACAGTTACAATATGAATTCGGAATTTTTTAGCAGTTACGAGAATCGAAAAAAATCTTATAACTGATATAAATATATCAGTTCTGGTCTACATCGGTTTCAGTTTCGGTTCTTCAAAGTCGATATAACAACGATTCCGAAAACTTTGATGTTCATTTTCTCGTCATTGTTATATGAAATTTTTATGATTTTTCTTTTTTTTTATTATGCTCAAAGTAAGTAATGATGTTTATCTAAACTGAAGCCAGGTTTGTTCGTTTAATGACATTTTATGAAAATACATATATACCAAGACTTACTTCCTTCTTTATTTACATAACATACAGGATATTTTTTCGGAAATATGTTAATTCTTGCAATTTTAATTTCATTCAAGTTATTCTCTTTTAATTGACTGATTTATTTGTTAATTTCATGCTATCTACTCGTCATGTATCGATATAGTAATAATTCAAAATTTACTTTCATTATTAATGTATTTCTGTATAACAAAAATTTAGTTATCCAACTTTCCGTGATTCAATTTCAGCCATTTACTTTAATAGTTTCTAGCACAGATCGATGAAGACAGAGATATAGAAAATTATAAAAAATTAGCGTTGAATTAAATATGATATGCTGCTCTGTAAAAAGAAGAATGACCAAGCTGCATAATGTAGCGCGCAGCGTCGGCTAACTTAAATGCTGCTACACGCCTATTTTGCTCGTTACGTTGATGAATGCAGTAAATGCCACACGCTGTGCTAACAACATCTGCAATGCCAGTGCAAAACTTAAATAAAAATTCCTCGTTCCCTAACTCTACAGATGGCTTCCTTTTCAAATCTAAAGGCAGAAATTTTACACGTAATTTTTATATATATATAAATACTTATGACTACCATAAAAACATTTATTAACCATAGAAGATACATTTTCATCTTCTATTCATTACTCTACTGTAAATATAGCATTTCAGAAAGAATCAGTCTTTAGCGTCAATTCATATAATGTCGATCCCTTGTATCAAATCTATATAGAGTACTCGTAATGTTAAAAAATATCAAAAGATCTTTTTTCATCCCGAAATATCAACAATTCTCGAATGTTCAATCTCCAAAGAGTTTCTATAAGAGTTCCCTAAAAAATATTTATTTGAGGTACAACTTCTTCCCACCATACCATAGTGCACTCTCAAAGGAAACATTACTATTTTTACAACGTCGATATCACGTGTTGCACCATTTTAATAACGTTCATACCGGTTCTATCATTTTCACCGATTCCAAATCATATTACACTATTTTTAAGATTAGTTTCTAGGACAAACACTCATACTTTATTCCATTATCCACCGCAGCCGCCCACGCTTGATCCCACGACAGTTCTTCGATTCGATGCACCCTGAAATAAACATAATTCTCCTTCGAACCGATTTCGCGTTCGTTATCGTTAAGGCAAAAAACGTTGGTCCATGAATAAAATGCTAGTTACCAAGACCGTAAATTGCGAATAGCAGACAGCGGCCGTTAACGCCAGCACCGAAAGTAGAAACGACGCTCGCGAGGTTGCCCGGGATTCGTGCATCACCAGCGTCGCTTGATTTATTCAGAAAATTTTCACCGCGATACGATTCTACCCTGACTTTGCCCTGTAAGTCGAATAATTGCCACCCCTGGGAGTAAATGAATCTAATTGCATCTGAAATTTAAATGGGCCTGGGCATTTGCATTTAATACCGACGTCTAACTAGCCGTACGTAGCTCGATAAAGGAAGGCCAACTTCTCTCTTATTCCCCGTTTTCTTCATTTTCAATGAAAGATCAGCCATCTAAACATACCACCCACGAAGAAATATCGCATTGTACTACTACAGACTGAGTTACCCTGTTGCTTCGGAACTCTAACGATTTGCGATTTCAATTTGACGTGATAGTAAAACTAAAACTATCAAACCAATTAAAATGACTGGCAGACTATTTTTTCTAAAAATTCTACTAGTTTATGGAAAAGTTTTAGAACAAATATTGTTACGCAACACCCGGTAGAATTAATGTTACTAGGTAACGAGCAATGGCAATTGTTTGTAAATAAGTAAATGAGGATTCTACGGTCGGTTGTCCTGGTTGACGAACGTGTTCTCTGAACAAAACGTTCTTACAATTAGTTTTTCTATAAAAGTGTGTATTATTTGACTACGTCCAAATGTATTATGCGTGCGCGGTCGATTCGTAACAATATTTTACGTCCGTCTAAAAAAGAAAACATAAATTACCGAAATGATCATCTTTTTCGCCTCTTGATTCCTTCTTTCTCAAAATACTTATTTGATATGTCCTATATTGAAATATGATGGATTTAACGTCGATAGTTCTACTGTTAATATTGAATATTGATTTTAGAATAACTTGAGTGAAAATATGTTGGATGGATGTTTAGCAGACTGAAGGATTTTAAGGAAAATGCATGCATATGTAGATTGTTAGAGGATATATATTATAATATATGTATCGTTGTTTGACACATGGCTAAATTTGGGGGAAAAGGGTCGTGTGAACCTAATCATTAATTAATGTCGTTAAATCTCTAATGCTGAGGATCGTTGCATATAATATTTTTAAATGAATATCATAATATTCTTTTTATCTATCTTTGAATTCATTAAATCTCTTATTAATAACAATAAAAATAAGCAATGAGAAATATAATTATAGTGCATACTTTATTTCTGTTGTCGACTAGGTAGCCTCGGTAAAATTAAAGCAATAAAAAAAACTGTTATATTAAACCGTTTGGAATTGTGAAAAAAATATTTGCCATATTGAGACCAGGGTTTTTTCGTGCAAAAAGTTCACAAATTCGAATAAAATAATGGAGATACTTTGAGTGATAACGTCAATTGTGACCCATGGGAGCATTCAATTGGAAAATGTTGTTTCGTGCTTCGCTATGCGCATATCCGATTCGATAACTAATAAATTTCACATACTGACTGAATTATTCGTTATCGACTACATGTCAAAATGAAACAACGTGAAAGCTCATAAGGAACTTATATTCGGTATGTCAAACTTTGACAAACTTCCGTACAAACGTTAAAGTTGTAATAAGCAGGATTATGCGTCAAAGTAAATGGTTTGCTAATTATCCAAAATTATTAGCATGCTTTACGAAATAATTTACATCCCGTGAGACATAATATTCGATTCTATAAACATCGAATAGCATACATGCTCATTGTAATAATTTCAATAGTATTTTAATTAATTTTGAAAAGAGAATGTTTCATGACAAACATGTAATTACTACATTGAAGTAAATATTACGAAGCCGGAATTAAAGCCGACAGTTGAAAATCATTTATTTCAGTTATTGTAAATATAAAGTTAATATTGTAAATTATGTACACTTCTTTTTTATTTCAACTAAATTCTATACTGCGAAAAATTACAAATTTTGAGCGCATAAATGCAGGATATATTTACCACGAAGTGGAATGACTTCGTTGTCACGAAGTTGGATGTTCCATTCTATTCGTTGTGACTGATTATGAGAATGATTGCGCGAATTCTGTAAGTAAACTATATCCTTCGGTTCTTAAATATTGCCCATTTCGTTTTAATGCTTGGTACATTAAACAATATAGTGAGCTAGGAGATATGAAATTCAATTAGAATTCGAGCCTTCAATCTAAACAGCCATTGCCGGTGCAATTTCACTTTGAATTATACACACGTGTATATTACTCGACAATCTGACATAAGATGAATTATCCCTTGGTAGACGTACTATGGAATGTCATTTTCACAGCAAATAATGTACATACAGATCTACGTACACCAGAGACGAACAAAGGAATTACTGACGATAGCTGTGCTATCTAAAATGACAATATACTTAGATTGATAGTCAAAATCTAAATAATACGAAAGTAATAATAGCATTAAAATGCGTGAAAAGTTATTTTTAAATTGTCCAAAAGAAAGAGAAAATTAAAATTATATTTTTCCATAAGTGAGAACAAAATTTTGTATGAATTTTGTTACTTTCAAAACTTCTTCTATGTAACGAACCAATTTACTAAAAGTTTATATATAAGATAAATTCATAGATCTATCATAATTGTAAGTATACTAACAGCTATGTATCAGACTATTTCAAAATATATTGCTAGCAGTAGACGAATTCCACGATTACACGGTATTTTTCCTTTATATTTCCATGGTCAAAATGAGAAACAAATGGCCTGCCCCAACGATTATCAATTTTTCTAAAAACACAATTTGCAATTAATATTCTTCTTAAATTTCTATGGGCCCCTGTGACTTTGAAGTAACGAAAGAAACATCTAAGCTTCTATTCTTCAAAGTCAAAAGGGTCTAGCAGGATAAGGAGGTCAAAAGTGCTCTTAAGCCGATTTTATTCGACGATGCGTCATTCGATAGGTGATCATGAAAAACCTTTGTACACAAATTTTTATTCCTATACCTTCACCAGGAGGGTAGTTATAGGGTAAAATCAAAAAAACAGTTTTTGCCTCATTTTCCCCACTTAATGAGGTGCAAAAATTCCGAAAAAATTCTAACACATTCTAAACATGAATGCACACGTTAGGGATTTTTACAAAATTTTTCGTTTGCAAGTTCTACGCACGAAAAGTGAAAAACCAACAAAAAATTTTTTAAACATCGTAAATAAAAACTATTAAAATCTTAATAAAAATAAAGTTGTAAGAGAGGAAAAACTATTACTTTTATAAATTATTTTACTAAATTAATGAGATAAAACAACACTTAACCACATAAAATAACTCTACAAACATAAATCATAACTTCTAATACGTAAATTAAATATCTGTCGTAAAACTATTAATCTGTTCGCTTCTAATCTCTCTAAACAACTAACTGAATATTTATCAAAAATGCTGCTCGTCGTTCGGACGACAAGCCAACGCGAGTCAGTCGTCGCAGCGGCAACGAACATACTCGGTGTTACATTCATATAAATATTAACACTCTTACAAAGTTTAATCCATTTTTTAAAATTCCATTTTCGTCATTTTCTAATTGTACCATCAAGAAACTCATCTTCAGGTACCACAACAAATTCAGACTATAGAGTGTTAAATTCACTACATTCAATACATTCACAGTTTCTCTATAGAAATCCTGCAGAAGTGCAAGAAAAAAGAAAAAATAATCCAGAATAATTCTCAAATTTCACTCCTATTTATCTCACATGCCCGCCAAACAAATTCCTTGGTAACACAATCCCTTTTTGAAAGCTAAAACTTCCTGCCAATGCGTATCGTTTTCGAAAATTCATCTACAGTATCAAACAACTAACACTTACCAGCAATTGCCAAACTATTCCGAAAAAATACTATCAACAATTAACAAACTCCTCCATTGCACTGTATTTTTCCCTCTAACAGTTTCACGTCACACATATAAACAAGTCACACTCCCCTCTAACCTGAACATGTACAAGCAGCATGCAGGAAGTTGCTCTCTTGCCATAGGAAAGCAATGTGGGATGGTGAACGACTTGCGGTACGTTGATAAGACCGTAGGAGTTACGCAATATTGTGATAAAGGAGAACGCCGCCCCTCTCGTATAGTGATAAACGGGAACGCGGCATTCGTTGGCACACGGAGGGTAGCTGGCGCAGTTTTCGTGGAGGAGGGCTGGCCTTCGTCGGAGAAAAGAGGAGGCAGTGGAACGAAACTAACGAGGATGAAGGGTCCGCGTAATGGACAGTGCAAGCTGAAATGCATGCCGGTGTCTAAGAAAAATTGGACATATTCCAGTGCTTTCCGGAGAGAAGGAATTAATTTCTATGAAATTTTCACACTTCTTCGCCGAATTTTAATTCCGTTTTGACAGCGATATGAGAAAGCGTTTGATAGTGTTTCTAGATGTTCTTGATGTTTGATTATTTCGGGATGGTTGTAAGACGTTTTATATCGATTCTGTTTGGACATTGTGTTTCACCTTTGGCAGGATTTCATTTTTGTAATGGCGCTTCAATATTGTGAGTGTAGGTTGAAACGATAAGAAATTGTTTGATTCCCATTTTGTATTCGGATTGCAGAGTTTTCTGGGTTGTACGTAATCAGATTGAAAATTTTATTGCATTCAATTTTGTGGAGTATGGTAAGTGTTTCTTTTTTCTTTAGAATTGTGAAAAATTTAATGAATTTTGGAGTATTTAAATTTATAGATTTCAGTTTTTAAATGTTATTGGTATAAGAATGATATCAAGTTAAGATCGAATCAAAAATGAAATGTGAATTGTAAAAATTATGGTTACGATGAAATAAATTTATAAGAAAAATTTAATTTAAAAAGATAATCTTTGCGAATGAAGTATGCCATTTGCAGATTAAGAGTAATCTAAATGTTTAAAAAATTAGGAAGAAAAGATTTGGGTTTCATATTTATTGAGAATTCTTGTGTAAGAGATTGATACGCTGCGATTGAATAATTATGCAATTCAAATTATTAAATATGAATTATTCATATACGTTTAATGTTACGCAAATAGAAGGGGCAGGTTGCGATATTTGATCGCTCTTATTTTTAAAAAACTACTCGCTGGAAATACTATTCGATCGAGGAGGATAAAGCTCGTACGCTAAAGGATTAAGTGAATGCAAATTAATTTGTATTACGCACCAAGTTATAAAATAATAACAATTTGAAAATTAAAATTTTGAAACCACCGTCAGCAGTTATAACCATTAGAAGTACGTGCTGGATTATTGCAAGTACAACTCCTTATGAGAAACTCGCAGACAAATAAAAAAACCGGAGTTAACCGTGAACTTTTAATATTTCCTTCTGCGTATCTTTTATTCGGAGAAAAGCACATTACTTTTCCTTCAGATATTACCCTTATTTCGAAATCTAATTTTGAAAACATAATTTGAATGGAGCGAAACTTTTATTCTTCTTTAAATTCCTTTCATTCATTTGTTCGTGAGAAAAATGTTGATAAATAATAACACATGTTTTCTTTCCCTTTCCTCATATTTTTGAAAAATGATATCGTACAATTACTTACATCTACGTTTTTTTTAACGCGTGAGAAACTAAGAATTAAATAATCGTAACGGTGTGCATAGTTATACTGGAAATTGTTTAATAATCTTATAATGAAATTTTAACTCGGACATACATGAAGGTGAAATTTATAATGCCATTAAGAACCGAACGTACTTGTTTTCGAGTTTTCCCATGGGAAGAGCTGGATTTATCTAAAGTTGCAGCTCAGTTTATTTGCTTGACTTGCATTACGCTGTGATACATTTTCGAGAGAAGAGCAAAAGCAATAAGAACTTACAGAGTTTACAACGAAATAAGGACGTTACAGAAGTTACACGTTTCCTCAGCGAAAGAAAATTCTGCCAGTTAAAAATTGTTATGAAAGTGATAATTAATTAAATATCCGAGAATATATCATAAACACGACAATGTCTGAACTTTTAACAAGCATTCTATCAAAAGAATGAAGATCAAAATTAAATGGTTGTAAAATATTGATTTTTTTCTCAAATATATTAACTGAAAAATGACTGGGAACAAGACAATTTAAAAACCTATACGAACTTTTAATACCGCTTTGAATCACGCACGAGATGCAGTCCATATGTTTCTCTAGATTTTCATTTGTCATTGTAACTGTAAAATATATATGAACAAAAACGAGGAAAATCAGTTGTTACATCCCATTTACAGCTATTAAAGCAGCGAGGTATAAAGTATGATTTAACACAATATACTGCTTTTTAATAAGTTTTGACAATGTAATATTCTAAAATCGAAAGAAATATGTTTACATTTGTCAGGATACAAATGAACCTACGATCTATATCAGTAGTGGCGAACTTATGACCCGCAGGTCAGACACTAACCCACGCAGGCTTTTTAAATGACCCACGCGTTGTTTTTTATAAACTTATCTTTTACATTATAAAAGAGAGAACAGATAATCAAAAATATAAAGTAAAAAAAATAAAGTATATTAGATAATAAAGTAAAATGAGATATAAAATATATGTCTAATGTCGAATTTATAAAAGAATACTTCCAAATGGTCATTGGCTAGCTGAGAACCAAAAAGAGTAGTCTTTAGCCATCCTCCCCTCTCCTTTTCCAAGTGGTGCCAATGCCTTAGTGGCCTTCATGTATTTTAGCTATTACTAAAATAATAATGTACAAAATTTGATCCACTTTTCAAAAAGGTTCGTCATTAGTCATTACTGATGTATGTGGAAGTTCTCTTTATTTTAACTATGCATTCACGTAAGCTCACACTAAATTCAGATTCGCACCAATTATTGATTTTTGAAGAAACGCGCATATCATTCTTTGTCAAAAATGATCATATCGTTGCAGATATAGTTTTTCAATATTCCCTGGATTTTATCTGTCTTTTTTGATTCCCAATAGAAATATCGGACGTTTGCGGCACTCACACGCCTGAATATTTCTCTCCTATATTTTTTCCTGCCTTCCTATCGATTTATTCATCGTGGAAATCGAGCGTAACGAGGCGCAAAATGCCTCTAAACATCTCTCGATATCTACCCAAATCGAATCTCGTATTCTCCGCCTCTCTCTTTCTCTATCTATCGCTGTCTTTCTCTTCAACAACCCGACAAACTCCTCCTTCCTGAATAAGTTATTTTATTCGACTTTGGTTTCATCGTTCTATGTTGGTCACTATTATTATTAGATATTTTGAGTCCTCTGCTCCACGTCCTTTCATAGTGTTCCATAAATAAATAGCTATACGTGTCACACTTTCTAATTACAATACAATTCTTCTGTTCGCAGTGATACCTGTTTCTTTAAAACTTCGTTGTTTATGATTTGGACATCTTGATTAAAAAAATATTTTAATCAAATTGAAGTTATATAATTTAAATAGTGAATGGAAATCGTAACTTTTGTTCTAGTTTGACTTTAAACATAAGGATAAGTTAGCTCGAGATTTGATGAATATTTACGCTTTTCGTAACATTTCAATAGGCTCAATAGAATTGCAAAAGTATGTGTATACACTTTTCTCAGTAGAAAAATTATTTTTGAAAACTCTATAGCTCTTTCAAATTATTATTTAATTGAAATGAATGAATGCGACATCCGTTATTACACACGATGGCAGAAAAAAGTTGAAATTAAATTCAGCCTCTAGTTTCGCGACATTTGTGAACCATTCTTAGAAAATTTACCTATTTACCGGATATTCTCCAGAACCAGCTGCATTTCGTCGCGTTTCCATTTTCCCGACGACTATATTCTTCGAAAATGTACAATATTCCTTATTTCAGGCATAGTAACATAATCTTATTGCTTCTTTAGTTCCTTCGTTTACCACAATTAAATAATGAGATTTTGAGAATAACTTTCCAGGTATTAAAACAATATTTTCCACCTAAATGATACATTCTTAATCGTTAGTAAAGGTTGTAAAGATAGTCATCTTTTAAAATAAGTGCATTCGTGTAGACTGGAAAAGAAATTGTGAAAAACAATGTACTATGCTATGTCGAAAGACTTCTCGTCAGTTTTAGTGCTATTTATTTCCAAATGGAATTATCTCAGTGTATGTTATTTGAGATTATGATGCTGTCCAATCGGATTGAAAAGCCTAGTACCCTTATCAAGTATTTGTACACCAAAAGGATTTGCTTTTTCGACAACATTCTATATCGCATCTGTTAATTATTGACATTTTTCACAATTTCAAATTTGGATAATATGTTTCTACAAATAATTTGTATACAGCCGTAGTATTGTAAATTGATAAATATTAGGCGCAAAACGGATAAAAAATGACACGAGTAATATATTGGGTCGTCCGGAAAGTTCGTGCCGAATTCCGATATGCGGCATAAAGACAGATCTGAATATATTGTTGGATGATGCACGTGTTTTCGGCATTTTCCTCACAATATTTAGGCAAGGATGACTACTGTACAGGGTGTAAAAAAATTAATGGTCATGGCTTTAAGGGGTTGTTCTACACCTCTGGATCGATGGAGATTTGCGAAAAAAACCTGCCGCAAAATTCGGGAAAGGGTAGCAAATTTTTTTTATTGGCTCATCGTATTCGCCTTGTTACGTAGGTAAAATGTCTGAGAGGAACCATGGGTCAGAAACGAACCGTTCTCTCGCAAATTAACTTTTAATTGGGCCTTCCGATAAAAATTTCACCATTAGTTAAAGCAGAGGCGACGTAAACGAAGTTAGAAAATGGGGCACTGTGTCACCGTACCAGAAGAGAAGTGCATGTGTTTATGCTCTTCTCCCCGGGTGGGCCCTTGAGCGAACCCAACACCGAACGCAGGTCAATGACATTTTTCTAGTCATTTTCTATCTTCGTTTATGTTGCCTCTGCTTCAACTATTGGAGCTAGCAGGGGTATTTCATGTGTTTCCTTTCGAAAGGTCGGTGACTCGAAGGCTGCCATATGGGCGAAATTTTTATCGGAAGGCCGAATTAAAAGTTAATTTGCGAGAGAACGGTTCGTTTCTGACCCATGGTTCCTCTCAGACAGTTTACCTACGTAACAAGACGAATACGATGAGCCAATAAAAAAAATTTGCTACCCTTTCCCGAATTTTGCGGCCGTTTTTTTTCGCAAATCTCCATCGATCCAGAGGTGTAGAACAACCCCTTAAAGCCATGACCATTAATTTTTTTACACCCTGTACAAGGGCTATCGTGACTTTCCTTTACATTAGTCATCTGAGCAAAAGTCGCGCTCACGTTGCAAGATGCAACGTGCAAGTATTCATCCATCCCTTCCACTTTACTTATAAAAACATCTCCAAAACTCAGGGTTCAGGCTTTAATTTTCACTATCGACAACAAACCTCTGTCACAGTAATCTTGTTCGACATACTGCCACGTGTGAACTCTGGTTCTTCAGAAATAAAAGTCTTCATAGTTAGTAGTAAAAAGTGTTGCAATTGTTTCTCGACGCGAACACCAACATTAAAGTTGGTGTTCGAACTGGAAATCCAACAATATTAGAACGATTGAAAATAAATGGCACGCGTACATATTCTAAACGACGATATTTTAGGCATATTTGGAATAAAAGGGTATAGCAGGATAAGGTGGTCAAAAGTGCCCTTGAACCGATTTCAATGGGGGTAGTCTCATTCGATAGATAATGCTCGGCGATCATTGTGTACCAAATTTTAACCCTTTATCTTGATCGGAAGGGTAGTTATGGGGAAAATTAAAAAAACAGGTTTTTGGCCCTTTTCCCCCATTTATTGAGGTGTAAAAAATCCGAAAAAATTCTGGCATATTCTACACGGTACCGGACATGTTGGAGAATTTTTTCAGATTTTTCCGTCGAAGTACCTAAGCGTGAAAAATGGGCAAGGTAAAAAAAAACGGAAAAAAGAAGATTTCGTATCGAAATCTTCGAGGTACAACTTTTTGTTTTATATAGTAACAATCTAACACCTACGATTGTTATCCCCAATTTTTTTCAGATTTTTAAACCACCTGCGTCATTATGAAAAAAATCGAAAACCGATTTTCGGGACGTATTTTGATCTAAAACGCAAGAAGTAATTGTTATTTTTCCATTATTTTCATAGAGTATGTTCATTTTGTGGTTTTTAATGTTTTACCATTACAGATAATTTCATGACAATAAAAGGAATTGAGATAACTCACTTATCTGTCAACTATGTGTTACATTATGTACCATAATTTTGAACGTTCTTTCAACAGCAGCAGTGGCGACGCGTCTAGAGTGTCTGCTCTGGAACCGCTATGAACTTTTTGTCGCGGGTTCGCGTCCCGGAAGGTATATTTTTTTTTTCTTTATTTTTTAATCTGTAAATGCACAAAAATAATCAATAATCATTTTTAACAGCTATTGCGATAATCCTAAATGCATAAAAAATGTATATCGTATAGAAAATAGTTTTAGAGCATATCTGTTGTTTTGCCGGCTCTCTCTAGCAATATGTTATCCCATGGTTACGGATATTTTTAAACATTTAAATTACGGAAATGTTAACTTATTATGGTATATAAAAATGTATATTCAGGTGTATATTCACGTATAAATGCATATTCATGTATATTCTTATAAAGGGTTCAAATTTGGTACACAATGATCGCCGAGCATTATCTATCGAATGAGACTACCCCCATTGAAATCGGTTCAAGGGCACTTTTGACCACCTTATCCTGCTATACCCTTTGGTTATGACACGTTACATTTTGTCAGTTTTATATGTTTTTGGATATGGAACAGAAGTGCATTATACGCATTTAAAGGTTTTCTCTTACTGGAAAGGTTAAAATTCCGCATAAGTGGCTAACTGAATATGTGCTGTTTATGGTGAATGATGTTGTACAAGAAAGATCTTAGGGAAACCGAAATGAACCATCTTTAGCCACCCCAAAAGCTGATCTCCATCCGAAGAAGGTCATGCTTTGTGTCTGGTGGAATTAGAAAGGAACCCTACGTTATGAACTGTTACCAAACAATGAGACAATAAATTTCAAAAAGTATTGCTTTCAATTAGACTAATTAAAGACAGCAATTGAAAAAAAAACGTCCAGAAATACCAACTCGGAAAAGCGTCGTGCTTCATCAAGTCAATTCGCCATATTCACCATATTCACCATATTTCACGCTTTCAGATTTCCACCTATTTTGATCAGTACAAAATATCTTTAATGGAAAAACTTCAATATTTTGTTCAAGATAAACAATCATATAGAATATTTTTCCATTTGAAAAACCTGAGGGACTCTGGATGAACGGAATTTTCAAGTTACCTGAAAGATAGAGAAAGGTTGTGGAGCAGCATGCCACCTATATAATTTAATAAATATGTACCAATATTTAAATATTCTTTTGTTTAATTTTCGTTTCCAATCGGCACGAACTTTCCGGACAACCCAATATATTAACGTTCAGTATTATTGTTAAATACGTATCATTGCATGGTATATTATTATTTGTTATAAATATATATTTCTAACAGATTTTTTATCATGAAATCACATATGGAAATTTCATATATTATCATTGCGACATATACCTAAATCAATCTACCCCAGGATTATTATAACTACGAAAAAATGTTCTTCTAAAACAAAGCTCAAAGATTTATATGAAATATGTCCAACCTGTGTCTCAAATCATTCAAAGACAGGAAGATCAAATAGTATTTCCATTTCTGCTAACGTGCCTTCCCTTTTAATCCCAGTTTTTCCGACACAATCAATCCGCATCGATCGTAACGCCATTTTAATAAATCACAGTCGAGTAAGGAACGTAGACCCGATTGTCGTCCGGCGTTTGCAATATTTCTATAACCCATTAAGATCGCGATAAATCTGTCCTTGCCCCGGGTAAAAAAAAAAAAGAAAATATACAGAAACGCAATATGGTTTGACGGCGCCGTTAACGACAAGTCGTCTTCGACGATGCAGTCGGCGAAAAATAATTAAAGACGAAGAAATTAAGCGTTCGCACGTCCACGGCGTTCGAAGCTCCATTTGTTCGGCTCCGTTTTAATTATCAGGCGCTTGCCATTAGGCCGATATTAATGACGCACGCTCGCTCGAGCGTAACTTCCTCCCACCCTCAGCTATCCAGCCAGGTAACGATCGTTTGTTTAAGGCAGCCGGAAGTAATGTTGGCCGTTTCTTCCTCTCGGCTTTTCGCTACGTTTTCGTGGAAACAATGGGAAGAAAAATATCGCAAAGCGCAGCACCGAGATTTCAACGATTTTATTCACTACTTTCCCTTTTATCATCTACCGTTCGGGATGCTATTAGTCTGATCGATGGACCCGTCGATCTAACGAACAATGCTTTTGATATAGGTAACCACCTTCCAGTGAAATTTTTTCAAGTTTCATAGATGTTATTACTGATGCACGCCTTACGAGTTACACCTGTTTGTAGTTTCTGACGACCCGAGTCGAAATATAGAAGTCCATTTTACTCTACAAATGCTTATTTCTTTGAACTTCATTTTTGCCGCCTGAATGTAAGTAGCTGTTTTACCCTAATACTTCTTTCAGTAGGTGGTTAAGGTTTAAATAGATATTCAATTTAAAATGTTAACTTCCAAATAACTCTACAAGTTTCTTTAAATATATTATATAGGTTAAAATAGAGATTTAAATGTATCAAGAAGTTTATACATTTTTACGTGGATTCACGTGGCTTTCATCACAATAATTTGATACATTTATCATTAAATATAATTGTATTTTCATATTTTACACAAACAGTGAGATGACATTGATGAAAAGAAAGCAGAATTAAGTATAATTATTTATTTATTGTTCTAATTCTTTAGTGTTTATTGGTACACCTAAATATAATTATTCGTCACTTCAAATTGATATACAAATTGATAATATTGATTGGACAGGAATTATTATAAAACTATCTTCTTTCTCGCATCGGTGGAGATAAGAAATACATTTGTTAACATCATTATCACCTTGTACTCTGAAGGAGTTTAGTGATAGTATTTTTTGTATAATACCATAATAAACATTTTGACGATTACAAGCACTTTGACACCCACAATTCGACGCATTGATGAAACAGTAAATTGAACCAAATTTTAAATATTCTGTATCATCATCAACAAGTACATGTGAAGAATTTGTTTCAAGTGTTCTTCAATATTCTTCAGATATGTGTAGCCTGTTATCTTTTAATAATCGCAAATATTTTCTAAATGAATAGCCGGGAAATTAATCATTGAGAGCAATTTGAATAAAATCTGGAAAATTATTTATATTTTCTAATTTATCTCTACCAATACTATATCATCCATCATAAATTTTTTCATTGATAAGGACTTGATGGCGTCTTCCTAAACAAAAATCCTTAATTCTTCCTGGGCAAAGTCTATCTAAAGCCATTGCATACTTAACAATTGACTGTGACTATTAGTAACTTGAGAGTACCGTGAATAACACTTAATAATCGTCCATTTAAATTTTCAAATGAATAATACATATAAGCCCACACAGTCCCAAATTTGGAACACATTGAGGAAGATATAAAATGCACGGCATACTCTCTTGCCTAGTTCAACGATCGGCCATTAGATTTCGTTCTTTTTTAAAAAAATTGCTCGCCAGTACTTCGCACGCTGATTTCTATATATACCATACAGTCGATTCACACATAATTAGCGTCCCTTGTCTCTTGTTAGTGTCCATCTGACGCTAACGACATAACGACGTGTGGCAAGTGTTTTTTAGTTCGCTATGGCTATTCGTTACGTATATTTTTCATTTGGTAATAGTGAAATGTTATTTTATATTTTTAGAATTTCTAAATAAAATCTTCATGTGCAATGAAAAATAATTATTATTAATTAATTTTACTTTTAACCTTTATAAATTATATCTTCGTAAAAGAAAATTTGTATGGTTAAATAGACACTATTTCAGAATTTGTAGAGTTAAAAAGATATTAGTGATTTTATGGAAATAAGAAGCTGGAGAGTTAAAAAAGTTTTACAAGTGTCTTTTTTAACCTTATAATGTAAAATGTGGACATTTCGGCCAGTTGGTGGTTTATAATGACGTTTGTTTTTATCATTCAAATATATACTTTTTAAAACTCTTGTTAGCGTTATAAACCCTTGGAATTTTTTTTTACCATTAATAGGTTCCAATGGAGTTCTATATTTCGACTCGGGGACACCTCCGGAGTGAGCATATTAAACAGCAGTATATTAACCCCTTGCCGTACAATTTATTTTGTCACTGAATGTGCAATAACTCAAGATTAATTGCTGAAACAACAACCTATTTCTGTTTTCTGATGTAGCATAGAACTTAAAACAATATCAATAATACAGACGTAATTTGATTGTATCGTCACTCACAGATATTTTTAATCTAATAGCTTTTGAAAAACTTCGACATTTTCAACTCAATTTATTATGTCACGAGTATCGTTCGTTATTGTACGGCAAGGGGTTAAAACAGGCTCATCCGATTTGAGCCACGCACGGAGGTCTTATACGTTAGAAGGTTGTAAGAAACGCTCAAGTTACCTTATTATAAACGATATATTTTACCCTTCGTACACGTTGTTACAGTTATGCATCTGGGTCTTAACTTCGCGAACAGAGTTTCTACTGAGAGCGCTCGATATTATTCGACATTTTATGTTTTTAGAATACATACTAAAGAATTTGCAGAGCGAAAAGACGCGCTTCCATCAGAGTTTGGCGGGGACGATAGTTATTGCTAGCAGGAAAACAGCTGATTGAGAGGCTCTGTAATTTGCAATATTAATATTTCTGATTGGCGACCAAAGAAAATGTTCTTTGTCAATAAGTCAAGAGCCTTCCTTGACATTCGGAGAGGCTTACGTGGAGGGAAAGTTCGTGGTCAATACTTCTTAGCGAAGAAAACTTTCCCTGAAGAAATATTAACAACAAATAGGCCCATAAAGCGTATTGATCTTGTAATCATAAACGAACTATGTGTGTGTGGATAAATAATCTAAGACGAGTTTTAAGCTACATCTGTGAGCTTCAGGGGCGTATTTTTCTCCGCAATACACATCGTAGGATACGATTGTGTTATTTATATAATTATAGAAACCTGAAACTTCATAAAGCTCGGCAAAACGGTTTTCTCATTCAGTATTTTCTTTTTCAGTACTTTTTTCCTTTCTTTTACCGTTCATTCCACCTGTTCTTCTCGATTTCAATTGCGTTTGTTTCCGCAGGCTCCTTCACTCTCTCATGGAAGTTTCCACCTACGAAGCATACCCCAGTAAATACAATCCCCCGTATAATGTCGGTTTTCTTCGTTTTTTGCTGAGCGATAATACAGCCCGGATGATATTACCAGGGAACACCCTCGAGTTTTTTCGTCGCTACGCTCTGACGAGTGAAGGCGGTTTAAATTAAGCCCGACTGCGTGTGCAGAACTCGCGCCCATGCATTTACCTTTTGGTCCCAATTAATGCCGCACATTATTCCGCCCACAAACTGCACGTACGTTGTGAGGCAGCTTACGTTGATGGTTAGCCAGATAGACGCTAGGTGAGTAACTATCCCGAGCCGAAAGTCCAGCCCAATCTTCGTTTGGTGAAGCGGTATTTTGGAACAAATATGCCAAGTATTTTTATTATCCGACGGTTAATGTTGGGTGGACTTTTTCTCGTATTCTTGTTTTGAAATTTGTTAAACTCTTATGTTGGTATGTTGACTTAACACATTGCGTACGACACTCTGCTGTTTCAATGTGTTCATGGATTTTTCAGCGCCCCAAAGAATTGGTATATTTTATATATCCGATTGTTTTGTACTCTTTTGGAAATTCGATGTACATTTATTTCGCTAAGTATTTGTTATAAGAATATTCAAAGTTGCGTCGTCTTAATAAAGTAGCAAAAAGTCTCGAGTAGTCGGTTTGCCAAATACGAGATATCTCGTAACCCGTATCCAATGTGTTAATCAGATGGTGACGGAACGAGAAGATATTCGATCGGTTTTTGCCATTCCACGGGGCAAAAAGTTGATATTGGTGTTTGGTGATCGATAATATATTTTGTATATTTCTTTTGATAAAGGAATTTGGTGTTTTCTATGGAAATAGAAGCTTATAAAGATAAAAGAATATTTTGTCGTGGTATCTTTTATTTCATTAGTATACTGAAATAGAAAGGTGGATGATGAAAGAGAAATAAATTGTTTTCATCTTTTCCTTCCTGTCTTGTCATACGATGAAAGATAATTTAGAAAGAAAAAGAAAAACTTTTTTGTGAATAATTTCGAATCTAAAGTTTATCTCTTTGTACGTTTCAGAACACCATTCTACCGGAGGCTGTACACTTTTGGGAACGAGCTCTCATGGTGCGCGAGACAAAAAGTACCATTAGGTTGAGCAGGTAATGGAGTTATTTAATCTATTAAAATTAAAATTAAAGTAATTCAGAATTTTATAATACGGCCAGTGTATTACATACTTTAAATTGTAAATTCCAAATATTTAAAATTCTTCTATTATTCAAATTCTAAAATTTTCAGTTTTCGTTTAAGTTTTGTATCCGTATTATTTTTATTATTATCATTATTTTCTCTCTCTCTCTCTCTCTCTCTCTCACTCACTATGTCCTGTTTTTTCTCCATTTCTGTTAATATCTTTGTGCACCCAATTTTATAATAATTTACATGTACAAAGGGTCTAGCCGAATAAGGGGGCCAAAAGTGCCCTTGAGCCGATTCTATTCGACGATGGGTCATTCGATAGGTGATGATGAAAAACCATTGCACACAAATTTTTAATCCGATACCTTCACCGGGAGGGTAGTTATGGGGTAAATTCAAAAAATCAGTTTTTTCCTCATTTTCCCTACTTAATGGAATACAAAAATTCCGAAAAAATTCTGACACATTCGCTATATGAATGCACACGCTAGGGAATTTTTTCAGATTTTTCCTTTGCAAATTCTACGCACAAAAAATGAAAAACCCAAAAAAAAATTTTTAAACATCGATTTCGTATCGAAACCTTCCGAGCACAACTTTTTCCTTTTTACAGTAGCTGCATAATGTTATCATTGTTATACCCTAATTTTTTCAGATTTTTTGAGTACGGTGCATCACGGTCGGAAAAATCAAAAACCGATTTCTGCGACCCATTTTGGGCTGTAACTCGTACAGTATTTATTATTTTTACATTATTTTGATACAGTATGTTCCTTTTGTGACTTTCAATGTTTCTACGTACAATTAAATACCAAGTGAATGCAAACGATCGAATTCATTCATCTAATTGTAAACTGCGAACTGCCTTATCTGCTGAAAATGTGAACATCTTTCCAACGGCGTCGGTGGTCCAGTGGCTAGCGTTCCTGCCTGCTAAACCTATCGAAACTTTTTGCGCCGGTTCGAATCCAGTTAGGTGCAGTTAGATTTTTTTTTTTTTTTTTTCTTCTTTTTATAATAATTAACTCTGCAACAACAAATAATAGTTATTTTTCAATGTTTCCCAAACATTCTTATAGATTTGCACCAATACTAAATAAACACATGCAAGTATAATTATAGTGCATATTGTTCATTCCTCTTAGCCACATAATTTTTTATTTATATACCTTAAATGAATATTAGTTTATTGTGGCTCGTAGAGATATGTATTCATAATTTAAATAATGTAATTAAATATCCTGATGAATTGTGAAAATGATGATATCTAACGGAAAGAAGGGATCCTTTCTTTTCAAACACAATTATTTTTGCAATTATCGCTTCCTCACTTATGCAGGGGTCATTCAACATAGAAAATGTGTTAAAAGAAGAAGGGTACATCAAGATTCCACCCGTTAAAATTCCTTTACTGCTCTATACAAATGTCTTTCCACAGCTGCAGGTTTTGCCTGCAATTACAATCGTATCGTTTTCAAACCAATTTAAGTAAATGAAAATATGTAATTTAGTTAAGCACGCTTTATTGTTTTATTGTACTCACTCCGATACTTTACAGCCCCTTCAGCTAACTAGTCCGTAATTACCTGTTGAGGGTGTACCTTTCGCGCTGGTACCTACCAACCTAAACCAATAGAAATTCTGTACTTCCTTATATTTTTGATGTTTCTAGCACATCCCCTCCATTGTACATATTTTTTCACGTATATAAGCGAATGAAATATGCGAGTAAAGCAATCGTTGCTCGCAGTGTTCTCTACTAGTGCAAGTATCGTTATTTCACAATGTTCTCGAGTTCTCAAGTCGATAGAAAATCCGTGCGTGCTCAGTGTGTTGGATGCAATGCGTACATTTGCAAGTTATCCGGGTATAGAAAAAAAGTAAATTCGGTCTGGGATGTCCACAAGTTTTCGCGAATATTGGGGAAAACGGTAGCTCTTGGTGACATGGTGTGCAATAAGTGTCGCGTTTCTATGTATAAAAGAAAATCAATGGATAATTTAGAATCTGTCGAATCGTCAAACAGAGAAACCGCATTGGAATCTGTCCCTCTATCCTCACAAGTAACATCTTCGGCAACATCCAGTTTTGAAATACCAGATTCTTCTGTCTCCCATATCTCAACAGCTACAACCACAACTTCAGTAGACATAGAATCTTCTCAATTATCTTTACCCGGAACATCGGGAGAATCATCTTCAACTCCATTACGACTTTTCCAACAACTTGCAATAGAATCATCATTCTCGAGTGAAAGGTCTTCTTACTCCGAATCATCAACAATAGATCCAACAGTTAATTTTAATCTCAGTTCTTCCGAACAATTCAATGAACACTGCATTGAAATGCCATTTCCTAGAGTAATAGCCACGCATGGTTATTGTTTCGTATGTGGGTCCAAAAGAAACATTGTTAACGTGCCATACGCAGCGCGAAAACAAGTATTTATCATCCGCCGATTATATGTGCCTAAGGGAAATCGTTGTTGTAGTACACATTTAGTCAAAAAACGTTTCTTTCATAATATTATTAGAAAGTTAGAAGTGCATTCAAATCATAGTCTCGTTTATACGCATGAACTTCGGAGTTATTTAGAGTTAATTTCAATAAGCAGTGATTGCAGCATAAAAGATAAAGTAGGGGATTTCGCATTATCGGAGGAACGTCTCAAAGTACTCACAGGCTTAACCTGGGAAAATATTATTTGTCTTCGGGATATGATGATATCAATGCGAAATTCGGAAAAGCGCGATGTAACACAAGCAATTGTTGTTTTTCTATTTAAATTGCGTACTGGCAACTCAAACAAGATGGTAGCAGCAATTCTTGGATTGGAGCAGGAACAACAAGTATCTACTTATTGTAAATCAGTTTTAAAATCTTTTCAAAAAGATATTTTGCCATTACATTTTGGAATCGGCGCGTTTACTCGTGAGCATCTTATAAAAAATGAAACCTCCAATATTGCGAAACAATTATTTAACATGAATAAAAAATTGGCGTTGATTTTCGATGGCACGTATATTCGGCATCAGAAAAGTGCCAATAACGAATACCAACGTAAATCATATTCAGGACAGAAGAAACTTCCTTTATGTAAACCTTTCACAATTTGCACAACAAACGGATTCGTAGTTGACGTGCTTGGACCCTTTTACGCAAACCAAAACGATGCAGAAATTATAAAAATTATTTTACAAGACTCAAATGGTTTAAAAAAACTTATACAGCGTAGAGATATTTGTTTTGTTGATAGAGGATTTCGTGATGCTCGATCATGTTTGGAACAATGTGGTTTTCAAGTGATGATGCCAGCATTAAAAGGAAAACGGAGTCAATTAACGACAGCCGAAGCAAATGCTTCACGGCGAGTTACTAAAGTCCGTTGGGTGGTCGAAGCAATTCATGGTATTATAGGCCAGAAGTATAAATTACTTCATCACCAAATAGACAACAAGTTCCTCCCTGAAGTTGGATTATTTTGTAAAATAGCTTGTTTTTTAAATAATAAATTCGGAAAACGCCTTAATTCAGATGTCGAACTATCAAATGAAATAGTACATAGAATAAAAGCACAGGAAAACGTCGAAAATTCGCTCGCGATAGAAGTAGAAAGAAAACACTGGCAGAGACGGAAAACCCTGTTTATGCAATGTTCAGCTTCCGATCTTCTAGACTTTCCGGAAATGACAGAAAACGATCTAAAAATTTTTTTCACTGGTACATATCAACTAACTCAGGCAGTTTCTTATTTAGCGGAGTTGATGGACGAGGAAAACAACATCAATCTTCAATGTTCGAGAGAAACAAAAAACATTCTCAAGTTCCTTGTTCGATCACGCCATGTTAATCAGAGAAGTTACCGTTGTTTCATAGATTATACTCCAAACACAATTGGTATATCTGGCATCAAGCGTTATTGCTGTGAATGTGCGAATGGTAACCGTACAATAGGTTGCTGTTCGCACATCGCAGCAATAATATATTACATGTCGCACGCACGGTTTTTAGCAAACATAATTAGGCCTTCAGAAATATTGTCAGAAATATTTACGCAAAATGGAGTGGTACCCATCATTAACGAAGATAGTGATGAGGACTAAGCCACACGTCAGATTCTTCAACTTTTAATTATCAAATGGTAATCTATCGTATTATACTAATTTTCATTTCCGTTTTAATAATTGTGGTGTAATAGACACTAAACCATTTTGTTTTCAAATTATATTTCATGGAACGCGAACTGGCAAGAAAAAAGTTTCAAGAGATTCCGCAGCTCGACATTTTGGCACAATTGTCAAATAGTAATCTATCGTATTACACCAATATTCATTTAAGTATTTATGACTACTATGCACATGATAAAAGAAAAGTCTTATTAGGATATACCCATTCCAGTCCTAAAGGTTTAGTTTGGTACCAGCGCGAAAGGTACACCCTCAACAGGTAATTACGGACTAGTTAGCTGAAGGGGCTGTAAAGTATCGGAGTGAGTACAATAAAACAATAAAGCGTGCTTAACTAAATTACATATTTTCATTTACTTAAATTGGTTTGAAAACGATACGATTGTAATTGCAGGCAAAACCTGCAGCTGTGGAAAGACATTTGTATAGAGCAGTAAAGGAATTTTAACGGGTGGAATCTTGATGTACCCTTCTTCTTTTAACACATTTTCTATGTTGAATGACCCCTGCATAAGTGAGGAAGCGATAATTGCAAAAATAATTGTGTTTGAAAAGAAAGGATCCCTTCTTTCCGTTAGATATCATCATTTTCACAATTCATCAGGATATTTAATTACATTATTTAAATTATGAATACATATCTCTACGAGCCACAATAAACTAATATTCATTTAAGGTATATAAATAAAAAATTATGTGGCTAAGAGGAATGAACAATATGCACTATAATTATACTTGCATGTGTTTATTTAGTATTGGTGCAAATCTATAAGAATGTTTGGGAAACATTGAAAAATAACTATTATTTGTTGTTGCAGAGTTAATTATTATAAAAAGAAGAAAAAAAAAAAAAAAAAATCTAACTGCACCTAACTGGATTCGAACCGGCGCAAAAAGTTTCGATAGGTTTAGCAGGCAGGAACGCTAGCCACTGGACCACCGACGCCGTTGGAAAGATGTTCACATTTTCAGCAGATAAGGCAGTTCGCAGTTTACAATTAGATGAATGAATTCGATCGTTTGCATTCACTTGGTATTTAATTGTACGTAGAAACATTGAAAGTCACAAAAGGAACATACTGTATCAAAATAATGTAAAAATAATAAATACTGTACGAGTTACAGCCCAAAATGGGTCGCAGAAATCGGTTTTTGATTTTTCCGACCGTGATGCACCGTACTCAAAAAATCTGAAAAAATTAGGGTATAACAATGATAACATTATGCAGCTACTGTAAAAAGGAAAAAGTTGTGCTCGGAAGGTTTCGATACGAAATCGATGTTTAAAAATTTTTTTTTGGGTTTTTCATTTTTTGTGCGTAGAATTTGCAAAGGAAAAATCTGAAAAAATTCCCTAGCGTGTGCATTCATATAGCGAATGTGTCAGAATTTTTTCGGAATTTTTGTATTCCATTAAGTAGGGAAAATGAGGAAAAAACTGATTTTTTGAATTTACCCCATAACTACCCTCCCGGTGAAGGTATCGGATTAAAAATTTGTGTGCAATGGTTTTTCATCATCACCTATCGAATGACCCATCGTCGAATAGAATCGGCTCAAGGGCACTTTTGGCCCCCTTATTCGGCTAGACCCTTTGACAAATTTTCATTCTTCAGCGTAAACCTATGTATGTGAAATATGTTACCGGAAATCTTGAAAAAATAGCGAGATTTCACGAATCCTACGATTTTACGAGATACGAATGCCGAATATAAAACAAGTAATATGCATATAACCAGTGCAGGTTTTGATGAGACACACCATTATTCAGAATAATGTAATCAATTTCAGAACTTATGCATAGTACTTCACATGCGCGTGTATACGCGGCTGTCGTTGTCGCGTTTATTTGCATAGAGACCGAAATGCTAAGCTAAAAGCGTGTGAATATGTATCGCACGTATTTACGTTTGGGTAGCAGCTCATCTGATTTATTGCTATAGCTATGGACATACTAGTCACGTTACTACAACATCTATGCTGTGCTTCGTGTACCTATTTCAGATACTAATGCATAACCCTCGTAAATTAACGACATCCAAAGGACACAGAGTTTCTGACGTAGTCAGACATTATTTGGTGGCAGTTAATGTAAAAATAATGCAGGAAATTGAGAGTTTAATACAAAGGTGTTCAAAAAGTAACTAATTATCCTAGAAATGTAATATAAGTGTACGTCCTCATGAAAAACCTCAGCGGTGAGGAAAAGAAAAAGAAATTTGATACGGTGGAAAAAATATGGTTTTCTTTAATTTTGGAAGAATTCATATTTTCGTGATACATAATATGTATATTGCTATAATTCAAAATAAGAAAATTGTTTTCTTAGGATGACTAATGAATTATCCCTTACTGATAATTACTTTGCTGAATGTCTTATTATGATTAGTTTGTAAGTATAAAATAATACTAGATATTAAACAGCATTCTTTTTAATACTCACGGATTATTTTCATAACTAAAAATTGTAGAGTACACTCTAAAAACTAGTTTTCAATCTTAAGTAATCAGCAGTTCACTTATTTAAATACACGAAGTTCTCGTTTCCGAGATATAAGTAATTTGCAGACATCAAATTATTTACATTTTTCAAAAGCGTTACACTGATAACAGGTACACCGGTGAGAAAGAATTATTATGGCCGCGAATAAGTCTCACAAAATGACCCAAGCTCCATTATAACAATGTGTAAACCCTCGAATAACTAATTACGAAATCAAAACAAAGGTCTATTTCCTCGGTCTAGTTACCGCGTGGCTCATTCGCTGAATCGCACGTTAGTAGGTGCCTGTGCACAGTGCAAATGTTTGTGGTTCATGCTTTAAATTTCTTTTTTTCCTGCCGTTGTAGCTAACGAAGTTTAGCCGCAGGTACGCAAATAACCTAAATTAATGCATTCGTGTCCTCACACCAGATAAACAGAGCGCGCGGGAAGGTACTAACATAAAGTCATACCTACATATAATTGTGCAGTCATGTGGCTTTCTACGCTTACAAACATGCACTGCAATTCTGTGCAGTTCTAACGAGCCACGATTTTTCACTGTGATGGTTACCCGTTACACCGAGAGGGTATTTTTGGTGTCTTACAGAATATGATGAAGAGCATAAAAAGCCGTCGCGACACCAGCCGTCTCGTAGTTTAGCTTTTTACTCGTATTAATGCATCCTCGAAGTTGTCAATGTCCTGGGAAAATGTACAGCACTTGCTATTTTTGTCTATAACGAGATAATCCTGCTCAGAGGTTCTATTTCTATAATTATATTAGAATATTCTTTCATGTCAAAAAGAAATATTATAGCGAAAGTGTATTATTTTTTATAAAATCTATGGTACTTCTTGTAACTTTTACTTTTTCGTTTGTGGATATTAATAATGACGATAATTTATAATTTACGGAATTGTGCCAGATGGGCTACAAGTTACATACAATGGGTGTAGACTACTACTCGTACACGTATAAGTTTCAGAAAAATGTTATGTCTAGATTCAGTTCTATATTTTTTTCCTCCAAACAATACAGCGCCCATTTTATCCAAAAATATTGAACTCTCTTTGATCTCTGAAAATTACTCTATTCCAGTACTCTATTAATGAATTGATAATATTATTTGCTAATAATAATTTTTTCTTTCTATTCGCATCACTCACGAAATATTTTCTACTATAAATCTTTTCTAAAAAACTGCGCACAGTACCAACAAGTTACATTAGTATTTAAATTATTTTTGAGATGTTCAAGTATTTTTACTGCATTTGTGGATTTTGCTTTATCATTCTAATAATAACTCGGATAGTATGATCGTTAAATTTTCTTGGACGTCCACTTCTTGCTTTATTTTTCAGCGTCTTTCGAAGTTCGTACCTATTAATTATGCTTTGTATCGTAGGTCTAGGTCTACTTACAATGCGTGAAATCTGTGCCAAACTTTTACATTGATTATGTAAATTAACAATAATTTCTCTTTCTGCTATTGTAGTTTCTGTACGCTTTCGATCCATTTCTGAACAATAATTAACAACATTACGAAATTTTGAATGCTGCTGATACTACTAACGTTGACAAACATACTGACATTTCGCGAGTCAGTAACATGCTATGTTTACATTGTAAATTCTCCTCTTAGCAGTTCGAATTAATGCCTGTACGAATAGTTATTGCTTCTCCATTTATATCGGTTTTATGTTTCCTTTGTTAACATCGTCAATTGTATAAATAAATGATTTTCTTCGGCATTGTATCTATTCTATAAAGGGTCTAGCCGAATAAGGGGGTCTAAAGTGCCCTTGAGCCGATTTCATTCGACGATGGGTCATTCGATAGGTGATGATGAAAAACCATTGCACACAAATTTTTAATCCGATACCTTCACCGGGAGGGTAGTTATAGGGTAAAATCGAAAAATAAGTTTTTGCCTCATTTTCCCCAATTAATGTGGTGCAAAAATTTCAAAAAAATTCTACCACATTCTAAACATGAATGTACACGTTAGGGATTTTTTTTCAGATTTTTCCTTTGCAAGTTCCACTCACGAAAAATGAAAAACCAAAAAAAAAATTGTTAAACATCGATTTCGTATTGAAATCTTCCGAGCACAACTTTTTCCTTTTTACAGTAGTTGCATAATGTTATCATTGTTATACCCTAATTTTTTCAGATTTTTTGAGTACGGTGCATCACGGTCGGAAAAATCAAAAACCGATTTCTGGGACACATTTTAGGCTGAAACTCGCTCATTATCTGCCATTCTTGCATGATTTTAATACAGTATGTTCATATTGTGGTCTTTAATGTTTCTGCATAGAAATATGTAGATGTTACAGAACAAGATGGGGATAATTAAATAAATTGCTGATTATATGGTGTTTATAACCTAGAATTTTAACCGTTCTTTCAAAAGGATTAATGGCGCAGTGGCTATGGTGTCTGTCTGTGCAAGCGCTGGACAAACCCAGAATATGTTAATACCCTTTGTTTATTAAAAATTAGTTCGTAAACAACATTTTTATGAGCTTTTCTGTAAAATTCCTAGGTGTACGAATACTTTCTACACTCACTGTATATATTAGAATGACAAAACTTCCTACAATTGATGACCAGATAATTTGAATATCTAATTTTATAGAATCCATAATTCTATATTTCTATATAATTTGTATAATTCTATATTCATAATTATATATTTCTATATAATCCGTAATTAGCGGCGTCTCTTAATGATAATTATAACAGATTGACAATACAACAATACAAACAAAGTGAAAATAGAAAAGAAACGAGAAAATATAAAGCACAAAATTGTTCCCTTCAACCAAGAGCATGAGGTTTGCAAACATCCATCCAGAAAATCATTACCGTGTAATCCGAATAACTCGAACTAATCCGAAAAACATTTACAGAGATCAAAAGTATAAATTCGGACCCCAGCGTTGAAAAATAGACGGAAACAGCTGTGCAATTTTTGATAAAAATCCTAAAATCATAAAGTCTCTTTGCTGGTATGCACTTCAAACGAATTTCATCGGTTGGATTTCCTCAAATAGCCAAGTGCGTTTATCCTGCCAGGAATATCGCTGGTGGAAGATGTTTCCTGGGGCAGCTTCTATATTTTTCTTCGTATATTTACTGTTCCCGTTGCGGCGCACGGGAGATGGAAATTACGAAAGGGTCGGACCCTCGGTCGAAACTTTGGCCAGTGTAAACTCAATCGATTGGCCAAGAGGCATGGCAACCCTCTCTTCCTTCGATTTATCACACTCGAATAAATATCTCGAGTCCGCATCGAATGCCGATATTCAGAAACGAGAATGAAGGCGGCCACCCTCTCCGAAACCCGGGGGGTGAGATTGAGGGAGGGACCAGGGGGTGAAAGCGGTGAGATAAGAGAAAACGAAGAAGCGGAAAGAACGGAATAAGGCGAGAAGTGCCACTCTACGGCACTTACATCAATCTCTTGCCAACTCTCGTTTTCACCGCTGCCAATAAAATCCAGCCGAGAAATTGCTGGCAATCTTCGCGCGTCAGCTGCCGCTTTGTGAAAATTTTATTGAATGCATCGGGACAGTTTATGTCACTTTATCGGTGTTGCATTCGCCATAGTTGCCTCAGTTTAATGAAATATTCACGGTCCTTGAGGGATTTCGTATTCATTTCTGCATTTCGTGTGATTCTTTTATTTAAATGGCCTGTTACAATTTTTTTTCTCAAGTTACATTCATTATCTGATGAAATCTTGTTAAAAACTGGCAGTAAGAATTCATGATGAATGTTTTGCTGAAAAGTTCAAACTCTAGAGAAAAAGAGGAAGACGTAAAGATAACTAAATTATAAAATATTTTGTTACTTACGAAACAAGTTTCTATTTGATTGGAGTCATAAAAATATCCGTGTTTATAATTTATTAACCTTCACAAAACAAAAAAAAGATTCCATTTTTTAAAACTCGTATCGTCGGATTTTGGAAAAGGAGACTTTTCACTACGTTAAAGCGTATTTTGTAATGCAAATGTATCGAAATACGTAATTTATTCTTCGTTTTCCATCTCAACCCCATGTAATGTCAATTCTGTGCTGTGTGCAACCCCGACACATGATTCTCTCAAATCCTGCACGCCGAATACCTGACAGAGAGGAGCGAGGACAACAATGCAAATGATCAAATGATCGAATGATCGAATGACCAAATGCAAATGCATCCTCGTGTTAATCCGAAAGTGGTTCGAAAGGTAGACATAATAGACATTATTCAGAGTGGAAAATGAAACTCGGCTGACCCTTCGATAAACAATCTCACAAACGTCAATGCAAATGAATATACGCATTTGCGCGAATTACACAAGAGACGCGTCAAAGGAAATTTGATTCGATTAAAACGAGAGGGTTGCTAGCAACTAACGAGAGAATGGGTTACATTCAAGTGTACGAATACGCACATAACGTTTGGTGATCGAATACGTACCGCGAAATAGGGATTCACGAGTCGTTTACATAACGTGATGCTACAATGTAGCAACTGCAACGGTTTAATGCACTTCTCGCAGCGAGGCCATGATCGAAGATGTTTGGAGAAGCTCGGTAATTGCATTACGAGAATGCTCCTCGAATTAAAATGCTTTGCTGAGAATTTCTGTTTGATTGTAGTTTTCAGCAATCGGAATGTGAATTTTAATGCATTTTTTGCAATTATGTTGGATATAAAGCTGTCAAGTTTTACGCACGACTTAGACTTGACACAAGACTGTTAGTGAGTAGGAAAGGACTATGATATTTGACAAGAAAAAAGAGTGGATTACAAACTAATTAGACTAATTATATGATTGAATCGTTATTATCTATAGGAAATTTATGTAGGGATACTTTTTGTGATGGTGCCCACAGTCTCGCTTATTACTAACTAACTAAAGATTCATTAATATAAATTACAGAAACCTAAAATCTGAAACTATGAGATAAACATTGAAAAGAATAATAAAAATAAACAGTAACAGTTATGGCGTCTTAACACTTTCAAGTTTCGTTACTAACCCTCGATCTTCGCGTTCTCCTGTTTTTACGTCTTTTGTTTTTCACCTCTCGTTCTCTCTGTCATTCACTCACTCATTCATTTTCTCTCTCACTCATTCAATCGTGATATCGCGATTGGTGCTTAAAGCTTTACTGAATGTGAGTTCAGCCATACTAATCTACAGTGAACAGAGGTTGATCGGATGTATTAAGATTGCAGATATTCAATGATACCGACTCAAATCGAATTAATACAGGATATTCTTGTGGAATAATCTACGATATGCCAGAACGAAGAATGCCATCTTCCTGAAGAGACTGTTTCAAATTACTCTGGACACAGATACGGAAGTGAGGGAAATTACTGCCTATAGTATTCGGAATTTTTTTTTAAGCATTTGCCTTAGATTTTTATTTTGAACTTCTACCAGGAATCTCATTTTTCTTGTTTCATATTCGGCTTTAACAAAATTGGAAACTTCGTCAAGCATACAGTGGCTCACAAAAGTGTTCGAACGCGTGTAAGTAAAAACGAAAACAAAAGATACATGTATGTTAGACTTAAGTCTTGAAGGTAGTACTGTAACTACTGTCAGACACAAATATCAGGATAGTACATATAAAATTTCAAGACAATCGAATAATGTATGTAGAAATTATGAAGCCTTTATTTATGTAATATTTAACGATCCTAAGCTAAGGCTAGGATTGTACAAGAGTGTTTACTATATAATACACCACATATGCTGCATACACCAGCCCAAGTCCGGATATTAATCCGTTTGAACATTTCTGGGCGGAAATAGGGAGAAGATTAAACAATTATGATATTACTTCAAGAGAACAATTGAAACAACAAATTTTAGAAGTATGGAACTCCATTGAGCCCAAAGTAACCGAAAACTTGGTAAATAGCATGGAAAGACGTCTTACGGACGTAATTAAGGCGAAAGGTGGTCCAACTAAATATTAATATAGGTTAAGATATGAAATAATTTCGACCGTTCGAACACTTTTGTGACTCCGTTACAGTATATCTATATAATAAAAGCTTCATAATTCTTTCATATATTATTCGATTGTCTTGAAATTTTATATGTACTATCCTGACATTTGTGTCTGACAGTAGTTACAGTACTACCTTCAAGACTTAAGTCCAACATACATGTATCTTTTGTTTTTGTTTTTACTTACACGCGTTCGAACACTTTTGTGAGCCACTGTATATAATTGTAGATGAACCACTGAAATATCCCATATTACATAGAACTACTTTCTAAAAATAATTTCCAAAGATATATACATATATATGTGTGGGATTCTCTGGATGATCGAATTAGGCGTTTTATAGAAAAATAAAGGTTTTATTGAAGAAAAAGTATTACGGGCACATTCCTGTACGACCGCCGGTGAAGAACTGCCGAGCGTTGTCAAGCAACGACGCTCCGTTTACAATTTGCCGGAAAACAAAGGACTGTTAATACACCATCTCGCTCCGAATCCTACATATGTATATGGAACTAATTTTCCAAAAAGAATATGTATTCATTTGTACAGAGTGTCTCAAAAGTAGTTGTTATGGCTTTCAGGGGTTATTCTATACTCTCGGATGGATGGAAATTTGCGAAACAACCAGCCGCCAAAGTTGCGAAAGGGTAGTTTTTATTGGCTCACTGCATTCGTCTTGCTACGAAGGTAAAATGTCTGACGGGAACCATGGGTCAGAAACGAACCGTTCTCACGCAAATTAACTTCTAGTTGTGTCTTCGCGATTGAATTTTAGCTGAATAAGTAGTCTGGCTTCGTGGTCTCCGACCTCTCGAAAAGAGTAGTACGAGATATCCTTACTTGTGCTGCACGAAATTAGAAAATGGAGGACTGGACCACCGAAAGTTGGTTTCTGGCCCATAGTTTATCTCAGATATTTCATCTACATAACAAGATGAATGCAATTAGCCAATAAAATTATTTCCTACCCTTTCGCGAAGTTTGCGTCGAGGTGTTTACAAATCTCTATCGATCCAAGGGTTCAGAACAACCACTGAAAGCCATGACAACTAATTTTGAAATTCCCTGTATTTCTTTAAACTACTTCAAAATCAAAGATTTTCTAGCTGGATTAGAAACATTGAATGATTTTTCAGCTAAATTAAAAAATGGGCAAAAAAAAGGAATGGTGTTAATTATATAACACCATACTTATAATAGTGCAGGCTATAACAGTTCCAAAATGGCATCGGATATTCACCTCTCATTTAGAGGGATCTCCTTCTAAAGAATCAATTAGCGAGAAACCACTGTGGTGAAATTTAGTTTCAAGGAATCGATTAGCGAGAAGCCACTACAGCAGTCTTTTGTTTCAAAGAGTCGATTAGCAAGAAGCCGCGGTAGTACGTAATACCGTAGTAATTCGCGAGAGTTATAGAAATCAGAACAGTGCATAAGTTTCTAAAATTTGACTTCGTACAATTTACTGTTTAGATACATTGCTGCTTGATTTCTCAATCTATCGTTTCGAGAATTGTACGCCATATTTCTGGAAAGAAACTTGAATTTATACTAAAGTGTAGTAATTACATCGACCAAACATAATAATTTTTTCTTTGTTCGAGTAACTTTTTTATGATTATTCACTATATAACTAATAACTAAAAGGAAGTATTAACGGATATGATTGGCATACCTCGATAGATGTTATATTGAAATTACTCTTTTCAAGAATAATTCGATTTTTACACATTTTTGCACATTTAATTTATAACCAAATATTTTGCCAGTAACAAATAATATTCTATATAAAATTTCTTATTTCTATTAAATACATTATTATAAAGGAAATACAAAGACATGTAATGACGTTACAATTCGTCCATTGTAATAATATTCTACGTCATTTGATACTATAAACAAAATATTACATCTAAATGTTATACGTAACAGATACTCGATGTTACTTATCTCAGTCAATACGAAAATATTATTCTATTTTTTTTAATACTAAAAATTGATGTAATTCCAATATTTACTAGTATAAACGGTAATCTATCTTACAGGCAAAATCTTTCCAGTCGTAACTCGATATTCAGTTGGTAATAACAGGGCAAACTGGGCTGCGATAGCGAGGCTGGTATAATTACTTCACATCGAACATACATAAATCTCCTGTAACGATGTAACGCGTTACTGTCTGCTAATAGCATTAATTAGAGCAACCCCTCCAACCTCCTCCCTAACGCGGATTATATATCTTGCAATTAGAATCATTCTTTCATCTTTCTTTCATTCTCTTCAATTTCAATGTTAGCTGCTAATTATATCCCCCTTATATCGTCATTTCCATTCTCTTGGTAGTTCAGAATCTTTTCTCCTTGACTATTTCTCCATTATTTTGTCTATGAAAAGTGAATATAAACTATATAAATTATTATTCACTTATTCTCAATTTTATTTCAGAGAAATTAAAAAGGACTTTCAACTAGAATTTAGTTATCTCTATTAATTTGATCTTTATTGAAATAGTGAAATGTCTGAATTTAGATTAAGATAGAAATTACCGTGAGTAATTTTAAGAGATGTCATTAGAACTTTATGTACCAATACTAAAGGGATTACCTTTGGGATTACGCATACTGCATATAATGCAGAGGTAAAATGTAATTCATACGATATTTGATCGTAAATCCGAATATTGTCACCTGCGCTCGTCATATCGAATAATCATTTGTCACAGTCTAAAGTGTATGCGCTTATTTTCTCATATAAATTATTCATTATCAGGTACTTTTAGAGTGTACGTTTTTTTTTAAATTCAATTGCATATTTTTAAATGGAAAATCTTTTAATTGCAAATCTTCAAATTAGGCATTCTTTGACGTAAAGATCGAATTGAAAATTAGAAAAAACCAAAACAGGTAGTGCTAACTCATTATTATAATTTAAAATATACAGTACACACTATTAATATTTCAAGGTTTCGAAACTATCATTTAATATATTATATCATAGCCTCGGTGGTTCAGAAGCCATCTAAAACTCTTGTTGTAGCCGATATGATGATTATTTAACTATTTGAGGTACGGGACTTCAGAAAATAAAAAAAACCATGTTGCACCGGCATTTTTTAAAATTGAATACAGTTTATATTTATTAACAAAGTTGTATAAGAATATAAATTTTCGAGGTGGGACAAAAAATGTTTCACTTTGCACCTTCACGCATCAAAGAGGTGGGACACTTTTAATCCCGCCGTGTCTCAAAGAGTTAAACGACTACAGTAATTAAAGCCAGAAAATACAAAATGGAGAAAAGACAGGAATATTTTTGGCTCTTTAAAAAAAACAATTTTTTGCTCGCGGCATCATCTCGAGCCAAGATAATATTCATGAAGATCATAAAATATTGTCAGTCAGAGTTACATAAACTGTTAGTAATTCTGTATGTATTCTTTGATAGCCATAGCTAGCTAAAAATAGTCCTTAAACGTTAGTTTAAGGTATGGTAGAGTACATTATCCGCTCAACGTGAGGCGTAGAGGAAATTGAACGTAGTATTGCTCAGTTCCGCTGGACGATATACGTTTAATACTTATTGCGACAATAGAACAAGACAATAACGGGGAAACGACGATTGTACTCTTAACGCAGACTCTTACCCTAAACTCGAGACTCCGCTTAACTCGCTATTAACTCTCTCATTGCAAATTCTACTCGCATTAAACTTGCACTCAATTCGCTCTAGATTTTCTCTTGTCCTGTGTTTAACTGATCCATAATATAGGTCAGGCAGAAATTGATAGATTTTCCCTTCTCTTTTATCGTTAATTAAGTATCGAAAACATAAATATTGAGAACATCAGACTACAGTTCTATCTAAAGGTGACATATAATGCTACTTGTGAATCATAAGTAATTCGATCACATTCGTTTTCAATCACAATGATTTTTCAGAGTAATTAGCGATTTTTCCTGATTGTTCTGATTGACGGAAAGCACATATATTCTCTGTACATATCGTAACATGTGTATTTCAAGTATATGAAAAGAATTTCATTTTTATATACGTAAATCATTCTACCTCCAATCCAGGCATGGCCAACTGTTTTTGCCCCTTTGCTGGATTGGAAAAGAAATGCTTTCACGGTTCGGCTGCAATATTAAAATTAAACAATGTTATGCAAAACACTTATTTCTTTAAGTAAACAAAATTTTATTATGAAGTTTGTTTATGAATAATTTGTTGAGGCGTAATTGCAACGTGGGCCTTGAGGTTGCGAGGGCAAGCCGTCCAAATTCTTTATTTTAATTTCGCAGCTGTGTGGACCCGTCCATCCGGCAACCACCGTCGAATATCGAGGGATGCCACGTGGATACCATTTTTGTACTCAAGAATTCTTGCGCTGGATTTATGACACCTGTCATAAATCTAGCAGTTTTCGTCCACACCTGGGTCACCCTCGCGGCCCAAGGCCCCCTTCTTCCTGGGCCTTCCGTGGGTTTTGGCAAAACCAATGCAAACGCTGCATTTTGGTAACCACCCGCGAAGCCCAGGCAGAACCAATAACATTTCACCAGAGCTCAACATTCTCCTCTCTATCAAACAACCCCTTCCTCCTCGTAGGGGTTACCGACAGAGGAAGGGGTGCTTGCAAAAGTGATAAAGGAACCGAAAAGCAAGCCAAAAAGTCAGATTCTCTCCCGTAACATAGTCTTTTACACATTTAGCTCACTCGTATTTTATTTGTTAATCTTTTTTATTATTTGTTACCGTGTATGTACTAGTTCTCCGTTACAATAAACAACACCAAAACCATTCGGGAGTGTCGTGTTTATTAGTCTCCGAGAAAAGATAAGAATTTGACTCCAACGACTTAATTGTCCGAGGAGTCTGACACTGTGCCTAACCAGAATTACGGCAAGAGGCACACGAGTCAACATAATTGTTATAAATAGTTAGTCGCGGGCCACATAAATTCATTACGCGGACCGTATATTGGCCATGCGTGCTCTAATCACTAAAGGGTTGAATCTTCAGTGAGAGTTGTGGCACTAATTGTAACGTACAAAAGGGTTTAATGTGGACGGCTACAGATTTATTTCTTTAATATAAAAAAAAAAAACAATATAAGGAAAATAACATAACTTTCTCTCATGCTGTTGGGAAGTGAAGTGCGTTTATATTTTTACGCATCTCCGTTGTCGAAGCTTCGATGCAAACATTCTCTCGTCGCTCGCAACTAACTCATACCACAACAGTCAGCAATACTCACTGGCAGGCATATCCACATACCCCACATGTATTCATGATTCTAGAGAGAAAATCACAATTTTAACTAGAACCATAAATTATGGTTCATAAATTGGTTCATATATATAGCGAGAATAAAGTTTCGAGAACTGTTTCGTGTTAATATTTGAAACATACAGTGGATTGCCAAATTATTAGGGACAGTCACGAACAAATTGTATTCGTAAACTATTAGTCTTAAATTTATTATATTTACACCGTTTTCCAATAATAAAAGCTTTAATTATATAGAATTGTTATTTATGACATAAAATAAACACAAAAAATGTCAAAAAAAGAGGCAAATAAAAAATAAGTAAAAAATTAGGTGACGTTAGGGCAGTTCAATATTTGGTGATGAAACCAGAGGGATAAAATAAATATATTTTTATTACTATATTTTGGTAAATAATTAAATTGTATGATAATATAATAGTAATACTTACATTTTAACTCATTTTTAAAACACAAAAACAAAAGTTACTTTGTTTAAAATATTAAAACTCATCCTTCACCCATTAGCGTCTAAAGTATACTGCAACTCTCATGCTGCTTAAAAATGTATAAAAAGAAATATATCACTTAACTTGCAATATCCACTTGAAATTTAAGTAACAGACACATGGCAATCTCAAATAACACAATTCTGCACAGTTTGAACCACTTAAAACTGCAGTCAAGTGCGCCTAAAGTAAGAATCTGAAAAAAATGTGGCTGTCCCTAATAATTTGGCAACCCACTGTACAGTAGTGTCATCGAATTTAGTTTGTTGCATAAAAGCTTGATATGTGGAATGTTTAACCTACCTTTTTCTTCCATTTCAATTTAACCCCTTATAGTCTAAGAGCTGGCCGCCACCTCGACTAAGGTACTCGTCACAAAGCTGAAATTTTTAGCATAGTTTATTCAATAATATTAATGTATGAAAAGCTACTTCTGCCGGGGTTTCCGCGGTTGCAAAAATACCCCCTTTATTTTTAAAGTTGTTAATTTTTTTTTTTTAAATATACTTTCACACGTCTGCCATTTATATATGTTATAATTTATACTATTTCAAGTATAAAAAAAAAATTGGCAGACGATTCTCTGGGTTACAAATACCTGGCAGACGGGTCTAAAGTTGTTATAGTCTAAGGGCTGGCCGCCACCTCGACTAACAAGGAAGCTATTCGAAGTGCAACTCACGGATTCGAATAAAATTTTGTGGGTTTGTAGAGTGATCCAAGACAAGAAAAATGGTATACTCCATTCGTGCCCAATCGCCCTTTAAGGGCATGAAATTTAACCTCAAAGTGAAATCGACACTTACACTTCCTCGCTTATATCTCCTAAAGTACAAAAGATAGAAAAAAATGTTTTAGGTAAAAGTTTAACGGTAAAAGGAGCGCTATAAAATTGCATTAACAAATTTTTAAAAACAACTTTCCTTCTTGAAACAAAAATTTTTTATTGCGTTATTTTAAACAATTTTGAAATCTTTTTGGTAATGAAAAATGTGGCATTTTTTATTCTGAATTCAACCATAACAATATTTTTATTATACACCGCTAGGGTTACAGAGATACACGACAAAACGTACTCCCTAGCGCGCGGTACCGCGCAATAGCGCGCTAACAACATATAAAGTTACATATTAAGAATGCTCATTTACATTGCAGGACATAACTATGTAACGAAGATGGGTGTGGTAACATAAAAATCGCAAATTATCAAATATTACGTAAAGATTAATGACTTATGAAATAGATCATACTATATCGCATATATCCACAAATAAACATTTTTTAAATATGACAAATTACAAATATACTACAAATATGACAAATTTAAAAGTACCCTTCGTGTCAGAATGCCAAATTACAACGAGCACCTTTAAGCGCCTTCAGTATCAGAAAGCCAGCCAGCGTCAAGTGCCTATAGGCGTTCCTGGATATCACTAGCGCAAAATTTCTAAGCGCCTACAGGCGCTCACAGTAGTGAAATGGTTAAAAAGATGATATACGCATAGGCACTTTTTGCACCAAGCACATCTTATAATAGCAGGCTTATCACCGTTACGTAATATTTCATAATTTGCGATTTTTATGTTACCACACCCATCTTCGTCACATAGTTATGTCCTGCAACGAAAATGAGCATTCTTAATATGTAACATTATATGTTGTTAGCGAGCTATTGCGCGGTACCGCGCGCTAGGGAGTACGTTTTGTCGTGTATCTCTGTAAGCCTAGCGGTGTATAATAAAAATATGGTTATGGTTGAATTCAGAATAAAAAATGCCACATTTTTCATTACCAAAAGGATTTAAAAATTGTTTAAAATAACGCAATAAAAAATTTTTTTTTCAAGAAGGAAAGTTGTTTTTAAAAATTTGTTAATGCAATTTTATATCGCTCCTTTTACCGTTAAACTTTTACCTAAAACATTTTTTTCTATCTTTTGTACTTTAGGAGATATAAGCGAGGAAGTGTAAGTGTCGATTTCACTTTGAGGTTAAATTTCATGCCCTTAAAGGGCGATTGGGCACGAATGGAGTATACCATTTTTCTTGTCTTGGATCACTCTACAAACCCACAAAATTTTATTCGAATCCGTGAGTTGCACTTCGAATAGCTTCCTTGTTAGTCGAGGTGGCGGCCAGCCCTTAGACTATAACAACTTTAGACCCGTCTGCCAGGTATTTGTAACCCAGAGAATCGTCTGCCAATTTTTTTTTATACTTGAAATAGTATAAATTATAACATATATAAACGGCAGACGCGTGAAAGTATATTTAAAAAAAAAAAAATTAACAACTTTAAAAATAAAGGGGGTATTTTTGCAACCGCGGCAACCCCGGCAGAAGTAGCTTTTCATACATTAATATTATTGAATAAACTATGCTAAAAATTTCAGCTTTGTGACGAGTACCTTAGTCGAGGTGGCGGCCAGCTCTCCGACTATTAGCCTACAACTACGTGTGTGACTCGTAGCGCGGAAAATGGAATAGGAAATTTTGAATTTTCCAAAAACTATTAAATTGACAATGGTCTTATTATTTATTATTTCTGTACTATTAATATCACGTTCAGTTATAAGAAATATCAGAAGTCAATGAAACCTTTTGATTTCAGAAATTAATTTTGTGTCTTTACAAGCCACATTAGAAAAGAAATCGTAGGTTAAGGAATTAATTGTAGCTTCGACCTAATCAGTTAAGTGGTAACGACGTGTATAGAAGTTATTAAATATAATTTGCTTGTTTCGAATTTTAAGTTAATCCTTCTAAGCTTTCAAGCTTTGGTTCAAGTAACATCATTAATGATGTTTTAGTGTACAAAGTATATTGGTTTTTAAGTAGTACATTTAAATGTTTCAGTACGGAAATATTTAAGTGCGGAAAATGTGCCACTTACATATTTTTCTGAAAGGAATACAATTCGTTGTCTATTTTAATTAGGAATCAACATAGGTAGAAAACAGTCTTTGGTTAAAAGTACAAAGAATTACATATTTTCATTCCAGTGAACCGTTTGCCTGATCCTGCGTGGTACGGTCAGTTTTTACTAATTAAAGGTACTATTTAATTTAGCATTACAATGAATTACCTGGAATAGAAAAACTTAATGGAAGATTTGTGGCAGTCTCAATTGTCAAACGTTAGTGTTAGAATAACGGGTTGGTTGAAAAATATCCTAAAATTCCTTATGTGAGCAAAACACATGCAACTGTTTTTGTGCTTTTAGCAATTTCGCAATACTACTTCAACCAGCCCTTATTGCAACAAAGTCCCGCACATCCATCTGACAATGAGATGCTATTAATCTCGGAACTCTACATTTTACACACTTGATGCGTGATAAACCTGTGCACCCAATGTCGATGCTGTTTTTTTTATGTTGCAACGTTACTTTGCATTCAAATTGAGCAAGCTTTCAAGGACCCTTTTTAAGAATTGGTACTTTCGAGATTCTCCGCTGCAAGAAAATTTGGGCAGAGCAAAATCCCGGAAAAAAAGTGTTCTGTTAATCTCGCAAATCTTCTTTGGCGAATCTAATAAAAAAATTCAATGCACTTACTGTTTGAGCTTTTTATTTAAATGGTAATACAGAAAAAATATCTTAACTGCTAATGATTTTAAATGAATATATCAAGCTTCAATATTGCACACGTGCTGTCTTCACGGGACACTCGGACATCTTGTGGTAGAGTGGTCACTGGAGTGCCATCTAAAGAAAAATGAAAGAAAAAACAAGGCTACCAACACGTTATGTGCTAAATGTTGCTGTGGCGCACAATTCAACACTCCCACTCGCAACAGTAACAGCAATTATCCAGTTACAAATATGGTCTAACTTGAGTGTGCTCAGATTAAATTAATCTTTAAACGATTTATTTCCAATTTTTTTCGTGTAAGCGGCTTTGTTAACATATCCGCCAATTGTTCGTTACTGGTAACGTGTTGTACCGTCAAGAGTCCTTGCTTCATGATTTCACGAGTGTAATGGTACTTAATATCTATGTGTTTCGTACGTCGGTGAAACACTGGATTTTTTATTAATTGTTCCGCTGCTGCATTATCACAGTGTAACACAGTTGGCTCATGTTGACGTAGTCCTAACTCTTCTAAAATTCTGCGTGTCCATACTATTTCCCTTGTAGCATCATATGCGGCTATATATTCCGCATCTGTCGTTGAAGTTGCGACGACTCCTTGCTTCCGTGAAAACCATATCACTGGACCGCCATTTAGTGTCAGTATCACACCACTGACTGACTTTCGTGTGTCAATGCAAGATCCGTAATCCGCATCTGAATATGCTGTTAAAACATTAGGTATTTTTGATGAGTTGTACTCAATTCCCATATTGCATGTTCCAGCAATGTATCTCAATACGTGCTTTGCAGTTTTCCAGTGCAGTTCTGATGGATTTTCTAGGAACTGGCTTAGCACGCTAACTGCAAATGAGATGTCTGCTCGTGTAGCAATTGCTAGATACATTAGAGATCCAATCAATTGCCGATATGGTGCGTCAGCAATTGGGCCAGGATTTCCATCTTTGTCTATATTCCGTGCTAACGTTTGATGAGGATCCGAAGGTACTCCCACTGAATTGCAATTCTCCATCTTAAATTTCTTCAAGACCGTTTGAATATACGCTGATTGGTGTAACCTCAACTTCTGCATCTTTCGATCACGTTCAATTTCGATACCTAAATAACACTGTGCTTCTGAGTAGGTTGTCTCGAACTCTTTCTTCATTTTATTTAAGAATTTGTTGATTGTTTCTCGTGATTTACCAACGACCAATCCGTCATCCACATACAACGCTAGATATAATGATTCCGTGGGTGCAGAGTAGACACATGCATCATATTGCGATGCGACCAAGCCGAATTTCTCTAAAAATTCGTTGAACTTTGCGTTCCATTGCCTCGGCGCTTGCTTTAGGCCATACAGACTTTTGCGTAACTTGCAAACCTTGTTGCTTCCGTCGTTAAAACCTTCAGGTTGTTCCATGAAGATATCTTCCTTAAGATCTCCATATAAGAACGCAGTCTTTATGTCAAATTGATAAATTTCGTAATCATTTGCACATGCAATTGACATCAGGATTCGGATTGACTCAAATTTAGCTACAGGTGAGAACGTTTCGGAGTAGTCAATGTTTGCTTTTTGCGAGCACCCTTTTACGACTAGCCTGGCTTTATAGCGACTTATACTTCCATCTGTTTTAGTCTTGAGTCGATAAATCCATTTATTTTTAATTGCACGGCGATCTGGCGGTAAATCTACTAAGTCCCAGGTTTTGTTTTTAATGAGGGATCTTATTTCTTCATTCATAGCTTCCTCCCACTGTTTTGCGTCTGGCGAGTTTAACACTTCATCGAAGCTAAGAGAATAATTATCGGCCATCAGTGCAAGACCTGACTGTCCACTCTCATTTTCCATTTCAATGCTTACAGTCTTGTTTCGTGTCCTGGTTGCAATGCCGGCTGGATCTTGAATCCAAATGCGTTTTCCATACTTACGACGTTGTATATTGTCCTGAGTTGACTCGCGCTTGTCATCGTTTTCATTCGATTCCTCCTCGTGATCTTCGCTTGTAAACTCTACCTTATCTTCGAGCGTTGCTTTTGGTGAATTTAATTCAGGTTGTTCTCCAAGAACCATTACCGATTGTCTACAGACAGGCTCAATTATCTCAACATGTCTGCGAACAACAACTCTTCGAGTTCCGGGTTCCCATAGACGATAGGCCTTTTGTTGTGGTTCAAATCCAACAAACACACGTAAGAAGCTGATGTCAGGCTTCCTGTCAAACCATATTTCATACGGAGTACGTCCGTCCAGTCGATCCAGAGGTATGAAACTTCGAATAAAAGCTGCCGTGTTTGATGCCTCACCCCATAGATTCAGCGGTAGGTTTGCTGCTGCTAGCATGGTACGCGCCATTTCAACAACGGTTCTGTTTTGGCGTTCCACGCGTCCATTTTGTTGGGGACAATATTCAGTTGAATATTCTTGCACAATGTTGTACTTACGCATAAGTAGATTAACATCTGCGGATTTAAACTCTTTGGCATTATCAGACCTCAATCTTCTTATTCTGTGTCCTGCTGCTGATGTTTTCATGATCATATCTTGAATTGCGTCTATGATATGAGCCTTTGATTTCATTGGTTTCGCAAATACCATTCCGCTACAGTCGTCAACAAAGACAGCCATCACGCTTGATCCACCTATACTATGAATACTCATTGGTCCACATATGTCAAAGTGAATGAGCTCACCTGGTCTTTTTGCACGAGTTGTTGACGGTGGAAATGATTTGCGACACTGTTTTCCCAATATGCAGGCCTCACAGTGATCCGCTTGAGTAAGATCAGACATATTACTGCATCGTATACCTATCACAGAGTTACCTTTAGCCATCTCTCGAACAGTCTTCATATTTGTATGTCCAAGACGAGCATGCCATAATTCCAATGGTTTTTCTTCACCCATTGCAACATTTACTTCAGTTGCATTGTTAACTACTTGGATATCCAATTGATACATTCGATCAGCAATTCGTTTTCCAATTGCTTTCACTTTGCCATTGTTTTTCAGTAATAGCGTGTCCTCCGTAAATTCAGCCTTCACACCGTGGCTTGCTGCAGCTCCTATACTAAAGAGGTTCCGTGTAATTTCAGGAATGAACAATACGTCATGTAAAGTGTGTGTCTCCACTTGACCATGTATGATTGACTTTGTGTTGATTTGACCAATGCCTTGAGCACTAACGAGATCACCATTTCCAAATCTAATCATTATTTTCCCTTTTGGAAGTGATTCTAATATTGAAAACCATTCTTTATTTGCTGTCATGTGATAGCTTGCACCACTATCTGCCAGCCAAACATTTTTCCAGTTTGTAGAGACCAGGCACTCAGATGCTGTAAATGCTTGCGATTCCTTTGTTGATACTGCCAAATTCGTTTGATTGTCATTATGTACCTTCTTAGTAGAATAGCATTCAGAACGCTTGTGACCAATCTTACCACAGTTAAGACATCTGCCCTTAAACTTATTTCGACTACTTTGATCTTTATTTTGATATTTCTTGAAATTATTCTGGTTAGAATTCTTATAACTATCTTGGTGACGATTACTTTTAGTATATAAGGCACTACCTGTATCAGCATCAGCTAGACTTAATCCAGTCAGCCCTTTGTTTAATAACTCCTCTTTCATGAGTCGTGGCAGCAAATTTTCCATTGTTTGCTTCTCTTCAGGCACTGAATCCCATGCTGAAATCAAGTTTCTGAATGAAGATGGTAAGCTATGCAATACTTTTGTTACCAACGTTACTTCATCCTGCTTGTGACCAAGGTCTTCCAGTTGCTTTGCCATTTCTTCAACTTTGGCGACATGCTGTGCAACACTAGTGTTATTGTCCATTTTATATTCAAAGAATCTTTGCAACAACAGGTGTTTAGAAGCAGCATTCTTCAGTTCATACAGAGATTCAAGTCTACACCACATTTCTGTAGAGGTTTTCAGATTCATTACTTGTCGTACCTGAGCAGGCTCCAGCGATAGTCCGATGTAAAAACGTGCTTTTTTATCTAACTTGTCCCATTCTTCTGTATTTCCGGATTTCGGTCTTTCTCTAGTACCGTCCACTATCTCGAGCAACCCGTGGTATTCCAGAAAGCCCATCATCTGGAATTTCCACACAGCGAAATCATGTCCGTTGAATTTGCTGACCGTTAACTTATCCATCTTCTCTCCGGCGTATGTATGAGAACGAAGAACCACAAGTAGGTTTGCAGCTAAATTCAATCAATTTTTCACCAGCCACTCAGTTATGCCACTGGGCCCATAACCTGTTTGAGCTTTTTATTTAAATGGTAATACAGAAAAAATATCTTAACTGCTAATGATTTTAAATGAATATATCAAGCTTCAATATTGCACACGTGCTGTCTTCACGGGACACTCGGACATCTTGTGGTAGAGTGGTCACTGGAGTGCCATCTAAAGAAAAATGAAAGAAAAAACAAGGCTACCAACACGTTATGTGCTAAATGTTGCTGTGGCGCACAATTCAACACTTACTTTTCTCCGCAATACTAATTCCGCGGATGCTAATACTAATACAATTACGATTGCAGTAGCTACTCTCTTGTTAGGCAAGGAAACATTGACCCTCCAAATAACTATTTACTGACTTCTAATTACTACTACATGCACCAAACGAGCATAGAGACAACATTTTTAAATGTGTGGGGTTACAGCGCTCTATTCAAGAAATCGAGTATTCGAAACTGTTCAACCACTCGTTACGACCCTTCTTGCGACAGTTTGTGGGGCCTCTTCGGCAGCCTCTTCCTTTTCGGGCTCCTGTCCCCAGAAACTTTGTTCAAATGTCTTGCTAGGACGTCTACATTTGTCAGCTACCGCAGGAAGCTGACGAAGTGCAATTCTGGAAAAATCAACGATTTCATAAATCGCTTCTCATGCGTGCACCATCGCCCGCGTTGTTTTGAATTTGGGTATGATATTCGAGGAAACTGAAAGTAAAGACTAAAACCACCAGTCGCGAGCAAACAAGATCCGGATCCTTTCGACCACCATTAATCCCAGGGGCAGGTATCTCATTCTAACTCGCACGCGTTTTGTGATAATCTGACCTCCTGGCCCTACCAACTTATCATAGTGAAAAGCACACACACACAGATGAGATGGTATATTATTTACCTGCTTATATTTTATATTTAAAATTGGGAAATCGCGACTGAAGCATTCCAACACACAACATTCTTTGATTCTCATGTAGCCAGTTAGCTGTGTTTGGCGTGTATAGGTACTCATCATGCGTAAAAGCTGCCACCGGTTATTTAAATTGTAATTTCGACGAAAACTGAAATATATTCGTAAATTTCAAGATGTTTGGAATATTTTGAGGCCATGTTGAAATAAAATGAATAACTAAAGGGTATAAATAATTTGAAATAGATTTATGCTCATCTCTTGATTTTCGTGACCCAAAATTCAAAAGAATTTTCGCCACAGTTAACTGGTTAAGAACCCGAGCGCAAGGGCTTGTGCTAAAAAGCAATCCCAGGGTGACTATGACAACTCGAACTGCACACTGAATTTTCGGACTATAAGGGTACGTACTATTTCCTAAAAGCGATCGACAAGCAAAGTAGATATTGTGTGTTTTTCTAAGCGAATTTATAGTCAATGATGCGTAAAAAGAATTGTGATATTAGGTAATTTTGGTAGGTCAATAGGTTAGTAGTGAATGTGCACAGAATCTAATTGCAACACATCAGGTGATAAGTTTCCGGTTTTCACCAGTTCGACGTCGACCGTGGTGCATCGCAGGCAATATAATTCATTGAAATAATCCGATAATTATGCGTATTGCAATTACCAGGGTTTTGTAAAATGAAGGCAGTACATATGCAATAAAGTGAAATAATTTGATAATAATACATATCTATTGAAAATAATGCGCGGAGCGTTCCAGTGGAATTGGATTACTTGAAATGTTTCCATCGTTCTTAACGATACGAACAAATATATGACAATTCGACATGGTTATTTAATCATACAAAATATGGGAAATTCCGATCTTAACGGCAAGAAGTAATTTTAAATAACAGGCAAATATAACAAACAATTATTTTACTTAGTTTCAATTACAAACTTTTGTAATTTGAAAACAACTACAATTTAAGAATTGTACAACTATAATTACATATAGTATATAATACTATATAATATAGTATTATAGTATATAATACTAATACTATACAATACATATAATATGCTGTTAGGAGGTTGAGGTGAATCGAGGTCAAATAAAACAAGTTTGTACACTGTAATAAAGTATATTAATATAAACGTCGTAAGACTTCGCGTGACGATACTTTTTGTGAGACTGACCAATTCGTCATCGGTGTCTGTAGGTCCGACGCCCTACGCATCGTGAGATAAAATAGTCCCCGATACCTACGTAGGAACTTTTCGGACGCGCGAATCGGACGTCTCTCGCGCGATCTTTAACATATACTATAAATACAACTACAGTTAAAGAATTATAAGAACAGAATTTTACATTTTTCCATCAAAAATTTTACAAAAGCTCAAAAAACTTCTGATCATATTCCCAAGGATATTTTCAGACTGCGACTTTTTCCGAGTACATGGATTTTAACAAATATTTATATCCAGCCTCCGCATACGGAAAACAGTTACCGTCAAGTGAATACAGTCACCCTTAACAGGCAGAGGGTTAAAAATTGACGCAAATGTATACCAGTTTTTTGAGAAGGAACTACGCTTCCTATACTAACATCAATTACTAACAGGTGACTATAGTCATCCTAAACAGCGAGAGGGTTAAGTATTAACCCTTTTGCACTCCTATGTCGAGCTACACTCGTGTTATCTATTAATTATTGACTTTTCAAAATCAACAATAATTTTGCATCTTAACATAAATATATCGCGGTAATTACAAATCTTTTTAGTATAATGTAAAAATGAATAATTATCAGGAGAGAATTTTCAGAGACTATATTTGCTTATCTGACGGATAGTTAGTAAAATAATTCGGAGCGCAAAGGGTTCAGACAAGAGGATACATCAGGGGCATTAAAAACGTACGGGACACCACCATTCACCGAGTCTGAACAGATGCATGTGTCAAGCATAGGATGACGTGTTGAGTCGTTTGTTTTCACCCTTAGAGTATTGCATCGCCCCGTCCATTTAAGTGCGATATATGGGATTGTACTGTGTTTCATAGGATGATATTTCCACGTGGTACTCCATTCGCAGTTCTCTGGCAAGCCGGTTTCCAAATCGTTGCCAAATCTATTCTTTTCTTGAAAATGGTCTCATCCGGGTTTTTCCATTGCCAATTACGTGGTAGGCAGTAATTTCTAGATCTACAATTACTGTAGGTATGCCTTCATTCTGCTATCTCTCAGAATGGTTCTTGTGTTCTTTTTTTAACGGGGCCGCTGAAAATCGGACGATGGAAATCCGAGGGTAGGAAGTTCGGTATTTTTTGAGAAGTCTACCGTATTTTCGCTTATTTGGATTTCTGTTGGTAATGCTTGCAACTAGTATTTTGTACTTGATTATTAATGTTTTAGTATTTGAAATGGATTAGCAACAGTCGTTATTGGAGCTGAAGAACATGTGGAATGTTAATTATGCTTTAACATGTTGACTGCCATTGGGGTCACCGGTGACCGGCGTTATTGGACTCAATGAAACTTCGTGTAACTGTTAAATTGCAATATTTATGAATTCTCGGACATACTGAATATTTCAACATTGGCGTTAAAAAGACAAAGGTCTGCCAAATATGTAGCTATCTATCTGTATCTTTAAAATTTCTACTTTATAAAGATGTGAATTTAATAGAAAATTTTTACTTCAGTAGAAATGATAAAACTGGCGAAGTACCGGTGGCGTTCAGCGTGTTAATGTATGTCTTGTATTTATAGCCCGAGTTGAAATATTGAATCTATTTTCATGGTATTTACTCCTATTTGAATCTAATATGATACTTTTCAATACTAAAACTCCTAATTTAAAGCTCCAACTCCTTCTCAGTAAAATGATACTCCTATTTAGCTATCACCAAAACCTTTATACCCTGAATTGGACCTGTTACTCCTCCTAGGTTAAATAATAATTTTTGTATTCAATATATATTTAATATCGCATAAAGAACTTTAATTTTTTTCATAATTAATTAATAAGGAATGTATACATACATAAGTGTAACTAGGGGATAAATATTTCAAAAACAGTCATTTTTTATTTATTCCAGCTCTTTTTTATTAATAGGTAATAAAACATACATTTGACAATCAAAATTCATATATATATATATATATATATACAATTCATAATGGTGGTATCTACGGAAATAGCCTTAAAATGGTTAGTTTCATGACAATTAATAAAAAATTTAGAAGTATTAAATGAGTGATGATTACCATTCGCAACAAAAACATGATCACAATTACATTCTTGTATAATAGAATAGCGTTGATGCATACAGTTACATATTCTAAGCCTACATCGTATACTTTTTACATATAAATGAGTTAATACCATAATGTTATAACGAATTTTTATTTGTTTGTAATTACAGTTATCACATTATTTCGAATAGTGGTACACTTATAATTGCAAACGAGTAAAGATCCATTATTTTTTAGTATTTTTGACTAATTTATTTTTGAAAAATATGTGTATATATATATTAATAATAATAATAAGAATAATGCTAACATTAATAACTGAATAGGATGTAAATCCTCAACGGAGGTTGAAATTGACGTCCTATTTTGCGCCTTAAGATGGCATAAAGGGAAATTTGGGCCATTTTTAGGAGCTAAATAGGATCTTATTTTACATTGAATTTAGACCTGTTTTTGTACTTCTAATTCCTAAATGTTGGGTAGTAAAAGGTTCAAACGAGGTTCAATATTTCAACCCGGGAGCTTTATAACTTCACCATGAGGGACACTATCGATATGAACATGCTCAGAAATGTCTGCAAAAAATTAAGTTAATAACAACATAGGTAGGTATACAAGAAAGAACAAACTGGAGAAAAACTTAAAATAGTTGAAAACAAACATCCAATAAATATTCTTAATATATATTTTTAAGAACAAGTATTTTTAAAACTTATAGAATAAAAACTTAAACAATACTATGAGAACAAATGGGGCATAAACTATATAGAACAATAGAACGTGTCAATGAATGTGCGACAAAGATCATATTAAAAAAAATTCATTCCTGTAGTAAACACAATGCATAAATCGTAAGATGTTAAAGTTCATTTCTTTCACACGATATTGCTTATCGCAACTACTCACATCCATTCGTCCTAAGACGTACGGGTTGCTCCTTTGAAACCGCAATTCGTCGTAATTCCTCACAAAGTAGCTCTTGGATTTACGTCTACCGTCATTGCACGGATTTCAAGAATTACGGAGATAGTTTCATTTTAATCTGCAGAGGAGTAAATCACACGAGGCAATTAGGACCACGGTAGGCAGATAGGAATCCTCTTCCATGTCCGCTGTATACGGAGAAACTGTGCACACAGATACACATAGATATCAAAACGATAACGATTTCACGGGCAGGTCGTTCGACCTGCCGCAAATACTTCCATGTTTCCACTTGGAAACTCTAGTCCGCGTATGTATCTATCCGGACACTAGTGCAATGGCGTTTTCAGTACGTAGCTTTATGGATTCATAGGAAAACGAGGACCGCTAGTGACGTAATTGAATTTAACGCGATGACCTGCAAAAGCACGTGCCTGTTTCACGACATCAACGATCGCTTCTCATGAATTTACAGGCCCTGAAAATTACGTGATAAACGTCGGTCTTTTAAGTGTTTTCAGTAAGGTTATTTTGTAAAACTATTGTATTAATCAACGTGATGACGATTAGAGGAATATGAAAGTTAATATATAAGAATATTGACGATTTATTGATCATGGTGCAGTAGGATTCGGTTAAGAAGAAGAAGAAGGAGAAAAGGGAATAAGTGAAGTAATAATGTTCCGGATGATCTAATGTTTTGGGTGTGAATAAAGTTAAATGATTAATTGATTATTGTCAAGATTAGAAATGAAATAAAGATAACATACACACTAATTGTAAGATTATAATATTGTAACAGCGCTTCATAATTAAACAACTCAAATATTACAAAATAATGTCTCTATTTTAACGGATCCAAACTTCTCTCTATTAAATCAATATAAACATTTGCAGTTCGTTGTTATCATTTTCATAATCGATATATAATATACGAGAGGCAATTTCGTTACGATAATTCGTAACAATATAATAATAAGATATGTATTAAATAATAATAAAAGAATAGAATAAACTAAATATAATATCAATTAAAACGAACAAAAATATTTAAGGATTTCAAATTGTGTCTCTAATGATAATCTGACTGCATCGCAAGACGCAACCTTTTAAGATGACGACCTCCCCCACTTCTTTCTACGTTACGCATCTTTATGGGAAAACATCACTCTGACAATAAGACATCACTCTAACAATAAGACATCACTCTATTGCAATAGGGTAATTTAATCGAAAGGAAATACGTCTTGTTAGCACCATCTACGATTGTATTATTAAATACAGAATTGATACAGAAGCCTGCTGACATAGGCTGTTCATTATCAAATGCAATTCTACGTTTAACCTATGTATAAAACAATAAGAATGTAGTTGATTCGTTCATGTCCAATGTATTTCTAGATTCGTTTCCCTTCTTTAGATTTTTCACGGTTGGAAATTTTCTTGGAAACTTATCTTGTCTTTTGTTTCTCGCATCTCAAATGAACAGCCATTTCATACAGCGCTTTGCTTTCGTTTTTTGCAATCCGATTTTTTGTATGGTCATCATTGCTAAGTACGCCGTGATTACATCTTTTTACAGGATGCGTTGCACGGAGACATAATAAATGCATACGGGAGTTCTCTTCACTTTTTCGCTTTAATTATAGTTTTCCATAACGCGATTACATTTTTCTCATATTGTTCTTGCACATTGCCGGTCTGGAACGCGTGAAACGCGCAGAAATGTAACTCTGATGTTTTTCTTTCCGCTTTTCCTTCGCTTTCTTTTTGTTCTTCCTCCCTCTTTTTTGATAATCATCGTCGTTCTCTCTGTTATGCTTATAATTTCCATGTATTATCTGGTAGAGTGTCAGGCAGGATATGTAACCTCAGGCTGCTTATCCTTTTTCCTTTGTGCGTCTGTTCTGCCGCCTCTTTCTCGTAATTATTCATTTCGTTGAAATACAATTCTGTATGTTGAAATTCTATTTTTAAAATTTTTTTTTAAGTGCTACAGCCGCTAACGCGACTTTTATTCAAGATTCAGTAATTGCGATATCAAATTGCATAATTTGATTGGAAGCAGAGTGAAGAAAATAAAGAGTATAAATTATACTTCTTGAGAAACATAAAAATTACCTTGATAGAAATAGAGTTAAAATTTAATTATACAGTAAAATAAATTTATTTAATGAGTGCTACTTTATGTACAGTAAAAAAAACTCTTGTTTTGACCCGAGTGAAAATAAAAGGCGGAAAAAAAACTGAAATAAGACTGAAAACAGCATTTTAGACGAATTTCAAACAGAAATAAGACCAAACAAATAATTGCCACTGAAAATTATCTGAAAATGTACTGAAGACATATTCTATTGAGAAAATTCAAACGGAATTGAGACTGAAATAAGACGGAAGAATTTTTCAGTTGAAGCCGAGACTGAAAATTTTACATTGATTCAGCTCGATCGGAAAACAGACTGACTTGAGACTCATATATCAGTTAATTCTGACGAGTACTGAAAATAAATTGAAAGTAAACTGAAAAGTCTAAACTCCAGGACTTAGAATTTTTATAGAATATTTTATTAAAATATTCGGGAGGGATATATGCCTCCCGAATACAATAATTACTACGATTACAATAACTCCAATTATAATTATAATTCTACAAACAGCAATAATAGTTCAAGTGTATTAAAGTTATAATAAATGTAATAATCAAATGTATTTGTTTCTGCATTAGTAATATATTCATTGCTTTATTCAGACTATTTTCAGTGTAATTTCAGTTTCTTCCGTTTCTTATTTAATTTAGTATAATATTTATTTCAGCCTGTTTACCGCCTGCATTCAGTGCTAAATTTACGATTAGATTTTAGTTTAGTTTCTGGATATTTTCAGATCGTTTTCAGTTTTTTTATCGCTTACGTTTTTTCCGTTCACTACCTCAGTTTTCTTTAAGTTAAGTTTTTGACCGTATATTAATATAGAAAAATTACTCATTTTTTCAGTCTGTTTTCAGTTTTTTATTTTCACCCGGGAATCTTTTGTTATTTTTTGGCAAATAACAGGGCAAGTCAGAAGTACTATTTTATTATTATGGAAAGATTGGCGGTATAAGCGTAACTACGATTTATGCAGAATGGAGTAAGTATGTATTCTTTGTGATAAAAGACGATTGAAAAGAGAACGAATACGTTGTAACTGTACATTTACCGTGGTTCTGCCTACAATCAAAAAGGCTTCAAAGTGGAATGTTCCTATTGGTTGTTAGCGAAAACAATGGAATTTGGAATAAAGTCAGAAAATCGCCAAAATGGTACTGACCGACCGTTTCAACGTTCTGCACAATGCGGAACATGACGCCATTGTTTAACAGGAGAATAGATTCGAAAAGTATACTAAATTTAAAAAGTACTCGAAAGTATGAATCCAATAACAACAAAGCTTGTCGGTCTGTATTGTTAGATCATTTTTACGTTCCGACACATTAAAAAAATAAGAGTGAAAACATCGTATCGCATTCTATTATAACTTCAACAACTGTATAATGAACTGTAAAAAGAATTAATGTATCAAAAATGTACATCACTCTTTTTTTTACTTAATCCACGTCCAACATTTCAAAATAACAATATTAATAACTTTTTTTATTTTTTATGGCAGTTGTATATGATAATATTATAGACACTACTCTCGTGTACTGTCAAACTTGGAATTAAATTAATTTTAACTAAAAAATTACGGACGACCTTAGTTATTTCAATGAAGAAATTCTTCAGTGCGTTTCTATGCAGCACATCATTCTTTGGTAAAAGGATGTCAGGAAATTAATTTCAATCGATGTACAAGAGACCGGAAAAATAAATGGGACCGAAGAGGATGAATTACGTCGGTGATAATTGACAACATCGTCAATTTTCATTACGAAGCTAAACTCAGTGACATAGAAGAAAAATATACGGAAAAAAAGTTACATATCGATGAATATGAGATTAATTCGTGTATGAAAATACGGTTCATCGAAAACATCCAATTTTGCACGATTCCGTAAGTTTTACCGTTCCTAATTAAACCTTAATAAAGCTTCATATTGCTACGAAGCACGCAGTAGATTAAATGTTACTGGGTAACGAGACTTGGTAATTGTTTGTCATTAAATAAAGAGATGATATTCTACGGTCGTTGGTCCTTGTTGACGGACGTGTTCTCTTAAATAAACGTTCTCAGTTTTTCTATAAATTGTGTTCTATTTAATTATGTCCCAAAGGATAATGCGTATGCGGTCGACTCGTAACAATATGTACATCATGCGGAAAACACTGGATCGATATTCGATTGTAGTTGTCGAATAATCGACGTCGTGATTTCTTAATGAGAAACCGTTAATCAGAATGCTCATTCCACTGTACTGCACTCACTGTCTGTTCATCTACCTCCCCCTGGTGTCTTTCCTCTCGTTTTTTTATTTATTCTTACTCTTTCCTCCCTTTTTTCTTTCTCTTCATTTCCCTTTTCCTCTGTTCTCCCCTTTCTATCACCTTCTCTTTCCTTCTTCTTTCCTTTTATTTTCTTTCTCCTCTACACAGTTTCTCTCTGTTACTTTCTTTTTTCTTTCCTCTTTCTTTTCTGTCCTTCTCATTTCTCTTCACTTTTCCTTTACATTCTCTCTCCTCTTTCATTTTTCACACATTTCACCCTTTTTACTCTCTTTAACTTCGTTCGGCGTCTCTCTTCACCGCTGGTCTCACTTTTTCACCCTAATCCTTTCGGTGAAATGACATAAGAGTCCTATTGTTTCATTGGTAGGTAAAAGCCGAGTCGAGTTGTCGAGTGGCTATCGAATCAAAACCCGAACTACCGAGATATTCAGCTAATTGGACGAATTGTACCTGTATGCTGCTCGTTCTCAGGAATCATATATCGTGTATCTTAACAAACTGCGAGTATCCATTGTTTCCCCATCACAGTTCAGCAATTACGTAATCCATACATGAAGAATAATGATACAAAAATAGAGTACCTCTGAGAGTCGAAAGCATTGATTAATGCCATCATCATTCTATTGATTAATAAAAAGTTAATGAAGAGCTGCCAGTTTGTTCTTTCAACAGATTTATAATAAGGTAGACAGAGCTACGTATATCTTTAATTCCAATTCTTTAGTTTGCAAGTTATTGTCAGTACTTCTCTTTTATATACTGACACTTTGAATGCCATGTTGAATTTAACGAAATTTTATATGACTTTAAAATTGTACCTAATATTTACAAATTTTCTTACCCATTAAATATTTAAATATTGATATTGAAAAGATAAAGGCCCGCTGACTACATATCTATTTCTGTCTTTAAGGTTTCTACTTTGTAAGGATGTAATTTTAATAGAAAAAAGTATTACTTCAGTAAAAATGATTTAGAAGGCATTCAACGTGTTAAATAATTGGAAGAGCTTTGAAGTGTAACATTCACATCCGACTTTTCCAGTGTGAAAATCAATTTTTATTGCTTTCAAGACACGCAGTAACGGGGTAAATGTTTATATTCATGGTATGCAAACTTCTCAGAAATCACTGAATCAAATGACCTTCATAGATTATGAGCTTCTTTAAAGATACCATGTTAATTAATTCTTCAGTGTTGTTACGTTATGAGATTTACATATAATAGTTACAGTGTCAATTTAACTCTGCGTACGAATCTACATTTGAAATGCAATTTCACACCTTCAAACTATATTTTACTCAGGACGAGGAATAGCTAAATTCACGTGTCTGATTACAGCGCATTTCTGGAAAGTTTCATTGGTATTGGAATTCGTTGCTACGTTCCTCCCGCAGATTTCCAACGAATGATATAACCATTGAGAAGTCGAACAAACTTTGCTTTTGAGACAATTATTGCCCTGACTTAAAAACTAGAACTACCGGCTTTGGATACATCATATATAAATACATTTAATAAGTACTTAGGAAAAAGTGGCAGCAAAAGATGAAATAGACGATTAAAGTAAAAGTACCAGTAGTTGACCATTTTTTAGAAAACATAAAAAAAAAGGTTTGCATAATTTGTGCACTTTCGATGAAAGTGAAATTCAGATGCCACAGCATCTGTCGATTATATTTTGAAACAGTTGCATGTAAAGTGAAGTATACCTATTAACAGCGAACGTCTGATTCAATAAGGTAATTAATATGCCGTTATATCTCTATTTCCTTAACGTTTCTCTTAAGTATGGCTGTATGGTTCAGGTAAAGAATTGTGAAGATTTCGCAAATTAATTATTAACTTTTTAAGACCTCACAATGTTTTGGTAGTAATATATACATCGTTTTTATTATTTGAACCTCAAAAAGCAATACCTTTTTAATGGTCAACTTCTGGATGTTATTGGTACTTTACAATTTTAAGAAGTTGACAGGCATGGTTAATTAACAACATTACTCATTTAAATTTGTTTACGATTTATAATGTATCCGTTTTACATCTCACTTTATTAGAAATACAAAATATGTAAATCGATATATTGTAGCATACTGACAAGGGAACATACCGAGGTGTCCCCCTCCGATTTTGATGCAATTTGGCACAGTTGTTCAGTACGCGAGAATAATCGATACGTATTTTTTTATATCTGCTAAGTCGCACGTTTAGGTGGTGAAACCACCCTTCAAATTTTCGGATTTTTTCCTTTTTTTGCTTATAACTTTGAAACGGTTAATGATAGACATTTTTGATAAATGTACGAAATATTTGTTTTTTCGTCTACTAAAGGCCTGCGGAACTTAAAATTTGATTTAACGATTTTTTGTTAATTTTTTATTAAAAAATAACGTGTTTTTCGTTATATCTTTAAAGTTTACGATCCGATTTTAACCAAACTTTTTTTAAATGGTAGAGAAATCAAAAATAAAAGTTAGGTGTTTTTGCGTTTTTCCATAATCTACTCTGGAGTCGTGAAATTAACCCTTTTCTTTTTTAGGGTTTTGGCACTTTACGTTACTATATCTGATCAACGAATGATGGTGGGAAAAATGTATTATGCAACAAATACTTCTTTTCTCATCTACTATATTATTGTTTTTGTAAAAAATCAAAATTTGAAAATTTTTTGTTTTGCTTTATAATATTTAGGCTGCGCACATCCGCCAGGACGCGTCAATCACAAACTATCGTAGATATCATAAAATTTCATAAGGGAAAGTTTCATGGATTTTTACATATAAAATAATATATTTATAATTTATTTAAATCACAATTTATTTATAACAAAAAAAATAATTTAATTTATGAATTTAATATACATATACTATTACAGCTTCTATGAAACATATAGTTCGCAAAAATGATATTCTTCTCTGCGATTCTTTATTAATTCTTGTTATCTCTATTATCTTTATTTGATATTAATCTTACCTAAATGAACCCTAACTAAACTAAATTAATCATGTGTGCTGTTTTGTATATAACGTAAATGGTTAACGACAAAAAGTAAATTTATGGAACACAACCTGCCATTATAACATGTGCGTGGTGTAAAAAATCACTTTGTTTTGAACATTTCTTCGTGGAGTACCATTTTTGTGGACTATATGTTCCATAGAAACCATAATAGTTTATGTATATTAAATTAATAAATAAAATTATTTTTTTGTTATAAATAAATTGTGATTTAAATAAATTATAAATATATTCTTTTTATATGTAAAAATCCATGAAACTTTCCCTTATGAAATTTTATGATATCTACGATAGTTTGTGATTGACGCGTCTTGGAGGATGTGCGCAGCCTAAATATTATAAAGCAAGACAAAAAATTTTCAAATTTTGATTTTTTACAAAAACAATAATATAGTAGATAAGAAAGGAAGTATTTGTTGCATAATAAATTTTTCCCATCATAATTCGTTGACCAGATATAGTAACGTAAAGTGCCAAAACCCTAAAAAAGAAAAGGGTTAATTTCACGACTCCAGAGTAGATTATGGAAAAACGCAAAAACACGTAACTTTTATTTTTGATTTCTCTACCATTTAAAAAAAGTTTGGTTAAAATCGGATCGTAAACTTTAAAGATATAACGAAAAACACGTTATTTTTTAATAAAAAATTAACAAAAAATCGTTAAATCAAATTTTAAGTTCCGTAGGCCTTTAGTAGACGAAAAAACAAATATTTCGTACATTTATCAAAAATGTCTATCATTAACCGTTTCAAAGTTATAAGCAAAAAAAGAAAAAAATCCGAAACTTTGAAGGGTGGTTTCACCCCCTAAACGTGCGACTTAGCAGATATAAAAAAATACGTATCGATTATTCTCGCGTACTGAACAACTATGCCAAATTTCATCAAAATCGGAGAGGGACACATCGGTATGTTCCCTTGTGAGTTTTAGTCGATGACACGGTCAACTATTAACTGCATTCGCGGTCAATTATTGGTCAGTGACCAATGTCTACTCTGCTCTTCTTCTTCTTTTATTATTTAATTATTAATAATAATTTGTACTGGTAATTGTTAAAATTAAACGATAATAAAGTGATTTTCAGCATTAATGCTGTAACCCTGCTTCGAATATAAGCGGTCAACTACTGAAGCATTTGCCGAATTTTTAAATATATTTATCAAATTTGTATAACTTATGTTTTTTTTAAAAATTGGTCTTGGTACATAATCTAGAATGTTTAAAGAACGTCTCCAGGCATCGACTCTCGCCAGTTATTGACAGATTAAAGAGTTACCATTGTTTCTATCAAAAATTTCTCTTAACTGGTTAACTATTGGTACCTTTACCTTAATTAAGAAATTTTTGTTTTATAAAATAAACATGGAATAATTACTGTATGATTTTCCTACCAATTCGGAATATTTTGAGAAAAAATTACAACTTTGTCCTTTTCTCTGCCTTGGCTGTTTTACTGTTTTAAACTGGACAATAGGAAAAGAACACAATATTATTACTTATTCTTAAATCTTCATAAATCGAATAAAATTTTTTGAATAACTGAATTCTTTATAAATAGCAAAGGAGGCCGTAAGAAGATGGAGATGTCAGCATTGCATGTACAAGAATGTGTACCGTAAGACTTCAGTTATTCAAAAAATTTTATTCGATTTAAGAAGATTTAAGAATAATAAAAATTACTTTACTTCTAAAATCAAATTAATATAGCAATGAAATATTGTTGCACACTCCTTTTTATAATGTAATAAAAGCTTTGAAAGGACACAGTCTTTTTAATTAATATTGTCAATTCATAATAATATTAGCGCGTAGGTCTTTCATTTCATTTCATTTGTCGAAATGTAAAAAAATTAGGACTACCTATTGACGTACAATGAGCTTTATGAATATGTAACAGTTAATTATTAATTGAGGAGGACACTTACCAAAAGTGAACATTTATTGTTCAATTTGCGGGGCGATATGCTAACACAATCGTTACGCATGAAAACAATTCGTAGAATCGTTTTGTAACGATCAGCGGAATTGATGGAACGCGGAAGAAGTGTAGATTAAGTTCTGCTTTAACGAGTGTAAATAATGTAACGAAAGACTTATAAGAACGAAATTATCGAAACACAAATAAGACTAGTGAGCGCAATAACAACATCAAAAGAAACACAAAGAAAACAATGTTAAAACGCGATACAGGTACCGCACTATACGACGTTTAATTTGTGAATAATTGCCCGCACATTCTTTTGTTCCAAACCATACACTTCAACACAGCGTATGCTGAAATATAACACCATTATTTTTAACCCACCATAAACCAATTTATTTGTTGCGTTTAAAAGTTACTTACACGATGATACACTGGCAAGTATTAAAAATTGAATTTCAATAAAGTTTACTTGATTTCTAATCATCTAATCGCAAAAATGTATGTGATCATAAAGAATGAAACTATAATAATTCGTACAGTTAAGACAATGATTTCACGAAATGGAAATACAACTGCGTTTTATGTTACCAATGCCACGAGGTTTCGTAGAGAGTTAAATGATTTGCACATTGTTCCACTTTTCAACGCTTTTTTTTTATCATTGTTTCTCTTCTTTAGAGAAATATAATGGATTGTTGTGATCTGTAATGTATTGTAATAAGAAAATATATATTTCCCTGTGGAGTTTACAAAATCATATTTTAATGTTTCTTTGTAGATACTAATATTTCTTTTATTGTATAATTTTATGGGCAAAAGACGATTTTTGTTCAAACCAAATACGAATTAGAATGTAGTTTACATATTTTCTAAAATAATAATAGTAGTCGTCGAAGTGTATATTCACATGCAAAGGGGTTACATAGTAGAAATGATTGTAAGAAGAGAATAACAATGATTGAAATATCAGACGAGCTTTCATCTCTTTTAATTTCATTCATTTCCCATTTAAAATTCCTACAAACTTTGCAATTAGGTGAAAACGAACGAATCGTGTTGATTAAGAATTCCATAGAATCCTATTTTCACTGAAAGATAAACATGGTATTTACAATTTCGCTTTACCTTTCGAATGAAATCAGTATTCAAACATTCCTACATTAATAATCAATTAAGTAACTTCGATGTTAAATTTCCATTGAGATCTCGATCCATCAAAAACCTCTGTGAGTAATTTATAACATTAAATTCACGTTTTATACCTTTCGATTAACGTCTACAAATGAAACTGAACACAAAGGCGATATATGTTCGGATGAATCCTGTCACGATAGACTTAATGAGAGAAAGATTTCTGCATAAGTCCAGATTAGCGTGAAAAATTGTAGGGATCGTTTCGACGACAGAAATTCTCCTCGTTATTCGTTCAGCCGTTTATTCGATCTGCGCACGACAAAGAACGGCTCAGGCCCAGGGTAGCGTTTATTATTCCCAGCTGTTTATAGTGACGGCAACCCCTCCGACGTCCATAATGATTTTAAATTTCCTTTTATTTGCAGAGACTTTGGCTCTAAACTGTTCACGCTTTCTCAAAATTTATTATTCGCATTTTTACCCCGAGAAGTCGGCACGGCATTACCACGAAACTTATTCGAAAAGTGAAGAAAATACCGAGGGAATTCTCATTGGCATAAAAGTCACCCTCTGTTTCCTTGGTACGTGGATAGGCATTTCGAGTAAAACTTAGTAATCCAGCACGAATTATTTAGGGCAATGGCGAAAGTTTAGGAAGTTCGGTTAATTAATTACTAAATAGTTGATTGCCGAGCCGAGAAGTTTCGACTGTTATGAAGGATTCTATTACTGTCATAATGAGCTGGTTATATATGAGCCTGGACACATAAGTCATTTAACGAGAAGAAGTTTTTGCTTGCGTGAAAGGTTTTTGAATGAATATTATTGCGGTTAATATTGTGATTGATGATACTTTGATATTCTTCTCTACAATAGCGAAAACTTATTGTTTGATATGAAATCTGAAATGTTGGATGCACATATGGACCGTTTATTTTGAAAGCGGTGCAAGTCCATGTTCTTTTATTTCGAGAAAATTAAAGGTTAGCATATCTGTCAATTAAAAAATACTGGTTAATTATGACAAGTCTGATAATGTTTCTATCAATTTATCAATCTGTAATGTGACTATACACATTTCTTTTAGGCGAATTTAACTAAAATAATGTAGATATATTTACGGGTTGCAAATGGACTTACACCACTTTAATAATTAATCAATTGTAAGAATCATTTAATTTCAATTTTGAAAACTCAAATATCACTTAAAATATATTTCATATTAATCCAATTTGGTTTATAGATAATAACAACAAATAAAATAGAAATAGTATTTTTTATTTTGAACGTTAATTATTTTTATATATTGTTAAACTCAGCATAAGATAGTGGTATTATTTATTTATGCTCTTCTTGTAACACTGTTTTGAAATTCTCAGTAACAATATCCTCAACTGATGAAAATTCTACCTCTATAATTCTTCTTTCCTTTTTACGTTTCATTAATTTGTTTTTCATAGTGAAATTGTATTCATCCTCTGACCTCTCAGATTACTCTTTTGTTTATACTCATGAATTTTACTTCTGCGTGTATTTATTTAAAATTAAACAGAAATAAATATTTTTAATTGTCATAAAATTATATTATTATAATATAATATTGATTTATTATTTCTTCTTACCTATATCACTATTTGTTTTTAATATAAAATTATTCATTTTTAGAGGAAAATCAAGTAAGTAACCTTAAATTGTAACTTTCGAAATGTTAAATGAAACAAATGTAGCCACCAGTGGTCACTGATCCCGCAACCTGTCTACGGAAATTGAACTTACACCACTTTCATAATCAATGTCTATGCAATTTCTTTTAGCGGTCAATTTTAAATTGAACAAAACAGATACTTAATTTTTTTTAAAAAATGGACTTACACCACTTTCAAAATAAACGGTCCATATAATCTCAGTTTATTTTCCGTTATGAATCTTTCCGTGGAATAAGTTTCATAACTGAATAGTACAATGAAATTGAATTAACTTTATCCCTACTGAATTAAAAACGCAGAGAATAAATATAGAAAGTTGAAATTCAATAATATTTAAGTGCAAAGTGACAATTTAATGTAATTGGTTATATATAAATATACAAACTATGAATAAAGATGAAGACTTTAACCCGTTGCGGTTCCATGTCGAGCAGTACTCGACAGATCTTTCTACATGATTTTATTTTCTCACATATTAATATTAACTTTCTAATTGCATAATAATTTTATAACATCACGTAAATACCCGTCAGTACCTATAGTTCTTAACATAACTTAAAAAAATGAATAACCAATAATAGAAAATGTTAGGAAATTAATTTCACTTTGCTCAGAACAAAATTAACAAATAAAATCGGACCGCAAAGGGTTCAAAAGTATTACTAAACAGTTTCTTGTATATCTTGCATCCACGTAAAAAGGTTAAAATAAACTTCAACTTATTTAGGAATATAACGAGTCAGCCAAGGCTTAAAACTTCACGGTAATCATCGACTTGTCATAAGATTCATTTGCATTGTATAATAATATTATACAATATGATATTATAGTTTAAATAACATACCTCTTTAAAAAACTACAAGTTTTGCTAAAGTAAATTTTACACTGTCTAAATACATATGGTGTTACCATACCACACATTGTAGCACGCACTGTTTCCGATAATTGTCTCAGACAGTGTTATTAATGTTCCGCGTTGCAGATTGCACAGACAGGGATATGTTACTGTTATGTTGTATCCTGAAATGTTGTAGCAACGAGAGTTACATGCACACATAAAATAAACAATATGCTATTTTCAACAGACGTGCATTTTCACTCTATTTCTCTTATCGAGATATTTATTTTCTTTCTTTCGCATCTCTTTCTTATCTACCCTAGTGCACCCACTAATTTTGATGTAACGTAAATTAACGCATCGCAAACTTCGTCTCGTTAAGCTAATGGCCTTGGTGTTCGTTACGATCTTCGTACTTTCGAAGAAATTTACTTGGATAGATTTAAATGTTTTAGTAAAAATTAAGAATCCTTTTTTTATTGCCAAAAATAACATATTTAATGAGTCAATTTAATGGTTTGATAATTAACGATAACGAGATTAGTTGGTAGTTTACATAATCTATTCCATTAACCTCCAACTTCCACGTAATTTCGTTTTAACGCTGATTCCGAGTAAAAATTTACTGTGCTCTTCATCCTTTAACGTACAGCCGGTAGAAAATATTGAGTAGCTGACGGAAGCACGTTAAGAGATTTAAAATCTGCGAATAAAAATCAAAACTATTTATCATGAGTTTGCCTTCCTCGAATACTACTCTTTTCTTTTTGCGAAGCATTCCGAGAATCTTTTTTTAATATTTCAAATTCTAGAATTTCTAATTAAGTCGTGGGATAGTAATTGACAGAATTTTCCCTACGTAAAGCCATAAAGTTTCGAAAACGAATTTTGGATTAGAAGTTGTCAGGAAGAGCAATCAAAGATGAAAAAATATTTAAGTTAGAAAATTCTCTTTTAGAATATATTTTCACAACAATTATATCGTGAATATGAGTTTTACGGATAGAGCTTGAAAATTGTTTATCTCTAAATAGATTTTCAAATTATTACTTAATATTATCCTATAATATCTGACTCTCTCCCTCTCCCTCTCCCTCTTTCTCTCTCTCTCTCTCTCTCTCATTTCAAAATGAATAGCCTGGAAAAATTAAACAACGCCAGTAAAATAATAGAGAAACAATTTTAGTAGAGGAATAGGAAAAAATTTGATTCTGATGCATAACAGAATTTACTCTGTTAATTACTCTGACGTAATTAAACGCTCAGTCTAATTGAGGGATCACTCTCGAAAGTTGGATTGAAATATACTTGTTAAACGAAGTTCAATATTTAATATAATAATGAAAGTTCCCCAGCCTCTTTGATTGAGAATAAGTCGTTTGAATGAGCACATTAGACGGTTCGCAAGAGAATGCAGGTTTTGACTTGTAGATTGATTGATTAGAATTTGTTTAACCGTAATGCACAAACTCGAACGTTTTACAAAGTTTCTTGTTTCCCGCATCGCAAATATTTTCCCCACCGTTCATCACCCTGAAGCAAGACTAGAGAAAATTATCCGTTCTTTTGAATTTGCAAAAATAACTAAAGTTAACACATTAAGCGCCGGCTTCGTTTGCTTATCTCTGAACAATAAGTAGCTAAAAAAAATATTTGATACCTTATATATTTTCGTAACAATTTTTTTCCTTGACCCAATGATTCTAACACCTTAATAAATCTTCATAAAATGCGAAAGTCTTTAAGTACGATCATCTTTTCATATGCGAGATGTAAAAATCTATTATATAAAGCTCAAATACCACTGACTGACTGACTGACTGACTGGCTGACTGACTCATTCATCCACTCATCACGAAATCTCAAAAACCACAGAACGGATTGCAACGAAATTTGGAACATACCTTCCTCTTGGGTCTTAGGTGCTCACTAAGAAAGGGTTTTGAAAAATTCGAAATTTTAGGGGGGGTTTTGGGGGGTTAAAGTATGGGCCAAACTCATCAACGCAGAACCGAAACTATTTGACCTGGAAACTTGAAATTTTACATGAGCATTCCTTCTAGGGTATAAGCACCCACTAAGAAAGGATTTTTCAAAATTCGAAATTTTAAGGTTTTTCTAGTTTTTTTTTGCATGAGCGTTCTTTCTAGGGTATCAACGTTAAACATAACTTTTATTAATGTAAGCAGAACCGAAACCACTTGACCTAGAAACTTGAAATTTTGCATGAGCGTTCCTTCTAGGGTATAAGTACCCGCTAAGAAAGGATTTTTCAAAATTCGAAATTTTAAGTTTTTTTTTGTGTTTTTTTTGCATGAGCGTTCTTTTAGGGTATCAACGTTAAACTTAACTTTTATTAATTTAAGCAGAACCGAAACTATTTGACCTGGAAACTTGAAATTTTGCATGAGTATTCCTTTTAGGGTATAAGCACCCACTAAGAAAGGATTTTTCAAAATTCGAAATTTTAAGGTTTTTTTTTGCATGAGCGTTCTTTCTAGGGTATCAACGTTAAACTTAACTTTTATTAATTTAAGTAGTCCTTAATCCTAATGATATTAAACCGTAGCGAAGCACGGGTACTTCAGCTAGTATACATATAAAGAAACAAAAAATCCCGCATTATCGCTGGGCCGGCGCTTAATGTGTTAACATATGCCTCAAGATACTAAATTTATAAAAACAAAGTATTATGCAGCAAAGAAATTGAGCAAATGCCCAGCAAAGTTCCGGTGTTTTCAGTCTCTATCAAATATATTTCACCATTTTAATCATTTAATTTCAATTACATATGCGAATTTAGAATCCGGTAGTTCAAAATATTAGTTTTAATATCCACCGCTAGGAATAAGATCGTTCTATATTTATATATCACTTTATGAAACTGGAAATTTGTTCGATTTCGAGTCAATATCCGTCCATTTATTCGAGGGATCAAACTCAAATAGCATTTTACCATTGTGAGCGCTACGTATATAACCAGCTACCTAAGAACTGTCCCTTCTGTAGACCCTGATCGATCTTTTAGGATTCCCTCCAGAGACGTTCGCGCTATACACGACTCCGTATATGTCTTATGTACAAACGAAGCCATAGATATTGGTTGAATGCAGTCCCTTACATTGCTTGCCAAAGAAGCGTGTCAGGATGCTGGCAACATGCCGACTATGAGCAAACATTGCATCCGCTGCGTTTGCCATTCTTTCACACTTGGACCGGCCTGCATCCCCGCTGCATTGCGATGCAAGTGTTAAGTGTCGCGGAAGAGTTATGCGCTTGTGTTTCTGCTTGGAATTTATTTCTTTATTATACAACGAGAGGCGGGACAACAAGCGAAACAGAAACTTATTTTTTATTATTAGTTAATCACCATCGGAGAATTTCTTGTTTCTTGTTTTATTTTTTTTAACACGTTCCATGCCGGGTCATTTTTAAAAAATTTCTGTTCATGCCGCGTGAGGCGTATACGACCTACACTTTTACGATTAAATAATGTTTTTTGCAGTATACATGATATTAAGGTGTCTATATTTAACTTTACAATATATTTTTCGTAATAAAATTCTTTGTTTTGCAATGAGAAATGCAAGCGACCTGAACGGAAAGTTTACCGAGGGTCGTATACGCCCCACGCGGCATAGAACGTGTTAAAGTGATTATGGAAAATCATAGTTTTGTATTATTCGAATACATATTACATCTATTTAGGACTGTTGAATGAACATTGATTTAATTTTCGTTTGTAAATTAATATTCAAATAGTTATCGGTTATTGAAAAATTGATTAAATTCCATTCTTTACTGAGATCTTTGAGATAAATTTAATCATTTCGCACTGAAAAACTTTGTAGAATATGATATTTCAATGCGGACGAGAAAGAAATTCATTCAATTGTCAATGGTCTTCGTGAAGTCTGGAAACTTTTTTCAGTTAACGTGGAAGTATATCATGGAATATACTTTTTTAAGTTGTAAGCTGCATATTTTCCAAGCCCTTCATGCAGGTTTCTTTATAGCACTGTACATTGTAAATTAGTTAAATCTTCCATATTATTCTCTTATACGTATTGCACTAATTAACTTATGTTCACTCGTTGTACACAGTTATTATCAGTGGAGATAATAAACCATCGGATAGAATATCTAAAGAATGTTTTATCAGGAAAACATGGCACGGTTGATTAATTCCTTTAACAATTGTTCTCGATGCTACTAATTTTTCAATATGAATATAAACCCGACTGCCCGCTTAAAATATTTCATAGGTTTTCATTTGGAACGAGAAAAATTCGATTTTGTTGTTTCCGTTTTCAAATAAAATGTTCCGTTGTGAATTTCATGAATTGAAATGGAAAATTGGGCAGGGGCGAGTTTTATTCTTTGGCTAAAATAAAACTGATGCAATCTGCGTTTATATATGTTTTGAACGAAATTTGCTGACATATACTCAAATATTATTATATAAATATCGGGAATTAATATGTTTTTCGAGAATCTTCCACTAATATTTATTATTTATTTAATTAATGTCAATAGATACGTGTATCGCACAACACTGTATCATCAAAATATATTATATATCACATTCTATCTACTCATCTCAAACGACGATACATATTTCACAATCAACAAAGAAAATATTTCTCATAATTGTAAGACTCCAAATGTGAGTCTCAAAAATAAGTAATCCCCGATCTCCCCAAAATATGCAAAGTTATAATTCAACTAAGCAATAAATGTTTATTAGAATATAAAAGATATAAAATATGAAATACAACAAAAGAAGCACACAAAACACACATAACTATATTACACTGTTAAAATACGTTGTTCCATTAATCGCTATTAGTCTGCTATTAGGAAAAACTCTCTTCTCACTGTTACGCTGAATCTTACTCTTGTTATCACGTTAAAACACACTCTGAACCTTCAAACTTATGTACTCGTTTTCCTTCGAAGGCCCTACAACCCACACACACATACATATATAGTCATGCACCCTCATCTTCTTGCAGGCACTTTCTCTTACAACCCTCTTTCTCTCCCTCTCAAATATACACGCTCCTTCGTTGCTCTCTCTCTCTCTCTCTATGTCTCTTACTTGTCATTATGCAAGTACTGCTCTCTATTTACCTTACTTTAATTAACTCTATTACTAATTTATGATTAATTTACTTTTTATCTTTCTTTGCATTGTACGTTACTTTCTCTGTTAACTCTATTGCACTGGCTAATTCGCCCTTGTGGCTTGTCCAACATTGTTATGGACAAAAAAAAGTAAACATTTATCTATCTCTAAAATATCTATCTATCTCTCTCTCGCTGTCTCTCGCACTTATCCCATCACGCTCTCGCAATCCTACATAATCAACATTCCCAAGACTTCCAAATTGATTTTATTTCTCAATTTTGCGAAACAGCATGTGCAATTTTGGTATTAGGGTAGTTACAATAAAAGTAATGATAAACCCTAACAATATATGCAATGAGAATAAATATTATTTCAAGCTAATGAGATTTCTTGACTAATTTATAATGTCTGTCGATAATACCAAAAATAGGATATATCGTTGTGAAATTTTTCGTCGTTCGACTCAAGAACGCGATAACAAGGGAGGTAAAGTTCAATCTCCCTTATGCATTCCTTCGGTTCTTAGGAGACCCGGCATACCAGGAAGTCACACATAACGAAATCCATGCACCGAATCAATTTTGCACGAGATTTTTCGGGATCTTTCACGACTTTTGACATTCTACCTTAGCTTCGATCGGACGCGAAAAGAAGAAGCGAGGATTGGAGAAGAGCAGGAGCTTTCGTACTTCGTGAACGAATCTCGTTGCATTATTCAACGGACATACCCCAACCGCACCAGATAGACCGAGAAGAAACGTTTCTTATTTTTACAAACTCTGCCTGATGTTCCCATGCTGAGAATTTGTCCCGTTGATATGTGGACTTAGGGACAAAAAAAAGTAAAGAAGGAGGAAAGATGGAAACAAGTCTATCGTAAAACTTATCAAGAGAAAATACTGTATCGAAGATGAAAATATATTAGATTTTTGTGTTTCATCCTTTGGGATTCTTTTGCCTCGTGTAATGCATTATTCAGTCATTACATCGTGTTGTTGACAAACAATTAAGTGGATTTCTTCAATTATTGTTTTTATCGTGTCTTAAAAGCTGGATGTTACATGTGGTGTGTATGACTTTAAGAAATTGGAAATAAGCTGATTGATATTTTATTTTATGCATTATAAGTTCCATAAAATGTGTCATTAAGTCGCACTCTTTCGAAATGAAGAGGATTATTTGACTTTGAAGGTTAATGCAATTTTTAAATTGGAAAGTTCATAGTGTTTCTCAGAAGCTTATACAATTTTATGCATGATATATATTTACTTTCCGTTGAACGAAATATCAAAAGTGCATATCCTTCTCGAGTGTAAGACAAATATTCATTCATAAATCTGAGAGAATAAGTGCACTGGATGAACGTTCGCATTTTTCTTATTGTTAGATTATCAAAGTGAATCTTCTTCAGCATGATATTCTTATTTTAGAGAACAGTACCTATATACTATGCTACTCTTAAAAACTCATTCAATTTCCTTTCTCCCGTGGATAGTTTAGTTGTGGTTCATTCATCTTTTATTATTTTTTATATTATTATACGGTTACAAATTGATCTACATCGTTGAAATTTGACAAACTGGATGAATTGTTATGAATTGTTGGCTTACAATAGCAATGAAATGTTATTGTTAATATGTATTATGTTACATTACCGGACGTGATATTATTATTCGGAAAACAGAATTGTTACGCTTATAAATATTATGTTAGTTCATAACGCCATGCGCGAATTACCAAAAACGCAATAGTATGTGCATAAATAAATTTAAATAGCCAAAATCCATCTGTGGAGATGAACTCTGCTGAAAAAAAATATTTATATATATTTATATGTTCAGGAGACTTTCAATTGAAACAGTAAGAATAAAAAAATATATGTAAAATGTTACTGCAATGTATATTGCGTAATAATAATAACAGGAACTTGAGAATACTTGTTGCAAGGTGTTTGATATTATTTAACATGTAATATGATCGTGAACATAAAAACCACAATTGAAACCAAAAATCGTATCGTTTTCGTTTCGTCTTTATTAATCATTATTTATATGGTTTGTGTGAAAATATTGGAATTATAAATTGAATTGGTTAAATCGTACAAACGATAAAAACACGAGTAATTTTATATGAAATTTAAATTTGATCAATAACAATTTAATTTGAAACGTTTATGTCTTATGTGTAGTAATAGACACAAACATGTTTTTATCAAGAGTCGCTCGAAGTAAAGTGATTAAATTAGTTTTGGTACTCATTGAAAATTATCCGTAATTATTATTTCAAATTGAAAATAACCCGTTAATTATGACTCCATTTCAGTAATAATTTTTATCGCAATGCTAAGGTTTTAACGTCGAGTGACACTCGACGTAGGATTCGTGCATCAGTTATTTCAAATATAATATTAATTTTTAATTATTTTAATTCCTTCTCCATACAAATTATGTCTGATAAATTCCGTAATTAGGACCACTTCGATAATACCGTATTGATTTCAATTAAAATCAATTTTAATAAAGATTGAAACATCCTGAATAATTTAGGAGAAATCACTTATACCACTATTCACGTTTTTCACGTAATCTCTGGAATTATTCGTGTACACAATTTTCATAATTTGAAAGGTAAATTTAATTTTTTTTGTCGTGCAAATCTCTCTCCATTAAGGAATATTGCAAATAATATTGGACTACAGTCACTAAATTAATTTAATTAGTACTCATGGCATCGCTATATAAATTGAATATAATGATATTGGCAGATTTATATAATCCCTGTAACATCAATGCAATATGTCTGATCAATAATATTTGTTACACAGAACTTATTAAATACAGAGTAATTGAGTTCCTCTACAAATCTTTAACATTTCTTAAAGAACGATTTATTATAAATACATAAATACAAGAGTGAAAATTATCTTTTAAAATATTCTTCAACCGCTTAAAATAAAGCGAAGACCAGTGCGCAATTACAGATCGATTCCCCATCTATCGCAGTTATGGAATTCACAAAAATCCCTCTGTTTTCCTTCATCCATTTAAAATACATAATCGTAGGTATGCACGTAAAGCAAACATCGCGTATATAAAAAAGTCTGAACAAATAAATCCTACAAAATGTAACAGCATTCATAATAATACACGAATTAACTTATATATGTGATGATGAGATACCAGATAAGAATAATTCATAAACGGTAGAGACGCGTCCGCTGCATTTGACATATTTGTCATCGATTAGCGTCAGCGGTGATCCGTGTCGTACTGTCGTGCAGTCGGTGAACATGGTGTCTCCTCGAGGAAGACGAATATCTGCTATGGGACATTAATCCGAAGCTCTGGAACAAGCACCTCGTGACATTAGTTACCGACACCTATAGTACTGACCGTTATTAATCTTAATCACGAACGCGCTAGCCTGACCGAACGATTCGTTAGCAGTGATGGGAGGAACATGTTAGTAACGTTGCCTATATGTTCGATCGTATTGGGATTCCTTCTTTTTCTTTCTATTTCTCACCCTTTTCTTCTAAATCTTTTGCTCCCCTGGTGTCGAGCTATCAGTTAACGAAGAGGAACGATCTTGACGTTAAAAGTAGAGGTTGGATCCGAATTCTTTTAACGAGATGGCTCTGGATTTCGATTTGAGAGCGGAAAGGAATGTACTTTGGGAATGTTGCGCGCACGGATTGCTGTTAAAGTGATCGTAATAGCAGTTTATGGGGAAAACGGGATAATGGGAAAGAAGCGTGACGGTTATTAATAGAATCAGGAATGCCTTATAAATACGTACGTTCAGTGTGGTGTGGAATTACTTGCGTTTAAATATCGTATTATATTTTGACTAATAATAAATATAAAACTAAAAATTTAGATTTTTATCTTTGTTAGGTAACATTCTCATCAATTCTATGTGCCGATTAACCCTTTTAGTGCCGACTGAAAAAACTGATTGAATTAATGACAAATGTAGTTGCGAATAAAAAGAACTGTCGTTTGGCAGTAGTTTCATATAGATCACGCAATATAGAGGATAAACTGTGTATTTATTATACAATTACCTTTCATAAAATTACTGATATCGTATTGGAATCTGAATATTAACCCTTCGATGTCCAATGTCAGCACTATTGCTAACGGCGATATATCGACGTCCGGCACCCTATTAAAAGGGTTAATACGTATAATTTATAAATCTTTGTACCAATTTTGTGTTCGAATTTTAAATAAGTACTTTCCATTCTTTGCAAATTTCTTTTAATTGTTGTATCATATATTATTATAAATTTATATGTTTATATAATAGACACATAAATATTGAATTCTAAAATTATATCAATGCGTGAAGACCTACATATACATTTAAATTTACCATCGACATGATAATACTAACGTTTTTATTATAATCAAATGTTTTATAGTTTATGCAAGGAACAAAGAATTTGTTCAGTATATGATCATTCTTTTAAAAAATTCTCCTGAAACAATCGATATTTTTTTTGTCATTTTCAAATCTGTTTACGAGTCTAGATAACTCTTTGATAGGGGATTGAACAGAGTCTTCTCAGAGACGAAGAGGAATGAGCCTATTTTTACCGCTATGAAAAAAGAAACCCCGGGTGAATCTATCAGTGTAAGAAGAACAGCATGAAAAAGACGGGCGGGAAAAAAGCCGGGTTTGAGTCGGATGAATGGTGTAAATTGTTCCAAAAGGAAACTTGTTCCTCGCGGTTTCCATTAAAGTTACTGCTGGCACTCCACTTTGACGATCCCTTCATTAATTATTCAGAGTGCGACGCGCTTAATTTTATTTATTTCTTTTCCTCTTTATACTTTAAATCCATTGACTTGCAGTACGTAATAATAAAGAGCTGCATTAATTCTTACTGTCATTTATATCCTGAACTTTGGTAGGTGCTTTTAATACTTCTTAATTATGACGTTGTTCAAATTGTACTAATGTCTTTCGTGGAATATCTTAAATTTTACGAAGGGAAGCACTTTTTAATTAAGAAATTTTTAAGCACGATGAAATATTTCACTTCCTTTGAATGCCTGTGAAATATATATAACATGGTAATTACAAGATTGTTTAACGAACGATAAAATATTTAATAAAACCCCTGTAATTTTGCATGGGTTACGACCTTTCTTAATTACAAAAAATGAGCACGATAGAATATTTAATTTCTGTCAAATATCAGTGAAACATTCACAGCACATTGTTAAAGTATATCGTTCTAATTCAACCTTTCATTTACCTCATTTATGTTAACACTAGATTTACGAATGTTAATATACCTACTTTTCTGAAGTGAGCCAATTTAACACGCACAAGAAAATTGAAGTTTTTTTGCAAACAAAATAGTTCCAAATCAATTTAAATGAAAGATTTATTACTAAAAAATTAACCAACCAATATGTAGGATATTGATAACAATATACTTTTAATAAAATAACTTACACAAGTGGAAACTTAATTTATAGTGAAATATGGGGAACGCACACTCTAATATATACATATACACACACACACAATAATATAACAAATAATATAAACTACAATATAAAATCCGTCTATCGTCTATGCGTCTCTAGTCTACTGTTCGTCTATCGTCTATTATTCGTCAAACTCGTCTATCGTCTACTCTATCTGTCGTCTATTCGTCTACCGTCTATAATTCGTCTATCGTCTACAGTTCGTCTAATCGTCTATCGTCTACTGCGTCTACTCTATAACTCGTCTATCGTCAAACACGTCTATCTTCGATCTCGTCTACTGTCGATCTGTTCGTTTGTCCTCGTGCAGTCCACGTTTCGTCGTCGATCGTCTTTTCGTCCGTCGATTGTCTCATGGCGGCTCCGTCAAAACGCGCGGGATTTATAAAATCCCCACACTCGGCCATCCTGCAAGTCATCCGCCTCGGATGACACATCATCCTGACACCACGACCTCACACTCTTCTCATAGGTAGAGGTCATCATTGGCCCCTTCTGCACACTTCTCTTACGCAAATCACACGCATCTCGTCCCTTATCTCTAACAATACTGTAAGAATTACATTTTCGTCGTCGGAAATTATAAATCTCATTTTCCTCGCGAATCCTAGCAGTCTCTCGATCAGTACTTGTTCCTCTCAATCTGGAATCTAAATCTTTCGTCTTCGTACCACTGAATTTCGCTCGTGACAATCCAGTCGTTATCACCTCGGGATTTACGTCTTTTCCTTCGTAATTTTCTTGAATTTCGTCTTGAATGAAAATTGTACCTCTATTGCTCATTGTATCATTTGGGTTTTCAAAAACAGTTTTTTCTATTTCTAATTTTCTTCTCACGTCTATTGCGGTGGTCATCTTGGTGTCGTGCTTTCGCTTGTCAGCTAACATATTTCCTAAAATGCAGGTCGCGCAGTTATCATTAAAATCTTTTACCTTTTGTTTCAATTCCGAAATGTAATAATCCTGTCCCAATAAATTTTTTGTCTCCTCTACGGCGAAGTGACCCTTCTCATGCGCTTGCCGTATCACTTCTGTCTCCATCGATTTAGGAACAACTAATAAATTGCGGCCTGAAACAAATTTATATAAAATACCACCTCTTAAATTATAATCATCATAAGGCTCCTCTTCTAATAATTTTATAATCGTCTTAATTGAATCGTCATTTTGTTGTGCTCCTCTTATTATTCCAATTGCGCCTTCATGCTGCATATACGTAGCGGGTCGTCTATTCTGTTCATCAATATTCATCGTCTTCTCTCTTCGTCTAATTTCTCTCGCAGTAGAATTCTTCATATCTATGGCTCTCTGAAACGGCTGACAATTTGTAATTATTTCACGTTTAACTACCGAAAAATGTTTCTGTCTATCGAAATCTGTTTTTTTCACTTCAAAACACTCAGTTTTTTTAACTTCACAGTTCGAAATCAACCCTTCAACTTCGTCACAGTCTCTTTCTGTATCGCGTTCGTCAACATCTACAGAACTATTTCTCGAAACATCATACGGTGTTACCTTCCGGACCGTAATACCACTTACATCTATCTTAATTTCAGCTAAACTTAAAATATTTCGTCCAATAATTACATCTATAGACATCGAATCGTTCGCTACTACGTACATCGTACAGGGAAATTCGTCGCAATCGATCGAAATAATTGTTTCAAAATACCCTAACGCTCTAGTCTCACACTTACCAATACTCGTCAATATAACATCACACGCATACAACTCACACATTCCAGTTTTCCTGTACACACATTCACGCATAACACTTACTTCACTACCAGTATCAATTAACGCATCTACCTCTAAATTATTACATCTAATACTTTTACACATAGTGTTTCTCTCCGTGGTCACAATAGTGTTAACTTCGAGTCGCGTCACTGACGGCGACGGCTTTTCACGATTTTCACCGTTCTCGCAATTTGCAGCAATGTGCCCAAATTTTTTGCACTTAAAACATTTCTTACCCAATGCTCTATTCTCGCAGTCAAAAGATCGGTGTCCTTTATCACCACAGTTAAAACAATACTTTTCGATTCTTCGGTTATCTTCTATTTCGCGCGGCAAAATCTTCGAATTCTCCGTCTTCTTCGTCCACACATCTTTTCCTCGATAGTCTCTAGGTCTCTCATGACTGCTCTTCGGCTTCTCTTGATTTCTCCGTATTTCCGCGTATATCTTCAATCGCTCTTTAAAGTCTTTTAAATTTGCCACACCGTATAGCACATTTTTATTTGCAGAATCATCCGGTATACCATTGATTACATACCGTATTAACGATTCAGCTTCGATCGCTCCACGCACCGCTAGCTCCTTCATGTTTAGATAATATTCCTGAATTGTTTCGTCCTTCCTCAATTTGCGTTTGGCTAGCATCTCGTGTAATTCCGCACTGTTCACTCTCGTCGCGAATTCGTCCAACAACACTGTCTTTATTGTCTTCCACGATTTAATGATGCCTTCACTTTGCACCACCAATTTCGCGAGACCTCTTAGCGACCTTTTCGCAAATACTATTTGCTGTAACTCGGTCCATCTAAAAAATGCGGCAGCCTCTTCAAAATCCGTGATCCATCGTTCCACCGGATACGAATCTCCTCCGTCAAAAGTGCGTAAAATATCCTCAACGTCTTTATACCCCATCGAAAATCTTGCATCGTCTCGTTCTCCACGTGGTACGTTTTTCGTCGCATCGACGCTTGCTCGGACTGTCTCCGCTACAAAGTCTCGCTCTTTTACATGCTCAACTACAACTTCTTCTTCATCCTCGTCCTCGGTTTCTTCATCGTCAATTTTTCCTAACGAACCCAGATTCATTAGTCCGTTGCACACACGTTTTATTATTTCTTCTTTACTTCCCGTATAATCCAGTCCAAGTATGTTACAACACGATGTTAAATCACCGACCGTCAATCTTCTCGCGTCTTCTAATTTCTTTACATGATCTTCCGATCCATCTCTAAATTCGAACCCTCTAAATCCTCGTAGTCTTTTACGATTTCCTCTATCACCTTCGTGTTCGAAAACGAATTTGTGCAAAGCAGCTACCGAAGCTGCTGATGCCGTCTTAATTTTGCGTTCGATGGACTCGATTTCTCCCAAGCTTTCCATCTTATCTGTTAGTCGACTCGAACTGTTATATTAAAATCAAAATCTATATCGCAAATCTTCTTTGCCTCGACTGTACCGTTTCTCACTCTCAGAAACGTGCGGATGCGAGTCGCGCATACAATGTTGCACCACGCGTTCGACTCACGCAGCTCTCTCGATCACTTTTCTTCTACCACACTTCACCTTGATAATATTGTTCGTCAAAAAATCTCAAAAGTCTCTAAATTCCTCACGTTCCCGATTTCACTTCGTTTCGGCACTTGTATCCCGGACGAGCCCCCAAAGTTTGTAGGATATTGATAACAATATACTTTTAATAAAATAACTTACACAAGTGGAAACTTAATTTATAGTGAAATATGGGGAACGCACACTCTAATATATACATATACACACACACACAATAATATAACAAATAATATAAACTACAATATAAAATCCGTCTATCGTCTATGCGTCTCTAGTCTACTGTTCGTCTATCGTCTATTATTCGTCAAACTCGTCTATCGTCTACTCTATCTGTCGTCTATTCGTCTACCGTCTATAATTCGTCTATCGTCTACAGTTCGTCTAATCGTCTATCGTCTACTGCGTCTACTCTATAACTCGTCTATCGTCAAACACGTCTATCTTCGATCTCGTCTACTGTCGATCTGTTCGTTTGTCCTCGTGCAGTCCACGTTTCGTCGTCGATCGTCTTTTCGTCCGTCGATTGTCTCATGGCGGCTCCGTCAAAACGCGCGGGATTTATAAAATCCCCACAAATATATATATATATAGTAATCAAACTTTGAACGAGCCAAATTGGTTCCGTAAATATAATGTTCATATATGCGATACAAGTGGTATGTATTTCTAACAATCATTTCTAATAATACCTTTCCATCACTATTATTTATGGTTTACCAAATAAACACTACTGTGGATGCTTTAAAAATCATTGCATATCAATCTTAATGGCAGGATCTTTTTTTTACAGAAAATTATTACTTTATCTCTTTTCTTTGATTCATTATACTGACTTCTTCAACGATGTTCTCTGACTTTCTTCCACCTTCAATCTACTTCACATTGTGATACATCAAAAAGAAGATGTTCTCGATCACTACCAAATTCCTAGTTTCGCGTAAGTGTTCTGCAATTTTCCAAAGCAGAATTTACGTATTCTGTCGTGATGCATCAGCATTTCGGAATTATTTTGAGAATTTCAGATCGTTACATCGTGTAATTAAAGTGATGTATTTCAGAGTTACCAAGTGGCCTGACTTGCATAAATAACGTTAAAGTTCGTTCAACATAATGTGGCATAATATTAGATGTCTCAGGATGCGTACGAGACAGTAGAGTTTTAGAGAAATTGTGAGACGCACAACTTGTTTTAGACACCCTTAGATACATTAGATTATTAGTTATTTAGTATTTTGTTTTGTATCCTATATATTTCATATTCTTAATGTATATATATATATATATATATATATATATATATCCTATTTATTTATATTATATCCTTAGTGCGTGTGTGTTTTTTTTTGTGTATTCCTTATTCCTGACATTTAGTTTCATTTTTTTACTTTATCCACGCCTGGATCTTAGCCAACTAAAATCTTCTTTAGTATTATTTCACTGAATCCTGCTACAATAGCAACAACCTATCGTAAATATGCAATCCGTTATTAATCCCCAATTGAGAAGATATTTCTCTATTATAAACAATACTTAGAATAGACATCTTATTTCACGAACCATAAGTTCTTTATCCTTACGCAAATCTATTTCTTTCATATAGTACTAAATAGAATTGCAAAAAATGAAACTAATATTTACCTCATTTACTTGTAACATTTACTTCTCTATTTCTTTTCTTTATGTGAAGGATCGTTTTTATATTGGTATTGAAATATGGAAAGCATTTCGTGTAATCAGAAGGATAAAAGATTTTGCGATATCACAGATCATATAATGCGATATTTCAAAAGTCCGGGTCTAATTTTGAATGGTCAGCATTAGTGAAATTACAGACTACTCTGGAACTCCTTGTTGCCGAGATTTAGAAACAAAATTGGTTAACACTTTGCAGTCCGAACAATTTTTTTATCATGCTATCAATCGAATGAATTTAAATTATAGATACTATATTAAGATTGATAAAGTTTATTATTATTAAATATCTAAATACGGGTTATTTTTACAGAAGTTTTATTATATCATAAAAATATGCTGCTTCCCAATTATTCATATTTATAGAATGATTACAATAATTAATAAAGAGGAATTTTTTTTGTCAAATTTTATAAGAAAGTGTATGTATTTTTGTAATTAGCAGTGCATTTGAAAAGAATGCAATTTTTCACCACAGGAGTGACGACGGTAAAATGTTAGATTTTCACAAGTGTACACGATTTATGAGGCAGGTTTATGACACGAGTAGCGAGAATATGGCAACTGACAAACTTCAGATTTGAAGAGTGCTCGTCAAGTCCATAAATCATGGACTTTTTGGACATTTCAAGCGCCTGAGTCTCAAGTCTTTCTCTAAACACACACCGTACTTCACAATTGTACTTTGGACTTATTGTTAGAGATAATTTGCTCTCGTGTACTTTGAACATTGTGCACTTTAGTAGTTGGAATTGTGGATGTTATGTTATTCGTACAAATTACACGAACAAACATCACTTTTCATCGCGCATTCAAAACGACCGACCCTTTTGCAACAGAAATTTACAAAAACAAACAATGAAAGAACGTTCAAAGCAATCATTATACAATTTACAGATTGTGTTTTAAAACACCTTTTAAAGTTTCATTGGAAAAATATTAAAAATTTTGTCAAATATTTTTATTAAAACGTTGATTGCCATGGGGATCATCAGTGACTGGAGCGATTGAATTCAATAAAGATTAGAAAGACAAAGATCTGTCGAATATCTATATATCTGTATCTTTAAATTTTCTGCTTTATAAAGATGTGAATTCAATAAAAAAAGTTTCACTTCAGTAGAAATGTTGAAACTAACGAAATACCGGTGCCGTTCAACGTGTTAAAAAGTAGTTCTTGTCCACTCAACACATTAAATTACCCATAATTTGAACTGACTCCAAATACTTATTAGGTCGAGTCATAAGTAACTTCCGTTTGTTTATGAGACATTTATTTTGCTCTCCTTAAGTAACAAAATTATATTAAATCTATGCTGTCCGGTGGCTCCACATTGGTGGCATGAGAAAACAATCGGTTAAGCGCCGCTGAAACCACGTTGGAGCCATGCGAAAACTGTAGGATAAACGTCTGTGACATCACCGTAATGCCGTGTTCAAACCAACGCGAATATTGCGTGTGTTCTGTTTAAGTAACAATAAGTTACAGACATATTAACAAGTTTTTGTTTTTATAAGCGCAAGCAGCAGAAGCGGAACCGGCGACAAATGAAATGATGTGAGTCTGTCCTACCGGCGTGAAACGAAAGAATCTCGATTATATGCGCGGACGTCATAGTGTTAATTTATTATGTATTCTCCGTTATTACGTACAACCTTCTCCCATCATCCTGGCAGTTTATTAATCCCTTCCTTGTAAAATGTGGGTGGTTTGGACTGGAAGAAACTTGCAAAACAAGACAATGTGCGACCACATACAGCAAGGGTGACTCAAGAAAAAATTCTTCAGCTTGGATGGCCTGTTTTACCACACCCACCTTACTCCCCGGACCTTGCCCCAACAGATTACCACCTTTTCTCTTCGTTACAAAACTTTTTGAATGGAAAAACATTCAATTCCGAAGGATAAGTTAGACTGGCCGTCGAAAAGTTCTTCCAGCCCAAATCACCCACATTTTACAGGGAAGAGATTAATAAACTGCCAGGAAGATGGGAGAGGGTTATACGTAATAACGGAGAATACATAATAAATTAATATAATTCTGTTATTTCATGAGAGCAAAATAAATGTCGCATAAAAAAAGTTACTTATGACTCGACGTAATAATATAGGAGATAATACGAAAGATAATAAAAAGTAAAAAAGAATAATGTAAATTCTATACCACTACGATTATTATCGTTATTACAACCACAATATTATTAAACCACGAAACAACTTTCATCACTGATAACACCCAGGTTACAAAACACAGGAACGAAAGCTACGACGAAGCGATACAAAACAAAGATCGAGTTTTAAGAGCGCTGTCGTAGTATCCCATAAACTCGTTCGTAGCGGGCATCGCGGCAGTGAATTGCATTATCAAAACCATTTCGGCCGTGAATCCAATTAGAAAATAAAATCAAACTCGTGGTAGGCGAACAGCGCACGAGCGAAAAGCCACAGTGTGGCCAAAAATGAAGGAGAGGGCGATATGTGGTATACGCGACATCAAGAAAGAGCACGCATCTATTTGGCTAGTGTATATGGGAATGTGGTTGTATTCTGTTTTAACAACAACCTGAATACGCAGGTCGTTGTAAAAATTCACGAAGCTCCGGTCTGTTCGCTCGGCTGGGTACTCTAAAATCCATTACGAGAAAGCTCGCGCAAGCGCCACTTCGCCACGACCGGTGGGTACCTGTTCAAACTTTTAATCGGATCGTTTCTCTCGTTTATTTTTCGTCTTCTATTCCGTGTCTCCTACCTTTCCTTCTCACGGCTTTTCTCTTTTTTTTATCTTTTCCACTTCCTCTTCTTCTTTTCTCCTATCTTCGGCAACCCTTCTATCCTATGTTTGTCGAGTATTCTGCTTTCATGGCAAAATCGCCTTTCCCTACGAAAGCTCTTGCCAATTCGACAACTCGAGTTTCTCGAGCCTTCCAACCCACATGGCGGAGTAGCGGAAATGGAAAGAGTAAAAGGGACTTTCAGAAGGACGTAGTAGGACGCTGTGCCTGTTATAAGAATCTACCGTGCGTCCTTGTGAATGGTTCCATAATAATCACCTTATCGAGGTTATTCCCTCCCTGCTTTTCTATTTTCTTGTTTTCGCAGAGGATTTATTTGTTTGTCAGTATTGTTGATCTTTTGTCTGTGCTCAATGCTTCGTAACTCTCTTATTTTCATTTCTTTTGTACGCTTTTGAAGTTTGAATGTTTGTTTTGTTTGAATTAGAAATGTCAGTTATCGAAAGTTTTGTTGCTCTTTATAGTCGATGTCGGTGGATATTTATTGGATGGAGACTGAAAATATCTCTCCATAGATGAAAAGAGTTTTATGATGTTTATAATAAAAAGAAGTTTAATTGTTATTTTAAAAATGTCATACCATGAAAAAAATGTTCTTTCAAAACTAAATATTAAGATAAATTGCATAACAATACACCGGTGTACCTACTTGAGAATTGAAGTAATAATTTACAGAATAATATTAATACAGAAAACTATTCGTCAATTATCCTCGAACAGAAAATAACAATCAAAAGATAAAATAAAAAATGATCGTGTAAAATTTCAAGAACGGCAAGTGCGTTACGATAAACTATCCCAAAGGCTTTGAAGAAAAAGATAAAAACAACTGACCGGTCTGTAGTATGGTTTCGCTTCTATGCCATACGGTTTTCCTTTATCAACTTCAGCAGATCCAATACGGATTACGAAGGCTGGATGGAATAGCAAAACGGGATAGGATAGGATAGCATCTCTTGCAGGATTTCCTGAGATCCTTCTCCTTCGATTCATAAATATCCGCCGGCTATAATACCTCGCTGAAAAGGCTCCCGTGAGTGTCTGCACGATACTCGCTATCAGAACAACTCCGTCCCATGGCATCCTTGCCTCCGATATTCGTCGCGAATGTGTTATCCTCGTCAAACCTCTTAGATAATATTTAATCCTCTTTTAAAATGTACTTCTACATACCTCTTTCTTGGTCAAGTTACAAAAAAGGTACAGAAATTATTGGCAAACATATATTATTTTCTTATAAATTTTTATTCTTTAAGATTTTTTTTTTTCTTAATACGTCATAAATGTGTAATTTTTTAAACTTCTGGGTATATGTTACGTCCTAACCCCAACCTCGTTAAATAAATCATCACCATTATTATTATTGTTGCTGTTATTATCAATATTACTATTATTATTGTTATTGTTATTATTAGTAGTATTATTGTAGATGTACTATTGTCATGTAAGATACAGACACACACACACACACATATACATGCATACCGACTTTTCTAATGGCCCACCCTACTCCTCATAAACCTTATCCCCACCTACCGAGGTCCCTGATCCCCATTTCTAACATCTCCTAATTTTCCGCACCCACGACTTCCCTGAAAATGCGCACTTCTATTTTACCTTTTCGACAACGAACAACACTTATATTTCTACTTTTCAACGTTACACACAGATATTAATACAAAGAAATAAAATAGATATTATAAAGTATAACAAACTTATATGTTTAGTTTTCGCAAGTTTAAACATTCCCTCACGAAAATAAAGTGGTTCTCGTTTCGTAACTCAAAAACCTCAAAAACATTAGAATACTAATTTTTGTGCGAAAACATTAATTTTTAAACACACCTGCCTGCCATAATTAATCCGCCATTTTGTTTTTTGAAATTTTGAGTTCAAATTCGTAATCAGCGACCCAAAAAATATTAGAATACCAAGTTTTAGCTAAATCGGATGTTGTTTGCGCTCTTGGTGACGATTTGAACATGATTGAAAACTTTGCGGGGTGCCTGAACAGCTAAATTCACGTTCTGGACTGCTGTGCGTAGGTATATATGATTTAGTGCCACTTTTGTCAGTTATAGGTTTAAATATGAGAATTATAAGTGGCAGCAGGGAAGGTCTTCAATTCTAACGTTTTTTAGTGCTTCAATGCATATGGAATTTAACTATTGTACACTGGGTGGAATTAAATATATGACTTGAAATACTTTCGGTGAGAAGAAGCTTTCAATCTGTAATTCAATTTGTGTGTTTGTTTATTTTATATCTTTACATTAATTGCTATCGGTACTTCGCTTAAAACCTATAATTTTAGGTGGATTTCGAACCAACAGCGCCAAGCTTATCTCTGTTATCTGATGCATGTAACATTCTGAGTACGAGTAATTGCCTTAATGAAACTTCCTTACTAATTGTAAGTACTACCGAGAATGTCATGTTCAGCTCCTCCTAAAGTTCTTTTTTTTTCTAAATGTACTCTATTCTTCTTCTCCGAGATATTTGATAAAGAGTGTATTCAAAAGTCAATGTAAAAAATGAAAAATATTTCAAGCTATTCCATTGATTGTTTCCTTGATTTCGATATCTACATGTAACGTTGTTTAATTATACTCAAGCTGTGCCTGATTCAATGAAGTAATCATCACGTCTTAAATATTTAAAATAATGTCATGAAAAGTTTATTGAGTACTGCAAGCATTATACTTATATTTTTTTTAAATCACGTATTAATAAAAATTTCCAATTCTTCTGCAACAGACTATTATATATAAACGATAGAGTAATTGAAAAATAACGGGCATATAAGATACGAGAAGTAGTAAAACATCAAATTATCTTAAATATGCAGCAGTGAATATTTAAGTTAATAGTAAAGAACGTTTTTTCCCTCTCTCGCTCTAGAATTTCGTTCCCCTTCGTGAGATATTCATTTTACCTTGGTCATTCTTAAAGAACACTTTTATCCTGCAACGAAGATGCGGAAAATTCACTTTGTTGCTCTTGGATAGATTCAGTTTCTTCTGCACTAGAGGCAATGAATGTTAATATTAACACAGGAAATTGCTTCTCGAAAAGGTAAAAGATCTTGAAGTATTATTCATTTTTGTAGATGATTCATGCTAAAATCGCAAAATAATGAATAAAAAGAATTTTTAAAAAAGTGATAATTAAAAGAGTCGAGTATTTTCAAGTTTTTCCTTTTATTTATTTCTAATTATTAATCATTCAAATGCGATGAGGCAAAATGAAAGTAGTAATTTTTAGTGCAAACCTTAGACTCATCTTTGTATAAAAGGAAAGCGAATTATTTCGTGAAGTTAAAGGTGAAATCACCGGTTAGAATGTTGTTCTTGCGTTGTACCTTTAGTGAAAATAAGTTGAAGATCGATCGAAATCGTTAGGAAAATCCTTTCGAAGCGGCAAGTAATATGAAAACTTTCCTTTCGCCTTTGCAGGGTTGTAAAGTTTCCTTGAAATGTTACGGTAGATAAGTTTTTATCTCTCTTACGAAGTTACACTATAGACTTTCGATCTCCATTCGTAGAATTTCAATGGGAAAGTGTCTCCTTTTGTCCAAAAATTACTTCTTTAATTGATCTTTTCATAACAATTCTAAACGTTCTGAATTCTAATTTAACAATTACAAAACACAAATCAGAAAAATATTCTCAAGAAAAATAATTGATACGAGAATACGTATACTTGAAAAATCAATTAATTTTAAATCTCCTGGCGTGAGATTTAGAAAATTGAAAGTAGAAGCTGTAAACGAGACAATTCCAATTTTCTATAAGATGAGCTTGCAATTGTTGAAACGAACTCCTTTCGGATATTAAATCTGGTATGCTGTCTAAATTATATCCTACGATATATGATAAATGTCGTGTCGGTGTGGCACATTAAATAGATTACCTCGTAAGAGATTTGTTTATGGCCGTTATAACTGTCTGTGAAGGAGAACGTTTTCCTAATGGCACCGATATTATTAAATGATAGTGAACGATCTATTCGTTTTGCGACTGCATGATTTATTTATTAGCTACCATAATTTTCTCAAATAAATGTAAAATAGAGTAGAACTAGCGGTTTGAAGAAATACAACATTTTAAATACGTTATTTTAAATTTTAACAATCATATTAATCAAAAAACGATATTGTTAAAAGAAAAACCTGTTGATAGAGATTATAGTTATTTGAAACTTTTCCAAGAAAATGGTCACAACGTTTGTAATCACTAGACTGCGGATTTTTATGCAATTATGGCAAATTAAATACGGCTAAAATATACAAAAAGAACATAATATAAAAATATATCTAAAATATCCAAAGTATGGTATTTGTTGTAATATTTGTTAAGTGCAATAAATCCCTAGATAGGTTTTCCTGTCTCACCTGCATTTGCGAAACTCGAAATTTGCATAAATATCCGCAGACTAGTAATCACCGAATCAATCGTAGTGATACAAAAATGATCGGGTTGGCTATGAAATATTTAACACCCTTTTTAATACAGATTTATTGGGTCAACAGGGCAATAGAAATTTTGAAGACGTTTGCGCCTTTTGCGGTTATAGGGATAACTAATCCGGGTTGTCGCTTCCGTGCTGACCCAACTAAATTTTCGCTAGGTTGCACTTTCGTAATGCGAAGCCATTGCAATGTTAGGCATTCCATGGTATTGCGAGGGTGTGGTAATAACATGCAGGGTGAGACATCTCAATGGGTATAGTTAAATGTTTCTGTCCTTTATGCATGTACGATTCATGCTCTCTCAAGGGAAAGGTACGCTGTTCTCAAAACACATATAGCTATAGCAAGCAAAATTTACTGACATGGGGGTCATCTTTTAAAAATTTCAGTATTATGTGTGTTGTTCACATGAAATTATATAGTTTTATGCATACTATTATAAAAGATAGGAACTGCTCATTGTTAACCATTAATATATTAGTATTTTTCTTAACACTAGATTTACGGATGTTGATATACCTATTTTTCTGAAGTGAGACAATTTGACTCATACAAGGAAATTGAAGCTCTCTGCAAACTATAAATATCTATATAGTAATCAAATTTGGATGAGCCAAATTGGTTATGTAATTCTAGTGTTAATGATGTCGCGAATAATCATTGCATATGATGGAAAGTTCAGACGTCTAAATTATGCAACATGCAGGCCATGTTGAGTTGCTAAATGAATAAAAATTGTAGTAAGAGATATCGAATGTTACATTCTTTACACTAGTATTATTTTTCTACGCGATATGTATATATCATAGACTCAGTACTTCAGAATCCACCTAAATCTGCAAGTATTCGACAAAGTGACCATAGGAGTTAAAGCTGAAAAATACAAAACAAAAATGATGTATGCTGTACTAGCACAAACACCTAAGAGGTCCGTGCCAACCAATTAAGGCTGGCGACGTCAAACGCGCCTTCTTCTTAGCTTGGCATAGTACCTACTCCGCGCTAGCCGTACTCCCCCGACGCTCACGACTTTCTAAGAAGGTAATTCAGGAAAAGTCCCTTCCGGGAAGCGTTAACTGCCTTGCGCGGTCGAGTTCCTTAATTAACCATTGTCCACGATTTAAAAGAATTCGGGAAAAATCTCTGCGGTTCGGCGGTAATAAGATTAATTAACGTTTTATCGCATTCAGCTTTGCAGCACTCACTGTGAACGTGTTTGTTAAACCTGCATGGTTCTGCATAAACGGTTACTCGCTGTTTAGTATACGTAGTCTGAGTAAATAGTGAAATATCAAATATTATTAGGTTTCTGAAAATTCTAAGGAGGAGGTTTTGAAGTTTTGGTTTTTGTTTCGTGAAGACTACCAGTACGAATAATATAAACAGACATTGTGTCAATGGAAATTAGTAGCCCGAGTCGAAAATTTCAACCCAAAATCCTCGTAAATTAACAAATAACTTAGGATATTTAGGCTGAATATGGAAAAATATGTTACATATAAAAGAATGCAAATTTTAATTCCACAATCGCCCTAAACTTGTTCATTTTTGCCAGTTTTGCCTAGTTTAGGATCAATTTAGGCTTCGTACAGCCCAAAATAATCCTCAGCATTCTTATTTAGAAAATTAATCTAACAATAAGCCCAATATTAAGCCATACATTCTATAATGAGGAGTTTTAGAATTAGATTGTAATTGGAGTGAATTTAGGAGATTTAGAATTTATATGGAATAAAATGATAATGTAATTCCTACTTGTTCCTGAAAGCCCTATTTTTAGAATATGAGTCGACAGACTTGGAACTTCCGAAATATTTTTAGGGGATGTCAGATTAAATTGGAATAAAAATTTTACCTGATCAGTCCATATAACTCCTAAAAATCATATTTACAGGACTTTGAGGCGCGTAGACACACTAGTTGAGGATTTTGAGGTTCAAAATGGTATACATAATTAAGCGGCAAATGAGCAATCAAAAGAATCTAGGATTTGAAGTTTCTTTTTAGGCTAGACTTTTCGACTCGGGAGTAGTTAAATTTTAATAGAAATTACGGGAGGTTAAGTTATTACGTCTACGTATTGATATGAAAATTGAAAAGTAGAAGAGGTATTTTTAAATTATTTTGGGAAAGATTATTACGTAATAAACAAGGTCTGATATTAAAAGATTGTAAGTTTTTTGTTAATGATGAATTTTCTAGCATTTATAAAATATAGGGCACCTTAAGAGAAGCATTGGATTGTAAAAAAGTAGAATTTATAGCGTATAAAAATTGTTATATATCAATCTGAATATTCTTTTAAATCATATGGTAATACTTTTAGATCTAGGATTTAACGTTTGAGTGGAAATATTTGAATTTTTATTTCGAATTGTGTTATAGTGGTACTTCAAAGACTTATACACATTTTTTTCGAACTTTTGTACCGGTATTTGTGTATGCTTATATTCATTGAACGTGAAGCTGTAGACTTATATTTTCTTTACGGTGCATGTAAGATAAACGATATCATTTTATGGTAAATACAGTTTTAAAGCATCATTTCAAACTTCTCATGTGTAAATGTTATTAATTACAAAGAATTATTAATTAGTAATGAATTCATTCGGTTATTAATTAATCAGTACAATGATATAAGACTCAACATACAATATTCGGGGTACCGAAAAGTAATCAAAATTTTTTTTGCTGGCGAAAAACTATTATTTATTAAAGAAATCTTAAATACTAATCAACAAAATAATTTTCTAATACTTTCTGCCAGCGCAAAGGTAGTTGTTCGATTCCTTACTTAAAAAAGACCTTCGATTTTTTGTCGAAAAACAGTTCCAATTACGTTTTGACTTCTCCAATTTTGATTACTTTTCGGTACCCCTAATACTTAATAAACCTTCGTTACAAATTGCATGTATCATCAAGTTATCCTTGTCAAGCAAAATTAACCAACAAACTTCAAGCTATATATAATACATTCTTTATTTTTATACTATGCCACCGCATTCATTCCTCTTAATAAAAACAATCATATTCACATCATGTGTTCTGATTTTAAGACCTTTCATTCATTTATTTGTACAGAGTTTTCAGCTTGATTTTGTCTTCGTTTATACTCCAAATAATGTAATAAATTAATTCGCAGCTAATTAATTGCTTCGACTTGGTTTCACAGTGGGTGAAATTGCACTTTGAATCATTTCAAATTTTGACTATTAATAGTATCACTATTAACACTTAGCCGACCACTGAAAAAAAAACTGCACGCTATACACCGCGCACATTTCAGCAGTAAGGCCAATTCGTGAGGTAGAAATGGTAGATCTCCCCGTTAGGTCATCAACTGTTTTTCTTTGAAACGAGGAGATATCCTCATTTGGTCGGCTACTTGTAAGTGTTAATAGTAACTGTATTTATTTCAATAAAGCTTAACAATCTATCTACTTGGTGTACATATATCTGAAGCAAAGCGCTATTGAATACCTTCTTATGGATTAAGAAACGTCACTCCATTTTCCCACTCTTTTCAACGACGTCTTTGTTCAAGGCGGTTTCAGGACATCGGCAGGGTTAGAAGACCTTCCTACTCCGAGTTTCTCACCCTTAACCTTCAAACGTGCTTGAAGGACAGACCGGCACTCGGTAACAGTGGGCCTCTCCAACAGTGAAGCCAAGGCCTCTTGGCCAACACTTTACCAGTTTATTACATTATTTTTATTACAGTTTATTACATTCGAAATAATGAAATTCACAAATACAGTTGCCTGCTCGTCCATATAATAAACCCGACAATACTAATGTTGAGGCGTAATTGCAACGCGGGCCTTGAGGTTGCGAGGGCAAAATTTCTAAATTCTTTATGTCAGTTTCGCAGCTGTGTAGACCCGTCCATCTGGCAACCACTTTCGAATACCGGGGGATGGCACGTGGCTACCAGACTTGCATTTAAGAATTCTTGTGCTAGATTTATGACACCTGCCATAAATCTAGCAGTTTTCGTCCACACCTGAATCACCCTCGCGGCCCAAGGCCCCCCTCTGCCTGGGCCTTCCGTGGGTTTTGGCAACACCAATGCCAATTCTGCATTTTGGTAACCACCCACGAAGCCCAGGCAGAACCAATAACATTTCACCAGGGCCCAATATTCTCCTCCCTATCAAGCCACCCCTTCCTCCTCGTCGGGGTTGCCGACAGAGGAAGGGATGCTTCCGAAATTTATAAAAGATCCGAAAAGTGAGCCAAACTTCAGATTCTCTCCGTAACTATATTCTCTGTAACATACTATTCGCAACAAGTCTTTTTCTATACACATTTGGCTCGCTCATATTCATATTTGTTATCTATTTGCTATTCTCTTTTTGTTATTATTTGTTTCCGTGTAAATACTTGTTCCTCGTTATAATAAACAAACACAAAACCATTTCGGGAGTGCAGTGTTTATTAATTCTCCGAGAGAAGAAAACAAACTAGACTCCAACGACTTAACTGTCCGAAGAGTCGCAACAACTAAAGCTAATTGTAAGATAATACTAAGGTCTTAACATTAATTTTAATCGCATTTCAAGCAACGAGATAATTATTTATTTCACATTGTTGCTTGTTATGTGATGCAAAGTTGTAATATAAATCACTTATTCAATAACGTAATCGTTTAATTAAGTACCTAAAGTTTCCCCGTGAGACTGATTTATAAGGTGCTCTTACTGACGCGATAAAAGTGTGATCTTAAGCTGTGGCGCCGGTATTATGCGAAATTTAATTATTAGATGGCTCCCGTTCTCCCTCAAACTTTTTCTCTGGCTTCGCTAAAAAAAAACTCATGATAGGATCAAAGGAGTCCCCGTGCACAGAGAGTAATTGGCACACTTTTAAGCGTATTAAAGGACCGCATTGTAATTAGATCCCTATTATTATCTACATCCGACATGAGTCGTTTACCTCCAACTTTCATGGAGTAATCTGTTTAATGAAATGAAAAGAGATACGAAGTGCGAGCTCTCATGGTGGGTTATTAATTTATCTTCTTCCTTTGATTAATTATACGCGAAGGAAAAATCATCATCATATGTGGAAATTGCATTGACAACATCACATAGGATCGGCGATTTAACAATTTATGGGTAATTCTCACGAAATTCTGAAATTCTTGTCCTAAAAGTTTTATCAAAAATCTAACAAACATTTAACGGTTACCAATATTTCCTTGAAATATACATTACTCTGGCTAAAAGATTCACTTATCATTTTGGAACAATATGCGTAAATAAAAAAATACATCTATATAATATCTCTAAAATCATTCCCTCACTATGTCCTAAGCTTCAATTCAATAAATTTTGTATCATCAAACAACCAAAAAAAAGCTTATAATAATCTTGCACGTATGACCGATTGATTAAAAATATAGTAGATTAATAAAAAAAAACTTAATTTGGTTTATAAAGTAATAAATGGATTAAAAAAAAAGAAAGTATACATGCGTCCCATAAAAATAAATCATTCCCTCACATTTTTCTGACAATCGATTTGTGAACGCATTTTTAATCAAATATGAACGCTACTATTAGTTTTTGAAAGTTGCTAGTACTATCAATTTAAAAATATTTCGAATTTAACGTGAGCGTGTTGGAGTTTGTGTTGCAAATAGATATCATTATTTTTTTTTGTTTCATTACATTTTTGATCGTCATTCCCTCACAACCTAAAAGAACAAAAGATAATATATTTTAACTGTTATTAACTGCATAGAGAAGTAGGGTTTTGGGAGTAATAAACTTAAGCAAAAGAACTTTTTTAAAGATAAGGTTATGTGACGAGTTTTTTTTTTATTATTCTTTATTTCGTCATTCTCTCACCGTCATTCCCTCATATAAATTAGTAGTGAGGGAATGAGTTAGACAGAGTCAGCTTGTTTTGAATTTGTTGTTGCGATCTTGTTGTAGGGTCAAATAATGCCAAGAAAAAAGAAGGTAAGCGAAGAAGAAGTAAAATTAAAAAAGAAAGAATATGATAGGAAGCGTAGGGAGAAAATTAAATCCGATTCTGTACGTATTGAAATACTTCGAGAAAAAGAAAAACTTAAATACTTGAAAAAAAGAAAAAGGGCAAATAAAACCTATATCCACCATGAGTTCCAGAGAAAGAAGGCAAAAGAGAAAAAATTGGAAGAAAAATAGCCAAACATATAGAATCGAAAAAGATTGTTAGACATGACATGAAATAATAATTCTCATAAAACACGTTTATTCTGGGGACCAGTATATAATTAAAATCTAGTAATATTAGTACTACGAAATCCATAGAAAATTAATACAAATTTATTTCAATATTATTTGTCAATTTATAATGACCGAATTTCGGTATTTCATGAGAATTACCCTTTTATATCTTCTATGAGGATAGAATTATCTGGCCTTTTGTGGCATTGTTATTCGCAAGCTTGCAGCCAAAGGTAAATTAATTAGCTCGAGGTCGGTAAGAAATCAATTAATCCAACGAAGAAGATAAATCACGTCGATTTATATTATTGATAGATGTAGCTTTCGTTATATTACATTCCCTTAGTTATTACTGTAATTGGAGTGGATTTTGATGTATAAATGTATCATATCAAGTATTTGCAATGAATGTTTAGAAGCATTTGGAAAGTTCCGACAACGAGATTCACAATTTTTTTAAAAGAGGTCGATTCCTTGGGAGCTTCGAAAAAATGATATTGTTGCGCTGGGGAACCACACGACGTCATTTATTTACAAAAGTTCCAAATTCTACAATATTCAAATAGTTCAGGAATACAAGCTTCTTCTCCACACCACAGTCACTACCAGAGTCTCTAATGCTCAACTGTCTTTTTTAATCTGTTGTTCATACGATATTCGACTCTCGATAATCGATTTCTTGTAGAATACATTCACTAATCGATTCAATCACCGAAAACAGTTTCGCTTCTTCGTAACAATATTATTGTATAATTTAGCCCTACAAACGGGAGAGTGCATAGAGTTCGGTAAGAGTTTGAAGAGAGTTCACAGGGTTCGGATAGAGTAAGGGTGGCCAACCCAAATGATCTTGCGAGCCACTTTAGAAATGCATCATAACTCCGCGGGCCGCATATAAAATTATATATCCCCATACATTAGATTTAGACTCTGTATAGACACTTTTTCGCAGTGAAAAATTGAAATATAATGAGTTACTATTATTCTTACATGTAAACATAAATAATATAATAATAATGATACTAATGATAATCTCGCGGTATGAAGAAATGCTCAAGGCGGGCCGCGGGTTGGCCATCCCTGGGATAGAGAATAGTTAGAGTCGTGTAATTCAGATAATTGTGTAATTTGAGTCGTTTCTGAACTTTACCGTTATTTACTATCTTATTCGTGTTACTTGAATTCTTCTTATATTAAATATCCTTTATTCTTGTTCGCTGTAAAATAATTGATCTTATTAACTATTTACTATTTACATTGTTACGCCTAGAGGAGTGTAATCCTTTCTAATAAAAATTACTCGGACTACGCGAATCCGAACGACCATCGTCTTCGAATGCCCAGTAGAGACTCGAAATTACTCGAAGATACTCGAAACAGCTGCGTTCGGTACGCCAACTTCATATTGGCGTAACAATATATTAACACTAGATTTAGGGATGTTGATTATATACCTATTTTTACTGAAGTGAGCCAATTTGACTCACACAAAAAGATTGAAGTTTTTTGCAAAGAAAATAATTCTTAATCAATTTAAATGAAAGATTTATTATTAAAAAATTCAATGACAACCTTTTTTACATAGAAACTCTGTTTTTGATATACATTTTCACTAAAAGTGCTCTGTTCACGCGCGATGTATGTACAAATCGAAATGATAACAGGAGTGGGTAGGTAAGAAAGATAATGTGGGGACTCGCGAGAACAAGAGGATGGCTCTCATACAAATAAACATTTTATGCAACGAGAAAAAAATTAGAGGAGAAACAAATCATCTGCGGCTTGAAAGCTGCAATACCCTGTTCTGATGGAAGTTACCAATTTCATGTGTCATGCGATTAACTGTTAAATCATTTTATGAGTCAAATTGGCTCACAACCGTCAAAATAGGTATACCACATTCGATAATACGAAACGGAGCGGTCTGCGGGGGAGAGGAATCAACATTTACATATATTTCATTATGTGACTAAAAACCAACATATGTTTTTCAAAAATAATATTTAACTTTTCCATATATATAGTAATCAAATTTGCAATGGGTCAAATTGGCTCAGTTCGAAAATCTAGTGTTAATGCACGATTCCTTTGCGATCGATATTGTTTTTTACTACGGTATTCTTTTCGCGGAGAATATGATAGCAGGTACAAATGGTAAAATCGTTATGTTCATGAAATATCGCAATCATTTTTGCCAATGGAAGGTAACTATTTTAAGCGAAAGCATTTTCCTAACAGTTGTGTCAGTCAGCTACTGTCTGTGTCTTGTAATCAGTCATCTGCAAAATGGAAATACTATGGCCTAGTTGAACCGGGGTGGAAGAACAAGCCAACTTTAAAAAAAGAGTAATGACTCGCAACAGAGTAATTGACGTTGCTTTTGGCGAGCTAAATGGCAACTCTCCGTGGTACGATAACTCGAGAGTTTTATTTGTCGTCCGTATTTTTCCTCATTTCACTTAATGACAGTCAAACGAATGAAAAAAAGGCAGAATGTAAATCTCAAGAGGCATTTATATACATAAATGCATATTGCTCGCTAGAAAAATTAGAAATTTGTTGGGCTATCTAAAAGATGAAATGATTAATATAGGGTTAAGTAATAATAAAAATTACGGCAAACATCAATTATTTAACATTTATACTTCGCACAAAACGTATAGATTTTATATTTGAAAAATTTAGGTTTCAAGCATACACATAACAATTATACGTAGCCATATAAAAACCACTCTCACCTATAAATTATGCTTTCAAGTCTTTTAGAATCCCAGTGACAACATATTTTCTCATGGAATGAAGTATTCTACATCTATGTAACAGATACAAAATTTATTTGTCAATGTATAAAACAAATACATGGTACGAAATGAAAGCAAAACTAAATGTGAAACGTATATCATCTTGGTTTTACATTTTAACAAGAAATCACTTTACCCATGGAAAAATGATACCTTTTTTAGCGATGTAAAAAGACAGAATTCGCGAAGAGTACTGAAATTTCAAAATTCATCATTATGGCACAGTTTCGATCAATAACGTTTCTCGTTTAAGCTCCTTTCTTCCATCGAGTCCTTCCATAGAGACTTCCGGCGACATCGTTCTCTTTTCATTTCTCCTTTTTTTCTATCTCTTGGTCTCGTTATCGAGAAAACTCGTGTCGTTTCGGTACGAACCACGAAGCACTTGACGAGTTCGCATTAATCTTCGTTTAGATGACTTGGCATTTATCTCATTTATTTCCGGGTTCCATGGCTGCCATTACCGACCTTTTTCTCGATTCAGTGTTTGCGGAATAAAATCCGATTCGATGTTGTACAATTTTACAGATAAATTTACACCAAGCTATTTCCTCTTTAAACATTGAAATTCAATGAAACGGCAGAACACCAAATATGATATTGCATCAGATACTTCAGGTTGTGAATGTTACTTGTTCATCTCTTTTTTCAACAAATCCTTTGCTGTTTCATATTTTTTGCCTCATTAAATTGATCAAAGTAAAGTGAAGAGAAGGACTCTCGCTTCTATGATACGAACTACGACCTTATCTAAATAAGTTAATATTTTTAAAAGCTCTTTGAACGAAATGTTATTACCATTTTTTCTTTATACTTTGTACTCTTCGATCGACGAAACGTAAAACTACGGTTTCCTGAAGCTTATGACTTCTGTACATCATAATATTATTTAAAGTAATATTCGTATACAAATTTAAAAACTCTATAGAAATCAAACCTATAATATCTCTAAATAACATATTTTCATCATTTATATTACAATAGCAAAGATGAAAAAATAAATAAATAGAATTTCCCGCAATAATATCCATTATCCTTGCCTATCTCAACTTTGAGAAATTCTAAAAAAAAGTATAACCATAATATTATTGACAATCCCGAACAAAGATGGTATTAACGTTCGAGTTTGTCCATACGCCGCAACATAGCTTTCGACAATATTTGCCCTCTGGTCTTGGCGGATCGCGCTCGGAAAACCGCAAGTTAACCTTTAAGTCTACAGTGTCAGCTGCTTGGCTCGCCACGAAGACTGGGCTATTGCTACTTACTCCCTGGATGACTTCGTCCAAGTAGTACGCGTCATAATTAGACGGTCTCATTCGAGACGACTACTGTCGGCGTTTCAGCAGTTTGGATTTTAAGTACTCCCTCGTAATTACTCTGCTACTTTGCCCCATGTTTGTGCGAACTTCTATAACGGGAATGCGTGTATGTAAGAGACAATCGGCGGTAAGTGCTTTCTATGCCGAAGACACGTCTCGTCTCGAGGAAAGTTCTAATTTTCAGGATTCCTTCTCTTTAATTACACCTACCTCCTCAGAACGGATTATAATTTACGAAGTTCTCTCGTTGACTATAAACGTTCTCCGTGAACGAAGGTTTCGTACATACGGGATAAATGTATAGGTGGTGATTCTTAGGGAATAACGGTGGAATCAATTGTGTTGTAATTATGGTGGATATCTTTGGCATTTATGCAGGAGTAATTAACTGCTTGCCGTAGAATAACGGGTGATACTTGTGATATGGTAAATTGAATAGCAAACTTTCAAGTTTTTCCAAAATCTATGAAATTGAAAATATCTGTGAGATGTGACACGATAAAATTATTCCTATAATATGAATATTACGATAAATCATACGATATATGTATCAGAATTCACTGATTAATTTTTAGGTCACCAACTTAATTCTGTGTTATTGCAGAGGCAGTCATATAAGAAATAGTATGGAAAGGGTTTAATTAGTGATGTTTATAGAGGAATTGTACTCATGTGGATGTAATGTAAATATTATACAATACTGATTATATAAAATCATTGATAAGAAAGTTCTAATTTTCGGGGTTACGTCCCGTCAGTTACACCTGCCTCGTAAGAACGGAATATCCTTTACGTAGTTCTTCTGTTAAATATGAACATTCACAGTGAACGCAGTTTTGTAAATATGGAGTAAATGTGTAGGTGGTGGTTCTTTGGGAATAATGGTGGAATCAGTTGTGCTGCAATTATGGTGAATGTCTCTGGTATTTATGCAGATGTAATTAATTAGTGGTGTTTAAAGAGGAATTGTATTTATGGTGTAACATACAATGCTGATTATTTTAAAATATTGAGTAGAGACGCACAGAAATGCCGTTGATTATTGCAATTTGCAAAGCTTTTTGATAGCTTCTAGCGAATAACTGTTTCTGAAGCATTGATTGACATAAAGTCAGTAAGTGGTTTGAATAATGATAAGTAATTATTACATTTACGATTGATGTTATGTGACGTAAATATTTTATATATCAGCAATTAAGCAGAATACATTAAATGAGTAATGTGCAAATGCAAATGGATTCTGATAATTAGTTTGACAAATAACCGTAAAGAAATTGATGAATTCAAATCAATCTGACTTCCGTATATATATATATATATATATAAGTGTTAAAGTAAATATTCTCATTAACGGGCAATTGGCTTGAATGTATTTATTCACTCTGTACAACGTATGTAACTTCATTTTTAAAATATGCTACCCCGAATATTTTTCTAAATTGATCTCTGACTTTTCGACGTTTTTGCTTTCGCATACAAAATACTGCTAACCCACTTTTGTAGATTGACACTTCGATATTTTTTCCGACAAATGTAAATATTGCATGTAGCGTTGGTACGATATTCTGTCGAAAGTAAAACAAAAGAACTTTATTACCCCATAAATTTCCCCTTCCATTTCTCCAGATAGAAAATAGTTTTCTAAACTTAAATACATTGAAATACTTTTATATGATATTTTTTTAAAATAAGTAATCTGATTTCCTTTAACATGACTTTATTATTTATTTTATAATATTCTTTCATTTCCTCCTAATATATCTTGTAGGTTTAAAAGTAAAAATACATTGCGTTGTAAAAATTTAATGTTAGTATATTAAAGAATCGCTTAATGATGCAACGAATGCAGAAATTTTCTGATGGTTCCTTCATGTGACACATATCATATGCACACGACAATGAAGATTCAATCATACTATTACAATACATAACTGAATAATATCAGCATCACGTAAAAGCAAATTTATTAATTAATGTAGTGTAGCAGATTGTATAATGCCGCGTAATTATACCGGGATAATTTGGAAGGTGGTAAATTCATTTGCTGATTACGATCAGCGTACATTTTACCATTTGAACGTGTAGGGATGACGGTTTACGATCCGGTCTCCGCCATTGTGAAACTTCGGACGGTTGACCATGCGCGGGGCCTGTTAGCTATTGGGAATTTAACGAAATTCTCAAGCTTCCGGTCCCGCGGGTCTGCGACCGTCCGCGGTGCAGAGGGGCCGGGTCGTGGGCCGTCAAAAAAGATAAGCCCTATTGTCCAAGTAGGTAAATACTTCGCCTCGAGGAGGCCGGGCCTTGAGGACCCGAGTCGAAATATTGAACCTATTTTCATGGTATTTACTCCTATTTTAACCTAATATGATACTTTTCAATACTAAAACTCCTAATTTAAACCTGTAACTTCCCGAGTTGAAATATTGAACCTCATTTGAAACTTTTTCTACCCAACATTTAGGAATTAAAAGTACAAAAATAGGTCTAAATTCGATGTAAAATAAGATATCTTATTTATAACCTCATTTGAACCTTTTAATTATTAAATGTTGGGTAGTAAAAGGTTCAAATGAGGTTCAATATTTCGACTGAGAGAGTGTTCATCAGATGTGGAATATTCCATACCAGGAGCACCCCCATGGCCTACGGACGTTTCGAGGAAATCTTAACAATTATTCGGGACCCACCTAGACAAGGACAAAAGTTAACGTTCCCCTACCCTCGAATAATGAGAGTAGGGAGGTGAATCTAGCAGAAGAAGTAGGGAGGACCGAGGTGGCAAAAAGGGTGACTCGCGGTCCTCCTGAGAGAATTTTGGAAGCGCCCGAAAAAATCGGTGAAAATAATTTTGTATAGTTTTTAACCCTATATCACTAATCTTCGTCGATTCGACGACACGGATTTAATAAGTATGCCATATTAGTTAACGTTATCGTAATAAATAAATACCTAGCTTTAATAATAGAAAACAACATGTTTAAATTTTATTTAAATAATACCCTTTAACCCTTTTTGTAAACACCGTAGTCGAAGAGACGAAGGTTAGTGTTAAGCGTCGAAAAATAAGGTTAGTGATCTAGGGTGAAATAAAGTCACCGAGCTGTGTGTAAAAGATCTTCACCTCTAAAAACGAATACAAATAGTAGATATTCAGGTATGTCGTTATCTATTGTTAGATATAGGGTTAAACGCTCATCTGAGCACGAAAACTGCTGACTTTCAAAATATGTCCGTATATCTACAAAAAAATTGAAGTAATTAATTTTTTCTAGAGGATTAAACACGCTTTCAAACTTTCCATAAAAGCATTTCTATGTTTTATACAACGATAAACCATGTTTGTAAATAAAAAATATTGGAACGCACAATTTATGTAAATGTTGTTCCAATTTTTAAATAACATATATAAACTCTTTATTTATTAGCCATTGGAAAATTAATAATATATAATAGTGAAATTAATAATTCATAAAAATAGTTTTTCATGCTTATTAACATTTCTTTCTTAAACGACAATTCAATTTTGAAGTTGTGATTAAAATGCAACTATTGTAATTTCTTTAAAACTCGACTCACAATGCGTTCGAAACAAAAGGGATCAATAGTACAGCTATTGTCACGTTTTCAAAACTAGATTTACACTATCTTCGAAACAAGAGAGCTCGGTAATACAGATATTATCACTTTTCTGAAAATCGATTTACAATACTTTGAATACAATAGAGCTCTATAGTACAGCTATTGTCACTTTGTCGAAAAGGGATTTATAATATTTTTCAAACAAACGAGCATTTAAACCTGAAAATGGTTAATTGTGACATATGTGAAGAATAGAAATTTTTAGCGTGCAAAGACAATGGGTACATCATTTCAGACGAACCAAAAGACAGTAGAAATAGGGTGGGTATCCGACGAGTTCACGGTAATGCAGAAAGCGTGTCACAGCAACAAATCTGCACTCCCAACATTACGTGTCCTAAGTAAGTGCGCGAGAGTAGTGCTTTCAAAGTGTCCCAGACTCCTTTAAGTTCGCTGAACGATAAAGTTCTTTGCAAGTCTCTATCGGCGGCTTCCCTCACACCGTTACAGGGAGCAATATTTTTGAACTTCGGTGATTTCTCCATCGAACAGATTCATTCAATATAAATTCAACTTTTCCATTTCCTTGTACTTTCTGTTTGATTTTATTAATGTATCATTAATAGAATGTTACAATTGCAGTAAAACGTGCAGTATTCCTTTATATGTTGTTATTTAACCTGCAAAGAAATGTTCTCTGTGTAAAAATAATTTACTATTTAATTTCATTACATTCTGTAATTGCTGTTCTTATGTCTTTTTTTTATTTGAAGAGTATCGTTTTAATTAATCTATTAAAATACATAATAAGCTGTCGATTACATCAATAAATACTTTAGATAAAGATTGTGAAAGGTCAGAAAGGACATTAGATGATGAGGTATTTTGTTTTGCCGATAAAAGTGTCTTAAAGAGTTTTAATCTGATTAATAATTTTTTACGCAGCTAAACATAAGACCAACATCGGGGAAGGGTTGTTTTAAAAAAGCTTTATTTTTAAAAATTCCCGAAATACAATCACAGATTAACTAGTTAACTGTGGCGAAATATCTTTGGAATTTCTGTTACAAAAATCAAGAGATGAGCATAAATCTATTTCAAATTATTTATACCCTTCAGTTATTCGTTTTATTCCGGCATGGCCTCAAAATATTCCAAACATCTTGAAATTTACGAATTTATTTTAGTTTTCATCAAAATTGTAATTTAAATAACCAGTGGTAGCTTTTACGCATGACGAGTATACTCGTCAAACACAGCTAACTGATTAAAAAGCGAAAAGTTTTACAGGGAATGATGTAAAGTAAGAATACAAAAATTTGGCTGATCGATGAAGTACAAACTTCACGACGACTGCCAAAGGAAGAACAGGAGAACGCTGTAAAAGTAGTAGAAAGAACGAAGTATAAAATGAATTTATACTATTAAATCTATTAAGAAGACTGTCAGTAAAGAAGTAGAAGGAATGATTTGATGCAGAAAAAATATTTCAATTACCAAGAGTTATTTCGTAGATTAAAAAATTCTCTTCAGTCTAATTGTTATTTAACATCTTAAATTATGCACGTCAACGTCTATCAAATTAATATTCCTGTTTGCAGAAAAATACCACTGTTTGTGTCTATATATTTCCTACCGGTTCCCGTTTTTTCTAAAATCCACTCCAAACGCGCATGCGAGCACACTACAAAGGTTATTATTTTCCAGTTCAAGAGAAAGCACTTTTACATTATATTCACCCTCGATCCAGCATATTGTTCAGGAGATCGAAAAATTCGCATTCTCTTGGAAATCCTATCGGCGGATGCATTGTGTAGAGTTCGATGGTGAGCGCTTAATCCACTAATCGGATCGTATGCTGGCCCGGATCAATTTGCATAACGTACGGACAGTACCGAGGTTCCTCTCGACCGAAAATTCGAGGTCTAAATCACTGGAACCTCACAGCTGCTTCTCCATAACTTCCACTTTTATATGACCAGCCGTCATGCGCACTCTCTTTGATTATTAGTCTCATTCAGCCTCGTTCTTCCTCTTTCACTCACTTATATACACATACATCAATTCATTTATATATATATATATGTGTGCACATATACTCTCACTTTCCATCCTTTCTCTAACCCGATCTTTTCTCATTTCCTGAAAATCTGCCAACGCCATAAGTGCTGTCGAAGTGAATATACCTTTAAATTTTACTGAACTTTACGGCTTACGATATTGCTTTAACGACGAGTTTTGAAATTGGCCGTGCCAGTCCATAAGAAGAAAATGCTATCCGTAAATACACGGCTAGTTTCCAGGCAATTTGGCATTCGTGTACGGGGATGGTTGAAATGGTGGTGGTGGTACAGTTTGCCCCCATTTCAGTCTTACCGGGGTTTCTTCGTGTTCACGTGACAGCTGGAAAAGAAAGGAAAAGGGACTCGGGAACGTCTCTCGGTCGCGGATACCAGATACATTCGTGTCGAGATAAAATCTCGCAATTTCAGAGGCTTCGAGGAGTTGCCGATATCGGTACAGGTTATCCAAGAAAATTACACGCATTTCTCTTACTGTAGAGGTGAAGGAGAAGGCGGAATAGAAGGTGGAGAAGAAGGAGAAGCGAAAGGATTTCAAATTCTTTTCCGCGACGATACTCATATATCTTCCAGCGTTTCGGTAGAAAGGAGTAGCTTCCTACAGACAAAAGAGTTCGGTTAAAAATCCTCGGGAAAGTGCGCTGAAATTCTTGAGTCTTTTCCAGGGTAAAGACACATTGCTATGGAAATTGTGTACGGATTATTCGGGTGAGATTGTTGAAATGCTTTTCATGTAATTAATTTCCCGTGCTCTCGACTTCTGCGAGCGGAACTTTTAAGTAGCGCGATCATTCTCCGAATGTTGAATTATTTTAATGTTATACTACTGTGAAGGTATCGTCGAAACTAAACGAGTATACGTTTACGAAATAGGGAATATGCATTTGGTTTTTTAATTGATTGTTTTTCCCCGAATATATATTGTCCTAATATTGTATTTAAACCCTTATTTCGTTATTTAGTTTGTTTTTAATTGCATAAAATATTAATTAAAAAATGCAAAATAAGCGAGCGAGATTCAAATTTGCAAAACGCATCACTATTGGTCGCATCGAAACGTGACGTCACATACCACATTTTCAGATTTATCGGCGTTGCTGTTTATATTGTGTTTCAAAGAAAAATTGTTTTTATTTGTGTTTCTGTAGTGTTTTCCATTAGCTAGTGCAATTTCTGGTAGCATTAAATCATCTAGGACGATGACTAAAAGCGGTTTTGTCAAAGCACAATCGGAAAAATCTACCAAAAATAGATGCATTCATGATGACAGCATATTTTGCATCAAATCCAGATTTTACGCCCGCTGAGATCAATGGAGTTTAATTTTTTTTTAATTGTTATAATATATCATATATCATAATTTATTATATAGGTTTTTATTCATAAATGTACCCAGCAGTACTTACTTAAATGTAACCTATAAATAATCTTCGGACATTAAAGCTGCTGCTCCTGTTATAATAATTTATAAGTAATTATACGTAATGTTATTAACATTCACTCAAATCAAATTGATCTTTCGTAAATTTTGAAAAACAAACATATATTTGATAGAGAAGTAGATATCAATTTAAATGTTTTCGTATTTTCGCATCTTTTGGAACAAGAAATAACACTTTATCGGTTGTACCTACTTATAATAGTCTTCCTGCACATTGGTACAAGACAATATCTATAAAACGGTTTTTTAGCTTTTTTCATGGTCTGAATAGCTATTAAAACAAAACATCTGTATAAAATAACCAAAAGTAACTGTTAATCTTATAGTAAACAAACACTGGACGTGGCTTGTGACGTCATTCAAAGCCCGCGAAACATGGCGGCGTTCAAACATTTCAAACTTAAGCAATGTTTTAAATATTATTTAAAAAAAATGTTGATCATTTGTAACAGTATTTATATTTTTTACTATGTTATAACGATGTAAAAAGTGAATTAAAAATATAAAAAAATACATGCATATTCCCTATTACCGAGAAATTTTTCATCGACGTCCTAGGTGTAAGACACCGATTCTCTTTTTATATATATTTAACATAATACAGGCATTTATAAATGTGTGTGTTGATAAATACAATATGCAATAGTTTCATTTTGCGCCAATAATCCAAGTATTAATAATGCTTCTTCGCGACGTCACTCTTGTAAGAGTGTTCCCTCGATGTAGATATGCAAGGCGTCGGCCCTGCAACGACTGTCCTACTATCCCTCATTGTTATTGCTGGGTTCCTTCGAGGACTTCCTTTCTCCCCAAAAGGCCCGGTAGGGGTGAGGGTTATCTTCCTCCCTTGCTGGAGGAACCCTCCTTTTGACCAAAACCAAGCTCGACGCCTTGCTGGTGCGGAGTCTTAGAATATAAAACTATGAGATAATGAGTGAAATAATGTTCAGTTTGTTGGATACCGACTCAGTTCATGTTCTTCCAGATTCACTATCTTCTCTAACAATAAGATAATAGGTCCAAATAGTACTCAATGTGATTCAAGGTCCAAAAGGGAACTGTTAGTCATCTTCAAATTCCGTCATCGCTTTCCCTCCAAAATATGTTTTGAAGACCTTTGGTCTTACAATTAGCGAAAGTCACTGGAAAAGCGATCGCCCTTTTGGAATCTTACAATTGGTCACGAGAAGTCGGGGTCATCCAAACCTCCCATGACACTAGTTTAAGATCTTTAAAAGGTCAGTCCTGCCCCGAAATCAACGAATTTTGTACTGAATCGCTGACTGTCCGCATCTTGGGACTACGTGATCCTTAAATTGTTAAAACTCCGAGCGCGCAATAGTTCTTCCTAAATAAAGTGTTGTTGACCTCACACGGAATACGACAAGTCTTCTTGTAATTAAAATGTCGTCTGTTTTCATAGGTACAAATGTAAGATAATGAAAGACAAGGATACAAATTTGTAGCAGAATAGTATGAATCTATAGGCTTGTTCCTCTGGTACAATTATATTATATATAGTATATTCACTAATTATTTTCATTGAATATAATTTTAAATATTTTCTGTTGCAACGTGGCAAGTTCATTTCTGAAAATTACTGAAGTTGATTTTTCTTCTTTCATTTCCAAGCTGTTTTTAATTGTACCACTCGAAAATCTTGTTTGCGAGTACAGCTCCGAATTTTATTTATAAAGTAAAATATTCATTCATTTTTAATACCTTTGCCAATTATGATCCAGGATATGAATTTTTTGCGCACGGGTGTACATATATTTGAAAATAAAATTATGTGTAGGATTTTTAATAACAATATATAATTACATATATTGAATAAATATAGATAAAAACGACTCTTCGTTCTAGGAACTTGTAGACTGAACGGAAGACTCTCTGCAGTGCAGGGGAGAGTCATATAAACAATATGTGTTACTAATTGTAAGTGGGTCCGAGCTTTTTTTTTTTTATCGTGCTCAGTCAGTCGGTTCTAGACCCGAAACGTATAAAGTACATTTTATCTTGCCTTCCAATAAAATAATTTTTAATTCAAAGTATACGAATTTATTTTAATACTCATTTCCAATATTATGTAACTCTCACTTTGTCGATGCTACCCCCCAAAAATAACCCCCCACCCCCACCCCGTGATAGATAGAGATATTAAATATGATGATAGATATTTACTCCGGTATTTGCATTCCAGGAGGCAACTATTTCCCAGAGATATACCTACATCTTGCCTGCATGAAATGGCATTCTTAACATTCGCTGAGCACATTGCGTTGTTTTCTTTGAATGTTCGCTTTTGGTGAAGTAATCATTCTGTATGGAATTATAACGGCAAATCGTGTGATTCGCTCTTAAGGTCCGCCAGAATAAGGGAATTTTCGCACTTTTTGTATTAGAATAACTTGACTCGTTCCAAGAGCGATTCAGTGTCATGTACGATAATGAATGATTTGATGATGAGGACTTGTGAGAGTTTAGAATAAGAATTTAGAATATGATTTAGAATTTGAAGATGAATCCCACAATTAATTGAACTTGGAAATAAACTGAGTAATGATGAACTTGGAATCGTTGAATTTCTTATGAACACTGACAATGAGATCTGAGCACTGAACTATGAACTGAGCGATGAACCCCCATGAAAAGAGATGTAGGGTTTTTAAAGGTTTTTATAGGTGGAGTGAGAGTGGTGACGATGGTGCATGCAAGTCGAAGTTCAAAGTAGAAAATAGGATTTCGGACTTGGACGATGACTCGGGGATGAGTAAGGAAAGGTGACTGTGTTAGGGAGTTGAAAGGCCGAAATGGAAAAATAGGAGATCTGGACTTGAAGTGGTGAGTCAGTGACGATTATAGAATGACGGTTGTTGAGCGAGCCGCATACAAAATATATGTACTTATAAAATATTCCTTAAAGTTATCTTATGTACCAACTGATCGGAGGGTCGGTACATTACAGAATTAGTGAAGTAGAAAACCCTTCGAGTGGGTATAGAAGTGGAGCTGAATATATAATAGAATATCATTAGAATCCTATATGTTCTGTACAAAAAGCGCTATATAAAACTGTATAGTAAATTGAAAACTTGTTACAATTTTATAATTCCTACACTTGGTATTCGACTTTGAGTGATCTTAATGATTCCCTCGGGCACAACATGTACTACTACCGAGGGAATGTAGTAAAAAGTCACTCTGGTAAAAAATATGAGGTACGGAGTAAGAGGAGACTGCCCTCGCACCGCCTTGTTCCCATCGTATCGGCTCTTGAAACATGAGCTGGGCGAATAACAACCGAAAACTAAGTAAACTCTTATTTCGTCTTTAAGTGGTTTTACGGCCAGTCATGTATTAGAATTTTACTGATCAGATCTACTGATCAGAATCACCTTCAACCCTTCAAGTTTTTATATCTAAATTTATATTTATATATTTTTATATAAAAATATATATTCTTCCTACTACAAGTTAATGATTAAAAAAATTGATGATATAAAATTATTAATTTAAAAATATCGTAATCACAAAGAAATATATATATATACCGAGATCTCACAGTAGTGTATCGAGGAATGTGATTGATATGGATGAGTTAGAAGCTGGAACTCAAAATGCATAGGCCTAAATTTTCATCATGGTTGCCTCTGTAAAATTGTTTTTAAATTGTTACATAACATATCAAAATACTCCAAAGTACCCAGAAAAATGTGGAATATACTTACTCATCACGTTGTGTTATGTTTGAAGATGCATTGAAACATAGTTTAATTCATAACAATATATTTTATGTGTTCTCAGATCACAATTTTTTTTATAAATATGTACATTTAACACTTAAAAAATCTTATTAGTGGTACGCGGGATTTAAATTATGAATTTACTGATCCGTGAAGTTAAAAAGTTTGGCGACCGCTGCTCCAGAGTTAATCTAACACTGCAGATTCTACGATAATTGAATATAATAGCTATACTCGTAATACAGTACAATATATTATTGTATCTCTATCAAATGAACTCTGTAAAATACCCCCATCTATAATATAGGCCTGAACACGTAGCACGTTAAAGTTTCAACGTGTTCAATATTTGCTCGCAGAAAGAAAGCACATCGATAGTGACTTCGCATCGAGACGTTCGTTCGAACTTTGAAGTTCGAGGAGCCATCGTGCTGTGACACCTTTCTTACGGGACTTCAACTTCAAACACGCCGTGGTTGCGACGTTTATTTAGCGGAGTGCACCATCGCCTTAGTGTCGGTTTTTCCCTGGAGTCCTCTTTATTCGTGCAGCTACCGTTCAACCGGCGTCTCTGACATATTACTAGAACGTGTCTGCTTCTATCGCGTGAAACTCCATATATACTGATCGATGTTATACGTTCCTGGAACCATCTGCTGTCTCATGGTGACCATTTCATTCACCACACTGAAACCATCTCTATTCATGTGAATTTTCCTTTTTTTCCTATCCATTCTTTAAGAAATGTGGATATTTCAACTGAAATGAACAATTTCTTTACCAGAAGATGATTGTTATTCCTTTGAAAGCTTACAATTAGACAGCTTGGGGATTGATTATTAAGAAGAGTCTTCTCCGTAAAAGGGATGATTTATTTACATAGAATATAATACACTGGAATATTCATAAGTCTAAGCAGAAAAGCTCCTTTCAATTTCAAATATACGTCGAAGTTGTATGGAGAGCGTATCCAATTGATTTTTAACAAGAATGTAAGAACAAATACTTTATTTATATAAAATATAGAATGAATATTCTCGTGAGTCTAATACGAAGTTCCTCTCAACTTTAAACATACTTTCATGTTATGTAGAGAGAGAAACTTCTAGATGCCTAGTATTCGAGCATTTCCGATTAAACGTTCGAAACTGTTTTGAAGTAGAAATCGTATGGTTTTAGCCTAGGAGTTCCAAATTCCGGTTCATCCTAACCTAATGCTCCCTCTAAAACGTCTTTCGTGTCATCCTGATTGGATAACTCGAACTCGAGGGCATTCCTGATAGAGGTAGCCCAATAATGTCAATAGTTGATATTCGATTACTTCCCCTTTTTTTGGAATAGTTTTGAAAAGTTTTCTCTAAATGCACCCTCTCTGCGACGATATGTTGCACGTGTCACCACCGTAAGATCCAGCCACAGTAGCTGTATGGAAATCCGCGACTGGCTTATAGCTTTATGGTGTACGATTGGAGAGATTCACGTACCACTCGTGCGCCGGATTTGCTTGGAATATATAATATTTAGGACTACTGAAAGAGCACTTCGAAGTTTCACATTCGATTGTTCCAATGTTCTCACTGTCTTTTAAACTCTGCTGCAAACTTACTATCGTAAATAATTCGAGGGTCTACGAAGTCCCGGCAATGATATCGACAAAGTGTCAATTGCTGTTACTAATAAACTTTATGAAAATACACAGAAATCAATATTGAAAACCTAAATGTACGGGGATCGTTTCACTCCATGGTGATCAAATCATATACTAACTTTAGTCTCTACGCAGGATAGAAAATTCTTTTTTTGAAACAGAAAGCAGAAACAAATTTATAATCAAACTAATTCAATGAAATGAGAATTACATCAATATTAAATAGAAAGCATTTCATTGATATAATTTCTCTATGATACAATAAAACTATAATATTGTTACGAAGCACCCAGTAGATTCAATGTTATTGGATAACGAGACTTGTCAATTGTTTGTTATGAATAAAAAAGAGTAGAGATTCTGCGGTCGGTGGTTCTCGTAGACGGACGTGTTCTCTTAAATAAACGTTATCGCTTTTTTAATTGTGTTTTATTAATTATGTCCGAAAGGATAAGGCGTGCGCGGTCGACTCGTAACAATATATTGCCCCTGTTTAAAATTTTAAACGTTTTGATATAATACCTAAAATTATCGAAGCGTCGCAACAATATCTACAAACGCCATTATTTACCATATCAAATCTAAATTGGGAACAATCCCTAATAAATACTTAATTTCGTATAAATCCTATACCACTTAACACTCTGAAGATCTTCTGATCCCCCCGTAGCAGTTGGCAGATCTCTATTTGCGAGAGGGAAGATAACAGTATTTCCCCCTTATTCACGAGGGATATATTCTGTTGAGGGTAAAGACGTTCTACCGTGTGCCAGATACGCTAAATTCTCCTATTTCTGTTTCAGAAAATGCGAAAGCAGTCAAGTCTTCGTCAAAGATCACCATACACACTGCATAGACACGTGTCGTCCTACCACCATGTGTGGCGAAGTCGTTGTTCCTGAGGATCATCTTGATGTGAGTAATTAATCAACGATATGAATTCAATCTGTCTGATGAATGAAATATTTATATTTTCGTTATCATAATATCGTAATATTTCGTTACATCGTATATTTAATAATCGCAATATTTCATTACCATAATACTTAGCTAATAAATTCCGCTAAAACATGTAGCAGCTTTAATGCAACGTGAAGGTTTAAATCATAATCTTCCATAATTCTTTGTTACATTCAAGATGATATATTATGTATTTGTCTTTCTATCTTATTACACAATCTGTTTAACATTTTATAGCAAATTACAATTTCAATTGAAAAATAAAAAGAAATCTAATTATTGCAGAAGATGTTATTAATGTCGATCAGTGTGACGTAGGATAACTAATGTTTAAATGTAGCCCATAATTTGAGCTGCAGAGTGGAAAATGTTCGAAAGAATATATTTTATTGTTTTGTTGTAGGTCTGCAGAACGTGTAATGCTACCGGTCATAATTGCGGAATAGCAGAAGGTAGTACGGCAGGTCCAGGGATAGACGGTGCAGATTTCGTGTTCTACGTGTCAGCCATGCAAACGGAAAGATGCCATAAAGGACTAACAGTTGCCTATGCTGCACATTGTCAGCAAGAAGCAGCATTAGATCGGTGAGTTATAATTTACATGACATGTCATTCCAATCCATTGTAAAATTTCCTTTTATAACTATGATATTCGTTGTTATTATCATTTTTTTCTGTGAACTGTAATGAGATTTCAATTTATATATACTTATATCATCAGGAATCGTCTATGATTATTGCATTGTAAACATCGATTATGAACAAAAAAATTGACAAAGCCTGCGTTATATTTTAATTGAGGAAAAATCAATATTTCTTTTCACTTTAATATCGCCTGAAATTTAAAAACAGGGCATTTCATTTTTTAATGTCTTTTAAATCAGGAAGGGAAAATATCGTTTGCTAAAAATTGGAATATATATTAATTTTCACCGAGAAAGATTACGATGTTTTCCCACATTTCCGATGAAATATTTTTCGAATCAACAAAACCTAAACGACCGTTTCTATATTCATACATTACCGGCATCGATTTTCCATTGTCAAAGCAGAGAATACAAGGGGTTGTATAATGTGTACCGAAAGGTTCCGTTAAAGGAACTCTTCACAATGGCTTTCTTCTTCATTTTTCATTCGTATCAACTTCTACCACGCAACAATTACTTTTCCAAATAATTTTCTCAGACCTCTGGAAGGTGAGTTTTTCAGTTTAAGCATTAAATTTCGAAAGGAGAGAAACTATCGAATTCAGAAGACCACGAAGTTTGCAACGAAGTCCTTCTCTCGCGAAACTTCACAAGGGATTCTATAACTTTTAAGATAAACGCGTGCAAAAGACGAAACTTTGATCTCTCCTTGGATAATAAGCTTCGAAACAAGTGACATAATCAGTCGAGAACGTGATTTACATGACAAGCAAACGTAAGAGAATGCCATGAAAAATTCTGTGACTATGAAATGAGAAATATTACCTCACTTCCGCAAAATTTACTAATTCAGTACCAACCACGGATTCTCACTCTTAGCGAGAATAAAAAAGAAACTGAAAGAAAGATTAAAACGTAGCGCGAGGAAAGTTTTTACTCGGAAAAATGAAGAACGCTATCTCTCTTTCACCTTCGCTCTTGTCTTCCTTTAAAAATGATCTAAACGTTTTAACATTTTATCACGAAAGCTGGCTAGGGAATGAGAGATTTAAAATCTAGTAATTATTTAGAATTTAGAAATCATCAGTGGAAAATTTTTAACGAAATATAAATTTTGGATTTTAATAATCTGCAGGAAGATAATATCGTTATACCTTCGAGAAATGGAGATAGGGCAGATATTTTTTTTTTAAGTTGATATAAAGCGTGATATTCGCAAGATTGCGAGTTCCTTTGTATCGCAAACGAGAAAGGCATTTTGAAGGATGCACGGTAGTGAATGGAATATGGTCACGAGATGCACCTCTACCCCATTCCGGGAATCGGTGTGGTTTCTTCGAGATATATGAAATGCTTGTTCACTGAAAGTGATATTAATGACCGCATGTATTACCCTGATAATACATAATAATATCTGATAATTTTCATTGTTAACCCCTTGCTCTACGATTTATTTTTTGATTGGACGTGCAGTGACTCAAAAAATTCTTGAAATTAAAAGCTTCAATTAATAATATAGAAATAATGAGATCGTTTCGTGACCGACTGATATTTTTAATTCAACCCTTAACGCTCCAACTTTTAAGTGTGAATATCGACCGGCAACTCCAACTTATTCTCGTCATATTTTGACTCGCAAGATTTCAAGTGTCAGACTTTGAATGCTACAACGAGCAGCAAATGTAAGCAGTAGTGTAAATAATAATATTAAAGTCATTCAAAAGAATCTTTATTCCTTTCGAAAGTAATATAATTTTCATTGCAATATTTATATTATTAATTGTAATTGAATAATGTGTATTACTTTTTAAAGCAATCATTGGGATGCAAACCGGATTTGCATTTTCTGGTCTCACAGTAGAAAACTGTTTCTTTTTTTACCCCATTATTTCCTTTTGGCTAGTTAACAACTACATCATTATATATGCGAAAATTAAAATTGTTATCGTCACTATCTATATTTTCCTCACAAAGATAAATTATTTTCCTCCTTGACATAATTGAAAAATAGATAGGTTTACAATAAAACAGGTTGAGATCTGACTCTTTTTACTGATCGCATGTATTTAACTATTTTTTATCTATAAACAATTACCGATAACGATCCGAACAATATCCGAAGTAAAAAGTACACTTGGAGTAGCACGCTTCAAATCAGGGGTGTCTGACAAGCACACTTGGAGTAGAACGCCGCACATCGGTGGTGCCTGAGAGGTACACTTGGAGCGATAAGGGTTAACAGTTTTTGAAAGACTCAAAAATTTCCTATGCCATTTTCCGCGCCACGAGTGTCACACGTTGTTGTAGGATAAGGGGTTGATATTCTCTTCCTTAGAAAATGAATTGCGATTCCTATAATGAAATCAGCAGATCAGAATGATCTTCAGCTCTTCAATTTTTTATACCTAAATTATAAATTATTTCTTTTACTATAAGTTACAAGATGAAAAAATTGATGATAAAAAAATTGTTAATTTAAGAATATTATAATCAGATTCCAACCTGTATTGAACTAATGAAAAATATAATTTTCCATTTTTCACATACCCAGAGTAACTGTTACAGCACGAAAAATTTGCTAACTGAGCACTTTGGATTTTTACAATTTATTTTAGGCGAAGAAAATCTATTCCACGATGTTCACTGATTTGTAATGTTAAACGGAACTTAATACTTTGCAGACCGATAGCGGGCCACGCTAATCTATGTCCGGGTAGTATAAGTACTAAGCCGCAGGAACTGGAAACTCTGCTAAGCACCGTAAAGCACGAGATTTTGCACGCATTAGGATTTTCCGTGAGCCTCTACGCGTTCTATCGAGACGAGAACGGAGAACCCAGAACTCCAAGGCGAAGTGACACAGGCAAACCTTTGCTCAACGAGAAGTAAGTTTTCCTTTTTATTTCCTGCACTTCATTGATCTTTATGCGGAAGAAGTTTTGCACTTTGCCGGTCGTGAAATCTCAAAGAGAAATTCTTTGAGACATCTTAATCGGAAATGCAAAAGTGAATTATTATGATGTCGAGTAAATGTCGCTGGCACGTTTTATGAGTACAAAATTTGTATTTGGACTATTATAATAACAAATGCATGTATTTCTTATATTGAATAATTATTAAGGTGTCTAAAGAAATGTTGAAATATTTTGTATGATTAATTGGTGGGTAACAATATTAATTATTAATATTAAATAGACATGAGTATTCCAATACAATTTTACGAAGGTTTTAGAAAAAAATTGTCCATTGGATTTTTAGCAAACTATTAACAGTTCTATTTTTTTGTAATATTTTATGTTACAATTTAGCATTTTAGAGATAGACATTGTGTTAGTGGTTGTTATTTTCTTTTTTATTTTAGAAATAATTTCTTTTCGTATACAGAGAATAATTTCTTAATTTCTGGTTGAGACTGTTAAAAAAACAAGCGAAACTCGAGTCTCGAGAAATGTAATTCTCGAGAGGGAAAGTTGTGGAAGAGTAGAATTCTTAGAGAAAATCAGGAGACTTGAAAAGGATTAAGGAGGGACTCGTAAATGTTCAGATCCTCGTGACTAACGAGAGGTGTTTTTCAACCTGAAATCTCTTCGTCTTTAATGAAACTTTTGTGCACATTCAGAATTTGGAGATTTTAAGCAGAGAATAATTTTCTTTTCTTGGTGAAGAACATTTTGATGGTCGAAAAGATTCACAATAATTTGTAGAATATTCAATGTTTCCATTGCTACTAGGCAATATCAATGACGAACGGCTAATACAAGGCTAAGGACTGTCAAATAAATTTTCACTGAAACTGGCATATTCATTTGAACTCGACGGACAAAATTTTCCATATAATGAGAAAAAAATTAAAAACTTTCCACTTTAAAAGAAAATACTTCAAAATAATCATTTTATTAGAGAATCTACATTCTATAATTTAAATGTCTCGTAGTTACTTGAAATTTTGAGAAAATTATCATTATTTATTAATCGCTTTTTGTTGTAGGATTTTTCAATCCTGTTTATATTTGGCTGTTTAAAAGCTTTCTCCTTTGCTATTATAACAGGTTTTCTTTAATAGAATGTAGTTGCAAGAAGTACTATAACATTAAATTTTCAGGTAGTTAATATGTTAAGGACTCAAAACTGCTTTTATTAATGATTGTACGTCGGAAAAGTGCGGTCTCTATATTTAACGTAATAGATACAAGCAGTAGCGGCGTTAGGGTAGGGCGCGGTGGGGCGACCGCCCAGGGCGCCGAACATAAAGGGGCGCCGCAGGTTGAATTTTTCAACTGTTTTTTGGACACCACATTAATTTCAGTCAATGAAAAATTCAAACAATTAAATGAGTACTCGGAATCTTGGTCTTTTTTTTTACAATATAAAACAGATTCCAGAAAAAACCGACCTTGTCAAACTCTGTGGTGATGTACAATTGAAATTAACTATAGACTCTAAATCAGATATAGATGGTTGTATGCTGTGTGATGAACTCATAAGTCTGAAATCTTTTTTTCCCGATGAGAATATGGTCACTCCTGTTTTTGTTTTGAATTTTATCAAAGATTGCAACTTCCAAGAACTATACCCAAATGTATGGATAGCATTGCGAATATTATTGACTATACCCGTAACGGTTGCTAGTGAGGAGAGTAGTTTTTCTAAGCTTAAGCTGATAAAAACCTATCTGCAATCGACAATATTTCAATTTAGATTGACAAACTTGGCAACTTTGTCAATCGAAAATGAAATTGGTGAAAACATCGACTTTGATAACTTAATAAAAGAGTTCGCCGATAGAAAGGCTAGAAAAGTCAAATTTTATTCGTTTTTTTTTTAATAAATGGTTATTGTATTATATCCTTTGCCTTCTTTCGTATTCGTTTGAATAGCAGTTAGGGGGCGCCGCGGCGTAGAAATTTCGCCCAGGGCGCTGGTAGTGCTAAAACCGGCACTGGATACAAGGTTACTTAAAAACCATGAAAGATATAGATTAAATCCTATCCCAGATAGCTATGCCAAGACGAAGTGTGTAGTGATTACTTTTTCTTTATTCTACTTCGCGAAACGAAACCAATACCTTGCTCTCGCGAACGATCCATCATCCGGCAACGGCACAGCCATAATTCCTTTCTCCTCATTTTTGCTATTTCTTTTTTATTTCTAACGCTTAGCTATAGATATATTAAAATCAAGAAAATTTATGAATTTTTTCTCATACAGCTGAATTTGTAGCGCAACTATATTCAATTATTTACTGCAATTAGTAATTTTATTTTTACCATCAATGTGCTGAAAATAACTTATTATAATACTTATTCTGCAATGACAATGTTTTAAAAATTAAGTAAGTAATGCGGAAATATTTTTAAACTAACACATTTTTTTAAAAACCACCCTCCTACGACAATAGAAGTTTGAAAAATTAAAAGTTATAGAATGGAAGTTTGTGAAAAAATGTAACTCCAAAGATCGTATTTTTTAAATCACACAACTTTTCTCGCAAGTGTAAGTTACGATGTAAAAGCTCCCAGCGTTCTAAACCTACACGAATTTGAGTCAAGTGAGCTTAAAAAAATATAAACTGTAGTATCAAACTGTAATGCTCCTCTCTTGGAAGAGGAACGCATCTTAGGTCGTTCAGAACATCCTATGCTCACCTTTGGGAAACTCTCAACCATGGAGTAGCTGACTCCACAAAACTACTCGTATCGGCGAGGGGTGCAATGGAGCGCCGAAAATCCCGTCGAAGATAGAGCTCTTCTGAGAGTAGTTTAGGAAGCCTGTCTAGTCGGAAGGTCAGACACTTGCCGTCTATTTGGAATTAGAGAGTTCAAGCGTTCCTCCGAAATTCCAGGCCACTTCGTACGTCAAGCGAAAGGGGTTGTACTGGTCGTTTATTTCTACCTGTTCAGCTTGACACTTGACTACCATACCCGAGACACTTTTTCGCTAATTGCGAGCCTTTTTGTATATAAGGTTAGAAGGGTCCATGGTTTTTCGTCATGGTGGGTTGAGGCAAGTACGGTGAGTGACCTATGCTGACAGGGTCGAGCATCTTTCAACCAGTATTACCACGAAAGAACGACAATATATGGACCGTTTATTTTCAAAGTGCTGTAAGTCCATTTTTTTTAAATGAAGTATCACGCAATTTATGTTTAATTCAGCGTAAACTTTGTATTTATAACTAGTTAATAATTAATATCTTAAAAAATGGTAATTCTCTGTTCAATTTAAAATTTTCCGCTAAAAGAAAAGAAAATCTTCATCAGATGAGGATATTGCTACTGACAAGAGAGGTTTCCTAAGTGTTAATTTCCGATTTTAATGAAAGTCACAGGGTATGTACAATTCGATGAAATATTTTACACGTAATTTTTTTATCGGCCATCGTTCATATCTAGAGGGTGAAAACATTTCCGGGCCTTGCATGCCCGTAACGGACAGAGCCATATAACTGCAATGCCCATGGAGTGGCAGGGATTATCGCGAAAACATTTTTACTTCTTATCTAATTTTCAAGGGATAACTATTATACGTAATATAATATAATTACTGAAGCATCATGCAATTGCACGTAGAAGTGATCATATACTAGAAGGGAGTTCTCGACTGCGAAATGACAATGTAATTTACGAAACAAAAATATCCATTATGACGATGAAAATAAAAATTTTGATTTATCCGTATTCCTGGGTTTGGTCTATAGTATTTTCTTGCAATATACGACAAAAATAACTCAACGTTTTACTAAAAAAAAAACAGACAAAAATATGTGAATTTTTAATATATTTTTTAAATAAATAAATTTGAAGCAATCTTACTTTTCCCATTAAATCCGCCATTGAAAAACGAACAATTTGCATTTTTAATTTTTGATCTGCACTAAATAGTTTCCGAGATATTTAAAAAAATAGCTTTTTGATCCCCAACTTTGGGGGCTGTTTTCACCCTTTGGATATGAACGATGGCCGATAAAATAAAATACGTGTCAAATATTTCATCGAATTGTATGTACATACCCTGTAAATTTCATTACAATCGGAAATTAACACTTGGGAAACTTCCCTTGTGAGAATTTAAAAATATTATCACATGAAGAGCATAAACAAATAATAACAATATTTTATGTTGAGTTTAACAATACATAAATATAATTAACGTTAAAACTAAAAAGTACTACTTCTATTTTATTTCTTGTCATTATCTACAAAATTGGATTAATATGAAATATATTTTAAGTGAGATTTGAGTTTTCAAATTTTAAATTAAATGATTTCTACAATTGATTAATTATGAAAATGGTGTGAGTACATTTGCAGCCCGTAAATGTATATTATTTCTGTTAAATTCGCCTAAAAGATATTTATATAATCAAATTATATATTGATAAATTGATAGAAACATTGTCAGACTTGTCATAATTAACCAACATTTTTTAATTGACAAATATGCTGATCTGTAATTTTTTCGAAACAACAGAAAATGTACTTGCACCACTTTCAAAATAAACGGTCCATATATCTCTCGTTAAACCGAGATCATGGGTCTGATGTCTTGTGTTTCGTAATCGTAAACAATTTTTGTAACAGTAAAACTCAACATGGTGCAGAATATTTGAAAAATAGTTCTCTTAGTTTAACAGTTTCGGAGATTTTCAAACTTACAATTAGTTCTTACGGACTTACCCTATATGTGTTTTTTTAAATACTTTTTAAATACTTAATACTGAATTTAATACTAGGAACAATTGTAAGTGCCGCGGTAAGGTTATGTTAAGATGCAAAATTATTGTGGAATTCAAAGAATAAATAATTAATAGATGAAACGTAACGTACCACAGGAAGTTGTGTACAGTGTAGTTCGACATAGAAATGCAAACGTTTAAACACTTGTACCATATAAAATGAAATGGAAGACAGAATAGTAAATTTGATCGAAGTACGAGTTTTATGTCATCGATCTCCTACGAAATTGCACTGTCCTTTAAATTTCCAAAGCAGTACCGAGCCCTAGGTATTCCGTTACGTCAAACCAATCCGAGAAGAAAGGTGTAAAATTTCGATTCAAGTACACCATTTGCGAGACGGTTCGCCTAGATTACTTTGACCCCTGACGTGTTGGCACGTATGAACCAGAAGCAAGCTTTGTTCAACGATCCATCATTCGGCGACGATATACCATTGTCTTCCTCACACTTTTCGTCTTACAAAATGTGTTTTCTCTCAGCGTATCTTCCAATTTTAGCACGACATTGCATTGCCCTTTAAAATTGAAAAATTCCAAGTAGCCTCGATTTTATCCGAGTCGACGGGCCGTAACGAACCGTTGTCAGAAGACGTGCGTTTCTCGCATTTCCACGAGTCCTTCCTTTCCACTGTTCGCCTTACTATTTTCGTTCTTACCCCAAAGTAGATCCGCTCTTCTCGTTCTCGGCCTCTGTCTGGCATCCAATGTTCGCTTTTTTGAATCCATCTGGCCGTAGCTCGCATTTCCTCGCCCTCTCATGTCTGAGCTTCTTTGCGTGAATCCTCTTACGTTTTAGAACTACACCGAACAACGATAAGATGCGTCGTGGATGGAATTCCCTTTCGAATTTTGGCCACATTGTGACTGCTTTCTTTGGACGTTGGGGTTCGTTGAATCGCATAATTTACGTGCATATTCTTCGCGGGAAATTATAGGAGAATGTAGCCGCTGAGAAAGAGCAATCGCGGGAGGAAGAATTAATAATGGCGCGTATTTGCGATCCTCTTCTCAGTATAACTTAAGAGAAAAATAATATTTAAAGTTTATTATGCGATACGATTTGTCGCTGTATAATGTAGGATATTTACTACAAATACACGTTGGTTCAAATTAATACAAATGGAAACATTAAAAAATCCGAAATTTCTAGAACGTACATCATCACACACAGAGAGACTTACTTTCTACTACGTCTACTCACGTGTACTTGTCGGTTCATCTACTCGTCTAGTCTAGTTTTCTATACATTTATTCGTCTAATGAATATATACCTACTATAAAGCAAAGTGTACAATGTGCGTGCCGCTAAAACTCAGAAATGAGTCCCGGTACGATCAAGGGAGTTATATGGTATGGTAGCTCTCTATCTACCGTCCATGAAGAAGGTCCCCGTTTTTACCAAAAGGGCGTGATTTTGAAGATAGAAGGGCTGGAATTTTCGCCCTTTAGACATTTCTAGAACAGTCCAGAACATTACAGAATATTGTGGAATGTTGGGGAATGTTCGGGAACATCCCAGACAATTGTGGAACATTATATTATATTCGACTTATAAATATCCCATTATAAATATATCTCTTATATTTTAAAGTTTATCCTTTTATACCAACAACCACACAATCTCATATCAACTCCCTGAGCGAAGCCGGGAACCTCAGCTAGTTGTCTATAAGTCTTTCTTCTCTCTGCACGCTCGTCTACTCTGACGGTTTGTCAACGCTCTGACTACGTCTTCTCGTCCACATTTGTTCTTAAAGAATTTAGAACGATCCGCATTGAATAATATAAAATTCTTTCAATAATGTAGGATATTGATAACAATATACTTAAAATTATATATATACATGTTAGGAGGTTCAGGTGGATCGAGGTCAAAAACGAATTAGAACACACTGTAATAAAATATATTTAGTATAAAAGTCGCAAGGCTTCGCGTGACGATATCTTTTGCGAGACTGACCAATTCGTCATCGGCGTCTGTTGGTTCGACGCCCTGCGCATCGTAAGACAATATAGTTCCCGATATCTACGCAGGAACTTTTCGGAAGCGCGGATCGGAAGTCTCTCGCACGATCTCTATCAATACAAGTGGAAATTTAAGTACGTAAAATATAGGGAAACGCAGTACTCTAAAACACACACTCAGACACTCTAGTAGTATAAAATATAAACTATAAAGTCCGTCTAGTCGCGTCTAATTGTCCGTCTGCTCGTCTAGTCTCTCTATGCGTCTATCGTCTATAACTCTATTCGTCTATACACGTTCGTCTATTCTCTAATTCGTCTACTCTATGCGTCTATCGTCTGTAACTCTATTCGTCTATACACGTTCGTTTATTCTCTAATTTATTTACTCTATAACCCATCTACTTTTGAACTCGTCTAACGTCGAACTCGTCTACCGTCGAACTGTTCGCTCGTCCTCGTGTCGTCCTCGTGCCGTCCACGTTTCGTCGTCGATCGTCTTTTCGTCAGTCAATTTGTTCTTGTTCTAGATACGCGGGATTTATAAAATCCCCACAATAATATTGTCCGAATGGTAAGCTATTTTATCAGAGAATTTCTTGTTTTGTTCTGTTTTGAGAAATGGCAGTACTTGTATTTAAATTGCATTAAATAATCTCACTGGATACCCGGGAAAAAATTTTTTTATATAATTATATAAAATTATGTATAGTTGACCATATATAATTATATAAAATTATATCTCAATTTTGGCATGATATAATTTTATCTCATAATATATAGAAATGTATAATTTTATATAATTATATATGACTTAATATATATAAAAAAATTCTGTACAATTTTTCTTTTATTGCTGCTCATTTTAAATTTTATTGCTTAAAATACATTTCGAATTTTTATTTTTTAACAACCATACAAATAGCTTATTTAATAACAATATAAATAGCTTATTTTATAGAAAAGAAGGTAACTTATGTTTCATTATTATAACAATCCTACAGGTGTATTATTATGAGACTAGAATAATAATATATTTTTTTATATCTTCATAATGTACTAATTATAATTATAAAATTAGTCTTTTTTATATTAAATATATAACGAAGCTATAAGTTAAATATTTATTCAAAAAATACCAGTTTAATTTTTTTTCTATCAGAATACCCGGGAAAAAATTTTTTTATATAATTATATAAAATTATGTATAGTTGACCATATATAATTATATAAAATTATATCTCAATTTTGGCATGATATAATTTTATCTCATAATATATAGAAATGTATAATTTTATATAATTATATATGACTTAATATATATAAAAAAATTCTGTACAATTTTTCTTTTATTGCTGCTCATTTTAAATTTTATTGCTTAAAATACATTTCGAATTTTTATTTTTTAACAACCATACAAATAGCTTATTTAATAACAATATAAATAGCTTATTTTATAGAAAAGAAGGTAACTTATGTTTCATTATTATAACAATCCTACAGGTGTATTATTATGAGACTAGAATAATAATATATTTTTTTATATCTTCATAATGTACTAATTATAATTATAAAATTAGTCTTTTTTATATTAAATATATAACGAAGCTATAAGTTAAATATTTATTCAAAAAATACCAGTTTAATTTTTTTTCTATCAGAATAAGTTATGAATGATTTTATCAATATTGTTCTAAGAACATATTGTAAGGGATGGCTTGGGCGGAGGCAGGGATAAGGCAGAAATGCTAAGACGTTGGTTTTCGAGATTACTTTTAATGCGTCCACCTCCTATGACGGGCTTGACGAGACTGCTGCTCGTTCGATGAGCAGCGATGTTAGTCTTTTTCGCCGCCGGTATTCGGAGAAAAGATTCTGCGAACCGGGCGGCGCGATATCAGACGCGATACAATACACGCGCAACGGCTCGCGGCACGGCGTTTGATGGCTCACTACTTACAATATTGGTAATTAGTCCAGTCAAATAAGACTTTGAAGGTTACAAGAATTCCCATAGAGCTAAAAATTGGTATGAATGTTCAGAATGCTATTATAAATGAATTGTGAAAAGTCCCCATCAATCCCCCTTGTGCAAAAAATTTTATTGATGGTGAAAGTTTGCAAAAATAGGTTTTTCGCGTTTTTCAGCTAAACGGTGAGTTTTACAGCAAAAATAGTTCAGACAAAAATTGTAGATCATTCGATTCTCTACAAAAAATGTATCCACACTTTTTTTCATAAGTATTGCCATTTCCGTGATACAGCGGTTAAAAGAACTGAAAAAATTATTTTATTCGTAATATGCACACGTTTCCACACCACCTATGAGGTAGTGTGCTTGGTGCTGTTTTTTTTAACGTGGTTTCCCCAGTAGGCCTATTCCACGATCTATTGTGATTCTATTGAATTCAAAGTGAGTATTGAAAATGATGAAAGCTATGTAAATTATGTAATATATAAATGAAAAAATAATTTGGAAAAATTATTCGTCGGATTCATAATAATCCAATGGAACTTCTAGTGTACTGTCTTCGTTTTCTTCATCTTCTTTTTCTTCATCTTCCTGCTGGATACAAATATGTTCTAAAAGTGATACATCATATGTCTCATCACTGATATCGTAATTATCCTCATCTAGTATCGATTCAACATTGGAACACGACTGTCCTTGACAATTGGTACATACTAAAGAACAAAACAGTCCAACCTTTTTACAGCCGCATTTAGCATTGCAACCTTTATTGCAATTGCAAAAGATGGTGTTAAGGAGTTTTTCTGGTGCAGGTGGGAGTAACGTATGAATTGGTTCCAATGCATTGTCAACTAACTTCCAACCCCAGTCTTCTGGATCCATTTTATTACCAAGCCACACTTGAACTTGATAATATACCCGGAATAGATGTTGTTGAGCAGCAGCAGAGGTTGGGGGAAGACAAGCTAATTGCACTTGTTTTTTATTATAAGTTTTTTTTTGCAAAAGATAAGTATCGGAGTTTATACAAGCAGGTAACTTTTTAAGAAGCTCCGTACATAGAAAGAAGAAAGTGAATTCCATTAGTGATTATAACTGCACATGAATTTTTACAGATGTCTGGTCTTTCACGTACTCCGAAAACTCATCACCTCTTTCAATACTTACATCAATTAATGTTTAATGCCGCGATCAACAGTAACAACTCCACTTTCAGTCAAAGGTTGACTACAAATAAAGCAGAATTGCGACATTTTTTTTTAATAACAGTAAAATGCACAAACTTTGTTACAAAATATAAGCGATAGCCACGAGTTGTCACTACGAAGGAATGCTTACGACTAACAGTATTTTGTTGAGTATGAGACCTTTGAAACGGAGCAGGTATACGAGCATCGCCACGCTGACAATTGAATGGAAGACAAATGTTACTCAAGGCCATGCGACTAAATGAAAATAGGGGCGGAGTTTTTGACGTTCATTTATATTCTAAGAATTTTATAATTTGTATGTATAAGACATAGGGACTCATATTTTTACTTGTATAACGGTTCAAAAATGTATATAAAAGTACATTACGTGCATATTACGAATAAAATAATTTTTTCAGTTCTTTGAACCGCTGTATCACGGAAATGGCAATACTTATGAAAAAAAGTGTAGATACATTTTTTGTAGAGAATCGGATGATCTACAATTTTTGTCTGAACTATTTTTGCTGTAAAACTCACCGTTTAGCTGAAAAACGCGAAAAACCTATTTTTGCAAACTTTCACCATCAATAAAATTTTTTGCACAAGGGGGATTGATGGGGACTTTTCACAATTCATTTATAATAGTATTCTGAACAATCATACCAATTTTTAGCTCTATGGGAATTTTTGTAACCTTACTTCTATTTTAAGGATTAATTTGACTGGACTAAATATTATTTTAAGAAGACATTGGTATGTAATACTATTTGACTAGGAAATTTTTTTTTATTATAAATAATTAGATGTTATAGAATTGGTTTCATCACAAATAATAGGGCAATGAAATTAAATATTCATTTAACCAATTTATAAAAAAAAAACTATCTAGTCAAAATGGTGATGAGGTCTGAGAAAATTCTATAAAAAAAAAAGATTATTTTTAACTTCCAGGAGAAAGATCATATAAGTCACACAGGATAAATTATGAAAAATTTAAGAATGATATGCCCTTTAGTTATTTAGCTGTTTTAGATCATATGTTAAAATTATTTTTTCTTAAACTCAACATTTTTTTGGTGAGCCCTTTTGATGTCTCCTATCTTCTGAGTCATAGCTTGCTGTAAGTCACGCCACTTGTAGGGAGCTCTATCATTTTTATATATATTTATATACAATAATATAAAAATTTATAAAATTTTATATATTTTAATCTAAGAAATCCAATAAAGTTTTATATATTTTTATAAAAAAATACAAAATATATAATTTTTTATATCTTTATATATATTTATATATCATAATATATAAGTCTACAGTTTAGGATTTTCTGATTGATACATAATAATATATAATTATATAAAATTTTATAAAATTTATATAGTTTTATAAAATTATATAAAAATTAATAAAATTTAATATAAGAATCTAGATATAATCATACAAAATTATATAAAATAAGATACAATTTTATATAATTTTATATACTTATATATAACTTTATATAATTTTTTTTTCCCGGGTACTCCTTGTGTTATAGTACGTGTGTAGCAATAAGTTATACACTATAAGTAATAGTTAATTTATTTTCTTGTTATCGTCAAAATAACGACGATAATGTATGAAAGAAATGATACATTGCAATTTTATTCTACGGTTTATTCGAGCTCAAATAGTTTTTAAATTATTAATAGAAGCACGAACACTCTAAAAACAATTAATTTCGTTTGTATTAATTTGATACAGAACGAGAAAGCGGGGCGGGTAAAGCGGCGAGAGAAAATTAAAATTCAGATCCGCATTTAATTTCAACTGCGGGAGGTCGTCACTTTTTACGCGTATTAATTAACCGTTAAGCTTTATTTTGAACAACCCCCTAACTTCATCAGTCGAAACCGTAAAAGTTACTAATTGACCTCTAATTGCGGCATGGAACCGAGGGAGGATCGACATCGTTTCAGCTCATAAAATTAAAATTTCGTTTCATCGACACGGCAGAACGAATTCTCACCGACATTCGCGCTTCGTTGCTTTATGAGGCCGTTCGCGTAACAGTCTCTATGAAAACTACTGACGAGGGTGCTTGTATCTAGGTACGTTCGAGCGTAATATTATTTTTCACCTCGTGCTCGTCCCCTGCGAAATGGGCATTCGTAAATTCATCCGTCATGTTAGAACGGGGTAAAGGGAAAGGAGACCGGTTGCTGTCGAAAACAGCGTTTCATCGAGCTATCGCATCAATCATTCCGTGTGAGAGACAGAGAGATGAGAGGAGACGGAGAACGGGAGTACCTTGATTATATTTATATTTGACGTTTGACAAACGGTAACATAAAAATTCAACGGGTGCAAAACTCTATTATGTCGAAGTGGATTGATTTGTTAGGAGTGTAAGATAAACACCAGGTAATTGTGTTAGTGATGTAGCATGGAACGTGTTGTTCTTTTATAATAGTTGCCGGTTTGAAGTACATAGGGGAGGGTGGGGCAAAGTGGGCCCCTTTAGCAAAAAATAGTCATATCTTTATTTTTTTGGGCTCCAAAATTTTAAGGGGCCCACTTTGCCCCCAGGGGCCCACTTTGCCCCACCTTCCCCTACATGTATTCTGATTTACATGGTAGTTTTTTTACACGATTACACCCAACTGTTTTTTTTCACGATCTTTTTTCACACGATCTTGATATTACGCGGTTCATCAATAAGATCAAATACATTTTTTTACACGAAAAACCAAACGACACCAAACAACATTTTTTTCTTTCTAATTTTGACAGTGTTTTACAGCAACTTATGTATATCGGAGCAAAATACAATTGGGGGAATACCATGATCAGAAGTATCTACTGATGATAGCATTTTTGGCCCAGTCGATAACAAACGCACAGAAGTAGCCATGAATAGTTGCGAAATTGATTTTTATTCGTAATTTCAATTTAAGTTTTTATATGTTGTACTCATGGACTGAATTTTCATTGTACGCTAATTTTAATTTTTTTTTTGCCATAAAAATGAATTGTTTTTGTTTTATAAACATGTAGTACGGATTTCATTATTACTTTTTTTTGCACTGCTTTTTGGGAAAATTTTCCGAGTTTTTTCATCTTACATGGTTTTTTAAAGTTGTGGAACATATCCCCTTTACCATATGTCGCATGTATTTTTTAAACGATTTTTTTTCGCACGGTTTTCTAAAGAATGTATCTCCCGTGTAAAAAAAAGAGTTGATTTTCACGTGTTATTTACAATACCCCTATTCCACGATTTACACAGTACTTTATTTATACGACTTCGCTTTACATGGTTTGCAAAATAAGTGATTTTTTTTAAAGATTTCATTTTTATTTTAGATTGAAATAAATGACTGAATTATACACATTGTAATTTGGTTTCGATTTACACGGTTTTTTAATGAACCTATCTTCCGTGTGAATCGGAGCATTGGTGGACCTCAAATCATTGTGGATTTGTTGATGGATGTGTGTATTTTAAATTGCGTATCTGCAGTCGTTTAAATGTGCTTGATTGGAGTAATGATTATCTTCATCTCACAAATGATGAATATCAATAAGATCAGAATGATAATTGTTTCGATATTATTTATTTAATAATCAAATCTTCTTAATCCCTTGCCATACGATCTCTTTTGTGACTGCCTGCGATAATTCCGAATTAAATTAATAAAGTAAAAATCAACCAGTGATTCTTGATATATCGTATGATTTAACATAACATTAATATTATAGAAACAATTTTATCGTGTCACCTTTTATTGTTAGTGACATTTTCAATCTGATAAGTTTTACAAAACGAAAAAATTTCCTATCGGATTTACCCTACCATGAGTGTCTTCCATTATTGTACGCCAAGGTATTAAACGAGGAGTGTCAAACTAAAAGGTATAGAAAAATCAACTGTACAGTTGCCTCGAACCGTTGCCGGATTAAACTCATACATCACATATTCCCTAATTAAGAAATTAAAATATTCCAATTACAATATTGTTAACACAATCACGGCAAATGTCATTTCCAAAAATAATAAAAAAAAAATGGCCAACTCCCGACAGTTACATATACTCAATATTCCAAATTTCCAAAAATGAGATTTACCCAACGTTTCAACACAAGACAGTAACACTAATCTTATATCGTCTCCTTCACGGACAAAGCTTTGCAAGCATTGTAGTAATTGTCCATCAGATACGTACGTTAGGAAACATCGAAATTACCCTCGGCGAGGATAACGCCGGTCCCATTAAATCAGGAAGTACTGATAACACACATGGCACTCGTTATGCGCAGGTTACAAACGCATCAATGGAGCGAGAACACGATCAGAACCGTAGTCAGACCATACTGGCAAGTGCACGGTGGCTATGTGGAAAGGTCGATGCAAATGATAGTCACGCCTAGGGTTCGTGCCGAAGTTCAAGCTCACTTCAATTGCCCGGAACTCGAGGGCGCCGAGCTAGAGGACCAAGGGGAGGATGGCACAGCACTAACGCACTGGGAAAAGCGAGTGTTCGAGGTGGGTGGTTACGTATATGAACCGAAGGATCCTTTTACTCGGAATGTCTCCGACGAAAGTGCTTAGAAACCTCTTTTTTTTTTCTTTTTCTTTTTTTTTTTTACTGTAAGCCGTGGGATATGCAAGCATATGAGGAAAATTTTTTAAGTCCTTGATATTGGCGCGCACGTGTTAATTTGGTATTGAGGACAGAATTTTCGAAGGTTGTGGTAAATGAGTTTTTATAAGAGTAATCTTTCATGTTCTTCAAAAAGTTTTACTATTTTTAATACTACAACTACCAAATCAGTCAAAATGACTAGTTCTTTTCCAAAAAATCTCCAAGATTATTGGAGAACGATAGAGTTCATATTTTATGTCCATTTTATAAAACTAATTACCAAATGAATCATCTTTTCTAGCTTTCGATTCCTTTTTTTTCGAAATAATTATTTAACATGGATTAAATTTAACACTGACAGTTCCAGTGTTAAATACTAAATTTCACTATTTACATATTTTAATGGAAGTTGACGTGTTATAGTTATATGGACCTAAAATACTATGAGAATCAAGTTATTTGTGCTTCCGTTAGTTTTTCCAAATTATCAAGAATAGATTTAAGCCTTATCGTATTTGAAAATTGCAAACATCACGGTACTCTCAGAATATTGTTTCAGAAAAAAAGATATTATAGGGCCAATATATTTCTGTATTTTATTTAGAATATGTAATATAGCATTAAAAGTTAAAAATTACTTTGTACATTATCAGAATAAAAAATTTGTATTAATCAATAAACAATTATAACCGCCTTGCACATAATGAAAAGAATCTAAAGAATTTTTAGAAATATGTCGAAAAGGATTTACTACCGTTAATCAAGGGTTTTTACTAATTATCTGATTGTGTGTGCAGAACGAGGCAATGACAGGGACGCATACTCAGAATCCGGTGTATTCAAGGATAACACTCGCTCTCATGGAAGATACCGGATGGTACAGTGCAAATTATTCTATGGCTCAAGAATTGGGATGGGGCAGAAATCTCGGCTGCGATTTCGCGATGAAATCCTGCAAAGAGTGGATATCTACGAAATCGTCTCCTTTATCGTAAGTATCAGCAAATTTCAATGACTTATACATTCTCAATCCATAAACTTCAAAAGGAGGTAGCGATTTTTGTATTACAGAAAAATATTTTTTCTTCTGATTTTTCCGCTCTATGTCATTTATGATTAATAGTCCTCAGTGTAAGTAATAATAGTTTGAGTAAATTCAAAAAACGTTACACATTTATAATTCAAAGCCGTAAATCATTTTCAAATTTTTGTTCATATACCTACATTCGAGTATGTACTATTATTGTTTATGACAATAGTAACCTAGAATTTTCAAAAAATTGTTCACCTGAGTTTATAATATTGGGTGATACGTGGAATTATGTATCTTCTATGTCGGATATTTCAATATTCAGGAATTGTAAATAGAAGCAAAGTTTTATGAATATATTTTTATAATGTCTTTTATATTTTACCCGGGTTTGAATCGGAACAGCACTTGTATCTATAATCTGTTATAAAAATAATTAAGAGCATCTGTATTATTTAATCCGTATCTTTATTGCAAAATTGTTGCACTATGCAAATTCAAATAAATATATTGGTACGAGTCGAGCGCGCACGCCTTATCCTTTCGGGCATAATTTAATAAAACACAATTAAAAAGCGATAACGTTTATTTAAGAGAACACGTCCGTCAACGAGGTCCACCGACCGTAGAATCTCAACTCTTTATTTATTACAAACAATTGCCAAGTCTCGTTATCTAGTAACATTTAATCTACTGGGTGCTTCGTAACAATATTTTGACTTATTGCATTTGCTTAACTCGTTGCATCTATTCTCAGCTATAATAATAGTGCGTTTGTTGATTTTACTGAATTATCGTGCAGATGAAAATTTCTTTAATAATAATAGTATCATCCAATGAAGAAGAAAAACAATTTATGTATTATAATTTAATATCTAACCATTATATACTTACATATATTTCACTGAAAAAGATATTAATTATTACTTTATTTAATGTTCACAGTGAGTGAAATTAATTTTTATCGTATAAAAACTGTTCAACAATTAACACGATGTATTTAATATATTGAAATCATTTTGTAAAATAGTATCTGCTTTAACGAATATTTGCTTTTTATTCTGCTTCATTGATGGATATTGCAGTGTAAAAAAGTGAGTAAATTCAGAATGAAATATTGCAATATTGATATGACTTTAAAATTTATTGATTCTAAATTGCTAAGTTTACAATATGCACTGTACATAAAATTTTAATATTCTATTAACAATTCATGAAGCCGTTACTGTTATAAATAAACGTTTATTTCTCAGAGGGAAATCGATTCATCCGTTTTGTAACAAAGTAAAGCAAGATCCATTACAAACCGAATGCACAGACGATCGAAGTTCAGTGGCATTATGCAATTTGGTTAAACATCCGCAACCTTTACCTAAAAAATATCAGGTACGTAATGATGTTAGACGTGCATTAACACTAGAACTACCGACGTTAAATCTCTCACATTTCAATACATTAAATAAATACTTTAGAAAACGAGAAGTCAACAGGTAGGAAGGATGATCGCTTCAGTAATTTATAATTTATAAGATGGACGTACAATATCTACTCTATGGATCTTCTATAAATTTAAAAAGTTTAAAAAAAAAACACGAGAAACGAGTCATTTTGACGACCTTGATAGTTTTAGTGTTAATAAGTATAAAAATTTCGCTTCGAGATTATGTCTGTTGTACGAAATAACCACCATGGAAAGTTACCCGGTGTTATCATCCCCCGTTAATTTCTTCAGAGTTGAATTTTTAATATTCCACATTTAGAAATTTTAATATACAGTAGAAAATAAAATGTACCAGAAAATTGGTTATGGGATTTTAGGATTCAATGTTTATGCTAATTTTTCATCAAATAAATCTTAACAAATATCTCACTAGATTTATATGATGGAGTTTCTGATCACCGTCTTTCGTTTCTCAGAATTTCGACTCCATTCCGCACGTTCCAGCTGGAGAAGAACAATACTATGGTGGCTCGGTATCTCTGGCAGATTATTGCCCGTATATACAAGAATTCACATGGAGAGCCCGAAATATAGTAGTCAGGGGTTCTCATTGTCTCTACGAAGAGAATAATCCTCGTAAGTTCTACAACGAATTTCACCGAATCTCGATTCTGTTCTCTTTTATTGTTCAATGATTTCAATCCGAGATGCGCAAATATATTTTGAATTTAAGATTGTTTGTCTATTCAACGAGTAGAATTGAATAAGCTAGCTAAAAAAATTTTATTTTAAACGTAAAATTTAAGGTTGATCTTGCAACAATTTTCTTTAATAAATCTTCATCAACTCAATGGTATAGAGTAGCAATTCTGATGACCAGGAAATACAGGGGATGATTCTACGTGAACAAGAAGACAATATTTTAATATAACATTTTCCCATTCAGAGCTACGTTTTCGAGAAGATCGGCATTAAAGTTTTGTCAATTGTAAATAATTTGCAGTGCAATTTGATTGTCATATATTCCACTACTGCTGTTGTCTTTGTCCGGGGCTGCGTTTAATAACATCCACTAATTATCTAACTGCCTATACAGTTCGGTTTACGATAAGAGTTATAGTTCATCAGATTGCCGAATAGTTAATTTTCGTTCGTTTTCCTTCATTACAGCAGTGAAGTTAAGAGTATTGTAAATCAAAATTATTCTTATTAGTTCAGTCGCCGTGTTAATTTGACGGTTGTCGGAAATCTAGTGTTAAAGTAATAAATAGAAATCTTTTCTTCTCTTTCAACATAGAATCATCCGATGCTCGGGGGTTGTACTGCGATTTCTGGTCCACTCTGTATAATTTAAGTACGCCTTGTACCTATGTGATTAAACATTTGTATAATTGATTTGATATATTGCACTTTACGATAGTTGTTTAACAATTATATAACTTTACAATTAAAAATAGTCTACTTACAATTAGTACATAACCAATCGATTAAATTCCTCTGTAGATCCAGATAAAAATTTCGCTCTGGAAAAATATGGTCCACATTCGAGGTGTTTCGATCATACAAATCAGATGTGGGAAGAAAGAACTTGCAAACAGGCTAGACAATGGCAACATTGGGGTTCGGGTTGTTACCAATACAAATGCGAAGCTGGAAGACTTCATATCATGGTGAGTTCACGTTAAAATCAAACTTCTTCCTATTTATAAGTCGCTCCAACAGAGCTTACCGTTTTTTTTAAAAATTGATTCCACTTAAACAAATAGTGAAATAAAAAATATGACGACATGAATGTTGTTTGTTTCATAGGTTGCAAATTACACGTACACGTGCTACCATGCTGGACAAGAAATAGCCATAAGAATAATGCAAAACGGCTGGCTTCATAAGGGTGCCCTGATTTGTCCTCCATGTCGTGATATCTGTCAGGTGAAGCATCAAATTTATATTTTATTTATATCTCTTGTAATAATTTCAACATTATTCTTTTATATTAGAAATAAATAATTTCTTCTCGTTTTTAATGTGCTTCGTTGAGCGTGAAAACCAAACTTATTAAAGTATACAAAATTTAATAAAATTAAATAAAAATTGAACAGCCTCGTTGCTGTTAGTAAATTCATTGAACAAATATTGTCTACAAACAGAGGCAGTAAATGGAGTGAACTTTCGCGATAACCTTTTTTAATTCGTAGTTTTAATAAAAACAAATATAATTGTTACTTTCCAGTCCAATGAGCTTGTTAACCCCTTGCCGTATCATTTCTTTCACGGCTGAAAAGTGGGATAACTCTGAAATAATTGCTGAAACAATAATGTACCCCTAATTTCAGATATAACAATTGACTGAACGCAATATTGAATGGCATAGAATTAATTTTACTTCATCGTGACACATTGATAGTTTTAATTTAATAATTTTTGAAATACTTCAATATTGACTATTCCATTTATCGAATTACTAGTGTCACTCATTATTGTACGGCAAGGGTTTAAAACAGTTTTTACAATTATGAAAATTTGATAAAAAAGAGAAATTTTCAAAGTGCAATTGATGGATTCTTCTGTAAATGATGATAGCAATTGTTGCACTTGCCATTTTCGTTTTATGATTTCAATGAATATCATTGTACTAAATGATAATAATAAATTAATTTCTTCATCAGATGGAACTAAAAATAAAAGGAGAACATTGCAAACCAGGCGACGAGCATCCACCTGCGACGTATTATCACAGAGACAATCTCTATTGTTCGTCCGCAGGAACGTTCACCATAAACTTGTCGACGTTTATCGTTCTGATTAATTTCTTTATCTTCAGATGATATGCCGTCGGATTTAGGTAATATTTTTTTCAGCAGTCGAGCTAGGTCCACGTGTCGTACGAGAAAGGTGTCATTCTTACGACACTCTTCGATTTAAAACACAAAATGCTTGCTTCGCAATATAAAAGTATTTCTGGAACCAAATACTAGTTTCGTACAATGAATCTCGACCGAGGTAACAATTCGTGATCGAAAGTTTTAACGTTAATTAACATTAGGATGATTGTAATCGAATCATTTAAAGAGCATAGAAAAATCTGCAGTTCTTCGGTCAGCAATTCACTGTTTATTTAATGAAGGTAACGTGAAATTGTCTTTCGTGTTTCGTATCTATGACGAACAAAGTATAATTTAATTGAAGATAATTTTTAATCTAAACAGTAAGGATAACGAGGCGGTGTTTTAGTGCCAGTATTCAGAAAATATGTTAATTCTGTAATAAATATTTTTAGCTTCAACTGGGTTCTTATACGAATACATTTTTTTCGCATTGTTTTATTCTTATTGATTCTGAGGGTTGCTCGATCTTTAACCCTTTGCACTCCTATGTCGAGACACTCGACACAGCTTTCTGCAACATTTAAAGTATCACCTATTAATTATCGACTTTTCAAAATCAACAATAAATTTGCATCTTAACATAAATATCACGCGATACCTAAAATTGTTTTTAATATTAAGTCAGAATGAAAACTGAACAATAGGCAATTTTCCATGGCTATATTTACTCATTTCACGAGAAGATAGTAAAATAATACGGATCGCAAAGGGTTAAGATTATCTTATTTTCTCCATTCAAAGTAAAAAAAACAAATGACACATTAATATCGTTAAATTACCAACATAATTCTGTATGACTTAATTATTACTGTACTAACGATAAGTAATATGTTTAATAACCCAGTAACAATAAACATCTATGCATGTACATTCAACTAAAACTGAAAGTGATCAATTATTAAAACAATACCAAGACAGGAACATTTAATATATAATAATTGTTATCTCGGAAGACCATTCATCTATTAAGAATCCAAACATTACATTATTTACTAAATTTATAAAATTATACGATAATATTCTTTTAGTATATCAACAATATTCAGTTTCACGATCGAATGAGATATCCTATCAATTAGCATTCCTTTGATGCTTAAATGATTTTTTAAAACTGGTTTTTGTGAAGTAGCGCGTTAAGAAGAGTACGTTTTTAAATGTAGAAATTAATAAACGACGTTCGGCGTTATTAAGTATCATAAGAAAATATATGAGATAGAACAGAACGTAAAAGAACACGAATCATGTAAAGAGTGTTTTAGGGAAATGTGAAGAATATACCTAGCGTAAAGCAAGTCGACGAGGAGCTAATATATCGCGAATATCAGTGAAAATGAAACTATTGTATCCGCGTTAGGGAATAAGATGTATATACTTTATGGGAATTAATAACGTAAAAGCATTCACAGGGATAGGATAAAACTTTTATATTACGATGACACGAATTTTCCTTTGCGAAAGGGGTATCTATGTAAGATGTATTTTCTAAAGGGAAATATTACGTATGACGAGAACGATTTTTTAATAAACCTTCGTTTATATCGCGCCTGTGCGAATATTCGGTGATTATGAAACTGCGGAACTCTTATATATCGTCAAATTTTAGAAGATTCGAATGGGGACATATTTATATGATTGGATGATCGAAAGAATGTAAATACTGCAAATTCTGAATACAATAACTTCGAGAATGTACGATAAGTGGAAAGATATCATGTTCTATTAAATTAAAAATCGTGTAATTTACGTACATTAGGTAATTGTACAAAGTGTACTTACGATTGATGGATAACACTTGCTTTAACGTTATCGTTGAAATGATAACAACGATGAGGAAAATTCTATTATTTAATTTTCTTTCAACAGTCGAAAATCAGTGGGCTTAATTGGGAAATATTGTGAAATTTATGATACTTCCACTTTTTCGTTGCATATTCAGGTTTGTTATATTTACTGCATTTCGCTACAGCTGTGAAATCATTTTACTTGCAATTTTGTACAGAGACTAACGATAACGAGTTGGTATAGTGCTGTATTGAAGGTGAAAAATATCGCAGTATCTTCGTGAACTCTTTCATATGCATTCAGTAAAAATTGCTCATGCATTTTCGAACTTTTTGATAAAAAATGTCATTGCACATGTTCTTTCAAATCATACATGCAGGAGATTTTTTGTTAGTTTCACTTAATTTTGATTTCCTTTATAACAGTAAAACATAGAATTTCTGCAAGAAGGCTTACAGCTTGAAGTGAAAGTCATCTTTCAATATTTGCACTGATACAATAATATTAATTGCTATAAATTTATTTCAATAACATAATATGAGGATAAAAAAGGTAACTATTTATAAAAAAAAATTACGTTACAGAAATTCAACGAAACATATTTTTGTTCTGATGGTAAAATGTAATTTACACTACCCTTTCGACTGGCCCTTTTTGTTTAAACTTATTTCTAATGACACCTTGGATTCGCATATGAAAGAGTAACGAATTCTGGAATATTTTGCGCTTAACAACACTTCTCACTTTAAATTGTTGTCATCCTGTCCGACAACAAATTACGGTTTGTTAATCAGTGTTTACTCGAGATAACGAATGTTAAGCAAGGGTTAGAATTCGTTCTACGAATGAAGAAGAAGAAAAATGGTAAACAGCGTGTTTTACTAATCTGTCAAGGCCCAATTAAAAAAAAAAAAGAAAAGAAAAAAACAAAACCAAACACGGATATGCGAGTGTGTGACTGCGTGCGAGCTTGTCCAATAATAAGAGACATTTTAAGAGATTCAAACAATAGAATTTATCAAGAGTTCAGAGCTGTTAATCTGTCAAAACTTTTATTGGGGGCGGCAATTAACGGCAAATTGTTACATCAGACAAATCCTCAAATTGTGCGTGCACTGTTCTATTTTCCAATTTTAGGAACAGATTCTCTGCCCTCCATGTAAAGTATAGCACAGGAGAAAACATATTTTCCAGGAAGTTAAGAAGATCTTATTGTACGAATTAATCGGTTTAGAGTAATGAGATATACAAATATATATATAGATGACATTCCAAGTAGGAGAGTGGTACAGAAACCACACTTGAGAGAAAGTCGTGTTTTATTTTTTTTCCTCTCAAACTATTAAAATGCAATTTTAAGATCCAAATAAGTTTCTCGATACGGGAAATGCATGACGTGTACCTTCGTTCTGAAAATGAAAGACAATATTATTAAAGAATAACAAAGAAGATCTATTTGTTTGATATGACTGTTGTGTTGTATCTATTTCTTTTTTTTTTAGTTCAACGTTGATTATACATTCCAAACTGAATACCGTCTTTCGACAGAATTATATGATAATGCATCTTTTTTAATTTAAATCTACTTTTGTATAAACGTGCCATGATTACGAAGAAATATCGCAGTAAGTTCGCAGGGACCCAACTTGTTTTTCTCCTTATTGTTACATAATGTTTGTTATTAGAATTTAAAGTCTCTATGGTTGGTATGTAATCAAAACTTATTGATAAACATCGATCCGCATTAAGTCGTTTAGTAGTTTACGTTTAAGGAGCAGAATGTTCGTAAATAAGCGATTAAACTGTAACTAGTGATAGATAATTGTAAGATGGATTTCAGATGACGTCGATGTAAAAATGTTAACATCGAATAACGGTTATGTTTCGTCGTAATATTCTTTAAGATCGAAAATTCGCAACAGGTCAAATGTATACACGTAATCCTCCTCTGTGTGCATGGAGAACTTTTAACTCAGAAAATTATTTTTCTACAAAAAGAAAAGACGAAGACATTTTAATCTTAATCATTGTGTTGTATTTGATTTTTAAATTCGTCGATATTAATGTAAATAGGACTTCGCTAAAAGTTTAAACCGGAGGAATTAACGAGTGTGAAAAATGATTATCGAAACGATCGTAAAATATAATATTGATTAAAGGTATCTTAAAGAATAGAGAATGAAATCAAAGAAAATAAATTCTATGCTGACACGAGTTGGATTATTTTCCTCTCGCATGATACCGATATTCGGAGTAATATTAATATATATTATAATTATCTTACGAGGGTTTTCTGTTTTAAATATGTTTTGAAGTGAAATAAAAACTACAGTTTCCTTTGATCTATGTATATATGTATATGATGATATAATTTTCTTACGACGTTAAATAAACTTATAGATTCAAAAGCTCATATATCGGCATTTTTTTTAGAAATTCTATTTACATATAAAATTCGACATTTCAATTATCTGCCTTGATGCTCAAGGGTTGCTCAGAATGTTCAACACATTCAAACGATCTAGTGTTTTTGGCATGTGAAACGTGCTAGTAATTTTTTGTTATTCAGGGGCAGATTGGATCGCACTATGATATTATAGGCTAAAAGAAAGAAGTCACTTGGTATGAAATACAGGATAAAGGGAAGCTGTTTTCGAATCGCCTATTGCCATTATATTGATCCTCAAAACCACTTTTGAGACATTTATTTCGTCGTTAAGTGTTTTTTCGGCCAATCACGCATTAGAATAGAAAATATGGAAGAACGAGGAACGTCTCTATCCGTCGGGCGAATCGGAGCATACCATTTATCAGGTGACTTCTTTCTCTGGTCCAGTAATACTAACAAGGGAACCTCCCGAGGTGCCAATCACCGATTTTAATGAAATTTAAGTATGATGTGATATTCGTTAAAATATTCGACACGTATTTTTTTCATCGGCAATCGTCCACCTTAAAGGGGTGAAAATCGCCCCCCCAAGGTTGCAGGACTAAAGTGTATTTCGTTGAATATCTTGGAAACTATGAGAGATAGAGTAATTTCGTAAATTGATGAAAATAGCGCCTTTGCATTACGAATTTAATAATATAATTTTTTTCGCAAAATCTCCGTTTGTTTAAACAATATGTTGAAATACAACATATTTTCGGCCGTTTTACCAATCAGTGTCAATCAATTTTCTTGAGTATTTTTTTGTAAAAACTACATATCGAATACAAAATTGCGGATAGATAGGAATGACGATTTTTTCATAAACAAAAAAGTTATTACACATGAAACTTTATCGTTCGTCGCTCGAAATGTATGTTTCTCTATATAATTTTGGTAGCACTTAACGGCGATGCTCATTTTCAATTAAAATATCGATGATATTAAAGGGATTTACTGCCACGATTGCAAACCTGAACTCCTTAATTTCATTATAAACAATGTAAAATTATGAAGAATAACTGATAAAGTGCAATTTTGGTTTTGAAGGAAGATACTTACTGTAAGCTATTACTACAAGAAGGTAGTAACGCTTTCCAAAATCTTCGTCAACAATTTGTTCGTCAGCACACGAATGTTGAATCTCAAATATCAAATAGTCACTAATACATATCCATTCAAAGACGATGACGTATCATTGGTTATTAGTATAATAGTTAAACCCTACCCCGTTTGTCCTCGTGAAAAGGAAAATTCCGAAGTACGTTGTAAAACTTGTGATTTTCGTGACCCATAGGCAAAGAGTTATTGCTGACATTGACATTGTTAACAATAAGCAAGCCGAATTCGTGAAACCCGATAGACTTACGCCTCGACTACTTCCCATTTTTGGTAAGCGGTCACTACTTTTTTGATAAGCATTTCACATTCTACTCTTGCTGTGTCACTTATTATCGATTCAACTGACAACTTTTAGGTGTCATAAAAGGTAATTATTTGTTTAGTTTTATGCGTTTGTGATTTATAACATCTTCGAATTTGCTAAGCGAACTGGCCGAAGGTTAATTAATAAACTTTGATGGCAATTACGAGTCGAAGACTTTTCAAAAGTTCATTTTACCAATCTTTGCGATTGCCTTTGTTAGTCCATCAACAGGTCGAATTTGTTCACATCGTGCCGCCCAGAGAATGTCCCTCATTAAACAGCGCACAGTGCGGCAGACAAAAATTGTATCTTTTCTTTTTGTTAACAACAAATGGTTATCGGAGAAATCAACTCATTTACGAGCTACCAAGTAATTATGAGCAAAGAACGACTTGTGTAGGGACTCTATTTCGTGCGTCGAACGACAAAGTTTCATGTGTAATAACTTTTTTGTTGATTAAAAAATCGAACTTCCTATTTATCCGTAATTTTGTATTGGACATGTAGTTTCCCTAAAAAAATACTCAAGAAAATTGATTGACATTGAATTGGTAAAACGGCCGAAAATATGTTATATTTCAACATATTGTTTAAACAAATGGAAATTTTGCGAAAAAAATTATACCATTAAATTCGTAATGTAAAGGCGCTAATTTCGTCAATTTACGAAATTACTCTATCTCTCATAGTTTGCAAGATATCCAACTTTAGTCCTACTTTTTTATTAACCTACTTTAGTATTAGAAATACACTTTAGTCCTGCAACTTTAGGGGCGGTTTGCACCCCTTTAACGTGGACGATTGCCGATAAAAAGAAGTACGTGTCGAATATTTTAACGAATACTACATCATACTTACTTAAATTTCATCAAAATCGGTGATGGCAGCCGGGAGGTTCCATTGAAAAATGGTTAAACTCTTGACATAATATGGTTATCGATAAAACATGTCCAGAAGTATGAACGTGATACTTATTCTAGCCCAGAAATATTGAATTTTTCCTAATATATAAATGTTCAGAATTGATTTTTCACGCTAAAGAAAATTGTCAATGTAAATGTAAGGAGAAGGTGTAATAGATCATGTGAAAGGATTATATGAAAACTACGAAATTTTTAGCTATGTGAATAATAAAATTACTCGTTTAGTTATAAATGTTAAAACTGGGAGAATATTGATACTTCTGATTATTTTACGAATTACTCTATATTCCTCTTGTTCATCATCTACAGAGCCGATTATTAAGCTGGATAGAAGCAATGTTTTAATAGTATCAATTTTAAAAACCGATTGCACGTGCAGTATAATTGTACTATTAAGAAAAATTTAGAAAGTACAACAAACGATGTAAAAAAATATAATTGTTTAAGAAAGGTATTAAGATTCTTAGACAACAAGGTTTGTCTTACTGAATTGTACTTTCTTATAGTTAAGAGAATAACTGCGTACATTTCGTATTTTAAAATATTTATAATAATTTTATATCTCATAGAAAATTCCTTTCCTTCTAAAATAGGAAGAACCGGAGGTCTTAATTTTAATAGGCATTCTTTCGTTTCATATTTAAGAAAAATGAAAATTCTTGAAAGTATCAGTTTACACGAATACGTCACAAAAACATGGCAAAAAATTGATGTGCCGCATAATTACAAGTAATTGCTTTATATTTTACAATTTTTATTTATAAGTGCATGCTTCTGTAAATGAAGGGTAAAGAAAACCGCGACTTTCGATCGAAAGTCCAGACAGAAAGCAAATGCTCAGAATTTCATATCACACGTTGCCACAGCGGAGGATACGTGAGAATTTAAGAAACGTATTAATGATCATGTTTTACTGATAATAAACTGTACTGAAATTTTGTATAATCGAACGTTATGTGAAATAAGTATGATTTTCCGTTGAAGATAATTCATCATCGGTTCTGATGTCACTGATTTGTACAATTTCACAGAAATTCACGTTAAATGGATGCGTAATGAAAATGGTACTGTATTTGATACATTTGTGAAATTTTGTTTCTAAGTGCGTCAAATCTAAATACAAATAAATAATTAATTACTTAGGCCTTGATGGTATTATGTGATTTCAACATGAAGTCCATGAAATTTTGTTGCCTCTTTGTTTTTCTCATAATATATGTTACTATCCCTCTTTTGTTAATATTTAGTGTTAAAATTATTCCTTTATCATTGTAGGTTAACATTTAAAAACAGATTTTCCTTAATAAAGTGATACATTGTATGTATCTTTTTGTTGCACAGTTTTTATACAATTTAATTTATATCTATTTTCAATATTTGCTACTGAAAAATCATCTTATGAGTTAAATAAGTTGCTTAATACAAGTCAAAGCACTTGTGTGATATTATTTTTCTATATTATTGTGTATTTACCAACATGGTTATTATGTGTTTATATAATTTAACGAGAGATGGCTTTACATGTAAATAGAAATATTCATTATAAGATTGTCATCTGACATCATGTTCATTATCGATTTAATTTTGTGTATTTTACGTTTCATCTTATCTATTATATAAAGCTCAAATACCACTGACTGACTGGCTGACTGACTGACTGACTGACTCATTCATCCACTCATCACGAAATCTCAAAAACCACAGAACGGATTACAATGAAATTTGGAACATACTCTTGCCTTGGGTCGTAGGTGCTCACTAAGAAAGGGTTCTGAAAAATTCGAAATTTTAGGAGGGGTTTTGGGGGGTTAAAGTATGGGTCAAACTCATCAATGCAGAGCCGAAACTACTTGGCCTAGAAACTTGAAATTTTGCACCAGCGTTCCGTTTAGGGTATAAGCACCCACTAAGAAAGGATTTTTCAAAATTCGAAATTTTAAGGTTTTTTTTTAGTTTCGATTAAACCGTAGCGAAGCACGGGAGCTTTCAGCTAGTATTGTATAATCAAGAATTGTTCCTCCACACGGCGCGCCGCGGCGGGTCGATAACAAAAAGTCGATTTTGAGCTAGTTTCTTTGAATTTACGTTTCTCGGCTTCTGGAGGTCGTAGAAGGATGATCCTTAGCTTATTTTAATCGGGAAAGAGTGTAGGTAGTTTAACGCGATGACATCGAAAAGTTTCTATCTTCGTTCGTTTAACCGTGACAAGCTTCTGTTCCGTACAGAAAAACTAACATTCGCAGGGTAATTTTATAGACGTAATTCAAAGTCTGGAGCCGACCGAAGAGGTGGATATAAGTTTCATCACGATCGGCCAAGGAATGTGGCAGATATTTAATTTTGAAGCCGGGGGTGTCCGATTTTTGGGAAGTAAAGGGGATGTGATATTATTTTTATATATTATTGTGTATTTCCCAGCATGGTTAGTATGTGTTTATATAATTTCATGAAAGATGGTTTTATATGTAAATAGAAATATTGATTATAAGGTGTAACGATCGTCACTTGATATCATGTTCCTTATCGATTTAATTTTGTGTGTTTTACGTTTCATGTTATGTTGTATAATAAAGAATTTTTCGTTGTAGCTTAACATTTAAAAACAGGTTTTCCTTAATAAAGTGGCACAATATGTGCATTTGTTTGCGGCACAGTTTTTATACAATTTAATTTATAGCTATTTTCAATATTTGGTACTGAAAAATCAGTTTGTGAGTTAAATAAGTTGCTTAATGCAAGTCAAAGCACTATCATGGAAATTATTTTTTAAATTGATCATTCACCAGTTTTAAATTTCTGAAACTGGTGCAATGTAAAAGCTAATATTACAAAAATAGTTATTACGAAAAAATCAATAATGCATAATGAATGTGTGATGATAAAAATAGTGTCATTTAAAAGTACTAACTATATTTATTATACTCTATAATTTATTCCGTATTGAACAGCTTGCAGAAACCTTCGAATACGTTTCCAAATAAGACAGAGATACATAATTTAGTGAAACCAGAAGCACAAGGATTAATGTACGCGGTGTAAAAAAGTTAATGGTCATGGCTTTAAGGGGATATTCTACACCTCTGGATCGATGAAGATTTGCGAAAAAAACCGGTCGCAAAATTCAGAAAAGGGTAGCAAATTTTTTTTATTGGCTCATCGTATTCGTCGCGTTACGTAGGAAAAATGTCTGGGAGGAACCATGGGTTAGAGACGCAGGGTTAGTTCTCTCGCAAATTAACTTTTAATTGAGCTTTCCAATTAAAATTTCGCCCATATGGTAGCCTTCGAGTCACCGACCTTTGAGAGGCAACATAAACGAAAATAGAAAATGGCTAGAAAAATGTTATTGACCTGCGTTCGGTGTTGGGTTCGCTCAAGGGCCCACCCAGGGAGAAGAGCATAAACACATGCACTTCTCTTCTGGTACGATGGCACAGTGCCCCATTTTCTAGCTTCGTTTATGTCGCCTCTACTTTAACTATGTATTGACGAAATTTTAATCGGGGAGACCGAATTAAAAGTTAATTTGCGAGAGAACGGTTGGTTTCTGACCCATGGTTCCTCTCACAAAGGAACATCCCGAGGTGTAAATCACCGATTGTGATGAAATTTTAGTATGATATAGTCCTCGCGAAAACGTTTGACCCGTATTTTTTTACCGGCAATCGTCCACGTTAAAGAGGTGAAAACCACCCTCGAAGTTGGGGTCCTGAAACTTATTTATTGAATATCTCCAAAACTATTAGACATACGAAAATTTCGTAAGGACTGAAAGTTAACGTAGGTATTTCAACCACGAATCCAATGGTATAAATATTTTTTTAAAAAACCCATTTACTTAAACAATATATTAAAAAATACCTTTATTTCAACTTTGAGGGTGGTTTTCACCCCGTTAACGTGGACGATTGCCAACAAAAAAAATGCGTGTAAAATATTTTGACGAGATCTATATCATACTCAAATTTTGCCTACATAATAGGACGAATACGATGAGCCAATAAAAAAAATTTGCTACCCTTTCCCGAATTTTGCGACCGGTTTTTTTCGCAAATCTCCATCGATCCAGAGGTGTAGAACAACCCCTGAAAGCCATGACGATTAATTTTTGTACACCCTGTACCTTGCGACAGTTTTACAATTACGGCAGCCCAATCTTAAAGTAATGATTAAATTACAAAAAGCGTCACTGCGCTTTCATAATCCCATAATAGAATTGTTAGAACGGATCGGTTGAGCAGGATTAAATTGTGTTACATTACAATTGTTACATATCATTTCTTGCCTCCGACGTATTATTACTGTCGATAATTACATTTCAAGAGGTATATTAGTCGATGACTGCATCGTGCAATTACCAGCTGGTAGAATCTTCAGGCTAATTTAATTTCGCTACCCTCAACGGTTATAAAGAAGAGGGCTTATGTTTTCCTTCCATAAAATTGCTTTGACTTTTATAACGCAAGTAAATCTGCTAAGCTGATTATTATTCGTCGAATGAGTGTTCTGCTACGTGGAAGCTTTAAGGAAACTTTTATGAATTACGAGACAACGTGTAAGGATTGTTTTAATTATATTTTATCGCTGAAAGAATCGACTAACGGAGTAACATTATTTTACGGGAAAAATTGGATAAAATGAAATATTCTAGAGGAAAATATTTGAAGTAATTATTATTGAATGAAGGCGTAAGGCAAAATGAAAAATTTTCTCTCTCTATTGCGTTATGAACCTTTCTCTGCTCGATTTATTATTAATATGCTTCCATTTAATTTAATCAAGTCATTTTCAATACTGAACAATTGTTTTACAAATTGTAAAAGTATCAAGAAATTGAAGCTTTAGGATTTGTAATTTTGTACTTCATCAAGTACATTTATATTATATATTGATGACGAAATTTCTATACATCCCTTTCGCGTATTTCACAATTAAATTAATAATATAGTAATAAGAAAAAATAAAGAAACATATTCTACATAGTTTAAAAATCATATAAAGTAAGAAAATAATAAATGAAAACTTTTGAACATTTTGTATTGTAAATGTATTTGTACCCTCTCCACAATGGATAATATTGTCATACTCCAAAGTTACTCGCTGAAACTCAATGTAGTTATTTCCTCTATTGCTCTCGTGCAAGTACATGGAAAAACTCTGCTTGAAAAACTTATATCGCTCTGTTTTATAAGCACCGCGTCATCCAATTACATTGGGGAAAAAGCTTGAGTATTATTACCATCAAGACTCCTGTAGAAAACACTTACGATGGAAATGCGAATTATAGGGTCCTTACTAACGAGATGCCTGCCAGGTTTTCAGTCGATCAAAAGAGAAAAACGTTAGTTCAGTTGAGATTACCTTTCGGAAACTGTAACGGGCATCAATTTCTAAGGAACTCCGATAACTGACGTCAGCGAATCGGTACCTTATCCCGACATTGGGTACTTTTAGCTCGATAGAAAGTATACCGTTCAAGACTCTCTATGTATAAGATTGCTTCTGTCAGAGTTCTTGTACGATTTCTGACAGATTGGCTACCCGGCAACGGGACACCACTTGGGATTTCGTCGAAAAAGGATACTTGCAAAAACTTGAAGTGAAGGATGAGTATTCAGTTTTATGGCAACTATTCATAGTAATTAATCACCTTATATTCATTATGTCATTTGAAAGATGTTATTCTTCGAATATGATAACATTAACATCTTTCAATTATTTCAAAAGGCATAATTGCAATTATCTTTCTACGTTGCCGTTTCATAATTCCACGAGCTCATTATCGTGAAATCAGAAGTGTCTTCTGATGAACAACATAAGAAAGTAGGAACAAAGGATGTCACAACGAAAATCCAGCAAGAGATGTAGTTTGTCGCGCAGTCTGCTAACAAGACCAACATAATCTAAGATCAAAGGTTTCAGTGACAAACTAACTAACCCCCCTTTCTCGTTTCCAACTACCCGCTTTCTGTACACCGTGCTTTTTTTCAACTATAATTTTCCTTGTGTATTTGTCTCAAAGAGTTTTCGTGCACCACCACTTTGTGAAAAACTCGTAGTAGGTCATCAGAATAAGACCTGCGGGTAGGTGCTTAATCATATAACATCAAAGATTTATTTGTTAACAGCGTGAACGATATCCTAGTTGTTGTGTTGTAATAAAATTGCAAAGGTCTGAATTATATACGGATTGGCAAAGCTGTAAAAGTCTTGGGCAAACTTAAGAGGTCGTCCCTTCAGAGATGCATACAAATTGAAGGAATATAATATAAACAAAGAAGAACAGTAGGTTGGGACGTAGCTGTTTCAAAAAAAAAAGTTTTGTATTATAAAATAATTCCACATCATTTACAGGTTTTAACCCTTAACGGTCGTAAGTCATTTCTCACGTGACAACAGTATTTTGGCGAGGGGGTCGTATGTCATGTGGGAGGTAACAGGTCAAAATTCGCTGTCTATAAAATTCAGCGCGATTGTCTTGTCAATGAGCAACGGAGGAACTAATATCTCCAGTAAAATGCCAATGCCTTCTATAGTTACTTTGTAATATATTAGGCCAAACAAATGAATTAAAAATTTCATTAGAATAAGAAAAATAACAGTATACTTCTGTGAAACTTGCAAGAAAAAGCTATTCCTTCATGTTAGATGTTGTTTCAAAAAATATTATTCGTTAAAAAATTACAAAGCATTATTCGAAACTAAATTATTTATAATGCTCCCTCAAGAAATAAATAATTGCCATAAAAAATGTTACTTTTATAATACTAAAAATTATTCGCATATTTACCGATCCAACTGCAACATAGTGGAAATCATGTATAGAAATCTAGCAACCGATAAGTGTTAATAATATATACATATGTATTAACAGTTAAGAGGATAAATATAAAACTAAAAGAATTACCTCGTTGTTAGCACGAATTGATCTGTTGATCAATCTGACAACTGCGGCAAACCATTCCACACCGTGTTATTTCTGGTTAATTGCTTCGTAACATACTGCGCAATCGAGGTATGTCCAAAGCCAGATAAACAACGGCAAAAAAAAAACAAGTTCAACGAGATTGAATGGTACATAAAGTTAGACATTGAGGAGGAATATGCCCTAACAAATTGGTTGGACGTATGATATATTTTCCGAATGTTGAGACTTTGTTAGAACATTCGTTTTTGAGGTCACTGGTTAAATGTGACGGTTATTATGAAGATGGTCCAAGAATTTTTAGATAATTTGAGAAAAGTAGATACACTCTGGAATATTTGTTCAACATCGTCGTTGTATTCCATTTGGACTCGAATATTCGGAGCCTCGTTCTACTTATGAGGAATGTAAGAATTGATAATCGGATATATTGTTATTGTTGGCACACTATAAATTGATCATGGACCAGTTTCAGTAGATGCTGTTGATTTAGTTCAAAGTAAAGTACATTATACCGGAATTCGAATGGATCACCTTAACGCTAAAACTACCAACTTTACAATCATTCAATTTAGCCATATCGAATAAATGCTCTGGAAAAAGAGGAATCAAGAGGTAAAAACGATGATTAATCAATTAATTTACATTTTATAAGATAAAGCTGGAACATTTGTTTCGTGGCTTCCCTATTAATTTATGGATTCTTTAGAAAAAAATTGGCAACCGATCGTTTTGACCGATTTGGTAGATTTAGTGTTAAATCGGGGGAAGAAATTCTTGTTGTCTGTTTCCAACTTCCTAACAATTTAAGGCCTGGATCTCATAATTTCATACTAATTGTAAACATTTCACTATTTATCTCATTAATCAGAGAATAATAATTTTTGGTATGCATAAGCCGAGACAATTCCGTTATTACCTACTTCAAAAATGCACTTTACAATTTCCTAAAATCTCATATTGTCTGATCTTACATTCTTATAGACGCAAATAATTCTCATGCTTGTACCAAACGTAGTACGATTTTCCAAGAATGACAAATATGTCGGGCATAAAAGAATTGTTCTCCTCAATCCTATTTCTCTATTCATCCGACAGCAGAACCATTGAAAATAAAATCATATTTTGAATGCAACATCATACAATACTTGCAATCGCAGATACAACTGAATTTGTACGTTGATTTTCAACGTTGAAACAATAACGAATGCATCAGTCGAGAAGTTACAGCTACAGAAAATGATCGCGGGCGACCCTGTAAATTGTACCCTCGTTTGGTAACACGTGAACGGAATAATTAAATACTCGGAAGTGATTCACGCGATTCATTGTACGTATTCACTCTGTCGGGACGATCCGACGCTCTCGAGCGGGATGCACGCCGGAAACGCAAATACCAGATACCCAGTAGGTCGGCCATTGAAATGTCAATAGCTCTTGTGCGAGATTAAATGTCACGCTGACGCACCAAGTAATCGAGAGAATGGCATCTTTCCTATACATCCTTTTCCCTGTGCTACTCCTCATAAAGTATTCGAAAGAAAAGTGTGACTTTTTTTCTACCACAGTGGAATTCCTTTATAGCGTGGTATTTTTTTAATGCACCTTAAAAGTTGCACTCGTTCGTGTATCATGCGATCGAAAATCTGTCGAACAGATTGAACAGAAAATTGCAATATTGTTCACTTCTGTATTTTTGGATTAATCCCTTGCCCTACAAATAACAAGTGGTTCTCGCGACGCAGTAAATTGGATAGGACACTTTTAAAACCTATAAAATTGGAAATATCACTGAATCAGGACATGATATTGTAGGATCGTGAAAAAGAAAGAGAGACCCGCGGAAACCCATCCAAGGCAGCAACTCGGCCTGAGTAGCTTAACGTCGACGATCGCCTGGGTAGGCGTGGAGCCACTGCACCGGCGACCTCTCCCTTCTGACTCTTTTTCTTCATGTCCTTTCCTTCTAATTCCAAGATTCTTTATAGGAGGGCTTCCCCGCCGCGATCCCACAATATCATCATTTTTCGTAAATTTTAGTAATTTTAGTCTAAAATTTGTCAGATGATTTCCATCGGATACTGTAATAGAGGAACAATGCTAGCCACGAAAAGGTGAAACGGTCAATAACTTTCTGTCCTTCATTTGCACTACAGGGTCCGTCAGCAAAATCCGAACAAAATTTTATTTTAATTTCCCGCTACATGTAATGTCAACAGTATGTACATGTTTCTTTCTTTTCAAGCAAGGCAGATGTATGTATAATTCGTATTCAACATCTAAATGGCAGAGTTGATTAGATAGTCTACGAAATATAATCGCAAATCAACAGTAACTGAAGCGCTTCGCGCTGAGCGTTCAGCTATTGAAATTATTCCATTCTTTGGATACGCAAATTCTACTGTTTACGATACTGTACGAAGGTATGCTGCTGCAGAGAAGTCCATGGAAAGCTCTGCTAATGGGTCGAGGCGAATTTATTCCAAAGGAAAGTCTGAAAGGACTGCGGCTGCCGACGAAAGATCTCAGTAACCCGCTACATTTCTTGAAGAAGAGTGAAACCATTAACAGTAAACTGTACCTCCGGGTCATAAGTTCGATAGTGAAGCCAAAGATGGAAACTGTAGCATCTGGGAGATCCTACATTTCACAATAGGTCGAGGCACAAGCTCATACGAGTCATTTAGTGCAAAACTAGTTTTCCGATAACGTCAAAATATTTCGGTTCAAAGTCTTGTGGCCTCCCAATTGACCAGACTTGAAGCTTCTAAGTTATTATGTTTGGAGCGTTATTGAAAGGGTGTCTAATAAATCCAGGCACCCCAAACACAAGGACAAGGATCAGGTAAAAAGACCATGTTCGCGCTTCAGATCAAGAAAGGAGGCTATACTGAATGATAAAATTTAATAAGGATCTCCTAATTAATTTAGGGGAGACCGGGGCAAAATGGTATAGCGGGGCATAATGGGACCGGGGCAAAACGGGTTGATATTCCACTCCTATCTGTCCCATTTTGCCCCAAATCAAGCACCCAAGAAACTTCATTTTTTGCTATCCCATTATGCCCCAGTGCCATTTTGCCCCGGTACCATTTTGCCCTGCTATACCATTTTGCCCCGGTCTCCTCTACACATCCTTTTTTTCATCAATACAAGTCAATTCTAACTAAACAAGTGTTTGAATAAACTCTTAATTTTGTCCGGATTTTGCTGACGGACCCTGTAAATGTTTGCTCTTCTAATATAAACTTAATAACGTGGACTCTTTTTATACCATGTAATATCTGTTTGACGGAAAATATTTCATATTTTTAGTCCGATACGTGTTTACAGTTTTAACGACGCTCCGTGACAGTCTTCATTATCCTCAGAAGACTCTCTGTTCCACAAATCTGTACTTTCTCTTCAATATTATACAAAGTCGAAATCTTTGTCGAATTATTAGTGTACTTTTCCTTTAAATAGAATGGAGAAAAGTTAATTAGGTTCTGGTAAATTTGGTGATTACTAAAATACTTTCAGACTGTGGTATAATTGAAGCAAAAATTGGTGAATTGTTTTTCACTCATCTTTTTTTGTAAATAAAAAATATACCAAACGAGACGAGCAGCGGTCAGACAGCTATTTATATTATAACGATGCATGTCTAGCAAACAGTAAAATTCAACAACAACAACAATTGAACATGCAAACGTTTTTGTCATCTCTACTGTCACACGAAGAGGCAAACAGAGCCTGTAAGATACTATGACATTCGATGTTCAGGAGTCACCGAGCTACTGACCGTAGAATGTCAAGAAAATTTTCTTCTTAACCTCAAGGTAATGGGTTCTCACCCCTATCGAAATTTCGGATGGACCCAAGATAAAAGAGTCAAAGGGAAGAATTTTATTCGTGCAACTTCTTTTTTGCCTCTTTCATTTGCAAAATGTTCAACTGTAGTGAGTAATTGGGATTTATTCGTTAAAGTTGTAGCTCGTCTCCGAACTCTTATTTTATATTATTGAAGAATATGCTATTAACTGAAGCACACTATCCGTGGGATATTAATATTGTCTTCCATACACTGCAAATCCAAGTGTCTTATTTTAAAATACATAAACGTATTGTTTCCTTGTAGTCACTTTTTAGACGTTTCCCGGTGTGTTATTATTTAACACAGTACATGTGTGTTATTTTTCAGCATGTAGGTGCGTTACTTTTAAAATACATAAATGGGTTATTTTAAAATATATATGTGAGAAGAATATTTTATTAGAACAAAACGATTAAACGATTAGAACAGTAAATACAATACAAATCAGATCAACTCGGACACAAAGTCGACTTCTTCACACCACTGCTCAATCACGACTCTATTTACAAATGTTACCGCCGCTTGTTCAAATATTCTAATTCTACATATACATATATGTAAGGAGATTGCTCTTCTGATGGTGCCCACAGTCTTTTTGCTATTAACTAATGTTGAGAATTAAATAATTCTCAATTCAAATCTCCCAGCTAATCGGAACTTTGTCGGCCATCTTGGGAAAGGTCGATAATGAATCAACTAGACAATCAATATTTTCCAATGTAGACACTCAATTGACCAACAATCTAGTCACCAATTTGATTAGCGGGGTTCCGGTAGCCATTCCTTTTCTGTTCACCAGTGCCTTCACGTGATATTCCTTTTGTTGATTTTCCAAAAATCAACTCGTTAGAAGACAATCAGTGCATCATAGTTCACCATAGTGATCTAAATTCAATTCTAATACCCTCGAGACGTGTACTCAGTGTATATTTCATTGTGAACGTCATTCGTTAGTAAAAATTCAGTTTCATTCGGTGTTCTATTGCACGCTGTGCTAACGCCACGTGCACATTCGTTCTTCTCATTCAAACAGCATAGTGTGTTGAACTTGTGTGGGCGGTAAATAGTACCAAACACCCTGTTTGAAGATTTTTATAGACATTCAGAATTCCTCCCTTTTATACAAGGTTAAGACAATCACTATTCTATCGGTGACAATCATACAAAAAATTGATTGTGTTAGTGTGTGAGCGTTGAGTTGGTGCTGTTTAAATAAACAACTATTATTTTTGAACCTGTATGCTTATTTGCTCGAATCCTGCACATTCCTATCTGACCTTACCGGTCAGGCTATTCCATAGTTGATATCCTTTTGTCAACAACTAACATTTATTAAAAAGATACATAAAACCAACAATAACTATAACATACACTTATTGTTAGAAACTAATAAAAATAAGCAGTAACAGTTATGGCGTCTTTTCGCTTTCACGTTTTCTTCTTCACTACTGTTTTGCATTCTTCTGCCCTGTCTTTTGTTTCTCACGTCATCATCTCGTTCGCTCTGTCATTCATTCACTTTCTCACTCACTCATTTCATTTGCCTTCTTACATATTTATAGGTAAAACAATTACATATTCACAGAACTGAATAAAATTATATTAAATATTATCATGATTGTTCAATATTTTAAAGGAGTGTAGGAACTCCGGTATTAATATGCAACCTACCACATTCAAGAATATTTCGATATATTATAGATGAAAATGATTGGTTAACGTGTCAAATGATGCGAACCAATAATGCAAAAATTACAGTTTTTTTTTTTCTACTCTTTTAAGTGGCAATAATAACTGATAAATATCTGGTCAGCAAATACATAAAAAATAAACGGCTAACACGTAAAAACGTATAATTCTAACGAAATGTGTAATTTTAATACACTTTTGTGCATAAAAGTGAAGTGTGTTTAAATTTAACACACAAAAAAAATGCATTATTTATTTACTCGGACAAAACGTGTAAAATAACGCATTAGATGTGTTAAAACTTCACGTTAATTTTTTCAAGTGTTTTATTTTAATGCACATAATTGGATTTACACGTTTAGACGTGTTAATGAAGTATGCTTACACATTTTGGTGCATTTAAATAACCCACTTTTAACACACTTGGATTTGCAGTGTAGTTAAAGAATTTTGAAAAGAATATCCAACTGATGTCTAAACGTATTTTTTTTTTCGTTATTGTAAGATACGACTTTTTCTCTTTATATAACAGTAGTTTTGGCGTATATATAGTTAAATATGTTGTTATATACAATATACAATAATTTCGTTCCGAGGTAATAATACAAAAAGTAATATTTCTTTGACAACAACAATAATGAGGTTACTCTTTCGAAAGTCTAACTGGTTCTTCTCTCGACGAGTGCATGGCGTCATTTCTCTGTGACTATTGCCGTTCTATCACGCATGGTTCCTTCGAGAACCCCTTTTTCCCGAAAAGGCTCCGTAGGGGTGAGGGTCGTCTTCCTTCCTCGTCGGAGAATTTGTCTTCTTGACGAAAGCCAGGCGTGAAAACGCCCAGCTCGACGCCTTCCGGTAGTAAAGTTTTAAATTATAATTTGACTTATAATAATTAAACTAACAGTATTTCTTAGTCTTTGTAATCGTTTTTCACGTATTCGTACAGCGGGAAGTATGATAATTTTAATCTCATTGTCAGAGTTGCTACATGTCTAAAACTGGTTCTAGATGTGCCATGCATTTGGAAAACAAGATGGTCGTCGAATAACATGTTTCGCACACGAAATGGTTTCACAATCCAAGTCTCAGCTCGTGTCGAATTAGGATCCTTATCGAGCTGGTCGAATCCTTCGACGATCTCACAGTAACGAGATAATTTACCAAGTTTCCTCCCTGCGAATTAGCTTCGCAACCCCAGGCTCAACACATTTAGATTTGAAATCGTATTTGGATGGTCAGAATTCGCTTTCGCAGCCAACGATTCGCTCTGTGCATTCTAAAGACGCGTTCAGAGTGGAAAACAATCGTTTTCACTGCAGTCGTCTGCCACCCGACATGATCCTATCTAAAACCATGGGAAAAGACCATCGAAAACTTTGCACCCTGGTGGTTCGCCGACTGTCTGTTACTCGTATTCCCACGTGAGAAAAGTTTGTTCACTTGCAGAATCATTTCAGCGACCGGAGCAATAGATTGACATTATGTAGATTGAAAAGGAAGAGGCTTGGTTTTATCACCCAAGACAAAAGCTTTTAAATACAGTCATATACTTGGAGATATTTAATTTGATTGTTAATGAATTTCTTTTATACGTGAAATTTTTTAATTAATCCTTTGACGATGGAAGCATATATGTGACCTGAGGAAATATTATATTATAGTTTATCGGCTCATGTATACATGGTTAGAGTTGAAAAATTGTAAAAGACTGTTGAAATATGTTTGCGCAAATACTAATTTATAACTTCTATACATTAACACTCTCACTATCTGATAAAAAGGTGTTTTTTCATCGATATATAGACGATAATTTTTCAATACTCAGAAAATCTGCCGACCGCAAGTGGTTTAATTAATTCACTAATTTATTAATTAAGATTTGTGTGGACACAATTAGTTAAGTTTAGTTAAGTTTACTTTGAATATTTATAAGTATGTTATTTTATGTATTATCGTATAATATTAAGGAAACAAAATAGAGAAACATGAAAACAAAAAATCTTGTTGGGTAACAAAGGTGACAGATTTATAAGAACACAAGTGTGTTGCATTCCGTGTGTGGTCAACACCACTTTATTTTAGAAGACTATTAGGAGTAGAAATTAATTCGATGCCTTTTTAAAAGAAGTTTAGTATTATAACTTATTCAGTCGATGGGAAATTGCTTTTTGTGACACCCCAAGTTGCACGGCTACCTCATGTTGTGTTTGTGCGGAATTTTCACAGAGCAGCTGCTCAAGCTCTTCGTCTTCAAACTTTTTTGGCTGTCCGGAACGTTCTCGATCAGAAAGAACAAAGTCGCCGTTTCGAAATCTTTGATACCATTTTTTACAGGTTTTATGTGTTACTGCACCTTCACCCAAAGCAGAACAAATCATTTCAGCGACTTCAGAAGCATTTTTCTTTAATTGAAAGGCAAACAGTATGCAGTGTCGTATGTGATTCTTGTCAGACGCCGCCATTTTACTTACTAATAGCTTTTGTATTGACTAGTTGTCAAATGTTTCATAAGTGGAAGTGTTGGTACTTAAACGTTATAAAATGGCGGGCGATTATTTTCATTCAAACTAGAGTTATAAATAAATTAATATCAAGGCAGCGAATTAATTTCTACACCTAATACTTTCGCGTTGAGAGATTTAACCCTTTCAATACTGCGGGGATATATAAGTCCCAGAGAATGTTCAAAAATTACTGGTGCGTAAAGTATTCGCTTTTAAAGCGCTCGCATAGGACTAAACAGTAGTCTGTGGTCAGTACTTCACAACACGTGCTTCGATTAGCGTAACTTAACTAATTCATACTTGGTATAGGTACGTTCATAAGTGTAAGCGTCTCAAAGCATTTTTTCAAAAATCATATTTTCTAAAAATCTGAAATTATGTAAACATGTTCCTTTACTTATTTACAGCACATTTAGTTCAATTATACAGAAATATCTTCACTAGCCAAAAGTCGTATTGAAAGGGTTAACAAACTTAGTAATAACGTCGTCGCTTAAGATGTTCATATGCGGTACTGTTTGATATTTTTCATATCTCGGCAATGTCCCTAGTTGTGTGCTGTGAGTTATTTTTTATTAACAACTTTCTTTCGTCTTCATCAATAACGGATGGTCGATCAGAGCGCTTTGCATCTTCCAAACAAAAGTGACCACTTTTGAACTGGGAAAATCATTTTCTGACACTGCGTAAACCGCACATATTTTTCTTTTAGTTTCAACAGCATTTTTACCACTATTATAATAATAAAGCATTAAATGTCGGAAATGTACTTTCCTGTTTTCCATATGCCTGCCACTGTTATACGCACAAAATACTAATAAATTTTATTGCCTTTTGTTCTGAATAATGTCTGAAACTATAATTTTTAATGTTATGCTGTTACAAAATAACATTAATAACAAATGACAGTCATAAAAAGCTTTAATTATGCCATTTGTCGAAAACGCTACGAACTTTCCGAGCAACTCAATACAGATATTTTGTACGCGGCTCATTCATCACCATCCTTACAAGGAAGGTATTCGAAGTGGGGACTCACGGATTCGAATGAAATTTTGTGGGTTTGTAGAGTGATCCAAGACAAGAATAATGGTATATTCCATTCGTGCCCAATCGCCCTTTAAGGGCATGAAATTTAACCTCAAACTGAAATCGACACTTGCACTTCCTCGCTTATATCTCCTAAAGTACAAAAGATAGAAAAAAATGTTTTAGGTAAAAGTTTAAGGGTAAAAGGAGCGCTATAAGTTTGCATTAACAAATTTTTAAAAACAACTGTCCTTCTTGAAAAAAAAAATTTTTTTTGGGGTTATTTTAAAGAATTTTTAAATCTTTTTGGTAATGAAAAATGTGTCATTTTTTATTCTGAATTCAACCATAACAATATTTTTATTATACACCGCTAGGGTTACAGAGATACACGACAAAACGTACTCCCTAGTGCGCGGTACCGCGCAATAGCGCGCTAACACATATAAAGTTACATATTAAAAATGCCCCTTTTTGTTGCAGGACATAACTATGCGACGAAGCTGGGTGTGGTAACATAAAAATCGCAAATTATCAAATATTACGTAAAGATTAATGACTTATAATACAGATCGTACTATATCCCATATATACATACATAAATATTTTTTAAACGCTTATTTAACATTTTACTACATTGTAAGCACATGCCAATACATGTTCTTCATTCGACATAGTTTTCGCAAAGTGAAAAAGACGAAATACTATTTTCATTAAAAAAGTGATCTGCACACAGATACTTTTTACACCGAGCACATCTTATAATAGCAGGCTTATCACATAATTCACAACTTGGCAATTTATCTGCTTCAGGAAATTTAAAACAGAAATCTACCGGATTTTCAAACTGTTGTTGTAACCTTCCTCTAGGTATCCTCTTTTATCCCAAGAGTTCTTACATAATTCGCGGATTCTCGGAGATGACAACTGGTTCGATGTGAGAGATTGCAATTTGATGATATTATTTCGTAGATGCAAATTTGTAAAAAGATTATATGCTAAAATTTCTTCATACCCAAAAATGAAAGAAAAAGCAACGATTAACGGTGATAAGCCTGCTATTATAAGATGTGCTTGGTGCAAAAAGTGCCTATGCGTATATCATCGTTTTAACCATTTCACTACTGTGAGCGCCTATAGGCGCTTGACGCTGGCTGGATTTCTGATACTGAAGGCGCTTAAAGGTGCTCATTGTAATTTGGCTTTCTGACTCGAGGGGTACTTTTAAATTTGTCATATTTGTAGTATATTTGTAATTTGTCATATTTAAAAAATGTTGTGCGAATCACCACGATTCGCCATTACACCCTTTTGGACCTTGAATCACGTTGGTAATATTTGAAAGTATTATCCTAGAGAAGATAGAGAATCTGAGAGAAGAAAAACTGAGTCGGTATCCAACAAGTGAATGTAAGTGAATTCGAAATTAGTTAGTGAATGCCATAGTTAAAGTCTAAATGAAATAAAAATATGGCTACTCCACACATTTTTACATATATTTTCATCAATTTTAAGTATAAATGTGATTGTTAACCATATATGTAGATCAAATAATTCAATTCCCAACCATTGAAAATATTACCGGGCTGTACGAAGATCGTCCCCCTTCTTTTTTGTCTGCACGCAATGTATTGTACGATGTTATTATATCTTGAAAAGCGTGATAATGATTGCTTTTAATTTCCTTTTCCCTTCTGAGCTGTGGCATAGCAGAGAGTTTTCTCATTCTGGGGTTACAATGGGGACTATTGTACACACTGGATCGTGTTACGGAGCCGTGATGCAAGCACTTTCCCATCCAGAAATTTGATACCAGTCACGATCAAAATACACTTCCAAAGAATGCAAAGACTTACAAGCAGAAATACTTGCACAATTCCGACAAACTACGTACTTAATAATTTTTGATTCGTACCAGCTATCATATTTGCAGTTGATAAAACAAGAAGGAGAAGCAATGAAGCTTCGAAAATTACCTTTCCTCAGTGTGCTGCATTTTATCACACCAGGTATAATAAAACATTTTTACGAATTTTACGATTCACGCAAAACAGAAACGTTTGGAAAGTAACTTATACTTTAGAATAAAAAATTTCACCGTGGAATAATGTCGTAAAAAGCAGACTCCGTTTAAATGATTTAAACTTGCATTTACTTTACATAAATTTTTATAAAAGGAATGTAATCATGAGTTAAATTGTGATTTAATTCAAGCTCGTGTGGTACGATTTTTGATTAAGTTACTGTTAATTGAAACGTGTGAACTAATAAAATTAGAGATACCTTAAAGGTATTTACGCATTGAATTACTTAACAATCTTACAGATGTTTTATATCGTGATTTTTAGTGGATTTTTTTGGATCACAAATTTTTTTATATTTCATGGAGCACACATATTATGAAAGCATTTTCAGACCATGAAGAACAAGTCGATTGCAAATAATTAATTTTTCAGTTCATTCAGTTGAAACAATTAAAACAACATGAATAGTTGCTGAAACCTTTGCTAATTGGTTTTATAAATGTTTTGTCAAAACTGAATGGGACATTGTAAAAAACCACTTCCTCGTGAAGTCTTTTATATTCCAACAATATCGTGCACAAAATTTTAAATAAAAAGCAATTTCATATTCATTTCAATTGATGTATACAATATTCCTGACAAAATTTTTATGACAATATATAATAGTTGGTATATGAATGTAGGATATTGATTACAAATATACTTAAAATGGATATATACAAGTGGAAACTTAAATTTAATATGAAATATAAGGAACGCACAATTCCAAAACACACAAAAACTCGAAACAATATAACATATAAACCATAAGTCTTATGGCAGATCTTTCTAGAGATATAATCGCTTTACCTTTCAAACATATTTAGAAAACCTTTAATCTTAACGGAGTGACTAGAAAAGTGATCACCCTTTTGGAATCTGCATCACGATAAATCAGGTCATCCCAATCTACCACTACTTTCTCAAACCTACAAAATGCCAGAGTATTTTTAAAATCATAGAATAGCATAGAAACGCTGAAAATCTGTTGCTCGCAAATACGTTTTCCAAGTTTGTTAAAACGCGGAACGCGAAAGTAGTTCTTCAATAAATAGAGTGTTGTAAATCATGTAATGTACCTACCCTCCGATCAGTTAGTTCATAAGAAAACTCTTAGAAATATTGTATAAACACAAATATTTTATACGCGGCTCACTCATCACCATCATTAGTCATACTACAATAGAATCACCACCTCAAGTCCAAAATCCTACTCCTTGTTTTGATCCTTACTCATCCACGAGTCATCATCCATATCCAAGGTCCAACTTCCTATTCCTATTCCTAGATTCCCAAATACCATCATCCTACCCCCTATTCTCTTCTAAACCTTTAAAAACCCTACGTTCTCAGTTCAACTTCTCAATTCAAAGTCACCAGTTTCTCTTACTCTTACGCTAGTTCAAGTTCATAATTACTAAGTCCAACGAATTGTGAGAGTCATCTTCTAATTCTAACTCCAAATCCTAAATCTAATACAAGACTCTCACAAGTCCTCATCAAATCATTTGACACACTGAATCTCTCTTGGAACGAGCCAAGTTATTTTAATATATAAACGTCCGAAAGTTTAAGTTCTCTTTTGTTTGGTGGATCCTGATCGTGAATCGCATCATTCGCCCATTACAATCACTACACAGGATACAACATAAAAGTGGTGTCAGAAGTGGGATATATCATAAAATTGGTGTCAGAAATGGGATACAATAATAAAACGACAACTGTTGGGTTTAATGAATCGAATGCATCGTGATAACTAATTAAACACTTTTTATTAGTACTCGGTAAAAACACGTCCGCTCTATCACACATGCTTTACAAGAAGGAGGAAAAGAAAAAGCAGAGCGATCTTCAACTTTTTCATATTTGTCATGACGAGTGCGGGGTCAACCGACTCCACCTGATTTATTCCAAAATGCAGTCACACTCATATAATCATACACTTTGCCAAATATATGGCATATTCTAACAACAATAGACAGTTATATTCCTAAATATAAATGACTTTGTAAAATGAATGAAGGTAAAAATAATGTAATGTTTATTTGAAAAATAAATAACAGTTATGTGCGATCTTGTTCGTGAGTTATTGAGTTATGTGCGGTTTATGTTAGCAGGTTTACGGCACGAATGCTAAAACATGGAATCTGATAAACTTTAGATTTTCAAGGGTGCTCGTCACCCCCTTGGGTGTTGTATTCTTCGGGTAGTTCATCTAGATACCTAAGGTACACGTGAACCTCCATAATTGTACGCCATCAACTTGTAAGCTAGTTGCACACTTCTTGCATGGTCCCTGCGGTTGAGTCTTATGTAAGCTATTGCATAATATATACGACACCATCGTAAAGCCCATGCAGCTACAAGTTGTTTAAAATATTTTTGAAAGTCCAGAGAATATAAACGATTGGTATCGTGTTTATCTATCATTCCATTTAGATTTCAGAAAATTTAGAAATTAATAAAGTTAATTTGACACTCGAACATGAGATAAATATTCTATTAGGTCATTAAGGATGAAACGTCCGATTTGAAACTAAATGTTTGGTTTATTATATCTCGGGCAAAAAGTAATTAACATAATTAATTAAAATATATATTATAATATTGAGGGAATAGTAACTCCAAACCTTACTATTAATAGGGAATATGCATTTGGTTTTAATTTAATTGATTTTTTTTCTCCGAATCTATATTGTCCTAACATTGTATTTAAACCATTATTTCCTTATTTAGTTTGTTTTTAATTGCATAAAATATTAATTAAAAAATGCAAAATAAGCGAGCGAGATTCAAATTTACGAAACGATTGGTCGCATCGAAACGTGACGTCACATACCACGTTTTCGGATTTATCGGCGTTGCTGTTTATATTATGTTTCAAAGAAAAATTGTTTTTATTTGTGTTTCTGTAGTGTTTTCCATTAGCTAGTGCAATTTCTGGTAGCATTAAATCATCTAGGACGATGACTAAACGCGGTTTTGTCAAAGCACAATCGGAAAAATCTACCAAAAATAGATGCATTTATGATGACAGCATATTTTGCATCAAATCCAGATTTTACGTCCGCTGAGATCAAAGGAGTTTAATTTTTTTTTTAATTGATATAATATATGATACATCATAATTTATTATATAGGTTTTTATTCATAAATGTACCCAGCAGTACTTACTTAAACGTAACCTATAAATAATCTTCGGACATTAAAGCTGCTGCTCCTGTTATAATAACTTATAAGTAATTATACGTAATGTTATTAACATTCACTCAAATCAAATTAATCTTTCGTAAATTTAAAAAAAAAAATATTTGATAGAGAAGTAGATATCAATTTAAATGTTTTCGTATTTTCGCATCTTTTGGAACAAGAAATAACACTTTATCGGTTGTACCTACTTATAATAGTCTTCCTGCACATTGGTACAAGGCAATATCTATAAAACGGTTTTTTAGCTTTTATCATGGTCTGAATAGCTATCAAAACTAAAAATCTGTATAAAATAACCAAAAGTAACTGTTAATCTTATAGGAAACAAACACTGGACGTGGCTTGTGACGTCATTCAAAGCCCGCGAAAAATGGCGGCGTTCAAACAGTGCAAATTTAAGCAATGTTTTAAATATTATTTAAAAAAAAATGTTGAGCATTTGTAACAGTATTGATATTTTTTACTATGTTATAACGATGTAAAAAGTGAATTAAAAATATTTAAAAAATACATGCATATTCCCTATTCCCGCGTCGTTTTAGATGGCTTCGCTTTCACTACAGCTTTCAGTTGATCGTCATCCACCTTACTTTCAGCCCGGCCACGTGGTTCATTTTGAAGATGAAAATCTCCAGATCGGAATTTTTCGAAACATCGACGTACTGTATGTTCATTAGCCACATCCTTGCCAAATACTTCGTTAACATTGCGACTTGTCCACGCTGCATTAGTTCCACGACGGAACTCATACTCGAAAATAACACGAAATTTTGTCCTATCCATGGCTTACAATATTTAATCTCCACACGATAATACGATAGATTATTAAAAATAAAAGAGTGCGCCTGAAAGCCAGATGGCGCACCTTCTCGATGCAAAACAAAATAAAGGACAGATGTTGTGAAATATCGGAGATATCTAGCAGCAAACGTGATGCTTTAGGTAATCAGATATTTCGTACTTAATGACCTAATATATGAATATAGCAAAGTTACTAATAATTGTCCTATTAACCCTTTATAGTCCGAATTTCTCGTTGTATCTGAAGATCAGTTTCATGATAGCACAATTAGAAATAGATAAAAATGCAACTTTAAATGATGGATTAAACCTGATTTTTGAACATTGAATTCTAAAGAATTTCATGATTTTCACGAGTTAAATAATAATATTTAATAAAGTTACAAATTCGACTATGAAGATTAGAAGCTTAGATGTGTCTAGTGTTACTTCAGTTATAGGGGCCCATAGAGGGTTAATTTACTGATTGTGAGACTTGACAGTATTCTGTGTAATCGTATAATTTGCCTGACGACTTCTCTTCACCTCTTTCCATCTGCAATGAACTTACACACTTATTTCCGGGAATATCAGCTACTAACAATAAATTCCAAGAAAGCTAAAAATAGTAAGCAAATAATTCGAAGCTACTAATTAATTATCATTAAGTGTTTACCATTACTTTCGACCGTACCATTCGTTAATTAACGCATAATCAACTCCACCATTAGTCCTATTCAATTCAAAGCTACTATTAATCCGATAGTTAATGCGACTTGAAGAAATAGGCTTTCAGCACATTCCCAGCAAAAGTCTTTCTTGAATTGACTACAGCCGATTAAGTATTACTGTCTGTTTCGTACTCTCTTCGCATCTTTTCATCTGAAATTCATTCATGTTGCGGTGCTTTCAAGGAATCGATGCTTCTGCCGGCTCAAGCACGACGAGTAATACACGCACCTTTGCCTTCCATGCCTTTCATTAGCGGTGAAATGCATCCGCTGCCGACGCCACCACCGACGCCACAGAGGATTCTGCAATTACTCTTAGATGGTAAGTGCTCAGTGCAATAACGAGTGCTTATCCCATATACGCGTATAAAGAGAGCAGAGAAAGCAAAGTTCAGAGGGGCTTTGAGATGCCGTTCCTTCTCTGACGTCTACTGGCGAAGTTTCACGACAATTCTTTGCTCCGGCGACGCATAAAGAGATTTAAAGCCCGTAGACTTTAAGGAGAGTACGATTTCTTAAAAAATATTGAATTACGAATTATCTACGGTTGATAGTTTTTTTCGACATCTTAAAGTTTTTAAAAAAAGCTCACTTGAATATTGGATTTTGTTTGACTTCTTACTTTCGTAAGACTTGATTTCACGAAGAATTACTTTCTTTAGTGCTGTCGAAAGGAACGAGGATTGATTCGTTGCAGGGGACATTGAACGATGTTTTTACCTGAAAGGGATATTTTTCGGAGACTGATTGGAACAGGCATTGGTGTTAAATATTTGCTTGGACATTACTCGAACATGAAACCGTTAATTATTGAAAGACTTAATTAATATTCACGTTTTAACAACGTTCCATAAAGGTTTGTTGTGTTATATTGATTAATAATCGAATTTGCACTAAACTACAGAGAGCTCTAAATTTATATTGCGCTGTATATAATGTAATGTAACATGTTTTGTAGAATGTCGTATAAATCGTGTGTGTATAAAGTATGCAATATGTTTTGTAGAATGTTTTGCATAATTACTATGGACAAATATGCCCCGAATAATATTAATTTTAGTACTTAGAAATATTAATTGAGTTCTTTCAAATTCTTTAACTTTAGTGTTATGACTTCGATAATTATGGCGGTCTAATGTAAATACCGTTAATATATCAGAACCGAACTTATTTATACATTAAAAAGTTTCTTTTAAAGTATGTTTCATATATAAACAATACAGTTAGAAATGTTGACGGTCGCATCAGCAATTAACATATTGTTAAGTGGAGCGCCAGATTTTCTATTGTAATAATTATTAATTTCTTTACAATTTGCCTACATTTTTTAAAGTTTCAGTTTCAATTATATCGAACTAACGATTGCTTTTATTGCTAAGTATTACTTAAAGCATAAAACATAATTTTTATTTTTTTATGAACATGAAAGTTGCACGTGAAGTGTTGAAAATATTTCGTCAAATTTCAGTTTCTCCAAATAATATGTGTCTGTTATCACGAAGGATACATAATAGTCTATATTTGTATATATTACGTTTGCATTTATCTTTTCCATTATAAAGGAACGCCTCCTGTGTTGGCACGTGCCGAAGGTAACTGTAAAAGTGTAGGTTTTATGGACTTTCTATAACGTTTCTCAGTTTCATCCATAGTTTGCTATGCCTTTTGCAAACCGAAGAAACTTTGGCTAGTTCTTTCCCTGGTAAGATTTCCATAGCTTTTGAATTCGGCTTACTTTGTACTCTTACAGAGAGTAGTTTTCCATTACCCCGTTCGGAGCTCATCAACGATTGAATGCTTAACACTTAATTCCCGTACAGTAGATACTTCAAAGTTCAGAGTTTTCTGACTATTCATGTTCGGTTGACTTAAAACGATTTTACATCGTTTGTTGTAAAAAAAATCAATATATTCTTGCTAAAAATATATGGGAATTACAAGAAGTATCGAAGTTACAATTTGTTATAAACTTTTTAACACATTGACACATATTACAGTAAATACAGACATTGAAGAAAAGTAAGACTGAATATTCTCTGGGAAATCAATTTTTATAAATATAAATTTCACGTTTTACCATGCCTGATATAATTAATGTAATATGAGCAGAAGTGAATTTTAAAATCCGATATTGTTTCATAAATAAATTTATATAATTCTAAGTGCCACATCATATCATATTAACACTAGATTTACGGAGCCAATTTGGCTCGTTTAAAATTTTATTACTATATATATATAACGTATTGGTTGGTTAATTTTTTTACAATAAATCTTTCATTTAAATTCATTTGGAACTATTTTCTTTGGAAAAAACTTCAATTTTCTTTCTTGAGTCAAATTGGCTCACTTCAGAGAAACAGGCATATCAACATCCGTAATAAGTCCATTCCTAATAATTATAATTAAAACAACTTTCTTATTGCAATTATTATTGATTATTGCTACATCAGTGCACGCCGCTCGTTAGCAGATATTACTTATCTAGTGCTAGTGTATTAAAAACAACATTGTTAACAAGATAACGATGTAATGGCGAACGATGCGATTCGCGAGCAGGATCCACCAAACAAAAGAGAACTTAAACTTTTAGTACTTTCGGACTTTTATATATTAAAATATCTGGCCTCGTTCCAGAAGCGATTTAGTATGATGTACGGAATGATTTGATTTGATGGTGAGAAGGAGCATAACAAGAGAGAAATATAACGATATAAGTTTATTACCTTATATACCGCCTATTCACCATAAATACTTCAATATGTTAACTGTAAAAGAAAACTAATTGCAAGTTTAAAATATCTTTTTTTTATTTAAAGATCTTAACGAAGTAATTTTCATTTTTATATTTTTAATATAACTGAAATACACTCTTAATAAATTTGGTTATTCGTGTATTTAAATGTCTTCATTTTAACTATTAGTTTTTACATAAAAATTCATTTCAGTAAAGCTTTTATGTCTATAAAAATATGGACTTAAATTTGCTCCTGTTTTTATTTCTTCTAATATGTTATTTTTGAAAGTGGTATAAGTCCATGTGGAGCTAAAAAAATCGTTTATTTTTTCAAATAATTTTAGTAATTATTATTTCATAATCAAATTTAAAAGGTGTATAGTGTAAAAAACATCACTCGAATTGATTAATATTGGCCAATATTTTTAAATTGATTCAAACGCAAACCCTTAAATATCTCAATATATGAAAAAATGGACTTGTACCACTTTCAAAAAAACCAGCTCATATAACACAGCCCATTGCACACAGGTGATAGCATTCTACGACAGATAATTGCAGGAGTTAACCGAGCAGATCAATTCATAGGTCTGTATGAACACAATAGAAAATCAACTAACGATAAGTGGTGGAAAAAGATGTTCTACACTTTTCTGACAATGAGTAATGACAGCTGTAAATCTGTCTTCTTATATAATATTTTATATATTATATCGTTATATAATATATGGCGATATAAGGCGTACCAATGAAAAAGTTCCGTTTCTTTCCTTCTTGATTACTCTTGCTGAAGAGCTAATAGCTGCACGAATGAGAAATACTTCTTTGAGTCCACCAAAACGAGGATCTCCAAATAAAAAACGAAAACTTTATGGTAGCACGCCTTTACATCTACCGGTGGAAGGCTCAACAAGAAGATGCAGAGAATGTGCACAAAGGAAACAACAGAGAAGGACCAAAACACTTTGTCAAGAGTGCAAAGATTGTTTTATGCTATATCATACCAAATAGATTTGATTTTGTATAATTATTTGTCTTTCAATAAAATTAAAATTTAGTTGAAAGTGGTATTTTGTTGTTTGGTACCTACTGGTATATCTGGGTACCACTTTCAAACCCTGGTGGTACAAATATGTACCACTACCCCTCCGCCTCCCCTAAGAAACAAAAATGAAAAATAACAAAACTACAATAAGTGATCTTGTAATAGTAGAAATTGCTCTTGTTTTTCTTTGAAAATTTATTATCCATATTCAGGGACGAAAATATTAAATATAACATTTTTAGCAACAAATCAAACTTTAAAAAAGAACTGTGACAAATAATATAAGAGGAGTAGGTAACCGTTATACACATGTCTTACGTTCATGTTTTCGTTCCAAGTCTTGTTCTTCTCGAAAGTTGGTTCTCATCTGACTGCAAGTGTTTGCATCCACTCCCGAGGAAATGGAATTCTTCCAGCGGAGTGGGCTCGTGATTTTCAATCGCTATTTTACGTTGAAGGTACAGTGACGATACTACATACAGGTATTTCCTAAGAACTATTTCAATTCTATTCCCTATCTCAAAAAAGCGCAATCCCTTGAAGGTGCGAAATATACCTTCTTTAAAGCTGAGAATCTTTAACACTAAACCTATCAGAGCGGACAAATGACCGCTTTTGAGAATTTAACCAAGATTGTTTAATTCCAGGTTTTCATTTTTCTTGAACTTACTGCACAACTTGCATCAAAAAATTTTATTCTATATTTTCGACCCAGTTTTTCATGTAGAATCATCCCCTACTTGGTTGTACCACCAGTTAAGGGACACCCTGTACAGTTACTTAATGTTTTAATATCTAGATCTCTTCTTCTTTCGCTTTTCTTGATAATCATATGTACACTACCGTTATCTACCGTGAGCGGTCTTTTAACAGCTGGAAAATATATGAAATTTTATAAAATTATCTTCATTAAAATCACAAAGTTACTACTAATTTTAAGTTTTCCAAGGAAATGTCATCCAATTGTGTTTTAGGAACATGCGATGTGCTTATGTACTCTCTTCGATCGAACCAGTGAGATTTTACTGGTTCAACCAGTGAATACAAATCTCACTGGAGAACCAGTGAAATTTGCGTCCGCTGCCGCAGCGCCATGCGCTGTGTTTTATTTTTGAATATGCTGACGAGTGAGATTCACTGGTAGACCAGTGAATTTTGATGGCCGCCGAGATCACTGGTGGAACCAGTGAGTGTCATTGGTAAACAAGTGAGTTTCTACTGGCGAACCAGTGAAATTCCACTGGTTCGATCTAAGAGAGTACAGTTTGTTTTATGCTGGGTACAGAGCTTTGACTGCTGGCAATCAATGAGGCAAAATAACGATCATTTAAATTCGATCACTGGTTCTACTATACGCGGCATTACAAATATTTGCAACGTGATTAGTTCTATTTGTAATAGTAAAATAGACTACAAACTTTGAGTAAAAAACAAATAAAAATAGTAAGTACTAGTTTTTGTCTTTTACTACTGGTAAAATAAAATAATTTTTCAATTTCGAGTCTTCTTTCTAAAAATGTATGTTCCTAAATCCCGAAAATATAAATGTTTTTTAATTATTACGTGATAATTATTTAGTGTTTTATTGCCTATGCTAAATTCTGAATTATTTATAATTAACTGGAATGGAATATAACGTTTATTTGAAAAGCGGTCATTTGACCGCCATAGGTAGAAATAGATATATATATATATATATATAAAATATCGGTAGGTTTAGTGTTAACCGATAATTAAACATCTCAAATCTGAACATCACACTGAGTATGTAATTTTATGAAATTGTCTATTCTGTAATACAAAGGGCGATAAGAATTGAAACTTTATTGAAACTTTTAAATTGTGTCTTTCTCTTACATCCTATTCTCTAACTCCGACACAATTTGCGTGAAGAAATAGTTAAACTTTTCCACATAGTAAAACGTAGAAATTAGAAAATAAAAATAACTCATTGAAAAGGATTACCCAACAGAAATAGAAGTCAATAAAGAGTGGTATCTAAATCCACATCTTTAGTCTTTAATGCTCTCGCGAAAGGCAGGTATTTACGAGTCTTGGATAAGAAATTATACTCGTTCCTTCACGTTGAAGTATTTTAGTTACAGAGATAGGTCTTCGTTGAGAAGGAAATCGCAGATTTTCCTCCTCTAGGAAACCCTTCGTGGGTGCAGCTACGGTTATCTTCAACTACCCACCTGAAACTCGAACATCTGCCGGATATACCAAGTTTGACATTCGCGGCTACGCTAATGGTTTGGTTGAAACGAGTCTCTTACGATGATAACGGCATTTTCCTTCGGTTTGCGTGGGATCATATCTTCCTGAAGGATCTCACAGGATGCGACAACTCACGAGCCTTAAGTAAGTGCTCCATGTTATGGAAACTCTCGCTCAGTGTGCCTACGATCGCCTTCGGAAATAGACGAAAAGGAGATATTTCAGCTGACACGTCAATTTCATGGAAATGAAATTATGCTCTCCGTCTTCCAGCGAATGATTTCTGCTGCAGACTAGATACTGCGAACGTATCTTGCGGCGCCGATAAAATTACTTAAATTACAAGTGAATTACTTGAATCTAATATGATACGTTCCAATGCTAAAACTCCTAATTTAAACCTGTAACTCCTTCTCAGTGAAATGATACTGAAACCTTTATCCCCTAAATGTTGGGTAGTAAAAGGTTCAAATGAGGCTCAATATTTCGACTTGGGGCTGGATAGGATGTAAATCCTCAACGGAGGTTGAAATTGGCGTCCTATTTTGCGCCTTAAGATGGCATAAAGGGAAAGTGCCACTTTTAGGCGCTAAATAGGATCTTATTTTACATTGAATTTAGACCTATTTTTGTACTTTTAATTCCTAAATGTTGGGTAGTAAATGCTTCAAATGAGGTTCAATATTTCGACTCGGGAACCTTTGGGAATTTTGAATTTTTTAATTATCATCAAAACATTGCTTAATTTGAAAGTGATCAAGTATTGTTTATAATGGAATTAGGCATTTGGGAATTTTGAATTTTTTAATTATTTTGGTAGTATGTAATTAATGTTACGATGAATACGGCGGAATTTTCTACCGTTTTAATAATGATAATTAATGACTTTGAGATGATGGACAAGAAAGTCTGTTGTATAAAAACTGTACGATATTGCAAAGTCAAGAAAGTGGCGGTAAATATGATGATAGAATATACTAAGGAAAGGAGAATAAGTATTTTTAGTATTCTAGAATTAAGAGACTAATGTGTAGAAATTAATTAATGATTCTCTGTGATAGAGTACTATCCATAGTATCCACCAATATGTTAAAAAACCGTTTTAAAAATTTTAGAACAGATTTTCAGGAAAAGCGATTGTTTGCTACACTTTACCTTGTTACCAAAGGGTCTAGCCGAATAAGGGGGTCAAAAGTGCCCGTGAGCCGATTTTATTCGACGATGGGTCATTCGATAGGTAATGATGAAAAACCATTGCACACAAATTTTTAATCCGATACCTTCACCGGGAGGGTAGTTATAGGGTAAAATCGAAAAACCAGTTTTTGCCTCATTTTCCCCGATTAACGTGGAGAAAAAATTCCAAAAAAATTCTAACACATTCTAAACATGAATGTACACGTTAGGGATTTTTTTTCAGATTTTTCCTTTGCAAGTTACATTCACGAAATATGAAAAAGCGAAAAAAAATTTTTTAAATATCGATTTCGTATTGAAATCTTCCGAGCACAACTTTTTCCTTTTTACAGTAGTTGCATAATGTTATCATTGTTATACCCTAATTTTTTCAGATTTTTTGAGTACGGTGCACCACGTTCGGAAAAATCATAAACCGATTTCTGGGACACATTTTAGGCTGAAACTCGCCCATTATCTGCCATTCTTGCATGATTTTAATACAGTATGTTCATATTGTGACCTTCATGTTTAGAATGTGTTAGAATGTTTTTGGAATTTTTGCACCACATTAATTGGGGAAAATGAGGTAAAAACTCATTTTTCGATTTTACCCTATAACTACCCTCCCGGTGAAGGTATCGGATTAAAAATTTGTGTGCATTGGTTTTTCATGATCACCTATGGAGTGGCCCATCGTCGAATAAAATCGGCTCAAGGGCACTTTTGACCCCCTTATTCGGCTAGACCAGAGGTTCCTAAACTTTTTTCTCTCGTAGACCCCTTGTCATGTTTTTCAATTTTAGATAGACCCCCTGCTGTGGGTCTATCTAACTATATTGAAGTATATTTCCTAACATACAATCATATAACATACAATTTCTGTGCCTTCGTTAATCCAAACAACTCGAACAATCTGAATGAGGCCTGAGAATAAGAGATACGGATTACAGGGGTTACACTGTAATACACAAAAATACACAAAATTTATGAGTTGATGCGATGAGTGGCTATTTTCGCGCGGCCTTAGTGAAAGCACCGATCGTTGTTTCTCTTTTAGAAGACTCACAGTTCTGTGGAGTGAGTAAAACGCACACCGTCGAGTGAGTGAGACGCTAAGTTAGGCGCGTACTATGGAGAGAGTGAGACGCGTATAAAATGCTCCGAGATCAAGTGAAAATAGTTTTAGACCGACGATATTAATTATATTAATAATATTATATTTTTGTAATTTTTTTTAATGTCAAAGTTTTATCAATTGTACTGTTTTTTGCAATTTTTGAAATTTCTTGCCATTGACCCCCATTTTCATTTCATAGACCCCCAATTTTTTTTTCGCCCACGTAGACCACTTGCAGGTCTTCATCGACCCCTGGAGGTCGATATAGACCACTTTGGGAATCACTGGGCTAGACCCTTTCATTAAAAGTAGAATTTTTTGGTTCGGGAAGCACTTCTTGTGGTATTTTGATAACTGAATTTAGTCTGGCAGACTTACCATTCGTGGCGTATTATTTTTACAATTTTTCTGCTTAATTTGATAATGCACGGTAGTATTAAACTAAATTAAATTGTAACCGACCGGTCGCGGAATTTGAGTTTTTAAAAAGAAAACTTTATTACTCGCTACAATACTACAATAGTACTGATCAAACTAGGATTACAACAATTGAAGGAATTGCTCGACAGAGGTTGATCGCGTAACGAAGTCTGAAGTGGATTGATTCTTCAACTGGACTCATTGGCGTGTTGTGGGTGGTTGGTATTTTATATGGGCGATCTGCGTTTCGGAAGTTATCATTGAGACACAATCCAAGATGAATGTACTTGGTTGGTCTTTGTACTCGTCATAACAAATCTCTGTGCCCGTCATAAAATAAATTTGTAATCTTACTGTTTGCCACTAAAATCTCATTTTCTCGGGTGAAACATGGCCTCTATGTTTGAAGAATAGATTAGGTACATTTACATATGACATCTCATGCTGTCCTACATATTTGTCCTATTCAATTCTGCTTCCAAGATGTATTTTATAAGTGTAAGTACCCACATATAAGTCAATAATAAAAATATGCATTTAAACAAGAAAAATGAATTTCTTACTTCGGCTCATCCTTACCTAGTTGAAAATTAAGATGTCTGCAAAGTCACTGAAAGCAACTGGCCGAATAAAAATGGAAAAAGTGCCTCCAACGCAAATTAACCGTCACGCATACCATTCGATAGGTTTCTTTAATACAAACACTTCCTTTAAAAAATATAAAATCTAATGCTTTATTACTTTCCATGCGAAAGGAATTACTTTATTTTACGCTAGTTATTGCCGCTCGAAGTCCTAATTATTAATAATTATTGGGAGCTAGGCAGAGTGAAAATTCGTCCGAGGTATTATATTGGTTTGCTCCACTAATAAGCTGAAGTTCATTTCAAGCAAAATTTGATAATTTGACAAGTGATATTAGTAAATAATTAGTCAGGCAGATCTAAAACTTCATCTGAGGTATTATTGGTTTACTGCAATTGTGACTTGAAGCTCATTTCAGGCAAAGGGTCTAGGGTCTATTACTAATCGTCCAATGAATATTAGTAGTTTTTGGAGAGACTCCTCGATTGGTATGCCTCAAGATTAATCTGCTTTGGTTAATTAATTTGCCAAGATTAATATCCTTATCCGACTAGACCTTTTCTTCAAAAATTAAAGAGCGATATTCATAAACGTTTTTGCTTTAAGATCTTCATTCTAGTATTTGAAACTGTCAATTTTGCATATTTCTTTAATCGGCCAAAAATATATTACCCAAATAAAATCAGCTGTGAATAACCTAATCGTTAAATCCTATGATATTCACGTAATTGTATATCAAATATTTTTTTTTAATTCATTGCTTTACGATATCCGAAGCAGCCGTAACCGTACCCGCAGTTACGGTCGTTTTACCCAAGTTTTCAAGTCGTCCGTCCAATGATAATTAAGCTACCGACATTCCTTCGTCTCAAATATGGCTCTTCTCGTAGCAGCTGCAGCTACCATTATCGTTTGATATTAGAACGACCGTGGCGGGAGTTCTCATTGTGGCTGTACGATCGTCGAACAATCTGGCTGGCGCATTTCTGAAAAAACGAGGGATACGAGTCAGTGTGTGCAGATTATACGTATAGGGTGGCCGGTAAATATCATATTTTCTGTAAAATTTCACGACAGCTTTCTAATTTTCTTAATTTTTTTCTAAATTCGCATTATTTGTATTCTAATAATTTTTCTTCAAATCAATTTTCACGCTTTAACCCTCGGAGTACTGACGGTAGAAGCAGCGGCACGGCCGTCGCTCGGGGTCGCTCGGACCCATAGCGCGTTCTCATTGGAGGTTTCAAAGGAGAAGCCGCCACTATGCCTATCACTGTGTTTGTAAATATGATCGAGCTACTACAAGCAATATTATTTGGCAGCTTCTCCTTCTCCAGCAACAAAATCCAGTATTGCATTTATTCTATTTTCAATTTCTCATCTGTTTTTATCATAGAAATAGTGTAATTGAAAAATGCAAATGTTACACATAAATGAAAATCTTTGGCATGTCTATGTGTCTTCTAATTAGAAGGAAGTCATAAATATTCCATCCCTTGCCCTTAACAACTAAAGCTATTTCACAGCAAACTTCTAAAAAGACCCAAAGTTTGCGATACTACATAGAGTATTTTCTAATCTCAAGCATTTATTTGGAACGTTCTATTTCCAGTGGAATAAAAATTTTAATTCGGGAATGACTATCTATTACAATTCAACATCAGGTGCGTTTGATACTTTATATTAAAAATTAAAAATGGATAATAAATGGACGGAATTAGTGTTCCGCAAAGAGTCAGTCCTTCCACCGCAAAGTCACTTTGGACACTGCTGAAAGTAAAATGATGAAGGCGCGTCTAGAGGGATACCCTCCTTGCCCCTCTACTGCTTCGGTAGGCTTCCACTCCTATATACATTGTATGCTACGAGAGATATTCGTCTCTTATCTCTACAAAATAAACAAATGATGCCGCGAGGAACAGAATGCTAGCGTTTAAAACGAACGCCGCAAGTCGAAAGATATATTGGTCGAAGTTGCATCTTACATCGGGGTCCGAGCGAACCCGAGCGGAGTACTGCGAGGGTTAAACTATACTTACTGGAGGATGTATTAAGGGTTATATTAAGAAATCAAATTTTGGAATCTTTCTTGTAAATTTACTTAACTGGTATTACTTTTTAATTTTTTTATCCATCGAGATTATTTTCGATGGACGTATTTATTTGGGTTTCCATTAATTGGTATTTCAATTGCTGAAGCTTATTGTTAGTTTCATTCTCCGTTGGAATCCTTTAAAAGTTTTGTTGTGAGAAATTAATACTCGTATATTTTATAATCAGGTACATATAAACTGTATGTTTCGAACAATTAATCATCAATTCTGTAAAATGTTATTTGGAAATTTATAATGCATATTAATTGCTTTCAAAAAAATACCTCGTTTGGAATTACTTAATTAATGTTTTGCTGAATTAATTAATCGTTTAATTAATTGTAACAAAGAAAAAAATGAAAAATGTCGATCTTTGGCCCGTGTTAATTAACTGTAGTACAACGTTAAAATTGGTGTGATTGGTCTGAAGTAAAAGCTAACCCATGCAGCTTTAAATTACATTTACTGTATGAAGCTGCACGGTTCAATGCGTTAAATTTATTTTAACTTTTATCTTAGTCAGTAAAGGTTGCGTTTCAATCTTCCGATAAACGACATCCATGATTTATGACGATATTCATATCGTTGTAACGATACGCGTGTTTCAGCGATTCATCATTTTGCCTGAGCTATAAAGTTCCGCGAATAAGAAGACGAATGACTTATCCTACAAGATGAGATGCGAGAATGAAGTTAGATTTTCGGAATGTGACTAAGTCATTGACATATGTTGACAAATCGATCATCCTTCTAATATTTCCATCTGTAATTCTATCCGTCGAAAAGTAACTTCCACGGAAACAAGCATATTTTGTGAAGTTTGTGCTATTTTACAAGGAAATGATAGAAATATTTGATTAAGGTAGTTCTATGCATATTCAGAACAAAAAATTTATTTTTATGTTTTCAGATTTTAATTCTTTTTATATCATTTTTTCACAAAAATTGGTAAAAATACTTCTACTATTCTATTATAATCATCATAGTAAATGTTTATAAAGAGAAAAATACTTGTTTAAATATGCGAAATAATTCTAATTTATGTATTTTAAATCAAACTTTTGTCGATACGGTACCCACTACACATAAAAAGGTGTGTACATTGAGAGAATTTTCTGACGTACACTATGACAAATACATCGTGGCATCATCACATCATTCAACCTACTGTAACCTATAAATACAAATGAGAATTTGACAGTTATTAGAGTTGAGACGTTTTTTTGAAAACGACAAATTACAAATTTGTGAAAAAAAAACTCTCGAAAGAAATTTGAAAGCAGTGGAGATTCTCAATAAAGGGAAACTAAAAACACAAATCAGAAATTTAACTCATTCTAGTGGAGAAGCCGAACATCCAAAAGTAATCGTAAGTAGCATGAAGTATGGTTTGTGTGAAGGCATGCGTTTCATAGATTTTTTTCAACTTTTAATAGAAGTTTTCTTCATAAGTACGTGGTAAATAATGATAGAAAAATTACATCGGGTTCTAAATGAATTGATTAGGCTACTACTATTTTTATAAAGATTTTTGTCGACTCGTTCCGGTTAAAAAAAATAAAAACCTGCGTTCCAAGGCATGTAAAAATGGCTGTCCCTATAAGATTCGTGTAAAAATAATTTATTTTGAAAATAATTTTCTCATAAACTATGTGGTTAATTTTATTGATCTTTCGCTAATTGTTTTGGAATATAATACTGCATGGATACCCAAAATTTAAAAAAAATTGGTCGAAAAAAATATTTGCATAGAACTACCTTAAGGTACGCTTGCAAGCACAATGTTTTCAGCTATGATTTCCCATTTCGGGTAAGTCATGACAATAACGGTCACATCAGATAACAGAATTTATTGGTGTTATAAACTTTAAGATAAATAGAACGTATTAATGTGTAAAGAAAAACCTAATCAGTTATCACTTTAGAATTTAGTCTCGTATGTGGAATACTATAGAAATTTTCAAATTCAGAGTTTTAATGAAAATTATTTAATGAAGTGTTCCTTTTTCGCATATGCACAATTTTCCATAGGAATGAAAATATGAACTGAATTATATTTGCTCACCTAAAAGTCTTCTTTTTCTCCTGGCCAGCACCAAAAAAAAATTGTCCATTACTGCTTTAAACCATCATATTAAAATATTCACCTTTCTCTATTTTTGTGCACTTTTCTAACATCATTCATAAAGTAAATGTCGCAGAAGACAATTTTAAATTCTACAACTTAATATAATTTTTCGAAAGGACTAATTAGAAGCCGCCGAAAAGATTGATAATGTTACAACATCTGATTGTAATTTTCAGTAGACATAACGTCCATGACAAATTATGTCGTTCATTAAACAGTGTTTTCAATCCGCCAGCGAGTGGTAAGTAAGCAATGTGACCGTCAGCCATAGTAATTTAACTTCCCCGCAATGTCTTCTCGAATAGCATCACGATTTGCATTTCAAGGTAAATTCTGAGAAGCACTTAACCCTCGACGTCATTTTCGTCTTTGAGAAGAAAAGCCATTCCGTGCACCATACTTTACGTTGGCAAATCACGAAATGAGTACGTGACGAAATTCGAATTCTCAAGATTCGATCTTAAACTGAGGATTCTTGAAAGATTCATGTCTACGATGGCTTTTGCTAATCGCCAATTCAACTATTGGGTTGTCGGAAAAGTCGTGACGCATTTTGCGAATAGGTGGCGGTCGATCATTTTTTAATGCTCTAGAGTCACTCACATCTATATTATCACTATATCATTTAACAGCTGGCGGTTTCAGCGCCATTTTAAAAAACAATTGAGTTATATCGTTGATTTTTAGAGATTTTACAGTAAGAGTAAGATGGAAGACCAAAGTGCGCATTTTTGCCATATTTTGCTGTTTTACTTCCGTAAAGGGAAAAACGCGTGTCAAGCTTGTGAAAAATTGCGTAAAGTGTACGGTGATGATGCAGTACAGGAACGTCAGCGCCAACGATGGTTCACAAAATGTGGCCCGAAAACGGTCTTGGTCCCGACATGGTAGTCGGCTTCGAACGACATCGAAAGCAGACATGCATCAGAGAAAAGCATTGCTCTCAATGTGGTGGGATTTTAAAGGTGTCGTATTTTTCGAGCTCCTGCCAAGGAACCAAACTATTAATTCGACTGTGTACTGTCGGCAATTGGACAATTTGAACGAATCGATCATCCAAAAACGTCCAGAGCTTGTTAATCGTAAAGGAGTGGTGTTTCATCACGACAACGTGAGGCCACATACATATTTAATCACACGTAAAAAATTGGTGGAGTTTGGATGGGATGTACTGTCACATCCAGAATACTTTGCCGACCTTGCACCATCAGACTTCCATTTGTTTTGTGCTTTACAAAACTCCTTGCGTGGTGTATCTTTTAATTCCGATGAGGCGGTAAATCAGCACCTTGTTCAGTTTTTCGCTTATAAAGATAGGTCCTTCTATGAACGAGGAATTATGAAACTACCTGAAAGATGGCAAAAGGTCATCGAACAAAACGGACAATATATCATTGATTAATCTTTGTTCTCAATATAAATAAATGACTTTGAAATACATACAAAATATGAGTCATAACTTTTCCGACAACCCAATAGAATCAATAATTCGGACAGATATTTTATTACATTACAGAATTTCAAAATGTAGACCACCAATTTTATGTTATATTGTATATTACAACTAAAAATAAACCCATTGTAAGATTCAGCGTCAGTGAGGCGTTCTCACGCCTGGCTTTCGTTAAGAGAAGAGTTCCTCCACTAAGGGAAGAAGTTGACCCTCATCCCTACCGGGCATTTTCGGGGAAAAGGAGGACCTCGACGGACCTAGCAATAACAACAAGGGATAGCAAGGCAGTCGTTACGGAGTTGACGCCGTGCATACGTCGAGGGAACACTCGTAAAAGAGTGACATCGTGGAAAGAACTAAGGTAAGTTCGGGTAATAAGGCCTAGCTAAGGGAGATTTGCAATAAAATACAAACTATATATCGAAATCAACCAATTTTAATGTTAAGTAAACCTATAGAACCATTACTATAAAATATAAACAAAAAATGGCAACTTTTGCCGTAAACAAAAACAAAATTAAACATTTTTTAAAACCCTGTCTATAGGCCTTATTATACTATGGTCGGGTAATAAGGCCTGAGACTTTAACATACATAAATAATCAAAATATGCATCTTATATTTGGTAATTGAGATCAATAATCATAGATATGTATCAATCATACATTGAGTTTAAAAAAAAACAATAAATTCCTTTGATTAACAACCATCAGGACACTCAAATGTGTCCATTGCCGCATTTTGCACATTGCCTCATATCTGCCATCTTATCTTCTTCATAACCATGACAGTACCAACTCACTTGTTTCTGCTTATTGTTAGTACCACTTTTACCTGTGAGATTCGACGTCTTTATTATTTTTATAATAAATAATATAATATATCTATATATATAATAAAACGGTTGATGTTTTTTCAGTATTCTTGACTGGTGTAAGCATAAGCTGCTTAAATACTGTTCTTTTTATTTCAGCGAGTGGCACATGATCGGTGATCGTGTTTCATAAAAGAACGGTGAAGATAGTGTAATAAATAAAGGTTTTGAACTTGTGAATATTGAAAGGACGGCTGTGCACGTCGTCTGCATCGCAAATCGCCGGTTTTAACTTAATGCTAGATATCGTTGCTTTGCGACGGAGCAGATTCAAAAAGGAGGATAATACGGCCTACCGTCAAATTTTGTAGGCCTTATTAACCGCCGACCACGTGTGTAAATAAAAATAAAAATAATATGATTGGAACCATGATATTATAGGTAATTTAAACTTCATAGGTCCTAAAAGTATGAAATAATAGAAATCTATAATACAAAATTACATAATTATGTGAAATATTTCAAAAAATACTTACGTTTGTATCGGACGATTTTTTACTATTCATGCCGCGCAACCGTTTCCCAAAATTAATGACGCCACACTGGCGACATCGCGCAAGCTATCACCTCGCGACACGTTTGAGACACTATTTTTGAGTGTTAGCTACCTACGTTTGTGACCTTGAGCGATTCCAAAAATTTTAAATTGGATTTTTATTGCTTACGCCTTATTACCCGAACCTACCTTATTAATATTTGTATTATTGGCGCGAAAGGAGATTATTGTATACTAGCTGAAAGCTCCCGTACTTCGCTACGGTTTAATCGAAACTAAAAAAAAACTTAAAATTTGGAATTTTGAAAAATCCTTTCTTAGTGGGTGCTTATACCCTAGAAGGAATGCTCATGCAAAATTTCAAGTTTCTAGGTCAAGTAGTTTCGCCTCTGCGTTGATGAGTTTGGCCCATACTTTAACCCCCCAAAACCCACCCTAAAATTTCGAATTTTTCAAAACCCTTTCTTAGTGAGCACCTACGACCCAAAGCAAGAGTATGTTCCGAATTTCATTGTAATCCGTTCTGTGGTTTTTGAGATTTCGTGATGAGTGGATGAATGAGTCAGTCAGTCAGTGGTATTTGTGCTTTATATAATAGATTGCATTAATCAGCACATATTTATAAATATTCGTAACAATTTATTATATATATATATATAAAGAGAAGAAATCGGTGTCTTGCACTATCAAATATTAAATACTTTACTTTAACACTAGATTGCCGGACCGAGTTAATTTAACTCATTTACAATTTTATTGCTATGTAGGATATTGATAACAATATACTTTTAATAAAAAATATATACACAAGTGGAAACTTAAAATTATCATGAAATATAGGAAACGCACACTCTAAGATATATACACACACACACTAAATATAAGAAATAATAAAATACAATATAAAATCCGTCTAGTCGTCTATGCGTCTGTTCGTCTATCGTCTATAATTTGTCAAACTCGTCTATCGTCTACTCTATATGTCGTCTATTCGTCTATAATTCGTCTGTCGTCTATAATACGTCTGTCGTCTATAATTCGTCTATCGTCTACAGTTCGTCTAATCGTCTATCGTCTACTTCGTCAACTCTATATCTCATCTATCGTCAAACACGTCTATATTCGATCTCGTCTACTGTCGATCTGTTCGTTCGTCCTCGTGCAGTCCACGTTTCGTCGTCGATCGTCTTTTCGTCCGTCGATTGTCTCATGGCGGCTCCGTCAAAACGCGCGGGATTTATAAAATCCCCACACTCGGCCATCCTGCAAGTCATCCGCCTCGGATGACACATCATCCTGACACCACGACCTCACACTCTTCTCATAGGTAGAGGTCATCATTGGCCCCTCCTGCACACTTCTCTTACGCAAATCATACATGTCTCGTCCCTTATCTCTAACAATTCTATAAGCATTAAACTTTCGTCGTCGGAAATTATAAATCTCATTTTCTTCGCGAATCTTAGCAGTCTTTCGATCAGTACTTCTTCCTCTCAATCTGGAATCTAAGTCTCTCTTCGTCTTCGTACCACTGAATTTAGCTGACAATCCAGTCGTTATCATCTCCAGTTTTACATCTTTTCTTTCGCAATCTTCTTGATTTTTATCTTGAATGAAAATTGTACCTCTATTACTTGTTGTAGGATTTGGATTCTCGAAAACAGCCTTTTCTACTTCTAATTTTCTCCTCACATCTATGGCGGTGGTCGTCTTGTCGTTTTTTCGCTTTTCAGCTATCATATTTCCTAAAATGCAGGTCGCGCAGTTATCAATAAAGTCTTTTACCTTTTGTATCAATTCTGGAATGTAATAATCTTGTTCTAATAATTTTCTCGTCTCCTCTATGGTGAAGTGACCCTTCTCATGCGCTTGCCGTATCACTTCTGTCTGCATCGCCGTAGGAACTACTAATAAATTGCGGCCTAAAACAAATTTATATAAAATACCACCTCTTAAATTGTAATCATCGTAAGGTTCCTCTTTCAATAATTCTATAATCGTCTTAATTGAATCGTCATTTTGTTGTGCTCCTCTTATTATCCCAATTGCGCCTTCATGCTGCATATCCATAGCGGGTCGTCTATTCCGTTCGTCGATATGCGTCATCTTCTCTCTTTGTCTAATTCCTCTCGCAGTGGAATCCTTCTTATCTATAGGCTCCTGAAATGTCTGATAATTCGTAATGACTTCACCCGAATCTTGTCGTCTATCGAAATCTGGTTCATTGTCCTTAACAATAACGTTAACTTCTACACTGGTACTCTCAGTCTTTTTCACTCCACAATTCGAAATTAATCCGTCGACTTCGTCACAGTCTCTTTCTGTATCGCGTTTGTCAACATCTATAGACCTATTTCTCGAAATAACTGTAATACCGTTTACATCTATCTTAACTTCAGCTAAATTTAAAATATCACGTCCAATAATCATATTTACAAACATCGAATCATTCGCTACTACATACATCGTACATGGGAATTCGTTGCAATCAATCGAAATTGTTGTTTTAAAGTATCCTAACGCTCTAGTTTCACACTTACCTACACCCGTCAATATAACATCACACGCATGCAACTCACACACTCCAGTTCTCCTATACACACATTCACGCATAACACTTACTTCACTACCAGTATCAATCAACGCATCTACATCTAAATTATTACATCTAATATTTTTACACATAGTGTTTCTCTCAGCGGTCACAATAGTGTTCATTTCGAGTCGCGTCACTGACGGCTTTTCGCGATTTTCACCGTTCTCGCAATTTGCAGCAATGTGTCCAAATTTTTTGCACTTAAAACATTTCTTACCCAATGCTCTATTCTCGCACTCAAAAGATCGGTGTCCTTTATCACCACAGTTAAAACAATACTTTTCGATTCTTCGATTATCTTCTATTTCGCGCGGTAAAATCTTCGGATTCTCCGTCCTCTTCGTCCAAACGTCTTTTCCTCGATATTCTCTAGGCTTCTCTTGACTGCTCTTCGGCTTTTCTTGATATTTCCGTATTTCCGCGTATATCTTCAATCGCTCTTTAAAGTCTTTTAAATTTGCCACACCGTATAGCACATTTTTATTTGCAGAATCATCCGGTATACCATTGATTACATACCGTATTAACGATTCAGCTTCGATCGCTCCACGCACCGCTAGCTCCTTCATGTTTAGATAATATTCCTGAATTGTTTCGTCCTTCCTCAATTTGCGTTTGGCTAGCATCTCGTGTAATTCCGCACTGTTCACTCTCGTCGCGAATTCGTCCAACAACACTGTCTTTATTGTCTTCCACGATTTAATGATGCCTTCACTTTGCACCACCAATTTCGCGAGACCTCTTAGCGACCTTTTCGCAAATACTATTTGCTGTAACTCGGTCCATCTAAAAAATGCGGCAGCCTCTTCGAAATCCGTAATCCATCGCTCTACTGGATACGAATCCCCTCCGTCAAAAGTACGTAAAATATCTTCAACGTCTTTATACCCCATCGAAAATCTTGCGTCGTCTCGTTCTCCACGTGGCACTCTTGTTACATCGTTGCTTGCGCGGACTGTCTCCGCTACAAAGTCTTCCTCTCTCGCACGCTCGACTACAACATCGACTTCTTCATCCTCGTCCTCGGTTTCTTCATCAACTCTTCCCAATAAATTCAAATTCATTAAACCGTTGCAAACTCGTTGTATTATTTCGTCTTTGCTTCCCGTATAATCCAGTCCAAGTATGTTACAACAAGATGTTAAATCTCCGACCGTCAATCTTCTTGCGTCTTCTAATTTCTTTACATGATCTTCCGATCCATCTCTAAATTCGAACCCTCTAAATCCTCGTAGTCTTTTACGATTTCCTCTATCACCTTCGTGTTCGAAAACGAATTTGTGCAAAGCAGCTACCGAAGCTGCTGATGCCGTCTTAATTTTGCGTTCGATGGTCTCGATTTCTCCCAAGCTTTCCATCTTATCTGTTAGTCGACTCGAACTGTTATATTAAAATCAAAATCTATATCGCAAATCTTCTTTGCCTCGACTGTACCGTACCTCGTTCTCAGAAACGTGCGGATGCGAGTCGCGCATACAATGTTGCAGCATGCGTTCGCCTCACTCAGCTCTCTCGATCACTTTTCTTCTATATCACTTCACCTCGATAATATTGTTCGTCAAAAAAGTCAAGTCTCTAAATTCCTCACGTTCCCGATTTCACTTCGTTTCGGCACTTGTATCCCGGCTGAGCCCCCAAAGTTTGTAGGATATTGATAACAATATACTTTTAATAAAAAATATATACACAAGTGGAAACTTAAAATTATCATGAAATATAGGAAACGCACACTCTAAGATATATACACACACACACTAAATATAAGAAATAATAAAATACAATATAAAATCCGTCTAGTCGTCTATGCGTCTGTTCGTCTATCGTCTATAATTTGTCAAACTCGTCTATCGTCTACTCTATATGTCGTCTATTCGTCTATAATTCGTCTGTCGTCTATAATACGTCTGTCGTCTATAATTCGTCTATCGTCTACAGTTCGTCTAATCGTCTATCGTCTACTTCGTCAACTCTATATCTCATCTATCGTCAAACACGTCTATATTCGATCTCGTCTACTGTCGATCTGTTCGTTCGTCCTCGTGCAGTCCACGTTTCGTCGTCGATCGTCTTTTCGTCCGTCGATTGTCTCATGGCGGCTCCGTCAAAACGCGCGGGATTTATAAAATCCCCACAGCTATATATTTGAAAAAACAAAAATAATATTTTCAAAAACATGTATTGGTTTTTAATAAATTTAGAAAATACATACAAATACTTGTTAGCGCCAGCGCATTTTATGAGGGTAAGACACCCTGTAGGGCAGATGGGTCGGTCCCGCATTGGGCCCGACAGTGGTCGATTTCGCCGAAATCCTGGCCAAAAGCCCAACATTTTTTTTCACGATTTTCAAAATTTAGCAATTGCGTTTGATTTGTAACACATCAGAGCGTCGTTTCCCATTATTACAAATTTTTATTGAACAATACTCTTAGAGATATGCAATGTCAAATTTGGCACTTGAATAATGTAACGTTTTCACGTCAATATTGAGAATACGTTTTCAACGTGAAATTAAAGTGCGATTCACTTTTTCAGTATTGGTAGCTACTTATCCTACTTTTAATTTATAAATATCTTGGTTTCATTTTTCATTTAATATTTTACAACTGTGATGGTACAGAATATAAAACCTATACATTTTTTCCCTTTTGCTAATGAAATTGGCAAAAAATTGATTGTGTCAGTGTGTGGGCGTTGAGTTGGTACTGTTTTAATAAACAACTACTATTTTTTGAACCTGTGTGCTTATTTGCTCGAATTCCGCACATTCCTATCTAACCTTACCGGCCAGGTTACTTTAATAGTTGATATCTTTTGTCAACACCCGACATCCGGAAATCTAGTGTTAATAAACGCTAGCTTGTTGATTTATAATTTAAAAAATAAAATTAATTCACCGTATTATTAGTCAATCCCTTCAACTCAATATAATAAACTTTTATGAGAATAAAAATTCTTTTATAGTCTTTCCAGCATACTTCACATTCTCGTAAAATTTCTCAACCTAGTCATAAGTATATGGATTACGATCATTTCTTCTTGAAGAATACCGTAATTATCCCGAAGAAAAACCGCGATGCTCTTCAAACCTCCACTCGTAGAGATTTGTTCCTGACTACTAGAAGCCGTATAGTTGTACGAAGACCTTAGAGCATGTCTGATATAGTCGCTTCCGATTGTTTTCTCGATGCTCGAGGAAGCGTACGTATATCAATGGAAAAGCGTGTCTTCCATTTGTATGGCTTCACTGATTCTGCTTTTCCTACCGGTCGACATATCGTTGTACCTTGTCACCGGCGTTTTACGTGACGTGCATCTTACCCACTTTACGCCTACGTTCTTTTATTCGTTTTCTTCTCTACTTTTTCCTCTCGCACATTTTGCCCGTCAACATGCATTTACCGATAAAGCCGAAAGTTTCGAATCTCCTCGACCACTTTGTGAGATTCTTCCCGAAACGTCCGTAAAACTGGGAAGAGATGGGAAAGAAAAAGAAAGGAGATGAAGAGCAGAGAAGAAGTGGAACCTCGACGAACGCGGCTACGGGCATTATGTCAGTTGTGATTAACTCGAAACCGACTTCCGAAAGTTCTCATTCGAGACTTTCCAGCTTGAAACTGGACAATAAGTTTCACCATGGAACTGGTGGAATTTTGTTTTCCTTCTAATTACTCGGCAGAGAAGCAAACACGATCAACGTCCAGCTTCGAAAGATCTTATCGAAGGATTTTAATTAACATGCCGACTTCTACTGAACACTTGAGGGATTTTTTTTTTCGTGAGAAAATTGCGGTATCCAAAATTTAAGTTAGTAATTCTTGGATCGGTGTAGCTTTATATAGAAATATAGCAAAATAAAATAGGAATATATTGATATATAAAAAGATCGTATGAAAAAGTGTTAGAATTTACAGAAGAAGTTAAGCATGTGATAAAATTTAATTTTCACAGTATCATAAGAACTTTGCAGCAGTGTATTTTCTCTAATCGAGTAGTCTTTTACCAAAAAAAAAACCACACAATCTTCGATCATTATTCTACACTCTGCTATAATATTCTCAATAATTTTCAAGTCGAACAATGTGAATTTAATAAAGTAATAACGGAGTTTCAGTCTAATATATTGAATTCTACATTTACAGTCAATAAAACTTTTTCTCAAAGATAATAGGATCTCCAGCAGAAGACCCTATAAAGGAATGGAACTAGCGTTGAAACGTTTCTGAATATCGATAGAAAGGGTATGCATGTACAACATAGTAGGCAGAATAGTTAATATGAGAAAAATTTGCATATATCGAGACAACGGCGTCATGAGAAGCAGTATAGAATCCAAAGTAGTTGAATATCTTTGAAGCAGTAGCTTGGTCTGCCCTCGAAGCCGAAGCAATGAGAGAAGCAAGTGCACAAAGAGATGATACAAACTCTTTGATGAAATACGTGACGTGCAATCTTCCAAAAGTAGCCTTTGACAGCCGTTTACTGCAAGCCTGTGCAGTCCAGTGTGATATTGATTCGATTCTCTAACACGGCCGATCCTGCATCACTCTACTAATTTTACACTTTTTAATTACACAATACGTAACATTTTACTTGTAATTATATTATATTAAGTACTAGCTAGAACCATTCATTCCTGTGATACAAGATTCTTTCTACTTGAAATCGCAACAATATAAAATCACCGCTCCATTTGAGAAAAACACAACCGCGTTAATTTCTTATTTGTAAAAAGAAAATTCAAAGCTATAGTAACAGCAAGAAATCTTTTGTATTGCTGAAAACTTTACTTTCATTAGTGTAGTCCGAATAAAGAAAATTCAGTCAAAATGGTAAAAAAATCTTCAACCCTTCAGAAGGAATAATTTAGACTTTTCTTTTACTTGAGGAAAGAAACTTTTTGATTTATTCAAAATTACAACAATATAAAACTTTCCGTCTTTCTTTTGAATTCTACTTTCTGTTAAATATATTATTTTACATTAATCTATCACACAAATTATAGTCTATCTTAAAACATCTGTCAGTGTTGAGGCGTAATTGCAACGCGGGCCTTGAGGTTGCGAGGGCACAATTTCTAAATTCTTTATTTCAGTTTCGCAGCTGTGTAGACCCGTCCATCTGGCAACCACTTTCGAATATCGAGGGATGGCACGTGGCTACCAGACTTGCATTTAAGAATTCTTGTGCTAGATTTATGACACCTGTCATAAATCTAGCAGTTTTCGTCCACACCTGAATCACCCTCGCGGCCCAAGGCCCCCCTCTGCCTGGGCCTTCCGTGGGTTTTGGCAAAACCAATGCCAATTCTGCATTTTGGTAACCACCCACGAAGCCCAGGCAGAACCAATAACATTTCACCAGGGCCCAACATTCTCCTCCCTATCAAGCCACCCCTTCCTCCTCGTCGGGGTTGCCGACAGAGGAAGGGATGCTTCCGAAATTTATAAAAGATCCGAAAAGTGAGCCAAACTTCAGATTCTCTCCGTAACTATATTCTCTGTAACATACTATTCGCAACAAGTCTTTTTCTATACACATTTGGCTCGCTCATATTCATATTTGTTATCTATTTGTTATTCTCTTTTTGTTATTATTTGTTTCCGTGTAAATACTTGTTCCTCGTTATAATAAACAAACACAAAACCATTTCGGGAGTGCAGTGTTTATTAACTCTCCGAGAGAAGAAAACAAACTAGACTCCAACGACTTAACTGTCCGAAGAGTCGCAACAGTCAGATTTCAACCTCTTCCAAATTTAAAGCGCTAAAATAGAAAATGCATAGAAGAAATTATGCTCAACATTATTTTATATCCGATATAATATTTTATTTATCAAAATTCAAGGGTTTCCCAGTTCTTTCCTACATGATCGAACGTCCACCAGCAGCGACAAGGACGCCAGTTTCGCATCTCTTCCACCGTCTCAATTTCGCGAAATCTTTCTCTGGTGTCCTCTAAACCAAGCAGACCTACGTACAGAACTACCCCCTCCCCCCCGCAATAAGGGCTGAACGAAATATCTGAGACACCGTAGGCAATTCTGGAGAAAGACGAAACATATATATGCGTATGTCCCATGCTTAACTATATCTCCATCCCCGAGACACATATCGAGCATCCAAAGTAACAACAACGAAATTTTTATCGTAAATTTTCATCCCAAAGTCCAAACGTACATTTTACATAAAACATACAGAACAGCGCCATGTTTGAAAACTGCTTCCATCGTTTTCCATTGAGTCCAAATCTATGAGAACGCAGAAACCAGTTGGAAAACAATATCGAGCATTCCGTCGATAGAAAGCCTTCTTCCATTCTATTGCTGTACTGTGTCATTCCCTGTTCGTATGTAAGTCTTGGATCGACTTATTGTTAGGAAGGGTAGTTTTAGCGGCGGCCATCTTTCTTGGCTTTTGAGATATTACGAAAAATTTTTGAAAATGTTATATACAGGGTGATCCACCTAAGTAAGGTCACCTAAATATCTCCTCTCATTGTGGGGGTATAAAAAATATTTTAATACTATTTGAATGGTTTGAAAAAAAACATTCTATTGCAAAAAATGTTTTTTTTTCTAGGATTTTTTTTATCGGAGTTTACAAGGTTATCGGTGTTTTTTTTGCATATAATTGTATAATTTTTTTAATTGCATCGTGTAGCTGATGTAAAAATACGTTCAGATACGTACATTACATGACCTTCAAATGACCTTTGAGTTCAAAAATTAAATGGAAACGAAACATTTTTGTCTATGGAGACTTTAGAGGCGAAGACGTCGTTCGGGAATCTGTAAGAGTAAATAAACATGTTCATTATAGCGAAACCCCATTATGAAATTTGTAATACCTTTTCGCGAACCTATTTTTCAAACTGGCATTGGAATAGATGTTCGAAATGGTGCCCCTTCACATGTGTATGCATGTGTGAGTGCGATCTTCATTTCTTTCTGCGAGCTGGAGTGGCTGCAAGAAGAAGCGAACGAGCAGTTCTCTTCGATCCCTTACAGTGAGTGTTATTATTGTTAGTATTTCTCTAATATTATTAATCACTAATAAGTAGTTTTATTTTATTTACATTATTGAATACATCATCTTCTTTTCATTTCACCACCATATCCTACAGTGAACATGTTTATTTACTCTTATAGATTCCCGAACGACGTCTTTATCTCTAAAGTCTCGATAGACAAAAATTGTTCGTTTCCATTTAATTTTTACACTCAAAGGTCACTTCAGGGCCATTTAACGTACATATCTAAACGTATTTTTACATCAGCTACACGATGCAATGAAAAAAATTACACACTTATACGCAAAAAAACGTCGATAACCTTGTAAACTCCGAAAGAAATTACCCTAGAAGAAGAAACATTTTTTGCAATAGAATGGTTTTTCCAAACTATTCAAATAGCATACAAAACATTTTTTGTATCCCTGCAATCAGAGGAGATATTTAGATGGCCTTACTTAGGTGGACCATCCTGTATAGTCAAATAATGTTTTGGAGGTTTTGATGACTACTTAACCCTGCCGTTCTCCACATTTATAATTCACATTTGTGTTCCTTCGAGTCACAGTGATCCGATGAGCAAAGGCTCACATTTTGAAAAATGTAAAATATATAAACAAATAGACGTAGACATTATATATGTAGGAAATTCAGAAGAAGCGTAGAATACTCTAGTTTGAAAAATATATTTAAAGACTAAATGATCAATGCATATTCGTCATATTCGCTTTCATCCAAGTGCCCTTTCTTACTGTTTGCCCTCGTGCCTCGAGCTTTTTTCCCTTTTGCTTCTTTCTCAAATTCTCTTTCGTTTCTTACATCTCTCTCGCTTACTCACTCAATTATCTCTCTCTTTCTTTCATTCTTTTTCTTGCATATTAGTATCTAAAACGTATGCATTCCCACATATATATCTCATGTCAAAAATAAATACTCATAAAACAAGTAAGTTAAAATATAATCTTCACTTCGGGGCATATAGACCCCAGAAGAAGAGCAGACTTAAATGCGAATAGCTGCTTGGATGTAGTTATGGTTGGGTAGAGTGCGTTACAATGTTAGTTTATGTTTGAGTAAGAAGAAAGTGGTGAAGTTTGAACGTAATATCTGCGAAATATGAAGCACTTAGCATATTACAATTTTTGTGTCGATGTGCCTTTTATTTTTTATATGAATGGCATGTGACAAGAACTTGTCGATCAGACATTTCAGAAAATGGTGAAGCTAAGGAGATGGTGTCCCAGTTTAACCCTAGATCACTAACCTTCGTCGATTCGACGACACGGATTTAATAAGTATGCCATATTAGTTAACGTTATCGTAATAATTAAATACCTATCTTTAATAATAGAAAAAAATATGTTTAAATTTTACCCTTTAACCCCTTTTGTAAACACCGTAGTCGAAGAGACGAAGGTTAGAGTTAAGCGTCGAAAAATAAGGTTAGTGATCTAGGGTTAATCGATCGTTTGAATTTACGGTGTATTGAATACACGATGCCAAATTTTGAACTTAATTAAGCATTTGAAATTTTCTTAGAAAAAATGAATTACCGTTGGATGCAAAATCAAATGTACAATTTATGTAAGACATGATTTTTTGTCTTAGTGATTAGCACGATACATGGAAAACGGTAATCAGAAAATACCAATTTTTATTACAGAATATGTTTTTCATTCATTATACCTAATATCCTTAGCGAGAATATTATGATATGCAGACAAACTATTTTAGTCATTAACAGATCGCATCAAATATTTTCAAGACATACAAGTTCTAATACATAGATAATTGTGATATAAAAAATAAAGGGCCTGCATTTCTAAAAGAAAAAGAAAATTCGTCAGAACTAAATATATTAGGGTCGATCAAATATAAACGAGCCTTTTGTGTAAACAAAATTGATTTTACAAGCAACAGCTACATTTCTACAAATTATTTTTCTATATAACTTCCTTCCTTTATTGTACATTTTTCCCAACGTTGTGGTCATTTTTTCATTTCGTTCTCGTAGAATGAAGTTGAACGTGTACATACCCAGTTGCGCAAAAATGTTTCCACTTGATCGTTTGTCTCAGTTCACTTGCTTCGAAGTGCTTCTTTGAGAGGTGCAAACATGTGAAAATCACTTGGCGATAAGTCTGGACTGTAAGGTTGATGATCAAGTATTTTCTAGTTCATTTTCACCAGTTTGGGCTGGGTTGCAGATGCTGCACGTGGCCTGGCGTTGTCCTGGAGGAGTAACACCTCGCGAATAGGACTATCTCGTCTATTGCATCGATACTGAAGCTGAACTTGATTCAAGAGACCACAGTAGTAGGCTGCGTTGGTGGTCTGAAGTGCGTCTATGAAATTTACCTTCCAGTCCCAAAAAACCGTGGTCAATACTTCCCCACAGACAATCGAGTTTTGGCTTTCACGGGATTTCTTCGCCTTTCTGTCTTTCGCAACACGTTCACGGCCTTGCTTGAATTTGTTCCACTAAAGCTTCACTCTGAAAAATAGCAGGGCAGCTTCCCCTAACTGGGCATGCAGTCTGCGGTAAATTTCGGCTGGTTTCACGTTTTCACCGCCGAGGAACTTTTTAATTATGCGTTGCTCAAATGCGACGGGCACAATCCTTTCACTCATCATAATTGCTACTAACTTAAGCACTAGACAAGCCGACTCATGTTGTTTCCCTGCTCTAGGTATCCCCAGTTAACGACTACAAATACCCAATCTCACACAAATACCCTTCCCCGCTCTCGATCACTAAAGGCTCGTTTATATTTGATCGACCCACGTAGTTATACACTGAGGGGAGATTTTATAAAATATATAAAGTATTTTATAACAATTTAGCTTTTGAATTATTAATATTAAAGGATATTGAATGAAATACAATTATCTCAAACACAAATTTCAATAGAGGAATAATGATAACAAACGGTTTGCTGTTTATCTAAATACTGAATATCATATTTCGTAGTTCGTGCAACGCATAATTAATTTGATCCGTTGTTAATTTTTCATGCAAAATGCAGTAGCTACAAGCTATACTAAATGCCAATAAATCATAATTACGATGATGATCTCAGCATCTGTTAATCGATCATTTATGTACTCAATTGTCTAATGAAAGCAGCATTAATAAATCACATTGTCCCTTTCCAAATTGATATATCGCAATCGAAGCATTTCAGTGAAAACGTATTTTATACTACTTGTTAAATTTATTGTAAACGTTAAGACAACAGTTTTCATTTAATGTGGAAACTGTAATGAATTATACGGATACTATTGAAGAGAGGTGCGCGCTGTAGTAGTTCGCAGAGATTCCAAGATCCATTTAATATATTAAGTAATAGAGTTCAACCTTTTATTCTCGGTATTCTGGCTGTTGTATGACTTATAATTTTGTTCTTAATTTGTATGCGTTATGGATTGTGCGCATCGGAATGGGGGAAATCTACCTAGGTTTTGATAGATGTGTCACTTCGACACTCGTAACTGATTAAAAATGTAATGCGAGGATAATACATTTTTCGCTACGTGTCACAATACCGAAGTTATAAAGATGTCAAAATCGGCTGCGAGAACCTGTATATTGAAGAAATAGATTTAATTACAGAACATTTATAGCAGTCAAATGTTGCAACATCTGCGTCGCAAAATTATTATATTATTTGTTCATAGCAAACAAAACTCCTCTTTTCCGCTATATGCATATATTAATCCATTGAAACATAATGATACCATAATGAACATGAAAATAGAAACTCGAACTTCAAATTAAGAATTCAGAGTTTCATTCCTTAATCTATTTAGAAATTCTTTTGTGTGGCACTCTATAAAATAGAAAGTTTCTAATGCAAAAAATAATTTCAGTGTTTCAGAATCAACCTAAAACTGTTTTTCTAAATTAAGTGATCGTAAATATTTAAACTGTAATATATCAAAGCAAATTCATGTACCAGAATACAGCGAGTTGTACTATTTGATTACAGGTAGATGTTCTATTACAAACGTTACAACGGAGATCTTAAAGTTACAGGAGATACTATTATACTTATAATAACCTTATTAACACGTTGAACGCCACCGGTGTTTCCCTAATTTCATAATTTCTACTAAAGAGACACTTTTTCTAGTAAATTCACATCTTTATAAAACAGAAAATTTAAAAATACAGATAAATAGATTTTTAATGCCAATATTTAAATATTCAATGTGTTTTTAAATATTAAATATTCACGGAAAATTCATAAATATTGCAACTTAAAAGTTGTATGAAATTTCATTGAAATCATTAGCGCCAGTCACCGGTGATCCCATAGCAATCAATTTGTTAATCGAAACTAATTGCAAATCCTGAAAGATTATGTCACCTATGGATAGTTTTCGGTCCAAAGACACAGTTTAATGGGGTACAAAGGGCATTCTGCGTAACGGAGTAATATCCTTAGGCGGGGATAGGTTTGATTGTAAACCTCAATTGTCTGATTTCAGCACGTGCAAGTAATAAAGTTGGAATACGATCTTATCACGCAATTATCTTATAAAGAACCAGCACTCGAACTCAGGAATTATGAATTCGAGAGCGTCGATGAAGTAATTCCAAGAATTAAATGAACTCTGCGCCCATATTTCCACAGCTTACAATTATTTAAACATTGAACGTATAAGAAGCAATTTCCAATATTTCATTCGCTATTGATTACGATTTTTTGTATATGTGCAGTACTAGTTATATAAAACCACATTTGTTTGATATTCAAGCTGAAATTTAAAGGATTAGAATATTAGGTGCTAAAGTAAAAATTACTACTATTGAAAATCAACGTTAATGGCGTAGTATCACGTTAATATTAAAACTTCACTTTAGGTTTTTTAATTAGTTTAGATTTTGCTTCTAGGTTTTTTCAGTTTATTCAAATATATGCTTTTGACAATACAGGTTTATTAGTATTACTGTAAATGAAAAACCGGACTACGGACTGAGAAGACTGATCCACTTAATTATACAAACTAATTATGAAATGACAAACTCATAATTGCTTTACCAGAAAATTACCCATGTTAGAAAGACATGTCGACACATTTCAGCTGAAAACAATCAAAGTATAAGGTAATTATAAATAACTCATTAGTTTCCTGAATATTACAGTGTTTATGTCATTAATGTTTTAGCACAGTGGCGAAAGTCCCTGTGAAATAGGAAAAGTTCCACCGTATTTCGGATGGATTAATGCACAGCGACGGTACATCATTTGTGAATAATTTTTGGTCTTAAAAAGATACATAGTGTGACGTACGAAACACATTGGTGCTCGCAGATAATAAAGTTTAGGTGCGAGTATGAATTACCGCAATCCCTATTTTCTAGGTTTGGGCACGTACAGATAACGAATTAATTTTTGCTGCAGCCGTCGCAAACTTAGTTGTAAAAATTTTACGGCCACTTAGAGAAAATATGTCGTTCAAACGTTTCAAGATTGTAGTTCTCGTGCAGAAAAACACAATTAAGATTCCGCCGAGAGATAATTAAGGTTTTATACTTGGCGCGATCGTTCGGCAATCGCACGACGGAATCGAGAAGTTAAATTACGCAAAATGTAAAATGAACCGGACGTTGATATCGGAACAATTTCAATTTCCATCTAGATAAAAGTGGATAACGCAAGAAATCTAAATTTTCTGTGAAATATCTGGCTCATATTCATGAAACGTTTGTATGTTTCAGTTTTCAACGGTACGATCACTTGTCAACGTTTCCTGTATGTTGTTCCTGCATGTTGTTCTTGAAAACGATTGAATCCTTGTATCGTACGATTCTCTTGAAGCTCTTGTCTGATAAGAATGTCACGTGAGAAAGTTAATTAGGTAATGAGGTAAAGAATTGTAGTCGCCACTCTTTTTGTTGCGGTTAAAAAAAATTACAATTCTTTTTGTTAGAATTTGAGAGAGATTTATTAAAGGAACATAGTTACAATACATTGATTAAACAATAGACCGAATAAACAGTACATAAGAACAGATTAACAAAAGCACACGTGGCCACACCTCGACGCACATAGAGACCCCCGGAAGCGGGGCCCGAAGAGACGCATAACGGAAGTACACCCAACAACCATCTCTAAGATGGGGTCGGAACACTTAAACCTCAACACTTTTTTTAAAGATTATTTGTCACTACTATAAGATCGGGAAGGAGAAAGAGTGCGGTAACCCATCCAAACAACATACTCGATCTAAGTAGCTTAACCCTTTACGTACAATGACGCTTGAGAGACGTCATTCATGTCATGTGCCATGCAGGTAGACTTTGACATCTCCGATACATCAGGAACTGTTTCCGGCGGACGTCGTACAGTATTGTAGGATCGTGAAAAAGAAACGAGAGGCGCGTGGCAACCCATCCAAGGCAGCAACTCGGTCAGAGTAGCTTAACGTCGACCATCGCCTGGGTCGGCGCGGAACCACTACGCCAGCGACCTGTCCCTGATGACAATTTCTTTTCACGTCCTTTTCTTCCTAAGTTCTTTTTTATAGGAGGGCTGCTCCGCTCCGATCCCATAGTATACTATTACATTATTTAATTATTCTACTCGTGCGTTAACAGAACTACTAATTTATTGCTTTATAATGTTTCTTAATTATTGTCCATTCAATCTAAATACATGTTATATAGCAATGTAAATTCCAAAACAAAATTTTCTGTTTCTAAACTTGCACATAATTGCTCAGTTGGGCCAAAATAAATAGCATTTTTTGGACATGTCAAATTCCATTTTATTTATCAGGGGTACCGAAAAGTAATCAAAATTTTTTTTTTGCTGGCGAAAAACATTTAATTATTAAAGAAATCTTAAATAATAATCAACAAAATAATTTCCATAATTTTCTAACACTTTTTGCCAGTGTAAAGGTAGTTGTTCGATTCCCTTTTTAAAAAAGTCCTTCTATTTTTTGTTGAAAAACGTTTCCAATTACGTTTTCACTTCTCCAATTTTGATTACTTTTCGGTACCCTCTAATATATGTCAAGGGGTTAACACCGGAAGATGTCGTGGGTCGATATGAATCCACTTCACCAGCATCCTCTCCCAAGTGACAATTATTCATGTCCTTTTCTCCTAATAATAAGTTCTTATACCAGAGTATGATCTGCTATATTCTGATTTCATGATTTTCATGACATCCAAAGATATTTATGTTCTTCAAGAGGTTATTCCGATTGCAAATTTCTCTTAGCGAAGTTATGTCGAGAGCATTATTGACCGCTGCAAAACTCCACCCTACTATTCTCAAACGGATGCCATGTGTATATGCAAATGAAACTTCATGCAATCAATTAGAAAGGTAATTTTCTCTAGCGATTCGATCTGTTAAATTATATTTCATATTTTCCTTGATCTTCAGGAAAGTTGTATAATTCTCTGGATATATCCCCTCAATTTCATCATAGAAGTGTCGGTTCTCATGACATTCAGGTGTTCAATTTTCGTCGAGACTCCGTTTCAAATACATTTTAACATCTATGTTGTTCTGATTGTCGTGAAAACTTGAATATTTAGTGTAAATACTGGCTGAATTAAATTTAGTACGAGACAATTAAACTGTTGCTGATTTTTTGAGAGTGTATTGATATCACGGACTTATAATAAGTATGGAATTGATTTTATTGTTAAACAGCGTCAAGATTTTAATCAACTTCTGACCATTTTGTTGCCGCCGAAGGATATTGGCAAGCGATCATTTGGTGAGCATTGAGACTGGATTTCCTTTTTCGGGACAGTCAGCCATCCGCGAACAAAGGCACTTCCTCTTCTGCCGTTGCCCCTCAATTTCCAGACGGGGGATTCATGCTGAGATTTATTTCTTCCTTCATAGACCGCATGAAAAAAAGTCAGACATAGAGATATCCGAAGGCGTACGTAACCGCAAAGTTTGATAGACCTTTTGCTCTTTCTTGATCCCTCCTTTCCTTCTGTTTCTTTCATTCCTTTCTCGGTACATTGTCTCCAAGATATTAAGAGCAAAAATGACAGGCAAACGCTATAAATCCTTCCGTATCGTTTCTGTGGAATACGGAGAGTTTCGTGATAAATGCATCCGTGCGAACGAAGATGCCGTGCTTTTTGTTTACTTATATTCCGTTGTTACTTCCAGCTGAATATACTTCCTCTTGGCAATCTTGCCCTAAATGACAGAATATTAAGATTTACGGGAAAATTGAGGAAACTGTGAAGTCATTACAGAGAAGTTCATATAATTAGTTCAAGTCAATATTTTATTTCTGCATTTTCATGTTTTAAAGCTATTCTTATTTGTTTGATGTAATCGTTCATGTACCGAGTATAGATGTTTGTGGATTTGATAAAAGTGTTACGTGTTAGATAACTGCTACCAAGCATGATCAAATAGGACTAGACGTATATATTTAAAGAAGTTTTAATTATAATCAGAAATAATTAGAAACGAAGAATGTCCGGTCTACATTAAAGCTCACTAGCAACTCTTTCTAATCCGGCGACATTTATACCAAGTTATACACATAGGATATTTATTATAAATTCACATTAATCCCTTAGCCTACAACTACGTGTGAGACACGTTTCGCGGAAAATGGAATAGAAAATTTTGAAGTCTTCCAAATACTATCAAATTGACAATAATCACGAAACGGTCTCATCATTTCTGTACCATTAACCCGTTGCACTCGCCGTCATCTCTGACGTTATCTATTAGCAACTTGGCAGCACTTTATTATTTGCTATCTTGTGCCATTTTAATAGAAAAAATCAGGTGAACATACATTTCTTAAAATTTTACGGTGCATTAATTTCACCCTCTGTAATCACTAATAAATTCGAAGGTCCCCTTAGAGGGGGAAATCCAGTGATGTGGTAGACTTGCGATGTCCCCTCAGATGGGACATCGGAGTGCAAAGGGTTAATATCATGTTCAGTTATACGAAATATCAAAAAATCAGTGAAACCTTTTCATTTCAGGAATTAATTTTGAGTCTTTGCACGCCCCATCAGAAAAAAATCGTAAGTTATGGGGTTAATAAAATAAATACAAATGGAAAAATTAGATATATGGAAATATATAATGGCGAGAGTCGACGCCTAGAGACGTTCTATAAACATTCTTGATTATGTACCAAGACCAATTTTTAAAACAATATAAGTTATAAAAATTTGAGAAATATATTTAAAAATTCAGCAAATGCTTCAGTAGTTGACCACCTTTGAAACGGATAAAACTAGTAGTTGACCACATTTTTTCGTTAGTAGTTGACCGCTTATACTCGAAGCAGGGTTACAGCATTAATACTGAAAATCACTTTATTATCGTTTAATTTTAACAATTACCAGTACAAATTATCATTAATAATTAAATAATAGATGAAGAAGAAGAACAGAGTAGACATTGGACACTGATCAATAATTAACCGCGAATGCAGTTAATAGTTGACCGTGTCATCGACTACAACTCACAATCAGTATACTACAATATATCGATTTACATTTTATATTTCTAATAAAGTGAGATGTAAAACGTATACATTATAAATCGTAAACAAATTTAAATGAGTAATGTCGGTAATTAACCATGCCTGTCAACTTCTGAAAATTGTAGAGTACCAACATTCAGAAGTTGACCATTACAAAATTATTGGATTTTGTGGTTAAAATAATAAAAACGATGTATATATTACTTCTAAAACGTTGCAAGGTCTTAAACAGTAAATAATTCATTTGCGAAATCTTCACAATCTATGAATTTTTTACCTAAACCGTAGAGCCCCTCTTAACAGAAACGTTAAGGAAATAGAGATAAAACGGCATATTACTTACCTTATTGAATTCAGACGTTTGCTGTTAATAGGTATATTGCAATTTACATATAATTGTTTCATAATATAATCGAAAGATGCTGTGGCATCTGAAATTCGCTTTCATCGAAAGTGCACAACTTATGCAAACCTTATTTTTTTATGTATTCTAAAAACTGGTCAACTACTGGTACTTTTACCTTAAGTGTTGAATTTTAAAGGAGCTCATAAATCTTTCGGAAGTTTTAATAATATCAATATAAACTACTCGATATCTCTTTGTACTTAACCGCTTCTTTTATGAATTAATTTGCAAAAGCTTACCACAATATTCTTATAGTCTTAAAGCATTACAACATAAATATCTACGTAAAAAGTATCAAAAAGAAACAAAGTATATCTATGAAAAAAAATCAAAAATATTCCCGAGTCGAAATTTTCAGATCTGCAGCAGGTTTGCAGCGGTCTGCAGACACAATTATTCTCTGCACCACGTCTGCACTAGATCTGCACTCGCCCGAGTCGAAATTTTCAGATCTGCAGCAGGTTTGCAGCGGTCTGCAGACACACTTATTCTCTGCACCACGTCTGCACTAGATCTGCACTCAATAATTACATTTTTTAGGGCTTAACATACGCTTGCACGAAAATGACCCTCACCCCTACCGGGCCTTTTCGAGGAAAAGGAGGTCCTCGAAGGACCCAGCAATAACAACGAGGGATAGCAAGGCAGCGTTACGGAGTCAGTCGACGCCTTGCACTCATCGAGGGAACAATCTTACAAGAGTGACGTCGCGATCAAGCATTATTAATAAATATAAATTTATATTTGTATTATTGGCGGGAAACGACTTTATTGTATATTGTATTTATCGGCTTAAATATTTATAAACGCCCGTATTGTATTGTATATATAAAAGGAGAAAACGGTGTCTTACAATAGTTTTCGTGAAATTGACAATCAGAACCAACATGAACAATCAGATTCGGATGAATCAAAAATTCTAACTCGAAAAAAAATGTGTTCGCCAATCTCCAAGAGCTGAAGGAGCAATATCACCTGGACTATTAATACAGGCAGCTTCATCATCAATACCTAGCCCAATAACACCTAATAACATATTAGTTGAAGAAGAAAATAGTTCATCAAGTCCATTAATACAGAAAAATACACCATCAAAAACGAAGGATAATACATTGGCTGGAGAAAAAAATCCTTCATCAGGACTATTAATAGAGAAAAATACACCATTTAAACCGAAAGACATTGAATTAGTTGGACAAGAAAATATTTCACCAGCATCGTCAATACAGAGAAATTTACTACCAAAACCAAAAGACAACGTATCATCTCTACTAAATCTCTACCAATCGTCTACATATTTTCCAAACAATTATATATATGTTTGCGAAGGATTACCAAATTGTAGAAAGTATTGACGTTGTTGATATGGGGATTAGTATTGGCTTTGATTATTATGATAGTGTTGATATTGTCCATATGGTGGATGATAATTAGGTTGATTGTATATATATATATTGTATAGGTATATCTATCTAGGGGTCATTTATAAGCTGTTTTTATTTTATTTTAATTGAGTATATATATAGGTGTATCTATCTAGGGGACATTTATAAGCTGTTTTATTTTATTTTAATTATATATATATATATATATATGTATATATATTGTAATAATGTTAATAAACAATTAATTACAAATAAGTTAAAGAATATGTATTGTAATTTCATATTTTTAATAACCCTATACAAACGTGCTATGGATGCGTGCAGACACGCTGCAAATCCAGTGCAAACGTGCTATGCATGCATGCAGACACGCTGCAGATCAAGTGCAAACGTGCTATGGATGCATGCAGACCCGGTGCAGATCCAGTGCAAACGTGCTATGCATGCATGCAGACCCGCTGCAAATCCAGTGCAAACGTGCTATGGATGCGTGCAGACCCGCTGCAGATCCAGTGCAAACGTGCTATGCATGCATGCAGACCCGCTGCAAATCCAGTCCAAACGTGCTATGGATGCATGCAGACCCGCTGCAGATCCAGTACAAACGCGCAACAGAGCTGTGCGGTTGTGCTGCTGGCCTTTTCCTAATGTGCTGCAGACGCATTTGTTCACTTTGCAAATGTAGTGCAGACGTAGTGCAAACGTTCGATGCAAACGCAGTACAAACGCAGTGCGGACGTCTAAAATTGTCTCTAATATTTCGACTCGGGTTAGTATAATATTTACGTTCTCGGGTTCTTCTTTCTTATCTTTTTAGTGTAAAATAATTGTCACGATTATATTCGGTATAAAGAGGGAAGCTGTTAATGGCACAAACTAATAGGCGATGGAGCTCAATGCATATTTATCTTCGTTTAATGAACTGTTTCCTGCATTCCTACATATCATTTTCGACAGTTGCTTGACGAAAATGCAACTAAAATAATTTACTCTAGAGTAAAACTCAAAAGCAGCGGCAAACGTCGATCTCTGTAAAGCAACATCCTAGTTTCCATCTCTAAGGTTCTTCCAGAGGCAATGTTACATGCCATGAGGCAACGAGAACCTCGTCTGTAGCCAGCCTCGAAACTTCGTAGGAGAAGCATGTGCACAAAATCAGTGATATGGGTTCACCTCCCTTCTTCTCTTTGTATTCACCTCAGTCACAGTGATTTCTCAATCCCATAGTCTGAGCAACGTGCGTTTCACGGATCTGTAGCAGATTCAAAGAAAAGGTGAACGAATCATACACAAATTGCTACCTTTAGTGAATCCGCGAAAGTCTCTTAAACGTTGATACATTTGCACTAACAAAATTCTTCTTCGCAGATGAAAATATGAAAAATGATTATATCACTTTTTCATTACACGTATTGTTTATGTTTAACAATACTGGTTGCATTTAGAGTTATTCTATTCTCGCTATAAAATTTATATCAATTTTTTCCCATAAAGTGTTTGTGTTAGGAAGAAATTAGCTGTGAGCGTTACACTGGCAAGTGAATTTTCTGCAATCGAAGCGAAAGTATTGACAGCTTAATTTTGGAACTTAATTTTTCCCGTAAGTTCGATAAGTCAACGATAGAACTACCGGCGTTAAATCTATTGTATTTCGATATATTAACACTTTACCGACCGGTAGTCGATTAATCGACTTTTCGGGCCCAACACTTTTGGGCTTTTAACTTATTAATTGGTCGCTACGGAAATTAATAAATTGTTATTTTTCTTTGCGGTTAACTGTACCAAGGACGCAGTGAAGAAACTTTGTAATTTTCGAAGAGATATCAGTATCAGGGAAATATTTGCGTGCAAGTGACCGATCAGAAGTGCGTAGGATGTTAAAAAGTACCGATCGTTAAAGTGTTAAGTACGTACTTTGGAAAAAAAGAAATTAAGAAGTGGAAAAGATGATCGACTCGATAATTCTATATTTTATAATATTAACGTAGAATATTTGCTCTATGACTGAACTACAAATTTGGAGCCCTTTTGAAAAAAAATGAGAATGAGTCATTTTGACTTTCTTGGTAGTTGTAGTGTTAATAAGGACAATAATATAGTATAACTTGCTGGATTTAATCTTTTCGGTGACGTTTACACTATAATTTCCGATTAGTATCTAACGTATTATATATTTCATTCTGCTCTATTTTTTAGCTGTGAAGTTATCACATATTGTACATATATTAACTCCTTTCCGTACCATTTCTGTTGTGACTGAATACACAATAACTTTGAATTAATTGCTGAAATTACAATCTATCTCTGATTTCTGATATGACTTAACACATTACATATTAAATAGCATAGAATTACTTTTATTTCATCGTGACCCACTGATATTTCTAGTTTAATCATTTTTGGAGCACTTTAAATTTGACTAGTCCATTTATCGGGTCACGAGTATCACTATTTATTGAACAGCAAGGGATTATTTCTTGTTCATTCCTCGCCATTTCTGTATATCTTTTTTTTATCAATATGATATGTATCGTTTATTTTTTCTTCAATAGAATAGTTTCTATTTCGACGATATCAGGTGAATGTTTTCATACATATGTATATGTAAATGTAGTTCTCTGAATAAACAGTTTGTATGTGAATGAACGTGCTATAAAATATAAAATAATATGAAGTGCTATGAAGAAACGATGAAGCGGAAACGTTTGCACCAGCGTTTTTGCAGTTTAATATAAACAAAAGATGAAGTTATGAGAATGGAATATTTGCGTATCATGCCTTTTATTATCTTTCTGTAAATACAAATTTTTATGTGCCGTGTCAACGTGACGATGTAACCGGGAATTTTTATTTCTCAAACGATGAATGGGTTACGTGGTTAAAACATTTTACCATTAAAGGATATATCGGAAATTGCTTTGAAATTTGTTAATTTATGAAGTAAACGAAATGTAGCGCTCATTGCAGATCGCGATAGTGAAGAGGATAGGTGGAAAATTAGTCTCGCCTATCTATTTTCCACTGGGATTTCTCTCCATCGATGAGTCTTTCCACATCGAACTGAACGTACAATTCAATTTTCCACGAACACGTTAGAATCTCGACCGTATTGTGATAGCGATTTCGATTTTCATCGTCATCTGTATAAACTTGTCACGATTCTAACGAATTAATCCCATCGATATCTCTGAAAACGGGATATTTTGTAATTTAAAGAAAAATTTTTCCAATTTCAAAATGGAATACTGATTGAAGGAATATACTAACAAGAATTTCTAAAGCTGTTACGTTTTGAATATAATCCAGAAGAAACCACACAATTACGATGAAAAATAGATTACCTGAATTAACAAATAAAGAACTTTCCATACCATCTTTGATTTGAATTTTTATTCTCAACTTTCCACTACCGTTGGTTGAATAAATTGTCACCAATAAAAAACATGCAGAAAGGAGAATTATATTCGTTTCTCAGTGTTCTGCTTCTAAATATCAACAAAATGTTCTTATTGAGTCGTTTATTTATATTTTCAAACATTCATAATTTATTTTACAAAAGAGAAGAGTACGGGAGAAGTCCCAGTGGAATGCGGTTTTCGTGCAAAAACTCTTCTTATCCCGAAGAAACTTCAGGGGGTAATTTCAACCCTTTAACGGTGAATCTCCGTAAAAAGAAGATAATTCTGTACATAATCCAGTACACTCCCCTCCCACAATGTAAATCAGAATTATCAGGTCAACGAATATCCCTTTTAAGAACCGAATATTCTCAGCGCACAATTTACTTATCGTTCGACAGTTTCTACATCCACGGGATTGTCCTGTCGTAAATCATCCAATGATAAACTTAGCTTTCGTAATATCCTCCAAGTATATCGACAGAAAATATTACAAACGTCACATTAATTTATTCGATAAGAAAATCGATTATCGATGTTCAGTTTAATCTAATGTATCGCATCTACGTATCCTTTTTACCCGATCATAGAAAGCACATTACGGTAGGAATAGATTTTCTCGCCATCCCTTAATTTTCATTCCACATTCAGATTATCCGAGAGCTCCTCTAAATCGATATACCATGCCCGGACACATACCGACAGTACATAAATAATCCGTAGAACGTAGGCATATATATATAAATACGTATGTATGTATGTATATTTGTATGTACGTAGGAGGAGAGCGCACGAAAGAGGAAGAACAGTCGATGCACGACAATAAACTTTTATGATAGTCGATCCGAGGGAAAAAAAGAAGGGACGTAAAATTAATGTCTGAAGTATATATTGGTGCTTCTGTGTCTTTTGGGACTAGTTATGTGTATGCCTGGCGTGACTTTGAGTGTGCGAACCGATCCCAATCAACTAATAAAATAACGGCAATGAATTGGAGACATATCTCTTCGTGAAAATCGTTGTTTCTTACATTTTGCGAACGGTATTGAGACAAACAAGATATTTCAGAACGATAGTGGTACTTTTTGGGAAAGAATAAAAGTATCGTGGAAAGAATTAACCCTTAGCGAACGAATGCCGCCATATTCGCGACATTGTAAATGTGGGAATGCATGTGTTAGATATTAAGAGAAAGAATGAAAGAAAGAGAGAGAGGGTTAAATCAGTGAGCGAGAGAGAGGATTGAAACAAAAGAGAGTTTGGGAGAGGCAGAAAAAATCGCAAAGCACGAAGGTCGAGTTACTTAGTTGGTAAGAAAATTTGGAAGTGAATGTGACGATGTGAATTAATTTTCTGTTTTTATATTTTGTAAATATATTATTTTTAAGTAAAGTCTCTATACTTCATCCTGAATTTTCTACATAATTACGTAATTGATATTACAATAAATATGTTTTCTTCTGTTACTGTTCTAGAAAAATGCGTTCGTTTGTTTAGGGTTAAAATATTTAACGTTAGAATATTTATTTGTGTGAGGAAATACGGTATTAAAAGGAACGTAATAGTGATTATGTTGAGTTATATGTGGGAGAAACGGAACAATGACGGAAATTTGGATGTAAACGTTTGCATTTTGTAAAACGAACGTAGAAAATTAAAAGTAAAATTGCGTTTGACATCTTAGGAACTGTTTTAAAAAAATTAAGAGCTAACCACTTGTATTATTTCCGTTGTGTACTTATCTGGACTTTTAAACTGCAGACGTGGATTCACACTGTTCTTAAGTTACAGTTAATTTACGGAAGAAATCTCAATTTCTTCCATAATAAATCTTTTTTAGTCAAGACTCAAGCTTTGTTTATTAAAATGAGAAACTCAAGCTCTAATCGTATTGCATAATAGTACTAATACTGTTGAGGTTGTCTTTCCTAATTATCCTTTCCGTCGTTATTTGAGAATAAATTCTGCATCAGTAACCTTCTTCCCTTGAAAGCACAAATTTCTCAGTGTGTATACGCTATCGTGAATTCTACATGCTGTTATCCAAACCGAAAGTTAGCAATAGACATTTGGTTGATGATGCATTACTGCATCGATGTACTTCAGAATTATAAGCCACAACTTTGGACTAACAAACTTCTCCGTATTGAATGTATATTTCTATCATTCACATTTTGAATACCAAGCAAAATATATACACCCAGAGAATTTTACTCATTGCTGAATTCGCTTTCCTAATGTCGGCATTCAAACCTTCTTCATAACCGTAAGATATGTATGTGATATACGTTGCACATAATTTATTAATTAGTTACTGTTAAGGTAATTTTATTAAAATATTAATGGCAATTTCATACCGCTATGTACCCATTACTTCATCGGCGAATATAATTTTATTTCATTTTATTCTGGGAAAACGAACTATCAATTATTATACTGTAGGATTGTTATTGTGCAAATGATGGAAGGAAATGAATGTGAGATGAGTGTATGAGAAAATGACGCATGACTAGCTGTGGATGAAAGGAGATCGAATGAAAGCAGGAGAGATCAGTGGCGGAAAAAAAATGCAGCATGAGTTGAGGCGATGCGAAGTGATGATCTGCGACGTAATGATGTAGTGAAGCAAATATATTACAATTATATCATTAAATATATGCAATTTAAAAAAAACACAAAGTTTACTTCAGCCAAAAATCCCACAATACGTTTCTGGGTCATGAGTGTTTGTTTCATAACAATAATTACTTTTTTGTGTTGAGAAAATTTAGAATTGTTTTTTACGGATTAATAATAATAATATTGATTGAATGACTTCTACGTAACGTCTATGATTTTGTCTACTTCATCTTGATGGAAGATATGTGTAGTAGCTTATCCTCTTGATCCTTCAGAGGCTTCTAAGACTTTGCGCCCTGTTTCTGTGAAACCAGGGATAAAGATTGCTTTTCGTGTAGAATTATCGATTTGACTGAGCATTTTCTGTTCGTCAGATGTTTCTATGATTTAACCCTTAATTTGTAATGCTTATTTAAAACTATCTTCTCTTGCTTCAATTAAAATGCTCTAGAAAGTATGATGACATATATAAATATGTATATTTATATATAAAGCTACTAATTAACACGAATGCAATGATAAAGTGGACAACAAAAATTGCGAAACATCAAAAACAGTTAACTAATTATTTTAATTAAACGGTGATGCCAAATAGCAGAACAAGGATTTAAAGTAATTCTTTTCTGAAATTACTGAAATAAATCTGTCAGTAATACGTAAAGCTACACGTCAAAGGGACATTTTTAAGACGATTAAAGATTTATGTATTATATATTTGAAAAGGGAAAAGTAACGGAGAAAGATTTATTCTTTTATGGCTTATTAGAATTGGGATTACATGTTTCGAAATTGCAGAGAAGTTATTTCACAATTTTTCCATATTCTCTCAAATTGCAATAAAATCACACGTTACAGAAATATGTAGAAGAAAAAAGCCAGGCAAAAATGTACCATTGTGTTTTGTTAACGGTAAAAATTCCCGTGCCTGCCATAAATTTTGTTTTCAGGTATAGAGATTGTAGAACGGTGCTGTCATAAATTTGACGGATCCATCGTGAGAAGCTGCTGACAGTGACGAGAGTCATCTTTCTTCCAAAATGACACATCACAAAGTTTGGCTCTTTATAAGATTCAGCAATCGGCTCGTAAATATAATGCGTGCTCCTAAAATCCGGTGAAACTTTCATAAAATGTCTGACATCTCCTTTTCATTCAATTTTTTTTATCCCTCAAAAGAAATATTTTATTTTTATGTTAACATAAAATTCCATGGGTTAAGATAAATGTGGTATTTACTACAGTATTGTTTCTATCAATAAATAACATCATATAAGCTTTAACTAAATACAACATGGCACAGAGAACAAATTATTATTTTTATTAATAATCTATAACACTAACGCGAATTTAGATTTGTGATTAATGAAAATTGCCTATTATTCAACAAATAATAAAGACAAGAAATCCACTGTTTCCAAGTGTTAGCAATTTCTTGTAATTAATTTTTTATAGATGTACGTGTAGAGCCTGTAAAAAACCTAAAATGCAATTTTAATAGAATTTTATTATTACTAATTCGCTAATTGATTCAACGCATTGTTCCCTGCGAACTTATATGAAGTTATTTACATGGAAAAGTCATTAGTTCCAGAGATGCTTTAATTATAATTTTGTAATGTTTGCTGCACTGAAATAATGTACCACATAATATTTACTTATTTATTGGTAGAGAATTCTTAATGGACGTCTTCAATAGATCATGTATTTAGTTTACATAGTACATTTATTATCAAATGTTGTCTCTCTGAAGAAAGTTTTCTTCCGACAAAAAAACTCGAATTAAGTTTATTAATTGCAAACTACGTAAATATTTTGTGCTATTTTCGGAAATACAAAGTTTTTATCTTATTATACTTGTTGCAAGTTAAATGACAAGAAAGAAAGAGTGTTTTCCTTCACACTGAGGGTGGTTATATACTGATTGGCAAGAATGGTAAGTGAGGTGGAAATTTGGGGTAGATATGGGACTGACATGGGAGTGATGTGTAACTGAACTTTGAAGGGAAAGTGATCGAGCGATTCTAGCATGGCGGTCTTTGGACCTTGAAGCCTGATTCTACTTTACTTTACTTTTTCGCCATATTATGCTTTTAATTCTCATCCACAAATATGTTAGTTAATAATGAAACCGTAATTAGATATAAAATTCCATAAAAAAGAAGTGCACTGCCGCTCAAAAGTATGTGGACACTTACCACTTTTATGAAATTTCTGATAGATAAGGTATATTTTTGTTGTTAATACTTTTGAGCGGCACTGTATTTTAAAGTATACAAAATTCGTACCTTACCCAATGAATTAATAAATTTTCACCGTTTTTATGTACGTATTACGTTGTAAGTTTTAATAGGTAAAATATATGAAAACGTCAATAAGAATTAAGCAAGGAGAAACAACTTCTACGAAGTACGCTGTACGAAAATTCTACGGCTCAGTAGATTTCCCATGGGAAGCTTCGGTAACATTGTCAGAGGTTTAACGAAACAGGTTAGACCTTAACATCTGAACAAGTAACAGCTTGGATTTTTTTTTAACGTTAAAACTAATTTAGGACTAACAACACAATTATCAAGAAACATTTGTTGAAAAATCATTTGTAAACGATATTGGTTTATATTTTTTTATTGTTTAAAGTCAAGAAATACTTAACGTTTTAATTAGTTCGAAGGATATCGTGATTTTCGTAATCAGAACTAATGACAAGCGGCTCTCGACTTCCGTACATAATTGGTTCCTGAAAATGTGTTTGTATGTTGAATGTTCGAAAGTAAGGGGACACAGAAAAAATATTAAAAATTCTATGTTAATGTGGTTTCTTTATGAACTTAAGGTTCTCTAACATCTAATAGTCAATACTAGAAACGATATTACAATGTTAGAAAACTAGGCAATGTGTGGGTGAGCGCGATCTACACCATTCCTTGACAGGAAGCAAACGTTTTTTGAAATAGCGACGAAAATCTTTAAAAATGGAATTTTTAAAAACGTGCAAAATAGCGAATTGTGCGAAAGTAGAATGTGCGAAACTCGAGGGCCGCCTATAATACGATATATAGTACAGTTCAAAGAAAATTAATCCGATTAAATCTACTGCTTTCAAGATAAATCATTTTTTACAACTAATATGATTTATAAGTTGATTTTAATTATATACGTAATTACATGATAATGATAAAATATGTTATACACGCAATATCTATATATTCGCTTTTTTAATGATAAAGTTTAATAAAATGATTGAGTACAAGTTTTATAAAATTCTAACATTATATTTCCATATTCCTTTTTCAATTTCAGGTCATACTTGCCGGATTTTATTATAGAGAGGTTTGAAATTATATAAAGTGAACCAGAAATTGCGACGCAGCCGGGAACGTGATTTTCCATGCAATTGCAAGTCGAAAGCGTAACATGAAACGCTTTCGTATATTATGCCAAAAATATGAAATTTTTCTTTAATATAAAAATTGCTAATTTTCAAATACTGAAACGCTTATTACTGTGTGTCATTGTGAATTTTCACGTAACGGTTATATTCCTTTTTCCCAACTGCAAAATAATTCTTTCTGTGCAATCTCTCATTATAGCTTTTTCGCATAGAACCATTTTTCTTGAAATGGTTTCAGTTATTTTCACAAATTCTAATCTGTCTGGAATAGTTCCCACTGTTCTTTCATTTCTTCTATTACTGTTTCCTTAAGCGACGACTGCACGTTTGTCATCCACATTAGCCAAAAACTTTTTTCTTCATGGACACGAATGATATCCATCAATCATATTACAATTTTCAGCTGATTTCTAACAATTATTCATTGATTGTAAAAATATATGAAGTAATCGAAAACTGTTTTTGACTTGAAGAGGTCGCATTTAAATGAAATACAAGTTTCGACATGTAATACTTCACAATATTTGAGATATGATTCTGCAAATGCAGAACAAAGTGTTTAACCCTTTCAGCGCTTTGAACGCATACGTGTATGTATGTACGTTCGGCAAAGTTGTTCATCATCGGGTATACCATAAATGCATATGTGGGTTCTCAGGCAACCATTCAATCTGGGTTACAAACGCAAAGAAAAATGAAAAGAAACAATTAAAAATTTAATTCAGTATTTTTAATATTGTTTATGTCATTATTGTTTGATAAAAAAAATGGTTCGGCTAAGGTTTTTGCAGTCACTGCTCAAATTATTTCAGTTACCATCAAAGTATTTTGCAATGAAAGGGTATAGCAGGATAAGGTGGTCAAAAGTGCCCTTGAACCGATTTCAATGGGGGTAGTCTCATTCGATAGATAATGCTCGGCGATCATTGTGTACCAAATTTTAACCCTTTATCTTGATCGGAAGGGTAGTTATGGGGAAAATTAAAAAAACAGGTTTTTGGCCCTTTTCCCCCATTTATTGAGGTGTAAAAAATCCGAAAAAATTCTGGCATATTCTACACGGTACCGGACATGTTGGAGAATTTTTTCAGATTTTTCCGTCGAAGTACCTAAGCGTGAAAAATGGGCAAAGTAAAAAAAAACGGAAAAAAGAAGATTTCGTATCGAAATCTTCGAGGTACAACTTTTTGTTTTATATAGTAACAATCTAACACCTACGATTGTTATCCCCAATTTTTTTCAGATTTTTAAACCACCTGCGTCATTATGAAAAAAATCGAAAACCGATTTTCGGGACGTATTTTGATCTAAAACGCAAGAAGTAATTGTTATTTTTCCATTATTTTCATAGAGTATGTTCATTTTGTGGTTTTTAATGTTTTACCATTACAGATAATTTCATAACAATAAACGGAATTGAGATAACTCACTTATCTGTAAACTATGTGTTACATTATGTACCATAATTTTGAACGTTCTTTCAACAGCAGCAGTGGCCGCGCGTCTAGAGTGTCTGCTCTGGAACCGCTATGAACTTTTTGTCGCGGGTTCGCGTCCCGGAAGGTATATTTTTTTTTTCTTTTTTTTTTATCTGTAAATGCATAAAAATAATCAATAATCATTTTTAACAGCTATTGCGATAATCCTAAATGCATAAAAAATGTATATCGTATCGAAAATAGTTTTAGAGCATATCTGTTGTTTTGCCGGCTCTCTCTAGCAATATGTTATCCCATGGTTACGGATATTTTTAAACATTTAAATTACGGAAATGTTAACTTATTATGGTATATAAAAATGTATATTTGGCACCAAAGATCACAACACTTGCACTAACAGAGTATATGCACGTAATGATTACTTTACTTGCATGTTTCTTTCCCTTATATTCAAAGAAGAATCGTTGACATGGAGGGGATATGCTCGAAACTTGGAAAATATTAATTTCTATTGGTTTGTATTATATTGCCATTTTTAATTTGTTAATTCTGAAATGAGCGTAGGGAAGACAGTTTATGGTTGGGTCTCCGCTATTGTCTCGAATGTGTCAAACCGATTTAATGCTGGGTATGTTACCATTTATGAATATTTGTACTTTTTTAAGTATGTACACTTCCATGTGACTAGGTAGAGACAGAAACCATTTAACAGTGAATTGACCAATATAACATAAATACCTATAGGGGATTAGCTTAGTATCTGCGCCAAACCTTCAATGCCACCAGGTCATTGGTGAAGGCTTACGGACAGGAAGGGTTTGTGTGATATTGGAGCAGGCGCAATAAAATAATAAAATCCTGCAAACTAAATTATATGCCTCTATTTCTTAAAGGTATTTTGAAAGCGATACAAATTCTCATCAGTAAGATATCTAAAAGCTTAAGAAGTAAATTCGTATATAACAATAAAGCAATTTTAACGAATGTATCTATTGTACAGTTATGGCCCTCAAACGTATTATTTATTCTATATGATTTCGGAACAAATAACAAACTAGTACTTATGGCGAAAAATAATAATCTACCAAAAGAAAGGAACTTTTGTTTTCATTCAACATGACTTCGGCAGGAATTTGTCAAGGTATAAACTCCGTTCCTTTAGTGCCGAATATACATTTTTATACACCATAATAAGTTAACATTTCCGTAATTTAAATGTCTAAAAATATCCGTAACCATGGGATAACATATTGCTAGAGAGAGCCGGCAAAACAACAGATATGCTCTAAAACTATTTTCGATACGATATACATTTTTTATGCATTTAGGATTATCGCAATAGCTGTTAAAAATGATTATTGATTATTTTTATGCATTTACAGATTAAAAAAAAAAGAAAAAAAAATATACCTTCCGGGACGCGAACCCGCGACAAAAAGTTCATAGCGGTTCCAGAGCAGACACTCTAGACGCGCGGCCACTGCTGCTGTTGAAAGAACGTTCAAAATTATGGTACATAATGTAACACATAGTTTACAGATAAGTGAGTTATCTCAATTCCGTTTATTGTTATGAAATGATCTGTAATGGTAAAACATTAAAAACCACAAAATGAACATACTCTATGAAAATAATGGAAAAATAACAATTACTTCTTGCGTTTTAGATCAAAATACGTCCCGAAAATCGGTTTTCGATTTTTTTCATAATGACGCAGGTGGTTTAAAAATCTGAAAAAAATTGGGGATAACAATCGTAGGTGTTAGATTGTTACTATATAAAACAAAAAGTTGTACCTCGAAGATTTCGATACGAAATCTTCTTTTTTCCGTTTTTTTTTACTTTGCCCATTTTTCACGCTTAGGTACTTCGACGGAAAAATCTGAAAAAATTCTCCAACATGTCCGGTACCGTGTAGAATATGCCAGAATTTTTTCGGATTTTTTACACCTCAATAAATGGGGGAAAAGGGCCAAAAACCTGTTTTTTTAATTTTCCCCATAACTACCCTTCCGATCAAGATAAAGGGTTAAAATTTGGTACACAATGATCGCCGAGCATTATCTATCGAATGAGACTACCCCCATTGAAATCGGTTCAAGGGCACTTTTGACCACTTTATCCTGCTATACCCTTTGTAAATTAATTGTTACCTGATATTTCTAGTGTATCTATTGTTCCGTTTGTGTACAGTATTCGATTACAAAACGTTGAGTTGCGAAATTTTGTGGTGATTGGTTGAAAGATACATATGTAAATACTCATGTATGGCTTCCCGCAGTAGGCAAATTTATAACAGCATCAAACGAACGATAGTTCAACCGACTTAACCGCACAGTCATCGTAAAAGATATAGCATACTTTGGTTTCAACGATCATTTGCAATCGCCGAGGCATAAAATGTAACTACCATGAAATTTCAATATATCGAGCCGTTTATCCGTTTTTCACTTATGCTCTTGAGAGCATCAGCGGAGTTATAGAGCCTCGATGGCAATAACAAGTTTATTGCATTTAAATTGTGAAATGGAACGTAACGTAATCACCCATTAATGAAATGTTCGAATATCTGTCACAATTTACAACAATTTTACGTATAACGCCGAAATTACATTTTGTTAATGTGCTTTTCAACTGTTATTATTTACTTTGATAAAATTTCTTAATTCAAAATTTTTAAATATCTTTATCATTCGAATTCCCCTCCATATCTATACTTATTTTATCAGCGAAGCAATTGTTCCGTGTTACTTTCATTTTCATTGTTATGCTTCTGCTCAATTGTTTTTACATCCTTTGAAATACATATATAAAAAATAGAACTACTCATGTTCCATAGATTCTGCTATGTGATTGATAATATAAGTCAATCGGCGAAACAATTATTTTTGTTGAATTTTACATGGACATTATTATTATAGCTTCAAAAATAGCCTAACAAAATCCTTTTACAACTATCATACGGAGATTAACACGTTGAATGACACAGCGCTGCTGCATTCGATGAAATTTTCTATTAATTTCCAAAATTCAAGGATTTGCTAATATATTCCATATTTTGCGAAAAGTGAAGTATCGCCGAGGATAGGAACAATTGCTATCTGCAACATTTCTGTACTATAAAAATATGATTTAAATGTGAAAGTTTCAGTTCGGTAGAAACGGTGAAATTGGCATATATGTATGGCGCGCAACGTGTTACTATTCACTGATATCCCCGTAGTAAAGAAGACTAAATGTTAGTTCGCTAACACGTTTATTTTAAGATAAGATGCGACATTCATTATTTGAATCCAAACAAAATTTTATGGATCAATGTAATGTAACATTTTAGACCACTGATATACAAAAACTATGAAATGTATAATAGATACCACTCAGAAAAACTGACCCAGATATTATGGGATTCAAATTCAAACACACTAATTCAGAGATGAGCCTCTAACGCTATAACCACAAGAACCTTGAAATACATACTAAAGTGATCTAAACCAGAGATCTAAAATATATCTAAACCAACTATCTTCAAAATTACGTTAACAAAGATCCATGCATTAGAAATTAACCGAACCATAAAAACGATCTAAAACCATAAATTACAATCGATGACATTCAACCGGTAATTTCAAGTTTGAAATCTATCAGTGAAATTTGACCATTATCCAACAACTAAGAAACCGATATTTCCACCAATCGTTTCAGAATATATCTCCGAACATCACATCTCTTTTTGACTTTCGTATTTAAAGATGCGTTTTATTAAGAGTTTGCGAAGACACGAGCAAAGTTTAAAACGTCGCAAAAGCGAATACTACAGCTGGTCGTACAGCCAGCAGGTTCCGTCTCCCAGTAATATTTGATGTACGAGAGCTAGGCTATACGGTTGCCATATTTCTGCCGACTTTGCGAACCATTTTAGTTTTTCGTGTTAGTTGGAAGGCTTCCAGTAGCCAGACGCAAGGAGAACCCTCCGTAGCAAGCCCGGCAACCTCCTCCGTTAAAATATACTCACCTCAATATGTGTGAAAACGTACGGCTAGGCCGTATGTTACTACACGTCTGACTAAGGACGCCACAGCACACACGTGTGAACAAAGTCCTCCCGTGCACACCCCCATCAATGTATATATATATGTGTCTTCCACGTAAAGACTCGACTCGATTCAAGTCGACCCGATTCGACTCGATCCGACTCGATTCGGCTTGGTGCGCGACGACGTGCTGGTAACTTGGTGCCAAAACTTCTTCGTCCTTCTCGCACGTCGGCTTCATACCTTACTAAACACTTTCCTTCGTGCTGCTCCACCGACTTCCTGCTTCGGTGACTTATGGCATCGCGCTTGAGGGTAAGTTCATTTGGACCGTACGGAACGCCGCACGCTCCGAGAAATCCTCTGAACTTTCTTAATGTTTCTCAGATTTTTACTGTAATCGTTGAACCCTCGCAATTCGAGAGACGTGACGGAGACTCTTCCGTATGGTGGTTTGTGAATGGAGTAATGAGTAAATAATAAGACTGATGTTAAAAATTTCGAAAGATTTGGAAACGTTGATGTGTGATGCAAATGATACAATGTCATTTAATTTGAATGTTATTAGTAAACTTCGGATTTTTATGCATTTATAAGAAAATGAATGCGGCTAAAATATGCAACAAGAAAATAATATAATAATATATCTAAAATATCCAACGTATGGTATTTGTTGTAATATTTATCGAGTTCAAAAAAACCCTAAATTTAGCTGCTTTTGTTAAAGTTGAATTTGCATAAACATCCGGTGTCTAATTATTAGTTTCGGTATTAACACTAGATTGCCCAAGGAAGTCATTTTGACTGCTTTTTAATTTCAATTAGAAAAAAAATTATGTATAGATGATACAATTTCTTAGAATTTTGTGACTTTTTGTACAACATATAAATGCGTTTGTTAATAATCATAGTTACCTCCACCCTCCTTCATTTCCGGTATATATATATATGTGTGTGTGTTATACCTATATTGCCCAAAAACAGTCATTTTGACTGCTTGGGAAATTTAAAATAATCAAATGACTCTTATTACTGAATTGAGTAAATTTCTTATATGACCAGTTCGGCTCTATATTGAAATAACATTTTTCATTTTCTTCGATTACCGTTACATGATAACATACAAGTACATGCGCTTCTTGATTCCGTAGGTTAGGTGGAAGTTATTTTTATGCTAGCATCACAGCTTCGTCTCTTTCCGCGTAATGGATAAATTTTTTTTTCCAAGTGAAGTAAATTTTTTTTATTGTTAATATTTACTAATAACGTGTTATATAACTGTAAATAACATAAAAACATATTAAAAATTAATTTTAAATAAATTTCTTTACACATTAGTTATTCTTTCACAATGCAGTAATTTTGACTGCTTTTGGGCAATATAGGTATATACTAACTTTCAGTCTTTCTAGTGTTAATATTGTAGAATCTCTCTCTCTCTCTCTCTCTCTCTCTCTCTATCTATATATATATACAGAGGAATGAGAGTGTGAAGGATATATGTGTGCTTGTGATGTCTTAAAACAAATGAAAGCGAGAGCGAGCAAGGATGGCAGATGAAAACGGGACGAAAGTCAATTGGCACACGACTGTCGAGTGAGAGAATAAATTATTTATGTTATCCTTTTTTTCATTGTTATTTCGTAATAAATAAATTTTTTATACCTTGTATTTATCTGGTGCCCTTCAACCCATTCCAATATATATAAATGTTTTTCTCCCAAAATCTATACATATTAAACTAATGATGTCGTAGCCTTAACTATAAAATAAACGATCTCTCTAATCGTCAACAACTTTAAATACTCCAACTCGCGCTCTTTTAAATTCTCTCTCTCCTCAAGGCTTCATTCTCCACTGCTTTCGAGTCAACTATGTCTATGTCTCCACTGACTCCCCCAAAAATTGACGCTCGCATCCACCCTCAATACTTTTTCTCACGACATGTATTCTTCGTCTTTCTCACAGTATGCATTTTTTGTTGCACTCACTCATTTTCTCCTTATCCACAAACAAATATTCACGCTAGCTGTGGCACTCGTCGCCTTCTAAATCACGTATTCTAAACATCCATTCTCGCTTATGCAAAATCCACCCACAGTTCCTAATAATTAATTAATTTCTATCTCTAAAAACTTCCTACCTCACAATGTTTCATTATTTTTTATATATTATTATATATCTTTTTTCTGAATTGATATATTATATATATATATATATATATATATATATATGTCGATAAATTTTCAATTCATTATTGATAATTTTACAGAGATGAAAGAAATTCTGAAAGTTGCTAGAACTTGTTGGAAAAGAAAGTAGGTTTAATATTACAAACTCCATGTTACATAGGAGTATTAAGAGCATATATTGAGACGTTGCCTTACATCTATAGCTTTCTTTGAATCTGCATATCTGCATCAAGTAGTCTACTCATCCATGGCAATCGTACTTCTAGACAATAACCTTACGTCTCTCCTCGCATCATTCTTTCTCGCTTGTGCGCAAGCTTATCACTGCTTAATAACGTTGAGTCTATTATCATTGACTTTCCTCACGAAATTACAAGCGAGTTTCCTTCGGTTTTCTCGTGTTTCAAGGCAGTTACCGGTGGCTCACTTCCGCAACAAGCATGCCTCGAGTAATCGTCCTGCACGGCCCGTTTTTCTCAGCTCAAAGCCATCGATCCGAACGGTCTTCCTTGTCAGGATCGTGAATCGTCGATGAGGACAACCCATGAGATATGCTGTATACACGAATCGCAACGCTTTACTAAAATAATCCAAAAACTCCCACAATAGTTTTTGAGAAATTTATTCCAACGTTCATAATGATGTTTTAATTGTAACCGAATTTTAATTGTTTATCTGTTTTTGTAATTTCAGTGAGGAAGAAGATTTAAGAAATTTAATGCAAATAGGATGAATAAAATGAAATTTCAAAAATGAAAATAGTCACAATATGTATCATCATTATTATAAGAAGACTCCTTTGCACTGTTTCATCACAACTGTCATAATTTTTAATCATACAAATTTTGATTTTAGTACTTGACAACTATGATGCCTATTTATCTCAAGTGTCCCGCTGCAATAATTAAAGAAGTTTAAATATTCAGCACTAGGCAATACTGTCGAATTAATTTAAATCACAACAGTTACTTAATTTACAACACTTACTTCAGTCACAAAGTATCACCAGATTGACACACTTAACTACGGTCACCTACCCCACGATATTTTTCTTCTTTTTTGAAAGGAAGCCAGAATTTGGAATAAGCTTTCGTAAAACGAGTGCCATTTCTCTCAGCGATAAGGTATTTTGGCAAAGTATTCGTTCGCGTATCGCCTTGGATGTACGACGTGGAAACAGAAATTTCTCAGCAGCCGATTGGATTGCAAGCATCGGACCCCAGGTGGATGCACAGTGCATCTATTATCGGTTCGGTACATGTTACTTCGCCCTAGTAGAATCGCCTAGCGTCGATTTTCAGCAACGCTGGAAGCTTCTATCCTTAAACTTGCCAAGGCAGTAGTCTGGATCCACACGAAGGCATCCTTGCACGCAGCACGTTCCCGAACGTTTGTAGTCACCCCTTTCCTCTCTCTCTTGGGCGGGTTCCTTCGGTTTCAACCCCCCGAGAAGCCCAATTGTCTATCGGAATTTGATAATGGCTCGTCGCCTCCATGTAAAATTCATGAGACGACACTGAGGTGTAACGACCAAATATCTCCGCGACTTTCGCCTGCAAAGTTAGGGTTTGTGGTGAGTCTCACGCGACTCCTTCTGCTTTCAGCCACTATCCTTGGTCAGGGAGGCTACTTCTTTCCGTTTCAACGTACGAAGTTGAGTGTCGCTTCTATTGGTCCTTGTTATCAGCCCTTTGAACTATGCACGTGTTGATTATCGGAGTAGTTTGTTGTATAAATTTGTACATACAGGATTTAATGAAACCTGTTATGTCGTGGAGGCGTGCAGGGTATAAATTTAGAGAAATTTTAGAGATATAGAGAAGTCGTAAATAGAAGACTTAAAAATCGCCATCGATTGATTGTGGAACATCTATGTCTGTGTAAATGGCCTGGAGTATATTCTACTTGCTGCTGAAGTATGATACCATTAGCATTGTCTATTAGCATTATCTTCACATTGACTGAACGATTTTTTCGTATCGCCTTGGTTGCGTTTCAAACTCGCAAAGTATTAACACAGTCTTACTTCACAATGAAAAAAATGTAAATTAAATCAATCTTGGCAGATGAAGAATGTTATAAAAGAATAGCCGAACCTCTATTCATATTATACTTGCAGGGTCAGGCTTGTATTCTTTTTGAATATGTTTATATTATATATTTATGATTAAATATTGTTAAATAAATAATGTATTTGTAATAATGTATTGTTAAATAAATATGTATTGCACTATGCAATTCTGAGTCTCTGTCCGATGAAGACTTCATGAACAAAAAAACGACGTCAGAGACGGTGATTGAGCGATGTTCAAAGGATGCGGCGACAAGACGCGAGTCGTGATTGGAGTAATGTATTATGTATTAGAATTCATTACACTAGCCAGTAGTGAAATATTACCGCCCACCTGATGTTCTTTTAACGGTATTCCTGGGGTGCACTGCTACCTTGCCGGAACTAAGGAGTTACTTCACCAGGAAGTTAGCGCTCTCCTTGAGGCTCGCACACTACGATGTCCCTGATCGTTGAGACTTGTCCACAGACTTTACGTTTACATTTACTAATTTACAAACCGTCTAGATGATTGAAGTATTGCAAGAGAAATTTAACAAAGGTTGACAAACATTGATAAGTTTCTGTTATATAATATGCGTGATCTTTATTTTTTTTTTTAGTGGAACGTTATTAAACGTTAACCCCTTACCGTACAATAACCAGTGCTACTCGTGACGCGATAAATGGAATAGTCAATTTTGAAGTGTTCTAAAAATGATTTGATTACAAATATCAGTGGGTCCAGATAAAACAAAATAAATTCTGCGCTATTCAATATTAAGTTAAGTCTTTTACTATATCCGAAATTAGGGGTTAGATTGTTATTTTAATAATTAATTCAGAGTCATTGCACATTTAACCACAAAAGAAATGGCACGGCAAGGGGTTAATTGAAATATTTCCTTAAAAAATCATTCACGTAAAGAAAACCAAGCTGTACAAATATTTATTTTCATTGTACAATCTTTCACAAATGTACCAACGACGTTGAAGTATCCACCAAAGTAAGAAGATATTCCCGGAATGTGGCTATAAAATTACCAGCGATGTTTAAAGCACGCAAAGCATCTTGATTACCGTTTCTTGAGACGCTTTTCGGAAAGAAGGGTAGATCGATCACACGGTGAGTAGAATTGATGCGGAAGAGAAAGTAGCTCGTGGATGAGGAAGTCGGAAAATGCGGGAAAATTGCGCTCTAGTAGACACAGACCGCTCTGTGCTAGTAGGGTGGAAATAGCATGAATACCAATGCGCGAAGCAACCAAGCCCCGAAATAGCGAGACTCTTTAAGAACCGCGAGATAGACGACGAGAAAGCATTCGAGACACGTAGGAAGGCAAGGCAATAGTTCGCTACCGACGAAACGAGGAATTTGGCCAGTTTGCAAGATACCTCGTGCCAACGCACGTTCTTCTTCCTTCCTCGGCTAAATGCTGTTCGGCGGTTTCATCCTTTGATCGCTCACCTGTGGATCGCTTCGTGAAATTCGACGGACCGTGGTCTCCCGAGCGGACGATTGAATAAATTACAACAGGTAGCGTGACGGCTGTACGATATTATTCAGAGTTCCGTGAATCGTCAACGTAATTTACAGTCAGTCAATACCGAATATTTAGATTTCATATGAAATGAACGATTGTTTGTTTTTTATAAAATTATATTTCGTTCGGCCATGCCGATGAGGATCCGAGTGTTTCTGTTACGTGCGATACAAACGGCATGATGATAATTCTGCATGAAAAAATAAAGCAAATATGTAAAATAATATTATTTTGTACGTGGCTTTGGTACTGAAAAAATTGAGCTGGTTGTTAGTTATCAGCAAACGCTTATGTTGCGATTTTATTCTTTCGATTCTTCGATAAAACTATGTCCTCGCTAAAATTTTTAAAATATTTGAATCTACTTGTTACTACTAGTATAAGTCTGAATTTCCGCTCTTGCAAATTCTTGAAATTTCTAAGCTTAGTTTTTAAATTTTCTCTGAAATATTTCAAATATTAAAATGCCAACTAAAATTTAAACAAAACTTCTGGAAACCCGATTTTCTCCGTGGAACAAGTACTACAATATTATAAATGAAAACTCAATCGATGCGTTATCCAGAATATTATCTCCAGAGTGTTCTAAATAAATATTTAGTAAATATTAACAGTCTGGTGAAGAATATTTCTTGTTCAAAATCAAATAATATTTTTGTTGCTATCTGTACGCATTGGGAGAATTGCAAAAAGAAGTACGATATCTTCGCTGAGGTTTGAATATTCGATAATATTGATCCGCGGTATGGAGAGCTCTACCACTTCCTTTTACTTGTAGATACTGCCAAACCTCCCGTTTAAGTTATCAACCATGTAAAATATGTAAACTGAAAACCGTTTTAAGGTTCCAGCCAATGGTTTATCGATATTCTATAATCTATACGATCAAATTGTAATGACTAGTAGAAAAGACTACGGCTATTTTTAACATATCTCATACTTTCATAAATGGACCCTAAAGCTACTAAAATTCCAAGCTTAACACTAGATTTACGAACTGAGCCAATTTGACTCATTGAAAGGTGGATTACTATATAAATAAAAAAGTTTAATATTGTTTTTGAAAAACATAGGTTGGTTTTTAGTAATATAATGAAATACATGTAACTGTTGATTCCTCTCTCCCGCAGACATCTTCATTCCGCATTATCGTATGTGGTATACTTATTTTTACGGTTGAGAGCCAATTTGACTCATAAAATGATTTACAGTCGAATCTCTCATAATGGAACACTTCGGGACCGGACACTCTCTCAAAATGCAACATTCCCCTACAGTCATATTCATCCCCACTTCTTGATTATATAGTCTATCTTTCTCATATAGTACCTATCTTCGTCGGCGCAAAGAAATGCGCAGAAGTAAAAAGTGAACATAACCTTTCCATACAAACATTTAAATCTTTTCAAATAATATGTCGCGTCATACATCTCAAATTTGATTGGTTAGTAGCATTTAACTGGTGGGGATAGGAGAAGTTTCATTATGAGAGATGACCATGTTACATTTTGAGAGAGGTTTCACTTTGAGAGGTTACATTATGAGAGATTCGACTGTAAAAGTTAATCGCATAACACAGGAAATTTGTAACTTTCATTAGAGCAGGGTATCTTGCAGCTTTCAAGTCGCACGTGATTTGTTTCTCCTCTCATTTTTCTCTCCTTGTATACAATGTTTATTTGTATGAGAGCCATCCTCTTGTTTTCGCGACTCGGCTACATTATCTTTCTTACCTACCTACCCCTGTCATTATTTCGATTTGCACATCGCGCGTGAACAGAGCATTTTTAGTGAAAATATATATAAAAAATAGAGTTTCTATGTAAAAAAGGGTTTCAATGAATTTTTTAATAATAAATCTTTCATTTAAATTGATGAGGAACTATTTTCTTTGCAAAAAATTTCAATCTTTTTGTGTAAGTCAAATTGGCTCACTTCAGTAAAAATAGGTATATAATCAACATCCGTAAATCTAGTGTTAAAATCCTTCGACGAAACACTATTTAGTCAAGTTTACGTTAACAAAAATGATATAAATCTGTATTGATCAAAATTTCCTTTTGTTTATTATGAATACTGTTGTACAGGGTGTAAAAATCTTAATGGTAATGGCTTTCAAGGGTTGTTCTACACCTTTGTGTATAAGATGCACTTTCTTCTACTTCGTTGGCTCAGTCTTCCATTTTCTAAAAAATGGTCGGTGACCCAAAGACTTCCTTATGGAACGAAATGTTAATCGGGGTACCCAAATAACAGTTAATTTGCAAGAGAACGGCTCGTTTCTAACCCATGGTTCCTCTCAGACATTTTCCCTCTCTAGCAAGACGAATACGAAGAGCCAATGAAAAAAATTTTCTACCGTTTCCCGAATTTTGCGGCCGTTTCTTTTTGCAAATCTCCATCGATCCAAAAGTGTAGAACAACCCCTGAAAGACACGACGATTAATTTTTTTACACCCTGTACACCGATAAGTTTGTATAGTATAATGAAGAAAAAACGGTACCACTTTTTTGACAAATAAAAAAGGACGTGGAATGATTCGGCAAGTATTGCGGAAAATGAATGGTATCGTTGAGTTTTGTGACAGTAACCTGTGATGTAACACTCAGCCTTCTCGTATCGCTGTCTGGAAAATGTCAAGAGGACTTTATCCCAAGAATCAGTGTGGTCGGTTTTCACCCTCATCGTAAATTACGAAGAGTCTAGGATACTTTGGCGACGACGAGGCGCGACAGGAGCAGTCTATACAGTCTTCTGATGTCTTGCGTGGCGTCAAAGTCGTTTCGATTCTATCGATATCCTATTTACCAGGGGCTGTAGAGAACTTTGGTATATATGTACATCGTGCCTTTTACTGTCATGGCATCCCATATTTTTTGCGTGTTCTACGATAACGTAAACGATTAGTGGGTAAAAATTGACTAAGACATGAACGTACTTGTCAATACTTCACTTCTTCACCGGTTTTGTACTACGAAATCTTCGTTTTCTGGTTAAAGTGATTGATAATTTTTTATGTTTGAAATTCTACTGAATAGTTAACTTTTTATGGCAATGGCCTGCTAAATTCACACACAGACACTTATTTTATTGTTTATTGATTTATTAATTTTTAATCTCATGTTTGGTACCAAAGTCTGTGCGCTTATAAAATATGATAGGACTATACCCAGATTTTACCGCCATGCACTGCACATTAAGTTAATGTTGCCCAGATAGTCAATCGCTTTTGTGAAAAGAATTCTTCAGCAATCGATAACAATTTATTGAAGTTGAAAGGTATCACAGAAAAATAACAAACATCTGAATCAAATTAAGTCTAAAATATTAGGTCTAAAATCCTTTTAAAATTATACTATAATATTATGGTAATCCTCCTACAAGTCGTCCCAAATGGGCCTGAAGTTCAATAATACAAATATCCCGTTTATATGGGAAGCTATATGCTCTTATCCATAACGATTCCTCCGATGCACACCTAATACTGACAATGAAGGTTATACCAGAAATTGACGTACCTTTGTTCATATTGATCAACTCTATAAACGCGATAGATACACGACTCTAAACCACGGACCATCACGAGATTCAAACCAATTCTGGAATCATGGGGTGACTCCTCATACAGACATATGTATACCTAGCCCACAGTACCAGGGTTCTGCATTCTGGACCACTATTTTGTCAGGACATGTTTCGCCTATCAATTGGATGATCTCAAATCCGGAACGGATAGGACTTATCTAGACTGAACACCTAACTCATGTTTCATAAGGTAGATATTCTCCGACAGAAGGGAACCAGGCATACTATATGATTATTTTAGTGTTTATGATATTTGAATGATAATGAAAAATAACTGTTTGATTGTCATCATAAAGTCACCGTACATAGTAAGATTTTAACGCTTTGTCGTCTTTAACACTAGGTTTACAGAAGCCGTGAAATTAATGAATTCCTACCTTTATAGAAACGCCTTCCAAACGTATAGAGAGGTAGATATTTCATATGTATCTTATAATATACAAATTACTTGACTGTTCATCTTTTATTCATCTATTATTCTTTATTTCCAAAGTCCTTATTTAATAATTTTAAGTCCTTACATTGCGGTGCAACAGATCTCTCGTCCGTAAATCTACTGTCAATGTTATACATTTTCAATTTTACGCCTCTTAGTTGAAATTATTTTCATAATATTCGTTACTGATTGCTTACACTTTATTAGGATTATATTACATCTGTAATAATACGCTATAGAAAAAATTAATTATTTTTAACATTAGAATATATTAAATAAGTCCTTTGAAACAAGGAGAATTAAGAGGTGGAAAAGATGATCGATTCAGTAATTCATGTTTTATGAGATCGACGTAGAATATTTATTCTATGATTTTTCTATTATCTTGGAAATTTTTTGGTAGGACTGGTTTGATAGTTCTAGTGGTAAATAATAAAATTGATTTTACTTGGTATCAAATTGTCTATGATAGCATTCTTTGTTTTAATTTTTTCCGAAGTCTCAAAGTTAACTTTCCATTGTCACCGTAACTGTACAGTGCTTCTAGTAATAATAGAAACTCATAAGCAAGTGTGATATTTTCTGGAAGGTGTACACCTCTAGAATTGGTGGAATAACGGAACTTCTCGCATGGTGAGTAAATGGACAATCGTGACTGTCTCGTCTCTTCGTGGGCCAGTGGAACCGACATTAATCTGGACATGCACCGATGATGGTGGTAGCAACCCTCATCTCGATTTCTCATATAGCAATTAAATTCCAGTGAAACGGTAAATATGTTTCTACATAGTTTTAAATGTAATTTGAGAAAAGATCCTAGATTATATTAATTATATATGTAGCGTTAAAACAAAAGCTACAAAGAATTTCATATTTCATTAATATTCTTTACATTTAACTTGATATTTAACGTACGTGCATCCATGAATTTCAAAGTCGTTCAACAATGTTGTTATTGCTGTTACGATTTCTTTTAATTTGTCTGCATTTGTTGTATTCAAAAATTGTCTAATTGATTTTTCGCAAAACCTATGAGATTTAGAATATATCGATGTGTTAGTTTGAACTACCCAAGAAATTATTATTAGTTCTTTTATCGTAAAAGTAATACAAAATGCAAGTCACTTTGTTAACTCATGTTATTTGAAACAAATTATTTATCACTAAACTTACCAAGCCCGTCAAAAGACTGGTGCCAAATTTTGTATAAAAGTTATCAAAAAGTGATAGGGTAGCCGTGAAGTAAATATTCCATCCTCTATCTTATAAAACCTAAATTAGTTAATCATCTTTTTCACCTCTTCATTTCTCTTTTTCTACAATAGTAATTAAGTGTATGTAATTTTTAGTAGATACAACGTCAGTAGTTTTACTGTTAAAGTGGATTTTTTAATACTGTTACGAATTATTATGAGTAACGAAACTGTTTTTGCTTTATATGGCATCGATTACTGGAGCGTTAGCAATCAGTTACAAATGTTAATATTAAAATGTCAATGAGAGTGAGTTCTGTTAGATTTTTAAAGCTATTTCAAGTATTGTAGTTGGCAGATTAGACTTTTGAAAGGAATAAAATATACTCTAATATCAATGTCAATAACACTCTATATAGAAGATCCTGAAATAATTGCAGAATATATTAATATGTGCAGTAAATTAGTAAATGTGTTACAAAGGAAAAAAATATAAGATTTGTACTACAATTAGCGAGATAATACGGCTTTGCTCAAACATTTGTCAGAAGTACTTCGCTTATCGAAACAGATGTACGCTCTATAAAGAATTTATTTGAAAACATTAAAATTATATTGCTTTGATCTCGATGATGCGAGAAGAAATTTTTTTTCGAATTCTTATGACTGTTATAAATATAGTAGTTCAAAGAATCGGTTTTTAAAATTGTTAGAAACTTCTGTGAAATTAGTAATAGCAAAACTAACAACAGGAGACTTCGAAAAAACTGTGAAAGATATTAATTGGTGCAATATCCATTGCTTTTCAATAAAGATTTGTAATAGAATTGGTGTGGAGCTGTGAGATTGGAGCTGTTCAAATAGAATCGTTATTTGATAATCTTTATTTTGTTTTATTAGGAAGCGCCGCAATAATACAATCTATACAATTAATTTGCTTAAAATTTAAATCTTTGTTCAATTGACATCATAAATTTCTAAACCGCAACCGTGTTTCTCAATATTATAATACATTATGGACATTAAGCGACCAAGAAAATTTCGATGTTCCGAGAACAAATGTGGCACAAAGTACGTGCTGTTTCGTGCGTTCTTGTGGACTCACATCAATCATATTTTTCTCCACACGCGAAATGCGTATTGATTTAGACATACATACTGAAGCATAACGCAAAATTACATTACAGCATTAGGGTAAGCAGCAGTAAATCTATTTGCATCACGGTACAGCGCTCGAGCTTTCATGTAATTAACTCTTCACCCAGGCATCATAATCCATTGTGCGGGGACTATTTGAACCGAGTTCTATGTGAAATCAAACGTTGCATTACGCTTCGGCAATAAAATGTCAGTGATGCATAAGTGGCAGACACCCTCTAATTTTAAATTGCCTGCATTATCGATGCTAAAGTGAACGCATTTAAACGATATCGTCTCGCGATGCAATTAACAAGGTTGCTTAACTTCGTCATTTTTATGCAGCGCAAATGGAATTTTCGATGCGATATTAACGCTTCATAAAAGTGCCATCCCGAGTCGAAATATAGAAGTCCATTTTACTCTACAAATACTTACTTATTTCTTTGAACTTCATTTTTGCCGCCTGAATGTAAGTAGCAGTTTTATCCTAATACTTCTTTGAGTAGGTGATTAAGGTTTAAATAGATATTAAATTTAAAATGTTAACTTCCAGATAACTCTACAAATTTCTTTAAGTATATTATATAGGTTAAAATAGAGATTTAAATGTATCAAGAAGTTTATAAATTTTTACGTGGATTCACGTGGCTTTCATCACAATAATTTGATACATTTATCATTAAATATAATTGTATTTTCACATTTTACACAAACAGTGAGATGACATTGATGAAAAGAAAGCACAATTAAGTATAACTATTTATTTATTATTCTAATCCTTTAGTGTTTATTGGTACAGCTAAATATAATTGTTCGTCAGTTACAATTGATATACAAATTGATAATATTGATTAGACAGGAATTATTGTAAAACTATCTTCTTTCTCGCATCGGTGGAGATGAGAAATACATTTGCTAACATCATTATCACCTTATACTTTGAAGGAGTTTAGTGATATTATTTTTTGTATAATAGCATAATGAACATTTTGACAATTACAAGCATTTTGACATCTACAATTCGACGCATTGATGAAACAGTAAATTGAACCAAATTTTAAATATTCTGTATCATCTTCAAAAAGTACATATGAAGAATTTGTTTGAAGTGTTTTTCAATATTCTTCAGATATGTATAGCCTGTTATCTTTTAATAATCGCAAATATTTTCTAAATGAATCATTGAGAGCAATTTGAATAAAATCTGGAAAATTATTTATATTTTCTAATTTATGTCTACCGACACTATATCATCCACCATAAACTTTTTCATTGATAAGGACTTGATGTCGCCTTCCCAAACAAAAATCCTTAATTCTACCCGGAAAAAGTCTATCTAAATGCCATTGCATACTGAACAATTGACTGTGACTATTAGTAACTTGAGAGTACCGTGAATAACACTTAATAATCGTCCATTTAAATTTTCAAATGAATAACACATATAAGCCCACACAGTCCCAAATTTTGAACACATTGAGGAAGATATAAAATGCATGGCATACTCTCTTGCCTAGTTCAAGGATCGGCCATTAGATTTCGTTCTTTTTTGAAAGAATTGCTCGCAAGTACTTCGCACGCTGATTTCTATATATACCGTCGATTCACGCATAATTAGCGTCCCTTGTCTCTTGTTAGTGTCCATCGAACGCTAACGTCATGACGACGTGTGGCAAGTGTTTTTTAGTTCGCTATGGCTATTCGTTACGTATATATTTCATTTGGCAATAGTGAAATGTTATTTTATATTTTTAGAATTTCTAAATAAAATCTTCATGTGCAATGAAAAATAATAATTATTAATTAATTTTACTTTTAACCTTTGTAAATTATATCTTCGTAAAAGAAAATTTGTAGGGTTAAATAGACACTATTTCAGAATTTGTAGAGTTAAAAAGATATTAGTGATTTTATGGAAATAAGAAGTTGGAGAGCTAAAAAAAGTTTTACAAGTGACTTTTTTAACCTTGTAATGTCAAATGTGGACATTTCGGCTAGTTGTAGGTTTATAATGACGTTTGTTTTGATCATTCAAATATATACTCTTTAAAACTCTTCTTAGCGCTATAAACCCTTAGAATTTTTTTTTTTTTTACCATTAATAGGTTCAAATGGAGTTCTATATTTCCACTCGGGATAGTACTCCAGGAACGTGAAATTCAAATCAAATCTGTTGTAAGAGCATTCTTGTTTGAAGCAATTTATGCTGCGCGTAATAAAATGACAATAATGTATAATCAAGACACGTATTTGCAATTTACATTTCGATAAACTGTTGACATCAGACCGCATTTGAACGACATCGTATGAAACATAATAGAGTTAACATGTTCTACAATGACGCCATTAATGCTTCTGTAGCTGGACAAATCACATTTGAAGGACGTAGCTGTTACTTCATTATATCATAGTTTATTGCGTACGACGTATTGAAATCGAAGCAATATTATTCCGATATAAATGTACAAATAAATTTCGTGCATCGCATTATGATCAGAATGTCGACTAATTTTAATGAAATATAATGCAGATACGTTCCAACGGTCGATTGTCCTGTTCAACATAACAATTCCCTTTTCCATGTGAAGAATTCTTTTTTTTTTAATGCATGAACGAATAGTTAAATGTCCCATATTTAAAAATTTTTTTTCTTTATACTATGTACAGGGTGTTTCAAAAATATTTGTCATGGCTTTCAGGGATTGTTCTACACCTCTGGATCGATGGAGATTTGCGAAAAAAACCGGCCGCAAAATTCGGGAAAGGGTAGCAAATTTTTTTTATTGGCTCATCGTATTCGTCTTGTTACGTAGGTAAAATGTCTGAGAGGAACCATGGGTCAGAAACGAACCGTTCTCTCACAAATTAACTTTTAATTGGGCCTTACGATTAAAATTTCGCCCATACGTTAGCCTTCGAGTCGCCGACCTTTCGAAAGGAAACACATGAGATACCCTTGCTAGCTCCAATAGTTGAAACAGAGGCAACATAATCGAAGAGAGAGAAAAAGACTAGAAAATGTCAATGACCTGCGTTCGGTGTCGGGTTCACTCAAGGGCCCACCCGGGAAGAAGAGTATAAACACTTACACTTCTCTTCTGGTTCGGTGACACAGTGCCCTATTTTCTAGCTTCGTTTACGTCGCCTCTGCTTTAACTATCGGCGAAATTTTAATCGGAAGGCCCAATTAAAAGTTAATTTGCGAGAGAACGGTTCATTTCTGACCCATGGTTCCTCTCAGATATTTTTCCTACGTAATAAGACGAATACGATGAGACAATAAAAAAAATTTGCTACCCTTTCCCGAATTTTGCGGCAAGTTTTTTTCGCAAATCTCCATCGATCCAGAGTTGTAGAACAACCCCTGAAAGCCATGACAAATATTTTTGAAACACCCTGTACTTGTAACGTACCGATCCTCTGATCTAATAATATATATATAGTTAGGATAAGAATATTTTATAAGCACAAATATTTTGTACGCAGCTAGACCAACTTCCGTCATCACCTCTGACTCACCACTTCAAATCCAGACCTCCTATTTTTCCATCCCGACCTTTTAACTCCCTAGCACCGTCACCGCTCCTTATCCATTCCCAAAATCACCGTTCCAAGTCCAAAATCCTACTTCCTACTTTGACCTTCGGCTTGCATCCACCATTATCACCACTCCCACTCCTTCTCCAAAAGTCCCTTAAAAACCTCGCATTCTCTGGCTACGAGATCATTCATTTTCTACACAATAAGCCGCATCGCTGCCTGAACGAATCAATTTATTTAATATACAAGTAAAAGTATAAGTTCTCTGAACGAGTCAAATTATTTAATACACAAGTAAAATATATAAGTTGTCTTGTTCGGCGAACCAAGTGCGAATCCCTCAATTCGACGTTATATATTCTATTATATTTACATTTTACTTATCTTTTTATCTTGGGTTATATTTCAATATTGTATCATTTTACATGTCAACTTTATTTGTTATAGGATAATTAGATGTTAGTATATTAACTAGACCGTACAGTACGATAAGAATGTTTCATATGCTTCATCCAACCCTCTCCTAGATATGTTTAGCTTCTAAACACTTCCTTGTTACTCAATGGACTTCGACTGGACCTATTCAGTTAATAATGACAACGTGTCTGAATAAGTGTTACTATTATGTTTTAAAAATTCAGTAGATTTGTGACGCTTCCTTATTCTCTGTGCAGATTCAGTTTGTGGATAGTTCACCCACATCATCTCATTTCCCTGTAATACTATAATTATCTCACCTATAACCCTCAGCATTATGTGGGCTCCGCACTGCTAAGGCTATGAAATGTTATATATATATACGAAATTTCGCAGATGCTAATATCAACCAGTCTGGTTTCAATTACACCTCCACTATCTGAAATTGGGAGAGTTTAAACGCACAAGTTTCCCAAGTTTTAGAAAGTTTACTCAAGTATTTCGAATTTTAAAACATTTCAATTTATCACTATAGCAAAACTTACATCTTTAATTTCTTCATATACTTATAACTTTTACATTCTCCGATATATCCAATAATATTTCATAAATTGAACCAATCAGTAAAAAGTGAAAACCATAAAAAATTTAAAAATCACACCAAAAAAATGTTATATTTATTTTATGTTTAAAATAAACATAAATATTCTCTGAACCTTATAATTCTTCGACAATATGCATTTACGGAAGACTTTATAAATCTTAGAGAACATAAGTACAAGTATCTAAAAAGGACCGTTTGTGAGAGCAAACGGTTAATAACACGATTACTACCTCATCAATGTGTCACGATTCTCAATGCGGTAACCAGTCAAATTAAGCCCATATCGTCAATGTCTAAAGCTGTGTGTGGCAGAGCATGACGCTTGATAATGCTGTCAATTATAGTACGGCTTTGGTCCATCGATCACCTACGGTCTTTCCCAACTAAACTGTGTGTTGTGTATGTAAACCATTCAATACGCCTATACAACTTCGCGCCCATCGTGCGGTTGTTAATAACTTTATCGTTGTAATTATCTACTGTGTCTGTAATGAGCATAGATTATGCTACTTGCGCCACAAGTATGGATGCACGTATTTCATTGCGATGCAGTAGAATAATTCAAACGTGCTTGCTATTTATGCCACTGAGGAAATTCTCATGTATTCTCGAAAAATACAAAAGTAGGTGAATCTTTTAAATCTTAACACTCTACCGACCGCTATGTTTTTAACATCCTACCCCTTTTCGACCGATCACTTGGCAACAAATAATTCCTTGATACAGGTATCTATTCGAAAATTACAAATTCTCGTCACTGAGTCCTTAACACAGGTAACCGCAATGATAAATGATAATTTGTTAGTTGGAGTGGCAACCAATTACTAAGTTAAAAGTTCAAAGGCGTTGGGTCCGAAAAGCCTATTACATAATAGGCTTCCGGTCGGTAAAGTGTTAATATCTTACAATTAGTTATACTCTTGACAGAGTTTTACTCGTGGATTAAAAACTACTGTTGTAAAGCACATCCGGCGCTAGTTCTACTGATACATGATTGATTCTCACAATCAGAATCAGTACGCAGCACGATGGTCCAGAATGTGCGATTAAACGCGCAAAATGCAAAAAGTCAATTTTGGAATTTCGATTTTCTTTCTTGTGATATCGATTCTTAAATGTCCATCGACCTCAGAAATGGCAATATTAATAAAATTGGACAAAAAATGTAGTTACAACAAACGCTTAAAGTTGAAACTTTTTCTTGAGACCACTTTCTATCGAAAAAACACGTCCGTCTTCTTCATGACATTCTGACGAAACTATCCAATATTTTTTAATAACTATTGTTTCTATTTGAAGAGCATTCTTCCACGATAAAAATTCACGTGCCGAATATAAAATTATTGTTTGTAGTTTACTCAAAAATTAATGTTCAATAAATGAAACAAAATTGTCAAAATTTGTTATCTTTTGCAGTCAATATCTTAAAAGTGCTACATAGTTACACTCTCTAATTAACACCAGTCTTTTCTGTAATCCTTCCCCTAAACTATCCTGCAAAAAAATTATCCGCCCGGATCCGCCTCGGACGGATTTTTATTGTTTAAAGATTCGCGCGGACTTCGCCAAGGCGCTACCGCCGGACTGTCTCTTAAAATTTCGACAGCTATAACAATAAAGGGCGCAGGTAGACGCACGAAATATTTTCAGAAATAACTTGTATATAGTCTAAGGAATATATGTTTAAAGTTTTAGCCGAATACCTTTCGATACTTTCAACTTATTCAATTTTTAAGTGAATTCTGCACCGCGGAGGATAGGATTACCTCTTTGCTCGCAACCTGACAATAAGAGCAATTAAGTAATGAAAAGTAATGCTTTAGAAGTCTTCATCCTCGTTAATGCCAATAAGATTTTCTTTTTATTGCACGGTATCTTGAAAAAATCTGGGAATTTACTGACCACGTGTCCCGCTGGGTCTCGACACCTGATCTCTGTTACATAAACTTTAAGAAGGGATAGCTATTTGTATATTGTATATATATTTAAGTTTTTATATATATTTACTAGTATAAATTAATTAGTAAATTTGAAATAGCAGAAACTCTTTCCACATAATTCAATGGCGGAACCATTAATTTTTGAACACTCCTGCCCGCCATATTTAATCCGCCATTTGGTTTCCGAAATTTTGACTACAGATTCGTAATCAGCGATCCAAAAAATATTAGAATACCAATTTTTACCTAAATCGGATGTGCTTTGCGATCTCGGTGACGATTTGAAAGAGATCGAAAACTGTGCGAGGTGCCTGAACAGCTAATTGTAAGTTCACGTTCTGGACTACTGTGCGCAGTGGCATTTCGAGAAAGTAGTATACAGATCATGTAAGTCAGCTAAATGAAAGAATCCTTTTTTCGTCTTTTAGTACCTATGGTGCTATAAAATTTTATTTTTTATTCGACTTAATTGTTACGCACTTTCTGGCAGATTAAAAACTGGGGTAACATTACAAATTTCGTTAATAAAAATTGATATTTTTTCGTATTAGTCAAATTTTTAAATTAGTATATATTAAACAAGTTGTAGAAATATATCATCTAATGAAGTTTCCTTTCTGCAATGTAACACCGACTACAAAAAAGTCAAATAATAAATATTTTATAAGTGCAGATTGATATAAATAAGGACGCACGCAAAGTACTCTTGAGTTTTTAATATCCATATGAAATCATAAAAATAATGTAACATCCGAAACTTACTATTAACCATTATTTGGAATGAATTGAATTTGTACAGTCAGTGAACTATATCCTAATAATATTAATTTATTTTTTAAAAATATAAACTAATTATTTTCTGTTATTTTTGCTATTTCAGTCCAGTGAAATGACTCTTTCAAGTGTCCATTAGAACTGAGCTAGAATTGCCGGACTGCATTTTCCTTGATACCTCTTCTCCATTAGAGAAATATCTTGGTGAAATAGCTCTCCATGTTCGTCGCTGATTGCACCAGGATTGTTGGGAAAGGAATCTAAATGCGAACCCAGAAAGTAGATTCTGAGTTGCGCGTTACTTCTTATTTTTGCGAAGGCTTCCAGAAGATTCGGTGTAGTTAACTTGTAAGATTTTAAATGCCCTCCATTTAATATAGAACGTACCAAATCTCCGAATATTATCGCAAAAGAGGATCTCGGTTGCGGAAAATTTGCAATATAAAGTTTTTAAAACTTATGCACAAAGAAAAATTAAGAGTAAAATGAAAATTCCAATTAACGAATTACGAGATAAATACTCAGTATATTTGAATATGTTAATGTTTGATACTCGAATGTGAATTAATTCACGTGAAGTATTGATAACCTATATTTGGCAACACATAACGAAATAATTACTTCTCATGTAATGTCGATATATTTCAAGAATTGTCTTTTATTGCTGAATTGAAATTATATTATGTACAATTTGTGCGGTCTACACCTATGCAACTCAGACGTACAAAGTGCCTCAAATATGCAAGATTTAGGGTGAATGACAAGCACTTTTCAAAGTCTGAAGTTTGCAAGTAGCGGTAAACGAGCTCTCAGGAATCATCCGAAGCCTATGGAGCTCTAACGCAAAGTATATTTCTTTTTTACCTGCAACTTGTTAAGAATAATTTGTACGCATGCAAGAAGCTGATGCCCACAAAAGAAAAACGGCAATTTATTCTTTTATTAGTAAACAATTTATTATTCTAGCTGTGAAAGCATCAACAATGAAATGTATGATTATGTAAACTTTTTAAAATTTAGTGATCAGCGTATACCACTTAATTCAAGGATCAGTCGTAAGTCAGGGAAAGCATATCTTTCTGCACCTTAGAAATATTTTCTACAAAATCTCTCCTCAACAGTGACTTGACATGGAAAGTATAGGGATGGAACGCTATTTCACATCGAAAATTTTCTACATAGAACATTGCTACGAAGTAATTAGATATTCATTAAATACAAAGATATGATAAAGGCTAATATGTACTGAGCTTTTTTAAAGACAGAAGAACATTAACTTTTCATATAAATTGTTATAAATTTTTTCTCAAGAAGCATCTTTTTTATGAATGAGAAAATCTTGTGGAAAACTTACAATTTATTTTTTTACAATTTTTTTATTTATTTAGTTTACAATTTGTGAAGTAAAAAAAAGGAAACCATATAGGTTTGAGACTTAAATAAGGGAGTATAAATTATTTATTAATTATTTCATAATAAGAGAGACAACTTACTTCAACCTCGAAATAAATTGCACGACAATGTTAAGATTAGTTGTTTTAGATTTTGAAAAAGAAACAGAAAGGACTAAAACGAATTTTCATTTATATAAATACATATACTTAACATATAATATATGTAGGTTTAAAATTCCGAAGCGTATGCATAAACATACGCGTGACATTTCGTATTTTAATTAAAAAATAAATGCAATTGTATGCATATTCGATTGCGTTGTGCAATTGGATATTTTCACCGTACTTTCATTACAATGAAACAATCCCATTGATATTGTATTATACACGTCGAAATTGAAACTACAATTTATACAACTTGTGATAAACATACGAAGGAATTAATAAGAGAAGAAACGGCATACCGAATCAACGAAATACGATAATATTGCAAACGTATTATACAAACACATGGAGTGTTCTTTTTATATACTAATAATATATTATGAGCGTATTGTAATGGCGGATTGAGGGATCCGCACTTAAGGTCCGCCAAATAAGAGAACTTTATAACTTTTTGGATTTTTTGTATATTAAAATAACTTTACTCGTTCAGACAGCGTTCGGACAGCCATTTTGCGTATGACAGAGTTAGTGAAAATAAAATGTGTGTCATGGGCAGAGAATACGGGGTTTTTAAGGGACTTTTGGAGAAGGAGTGGGAGTAGTGATAATGATGGATGCAAGGCGAAGGTCAAAGTGAGAAGTAGGATTTCGGACTTGGAACGGTGATTTCGGAGATGAGTAAGGAGCGGTGACGATACTAGGGAGTTGAAAGGTCGGAATGGAAAACTAGGAGGTTTGGATTTGGAGTAGTGAGTCAGAGGTGATGATGGAAGTTAGTCTATCGGCGTCTAAAATATTTGCGCTTATAAAATATTCTTACACTTATCTTATATGCTAACTAAGCGGAGGGTCGGTACATTACAGTATATAAATATTCGTTGATAAATACAATGTATACTGTTGACAAAAGGTATCAACTATTGAATTAACCTGGCCGGTAAGGTTAGATAGGAATGTGCGGGAGCCGAGCAAATAAGCACACAGGTTCAAAAATAATAGTTGTTTATTAGAACAGCGCCAACTCAACGCCCACACACTAACACAATCAATTTTTTGTATGATTGTCACCGATAGAATACTGATTGTCTTAACCTTGCATAAAAAAGGAATTAAATATGAATGTCTGTAAAAATCATCAAACAGGGCGTTTGGTACTATTTATCGCCCACACAAGTTCAAAACACTATGCTGTTTGACTGAAAAGAACGAATGTGCACGTGGCGTTAGCACAGCGTGCAATGCAACAATGAATGAAACTGAATTTTCACTAAAGAATGAAGTTCACAACATGAAGTTGAGTGAATGTCTCAAGGGTATTAGAAATGAATTTAGATCGCTATAGTGAACTATAATGCACAGATTGTCTTCTAACGAGTCGGTTTTTGGAAAAGCAAAAGGAATTTCACGTAAAAGCACTGGTGAACAGAAAAAGAATGGCAGCCGGAACTTTGCTAGTCCAATTGGTGATTACATTGTTGGTCGATTGAGTGTCTACATTGAAGAATATTGATTGTTTAGTCGATTGATTATCGACCTTTCACAAGATGGCCGAGAAACTTCCGATTAGGTGGGAGATTTGAATTGAGAATTATTTAATTCTCAACATATACGATTATTTCGTCTGAGTTAATAATACAAATGTAAGACTTAGTGCCAGCGAGGCGTCGAGCCAGGCGTTTACACGCCTGGCTTTCGTCAAGAGGACAATTCCTCCAGCGAGGAAAATAACCCTCACCGCTACCGGGTCTTTTCGAGGAAAAGGAGGCCCTCGAAGGACCCAGCAGTAACAATGAGGGATACATAGCATGACAGTCGTTACGGACTCGACGCCTTGCACTCATCGAGCGAACACTCTTACAAGAGTGATGTCGCGATCAAGCATTATTTATATTTGTATTATTGTCGGGAAACGACTTTATTGTACATTGTATTTATCGACATAAATATTTATAAACGCCTGTATTATATTATATATACAGGGTGGTTGTTGGTAACTGGTGGTACAAGCGAAAAGGGGGTGATTCTACATGAAAAAATAAGTCGAACATGTAGAATAAAAATTTTTCATTTGAGGCTTTGTTTTCGAGAAAATCGACTTTGAAATTTCCCAAAGTACGCGTGCACTTGATCATGTCTCGTTATAATGGACCTCACTGTAGATCGTTGTCTCGATGGGACACGTAAATTACGAAGTAATCACAAAGTTTGTTATTACAAAAATTGCTGAAAATGTTGCCCATTCTGCCGAACACATACTTCTGCTCTTCTAATTAAATTTCTATGAACACTTTCTAATGTATTCGATTGTTTTAAAGTATGAAAGGCTACAATAATCTTTTTTTTTTCAATTGCTCGCAACTTGCGATTTATTCAGAATAGACAATTGATTTAATATGACTCCATAAATAACAGTCAAGCGGAGTTAAGTCAGGAGAGCGTGGTGGCCAAGCTATTGTTCTAGCACGACCAATCCAGCCTTGGTAATGTTGGTTTAAAAAATCTGTCACATGACGACTAAAATGTGGCGGTGCACCGTCTTGTTGAAAAATTAAACTTCCTCTAGTTCTCAGCGGTACATCTTCTAATAATTCCTATAGTTTGTTTTGTAAGACAACGATCTACAGTGAGATCCGTTATAACGAGACATGATCAAGTGCAGGCGTACTTTGCGAAAATTCAAAGTCGATTTTCTAGAAAACGAAGCCTGGAACGAAAAATTTTTATTCTATATTTTCGACTTATTTTTTCATGTAGAATCACCCCCTTTTCGCTTTTACCACCAGTTACCAACCACCCTGTATATAAAAAGAGAAATTGGTGTCTTACACAAATATTAATAATTCTTCTTCGCGATGTCACTCTTTAATTGTCTTCCCCCGTCGAGTGCAAGACGTCCACTCTGTGTTGACTCTGACATGACTCTCATTGTCAGATGACTCTGTGTTGACTTTATGTTGACTCTGCCTTATATCTCTCCTCTGCTATTGCTGGGTCCTTCGAGGATCTCCTTTCCTCGAAAAGGCCCCGTAGGAGTGAGGATAAAAAATAAACTATATTATACGTGAGTTTTATAAAAATCGGTACTTGACACCTCGAAATGTTCCCTTGTAAGTATCAAATCTTTAGAAATTCCCCTTCAAATTATATGTAGGGGAGAGTCTGGTATATTGTACCACTTTTCAGTTTCAGCAAAATATCTTGTTTTGATATTAATTAAAACAAACTATTTCTCCAATGTCACATAGTGTAGAGCCTCGTTTAACTTATACCGCAAAATCAACACCATACGCTTAACCGATTTCTTAAAATATTCGTTTTTCTAAACGCTTTCAGTTGGTACAATTTACCCGACCAGTCGGTTTAATTGTACCACAGGTTCGGTAAATTGTACCACTAGGAGTTAAGGGACTTTCAATCATGATAAATGATTAATTATTAAATAATATGGTTTTCATAATAGACAATACTCTTAATGACAATATTTCAATAATTATTGAAAAAGTGTTAACAAAAATTAAATCAATATTTCTTCAATAAGTAACATTCATAATTATGAAGAAAAAATTAAACAAAAGTATCAAAAACGAAAGAAATTTAAACATTTATCAAACTTAAATACCTATACTTATAAAAGTAAATGATTGCTTTTATGAAAACGAAATAAACCATTTTTACTTAAAATTATTATTTGGTCAATTACTAATTATTTATTATAATTGTTTTGTACTGACAATGAGATCGAATTATTTATTTTCTTTTAACCTGTTTTAGTTCAAACAATTGTCGCAAACATTTGGATTCGATGTACAAGTTTCGTCTTGTTGAGTAAATTGTACCAGTACAATTAAGACAACTACTGGTGGTACGATTTACCGAACTAAGAGATTTAAAAAATATATATTTGTCACAAAATGATCTCAAAACCTAATACGTTCATTTCTTTATAGTTTGAGAGGTGATTATAGACCTGTTTAATAAAAAATATAGCAAAATTCTAACTTACCATTTTACTGAGTAATGTCCTTAGGTACACGCGTCAAAATTTACATCAAACACTAACAAAAACGTTTTTTTTCTCTCAAACTGAATGCACTTGCCGGATGCCGTTACAAAACGAAAAGTAGTTGTGGGTGCTGTCTGTGCTTAGTTTCGTGTTGCCAGGAAAGAAAAATAGTGGCATTTAGTTGGAAATTTTAAGGTGGTACAATTTACCAAGCGGTACAATATACCAGACTCTCCCCTACTATCAGTATCACTAAAAAATGTCCCCTCCAAAGGTACACCATTAAACAAACCAAAACATGAAAACACACATGGTAAGTCGGCGTCGTAACGTTCTCGAATCGCAGCAACATAATATTTCTTTCATTTTCCTCGAACCAATTTACTGTAACCACTCGGCGAACACTTGCCTCGATTACATGAAACAAACATTTTTCTCGATATACAGAGTATCTTCCCTCTGACAGAGGAAAGCCTTTCCCCAGGTAGAAAATCGTTTGACGCTGTGTCAAGAATGAGAAAACGCGATTACGATCCTTTCTTCCAACTACTACGGCGTTCGTGGAATCACCCTTCAAATTGAATTGCAAAGGGCAGCTCCGTTCACATCCATCGTTGAGTACTGACACGTATGGCCATTTCCAGGTACCCGCACGATTGGTATCGAAAAATTACACGGTCTCCGTTCTACCTTCGCCGTAAACGCAATCCTTTATTTTCTTATGCTTTCTCCTCGATTCGCTGCCTTTTCTATCTCTTTGCTCGACTCCATTACGGAAAATGGTGTTCTGGATTTGATCAGACGGTATATCTTTCTTAGAACCAAGTAATTTTCACCGTACTGAGTTCGAATCGTGAAAATTTTATATGATATCAAGCACTTTGAATAAATGGGATCTCCCTAAGTGATTTTAAAGTTGGCGCTTTGAAATGCCAGAGAAAATTTCTCCTCACTGACAACCGTACTTCTTCGTTCCGGAACGTGATTGGTTTTTTGTGTTTCACGGCGATTTTGTTTTGTTGAAAAGTATTTGTTTAGAGTTTCATAGTAGTTTTGGCCACTTTGTTTTCAATGAAATCATTTTGTAGTTTGAAAAGAAAGTTTGAATGAGGTATAGGGAAATTTTCATTTTAATTAGAAATTCTCTGAAGACCAACGAACGAGAAACATAATTATCTGAATGGATGATATTATTTTCCACAAGAGTTTAAAAAATTTCACTGAAGTTTTAACAGACACCGATCAGTCTTTTGCTTTCTCAAGCCAATTCCATTATAATATCAAAATTTCAAGAATTGATGATAGTTTAATCTGCCTTTATCGAGGACACTTCACCTCATTTCTCAAACATCAAGAACCCGATAATGATAGGTATTAATCAGCACCAACGAAAGATCAATTACCAGACGGCAGTAACCTCAAACCAATGGTACCAGCAGTGACAGAGAAGCCGATTACAAAAATCCGTGAAATTTCCCTCGAACCACGTATTATCTCCAACAAAGAATACATTTTGCAAAAGTTGCTCCATGCATTATTACAACCGTAAATTTATTCCACACGGTACCCTTGTACCTTTAATTTCCGTATTCCGTGTCTTATAAATTCGCTTCAATTAATCAAGGCTAATTTTCTCGAATTTAATCCAACTTATCTAGCATTAAAAGTCCTCCTGATGTAAAGATGGATACTTAACAGTTCTGTTGAAATTGCAACAAAAATACCCTAAATGGTTTGAACCGTATAAAATATCAAATCGTTAAGGTATCTTCTATAATTACGAGCAACATAATCGTTTGAAGTTGTACAAACAAAGTGTAGTCAAGTTTGAGAAAATTTGAAACTTTTCTATGTGAAAAATTATCCGTTAATTATCATCTGTAAACGACCTCTTGTATCGGGCAACACTCTTTGGGTAACACGAAGGATTCATGGTATACTTATCCGTTGGAAGCTTTTCTGTTGCAGAACAACCCCCTTGCGAGAACTATGGTGGACATTAGAAGGGCAAATTCGGGGCAATGATCGCGGTATCTAACCAGCACATACGCGCAGGATCGCACAACAATTATGCAAGATTAATGGCACGCATTTCCCTCTGTTGTAATCGGCGTCATCGAGGCAGCATAATGCTGCTCGGTAGACTCCTGACAACCTTTGTTGCTGGGATGATCGGTTCTAGGGTACACCGATCGGTTTTGTCAGTGTAGATCTAGTACTGCAGAATCACGATAGGAAAATACATTGTGATAATGTTTGGTTCGACATACCGGATCGCATGGATGTGTAAAAATCGTGAAACAGGAGGATTGCTGTGCGTCAATTGATTGTACTGATGAGAAAATATGCGATTTGTATATGGGGATATTTTGTATACACTTTTTTTTTTTAAATTGAAAATTTAGTTGCAATTGATTGTGATTTTAATATGGAAATAATAAATATTGGTTTTTATTGGATGGTTTGATGTGTGAGATTTTTTTTTAATTCTGCGTGAAATTGTAGCAGAAAATGTGAAATATTATGAAAGAGATCTCGATGAGAAAGTCCAGGCTGACGTACAGTTTGAATGGCGTGTGTAAAGTTCTGTGTTAATTAGATGCACTAGAATTACGTACATACATATTTTCCAAAGACCTCTGATGTTCTAACGACTTTAGTTTCTTTATCAACTTTTCTAACGACTAACGCGTACTCATCTGCGCAAATGTGAATTATATATTTGCATAACATATGCGGACAAGTATTTTTCGTCCGTAAACGCATCGAGAATTGAAATATTTATGGAATTCTGTTAAACGTAATAAGAAGAGAAGCTTTAAATTATTAACGAGAAAAGTATATTAACGAAAATACTATGTACTCAATAATACGAAAAATTATGTAATTTACTTCTGCAAAATTAAATTTCAAACTTCCATCATTACAGTCTTACTCCTCTCTGAGTTTGATGGCAAAGAATCTTTTTTTCTCCAATCCTATTGTGAACGAGGCGATGAGTAGGAGAATCGGTAAGTCAGAAAGAGAGAGAGTTTCCTATATCTATTCCAATTATAAAGTTTCATGTGCTTTTCCCTTAGACAGGATCCGTCAGCAAAATCCGGACAAAATTAAGAGTTCATTCAAACACTTGTTTAGTTAGAAATTACTTGTATTGCTAAAAAAAAATGTGTAAATTAATTAGAAGATCCTTATTAAGTTTTATCATTCAGTATATATATGCTCTTTCTCTGCGATCACTTCTTGGATTCTTGATCTGAAGCGCGAACATGCTCTTTTCACCTGATCCTTGTCCAAATTCGCGAATGTTGCCTCTATAGTGACCTGAAGGGATGCCACGATGGGGTGCCTGGATTTATTAGATACCCTTTCAACAACGCTCCAAACATAATAACTTAGAAGCTTCAAATCTGGTCAATTGGGAGGTCAGCAGACTTTGGACTGAAATATTTCGACGTTATCGGAAAACCAATTTTGCACTAAATGACTCGTATGAGCTTGTGCGCCATCCTATTGAAAAATGTAGGATCTGGATGCCACAGTTTCCATCTTTGGCTTCACTATCGAAATTATGATCCGGAGGTACAGCTTATTGTTAATGGTTTCACCCTTCTTAGAGAAATGTGGCGGGTTGCTGAGCTCTTTCGTCGGCAGCCGCAGTCCTTACAGACTTCTCTTTGGAATAAATTCGCCTTGACCGATTAGCTGAGCCTTCAACGGACTTCTCTGCAGCCGCATACCTTCGTACAATATCATAAACAGTGGAATTTGGGTATCCAAAGAATCGAATAATTTCAATAGTTGAACGCTCAGCGCGAAGCGCTTCCGTTATTGCTGCTTTGCGATTATATTCCGTACACTATCTAATCAACTCTGCCATTTAGATGTTACATACGTATTATACATACATCTGGCTTGATTGAAAAGAAAGAAACATCTACTTCTGACATTACATGTAGCGGGAAATTAAAATAGAATTTTGTCCGAATTTTGCTGACGAACCCTGTAGGTACATCTGTTAATTTTCTATTTTTATACATCTTTAATGTGGGGATTTTATAAGTCCCGCTAGAATGATCTGGAAAGACCAGCCATAAGAGAGTTGACTGACGAAAAGAGGATCGAAAACGGCACGACGACGAGAGAACAGTTCAAAAGTAAGTAAAGACGAGATATAAAGTAGACGAGGTATAGAGTAGACGAATAGAGTCCGACAATAGACGAGTTATGGAGTGGACGAATTAGAGAGTAAATGAATAACAGAGTAGATAGACGTATAGATACATAGACTTAGAGAATAGACGAACGTATATAGACGAATAAAGTTATAGACGATTAGATGAATAGAATTATAGACGATAGACGCATAGAGAGACCAGACGAGTAGATGAACAATTAGACGTGACTAGACTGATTTTATAGTGTTAAGGCCCAAGCCCTTAATGTATAAGATTTATTACATGGACGTAGAGGCAACTATTTTTGAGAAAACAGTTAGTTTAACGGGACGAAGAAGTGCCAGATGTGCAACTTCTGCGGGCCCTCTTTTCCAAGATATCCTCGCCTGCGAGTTTGATTATTTCCATATTTTCAGCAAAGACTCAATGGTTATTGCTCGAACAGCCCTCGAGCGGGCCTCCTTCTCCTCCCGCAGGCCTTTGCCCCTCCATCGGTCCCAAAAAGGGGGCGCGCTTTCGCAAGAGCGCCGAAACTAGCGCTTGCGCCAAAATCGCCTCCGCGCAAACTATGTACTACATAAAACCGATTTCTTCCGTACAACTTCCGAGGGCGTAAAAATCACATTTTTGTCAGCAAGGTGCCCTCGGAAGGGGAAGAACGAGTAAGGGCCTCGCGACACTTTCATTCGAAATCCTGAGTCCACGAGTAGCGTCTCGTCCGGACATCAGTCAGAAACCTCATTGTCAGTCTACGAGTAACGTCTCGTCCAGACACATTCACACCTCCGGCACGAGTAGCGTCTCGTCCGGATTCTGTAACACAGACACACTCTCAGATCGACAACACTGACATCTCCGTGCACGAGTAGCGTCTTGTCCGGATCTTGCATCAGTCACTAACAAGGGAACATACCGAGGTGTCCTCCTCCGATTTTGATGAAATTTGGCACAGTTGTTCAGTACGCGAGAATAATCGATACGTATTTTTTTATATCTGCTAAGTCGCACGTTTAGGGGGTGAAACCACCCTTCAAAGTTTCGGATTTTTTTCTTTTTTTGCTTATAACTTTGAAACGGTTAATGATAGACATTTTTGATAAATGTACGAAATATTTGTTTTTTTGTCTAGTAAAGGCCTGCGGAACTTAAAATTTGATTTAACGATTTTTTGTTAATTTTTTATTAAAAAATAACGTGTTTTTCGTTATATCTTTAAAGTTTACGATCCGATTTTAACCAAACTTTTTTTAAATCGTAGAGAAATCAAAAATAAAAGTTACGTGTTTTTGCGTTTTTCCATAATCTACTCTGGAGTCGTGAAATTAACCCTTTTCTTTTTTAGGGTTTTGGCACTTTACGTTACTATATCTGATCAACGAATGATGATGGGAAAAATGTATTATGCAACAAATACTTCCTTTCTCATCTACTATATTATTGTTTTTGTAAAAAATCAAAATTTGAAAATTTTTCTTTTTGCTTTATAATATTTAGGCTGCGCACATCCGCCAAGACGCGTCAATCACAAACTATCGTAAATATCATAAAATTTCATAAGGGAAAGTTTCATGGATTTTTACATATAAAAAGAATATATTTATAATTTATTTAAATCACAATTTATTTATAACAAAAAAATAATTTAATTTATTAATTTAATATACATAAACTATTATAGTTTCTATGGAACATATAGTCCACAAAAATGGTACTCCACGAAGAAATGTTCAAAACAAAGTGATTTTTTACACCACGCACATGTTATAATGGCAGGTTGTGTTCCATAAATTTACTTTTTGTCGTTAACCATTTACGTTATATACAAAACAGCACACATGATTAATTTAGTTTAGTTGGGGTTCATTTAGGTAAGATTAATATCAAATAAAGATAATAGAGATAACAAGAATTAATAAAGAATCGCAGAGAAGAATATCATTTTTGCGAACTATATGTTTCATAGAAGCTGTAATAGTATATGTATATTAAATTCATAAATTAAATTATTTTTTTTGTTATAAATAAATTGTGATTTAAATAAATTATAAATATATTATTTTATATGTAAAAATCCATGAAACTTTCCCTTATGAAATTTTATGATATCTACGATAGTTTGTGATTGACGCGTCCTGGCGGATATGCGCAGCCTAAATATTATAAAGCAAAACAAAAAATTTTCAAATTTTGATTTTTTACAAAAACAATAATATAGTAGATAAGAAAAGAAGTATTTGTTGCATAATACATTTTTCCCATCATCATTCGTTGATCAGATATAGTAACGTAAAGTGCCAAAACCCTAAAAAAGAAAAGGGTTAATTTCACGAGTTCAGAGTAGATTATGGAAAAACGCAAAAACACGTAACTTTTATTTTTGATTTCTCTACCATTTAAAAAAAGTTTGGTTAAAATCGGATCGTAAACTTTAAAGATATAACGAAAAACACGTTATTTTTTAATAAAAAATTAACAAAAAATCGTTAAATCAAATTTTAAGTTCCGCAGGCCTTTACTAGACGAAAAAACAAATATTTCGTACATTTATCAAAAATGTTTATCATTAACCGTTTCAAAGTTATAAGCAAAATAAGAAAAAAATCCGAAACTTTGAAGGGTGGTTTCACCCCCTAAACGTGCGACTTAGCAGATATAAAAAAATACGTATCGATTATTCTCGCGTACTGAACAACTGTGCCAAATTTCATCAAAATCGGAGGGGGACACCTCGGTATGTTCCCTTGTAAGTTGAAGCATCTATCATTCAATCAGTTTGTTACACACCGTTGTTAAGTTTCTTCCAATTTCTAAATCCGAAACATATAGTTTATATCTTTATATTATTTAGTGTGTGTTCGTGTGCGTGTTAGGAGAATACATTCCCCATATTTCACATTAAATCTAAGTTTCCACTTGTATATGTCATTTGTATATTTATAATAAATATCCTACATTAATATCACGTATACGAGTTTCCATTTGTTTCAAGGAATTGATATTTCCCTTACTAGCAAACCTCAAGTGAATTGTATGTACAGAGGACCGACAGCTAACAAGTAAGACCATACAGAAAATAGCAGAAGAGGAAAAGTTCATCTCAAAAACACGCGAAATACAGCGAACTGGAACATTGAGATAATTAGCCAGTACAGAAACTTTAACAGTAAAAGTCTACATAACAGTGTGCATGGACTCGTAGAAATAAAAGTTACTGGTTCCGACGAAAAACTTCCAAAAAAGTAGCTACCGATGGCGAGCTGAAATAGACGTATCGTCTGGGCATGACATCGAATTCTCATCCGTTTTTCCACCTCTTTCTTTTACGTGGAGGAAGGTAAAAGTGTTTCAGGTTCTATTCTACGCACTCGGAAGATAGAAAATACTGGAAGCAACAACTTACACGGGAGGATGAGCGTGAAAATAATGAAGCAAAAGGAAACGGAAAAGTGGGCTACCTTCGCGACGTCTCGAGGTTCATATACGTACAATCACCGCTCTTTTCTACGTCTGCATTTACTACACCTTCAATTGTCTCCTCCTTCTCACTTTTCAAGTCACGTTCTTTCTTTCTCCGTATTTCTTTGTAAATTAGCTTCCCCTTTTAACACTTCACATTTACTTTTTGCCGGTGGAAACCCCACGACCTCCTTTTGCACGATGGTTTTGTTTTTTTAACGTAAAGTAAAAAGCACGTTTAATTTGTTTCCTTTGTACACAATTTACTCTGATTTTATTTAGAGATTTAGATACTACTCTGAGTGTATTTATTTCAGAAATTATTTTTTATTCTAAAGATCAAAGTCTGAGAATATAATGAAGAATAGAGTTTTGAAAGGTCGTAACGCGTTTTCTTTGGGATTTGAGTACAATTTGGCGAGGTATAAGAAAATATTGATTTCAGTAAAAAATATGAAGGCTTCCATATAATTTGTTTCGGTAAGTCCTATTATATTAATTGTTTTCTAGAATGAATTTTACTCACGTGTGTGTGAATATTTGACTTCAATTAAATTAATCTTGTGTACGTCCATGGCGTAGCAAAACGTACAAGCTTGTATTTTATGAAATTTTAGCAATTACTTCATTTAATTAAGGTTAAAGACAATTTGAACACTCGTTTGCAGTGCGGACGGTATATTGTTAATAAGATATTTCATTATCATTAATATGTTACTTATTTCTTCTATTTATGTCAAGTAAAAAAATATCATGATTTTGTGGATAATTTATGAGTAAAAAAATATATGCCGATTTGTGATATACATTTCCAGATAATAGACATGTTTTCTTCTTTATGTTCTCATCTGTCTGACTATATTCATAAATGAATAATAAATAAGATGAAAGAAATCACATAAGAATTTTAATCTCTATCTATGATTAATTCTAAGTCAGATCAAAAACTTTGTGCAGCCTCTGATAGATACAAATTATCGTTGTGTTATTAATAATTACTGTAATTTTATGTTATTGAAATCATAGGTTGTACAGTATGTTGCTCCTTCATTCACGCATCTCTCTTTATCCTCAGTCTCTTTGTGCTATTTGTAATCAATATAACAATTCTTTTGAAAAATATTTTCAGTTATATTTGTGTAACGAACGTAAACGGCATTCTCTACTTCGTCTTTGCAAAAAATATTTTACTCGTACTCGTATCATGCACGATTTGTTAAACTTTACGACATTGTATGTAATTTTGTGCAGAGTTCAATAACAAACTGCGAATTGATTTCAAATTTGATCGACCATGAACGTCGTTCTATTTTAGTTCTATAACGAATTGTATAACATTCTCAATACTTCCGTTTGCGGATGGTTGTAACTTGCACGAATATTATACGTCTATTGACGTTATTTTTCCTTGCTGATAAACTTCACTTGCAGAAGGATATTTTCAACATAAAATTCGAATTTCAATAAAAATCTACGAACATATGGGATATGTTAAGCAAAGAACAATTTGTTCTCTTTCAAACACATTCTAAATAATTTTAATCATTTTTAAAAGATTAATAATTCTCCGAAATGTTTTATAAAAATATTCTGTTATCATAGAAGATCTGATGAATTAAAAATTGGACGAAACAAAGTATACAAGAAATTAATCACTTTATAAAAAGCAGATTATTTGAGATATGCAAATAAAGTTGCTTGAAATTCCCGTAATGTAAAAGCTGCTTGCTTTCTAGAAGTATAAAACTGTTTTACAATTTGTTTCAATGGATATCTTTAAATATTGTATAAAAGTAATCGTCACAGTTATTATTAATAACATATGAAAATACCACAAACATTGCAATGCGTGAAATCATATTTACATTTCTTTTAATAATAAAGAAAATTGTGTTATCAAGAGGACATTATATCGTAAGGTTGCGAACCGTATAATTCCATTAAACGTACTGCTTCGAGGCAAAAGCTTGAAAGCAAAAAATCAGCAGTGAATAATCACAAGACATCTCGATTCAAAGTGGCGAAATTTGCAGTGGTTGAAGATGTGGCTTTAAATTTGCATTTCATTGCTCCCTGTCGCGCAAAACGGAAGCCAAACGGTGCAGCATGTCGGCTAACTTTTCCGCCGCACTGACAGCTCGACGTTTGAATCCTAGAAAATCCTGTGTAAACCTTCCGACTACCTTCTAGTCAAGAACTCTAATACCCGAAAGTCGGTGAACTGTTAAACTAACTAACATTAATACGCCTAATATACGAGTGATTATGTTTTCATTTGGAGTTTCACAGCTAATTTCGAAGAATGATAATAATTAGATCATTTTCACTTTATAGTCCAGTCAAATAAGACTTTGAAGGTTACAAAAATTCCCATAGAGCTAAAAATTGGTATGAATGTTCAGAATACTATTATAAATGAATTGTGAAAAGTCCCCATCAATCCCCCTTGTGCAAAAAATTTTATTGATGGGGAAAGTTTGCAAAAATAGGTTTTTCGCGTTTTTCTACTAAACGGTGAGTTTTACAGCAAAAATAGTTTAGACAAAAATTGTAGATCATCCGATTCTCTACAAAAAATGTATCCACACTTTTTTTCATAAGTATTGCCATTTCCGTGATACAGCGGTTCAAAGAACTGAAAAAATTATTTTATTCGTAATATGCACACGTTTCCACACCACCTATGAGGTAGTGTGCTTGGCACTTTTTTTTTAACGTGGTTTCCCCGGTAGGCCTATTCCACGATCTATTGTGATCCTATTGAATTCAAATTGAGTATTGAAAATGATGAAAGCTGTGTATTTATGTAATATATAAATGAAAAAATAATTTGGAAAAATTATTCGTCGGATTCATAATAATCCAATGGAACTTCTAGTGTACTGTCTTCGTTTTCTTCATCTTCCTGCTGGATACAAATATGTTCTAAAAGTGATACATCATATGTCTCATCACTGATATCGTAATTATCCTCATCTAGTATCGATTCAACATTGGAGCACGACTGTCCTTGACAATTGGTACATGCTAAAGAACAAAACAGTCCAACCTTTTTACAGCCGCATTTAGCATTGCAACCTTTTTTGCAATTGCAAAAGATGGTGTTAAGGAGTTTTTCTGGTGCAGGTGGGAGTAACGTATGAATTGGTTCCAATGCATTGTCAACCAACTTCCAACCCCAGTCTTCTGGATCCATTTTATTACCAAGCCACACTTGAACTTGATAATATACCCGGAATAGATGTTGTTGAGCAGCAGCAGAGGTTGGGGGAAGACAAGCTAATTGCACTTGTTTTTTATTATAAGTTTTTTTTTTTGCAAGAGATAAGTATCGGAGTTTATCCAAGGAGGTAACTTTTTTTGGAGCTCCGTACATAGAAAGAAGAAAGTGAATTCCATTAGTGATTATAACTGCACATGAATTTTTACAGATGTCTGGTCTTTCAGGTACTCCGAAAACTCATCACCTCTTTCAATACTTGCATCAATTAATGCTTTCATGCCGAGATCAACAGTAACAACTCCACTTTCAGTCAAAGGTTGACTACAAATAAAGCAGAATTGCGACATTTTTTTTTAAAAACAGTAAAATGCACAAACTTTGTTACAAAATATAAGCGATAGCCACGAGTTGTCACTACGAAGGAATGCTTACGACTAACAGTATTTTGTTGAGTATGAAACCTTTGAAACGGAGCAGGTATACGAGCATCGCCACGCTGACAATTGAATGGAAGACAAATGTTACTCAAGGCCATGCGACTAAATGAAAATAGGGGCGGAGTTTTTGACGTTCATTTATATTCTAAGAATTTTATAATTTGTATGTATAAGACATAGGGACTCATATTTGTACTCGTATAACGGTTCAAAAATGTATATAAAAGTACATTAACGTGCATATTACGAATAAAATAATTTTTTCAGTTCTTTGAACCGCTGTATCACGGAAATGGCAATACTTATGAAAAAAAGTGTGGATACATTTTTTGTAGAGAATCAGATGATCTACAATTTTTTTCTGAACTATTTTTGCTGTAAAACTCACCGTTTAGCAGAAAAACGCGAAAAACCTATTTTTGCAAACATTCACCATCAATAAAATTTTTTGCACAAGGGGGATTGATGGGGACTTTTCACAATTCATTTATAATAGTATTCTGAACATTCATACCAATTTTTAGCTCTATGGGAATTTTTGTAACCTAACTTCTATTTTAATGATTAATTTGACTGGACTATTTATTAATATCTTCAGAAATCATGTTTAACACTAGGTTTGCGGGACGCGTCAATTTGACGCATTTCAAACTTCGAAATGAAATATCTCAAAAACCGTAGCATTAATTGCAACCACTTTATGTCGTAAATGGATCATTTCAACCAAAGAATTTATACACTCAATTATTTTTATCGTATGCCTTCTAAGTATTAAAATCTGTATGTAGTATACCTATCTCTACGAAACGCGTCGAATTGACGAATTAGCTAATTTCACGAGTAGTTTTTATATATTTGCTTTGTTCGTAAAATCATTACTTCAATTTCCTTACTACTACAGTTTTTTAAACATAATGTGCAAAAGATTCTACAGTTATTGTTATTTTAGACAGTCTTCGCTAATTGTAACTTTCTACAATAGGGTAATCGAATTGAAGCACAATTTTTTTTCTTCTGTTTTGGTCAATCCGCCTTTTCTAGCAATATGACGTAAATCCAGGAGATATAGTAAAATAAGATGTTGAGCAAAATTGTCAAAATCAATGAAGATTGTTGCAAGGATATCTCCGAAGATGACCAATATGAATTACTCTAAAGCGAAGATGAGAGTGAAAGCTCCGAATGCATTGAAAGTGGAAAGATAGAAGGATTTTCGGGTAGTAAAGAGTAAAATTTCTTGAAAGTATATCATAGTAAGAAAAGGATGAGTATGTTTTCTTGTTTTGTATCCGAGGATGAGAGAACGAGTATTCCAAGCACATCACAACATGTAATGGATAAAATTGAAATTACAGTTGACAAAACACGGTGGATAAAATTGAAAGCAGACGAATCTGTGAGTAGGCCGCCCATTCATTTGATATTCAAGGATATCGCATGACCTACTGGCTATGATAAGAGAAATATTATGTCAGGTTATGTAACTAATGCTTTCGGATTGATAATTGACAGACACGTTATAGAACACATAAAAGACTGCACTCAAACGGAGGCACGAAAAACCTCAAGAAAAATGAAAGCAGTAATTTTTGTATATATTGCAAACAGATCATGTGCGGAAAATGCACAAATAAAATTCAGTATGTCTATAACAAATGTGCTCCATAAATGTGATTGCCGTATACCGTTAATACCATTGCTAACATTTCTGTGGTAATTTTAAAAAACTGACTTTTTACTTGTTAATAATGTATCTAAATGTGAACCCTAGTGTTGTTTAATTTATATTTAAATTGAAAAAACTGAATTTTCGAAGAAAATGCGCATTTTTGCTTACTCGTCAATTTGACGCGTAATCGTAGAGATAGGTATATAACAAACGCCCGTAAACCTAGTGTTAAAGACCAATTTTTTATAGAAAAATAGTTAGTTGTATAAAACTATATCCTTTTCACCAAATATCTCGTTTCTTGCAAAATAGAAATTAGTGGTGAAGTCGAATGTTGATACGTCATACTTTTGTGAAACTTTCCACTTGTTATATTGTTTTTCATACATGTAATTTGAAATTCAGATAAGTTTTAAATTTCTATTTTTACACTGAAGTCGTACGTTTCAATAGGGAGGTTGGAACATAAGAAATGGCAGTAAGAAATACCAAATTTTACAGATTTAGATTAATATTTCGCATATATATTTTTTGACACATTCATTTACATTTTCAACTTGTATTTTGACGATGAACGAATACTTTTAAAATTTTGCTAGAAACCATTAAAACGTTGACTGCCGTGGGGGTCACCGGTGACCGGCGCTATTGAATTCAATGAAATTTCATATAACTTGTCAATTGCAATATTTACGAATTTTGCGAATACATTCAGTATTTAGATACTTGCGCTCAAATGATAAATTCCTGTTGAATACATATCTATTTGCACCTTCAAAGTTTTAGCTTTACAAAGATGGGATTTTAGTAGGAAACGTATCACTTCGGTAGAAATATGATCAAACGAGTGAAATATCAGTGGCGTTCAACGTGTTAATAATCTGATTTTGCTTCATGCTATAACTTTTCTTCATGGAACTATTTGTTTTATACAGTTCGTAAAAATTGTATGGCACCCTTTTTATATATTATTTTCTAGATATTAATACATTCTCTGTTATGTGAAAATCATTCGTTACTTGGCAAATTAATCAAACAATTTCTTATTACTAATTAGCAATACGTTTAATAATTCTAGCCCTTAGTATCGCGGTTTTACGTAAAGGGTTGTTACAGCCGTTACATAGCAAGGTAACGATCCTTGTAATTATTGCATTTATGCGTCTACGATAAAGTTTTAATGGAAACCATACACGGAATACCGTAGACGTTTCGAAACCCACAAACTATATAGTCAGATAGAACTATATAGATAGATATATAGTATGGTCAGATCTAATCGTAGCGGGGAACTAAGGTTGCGTAATAATCACTGAAAAAAGATATAAATAATTTTAAACGAATCACTTGATCATTCATCGAGTATTGATGACTAATTTTTTGCTTATGTTCTAAATAGTTTAAGTGAAATGATAAAATTTTTTTAATATGCGAAAAAAGTTTATCTTTCGCCATCAAATGCTATTAAAATAATACTGTAACTACTAAAACAGTCGGAATGACTGGTTCTGCATTTTTTATAATTATTCTTCAAATTTATAGGTAAGCCAATGAGTAGATATTGCACATCCATTTTTTAAAATCTGTATTACTGAATTAATCATCTTTTCCATTTTCCGATTCATCTATTCCTACAGTACTTACAACATATATTTGAATATAGTAGACTTAACGCAAGTAGTGCCAGTGTTAAATAGTTATTTTGATTAACTAACAGTATCTTTATATTTTATATTGTTATGTTGTTATATAGCGTCTAAGCCTTAGGGCCCAAGGTATTTACAGCCACGTATGCTATTTTCTACTTAAAAAAAGGTACTTTCTGTTTATAATCACGAGAAAGTTACGATTTGGGCAGAATTAAATGTCGATTTAGGTAAAAAAAGACCTCATGAACGGGCGAAGGTTGCCCGAGTAAAAATAAAAGACGGAAAAAGAAACTGAAATAAGACTGAAAATAGGATTTTGGACAAATTTCGAACGGAAATAAGACGAAAGAAATAATTGCCACTGAAAATTATCTGAAAATGTACTGAAGACATATACTATTAAGAAAGTTCAAACGGAATTGGGACTGAAACAAGAAGGAAGAATTTTTCAGTTGAAGCCGAGAATTGAGTGCTTAATTTACGATTACATTTTAGTGTTTCTGGATATTTTCAAATCGTTTTCAGTTTCTTTTTCGCTTGCGATTTTCCGACTTTTGTTCACTACCTCAGTTTTCTTTTAGTTAAGTTTCCGACTGTATATTAATGCAGGATTGTATTGTGTGAATGATAGAATAAGATAAATGTGAGATGAGTGTATGAGAAAATGACGTATGACAAGCTATGGATCAGAGGAGATCGAATGAAACCAGGAGAGATGAGTGGCGAAAAAACGCAGTATGAGTCGAGACGATGCGAAGTGATGATCTGCGACGTGATGATGTAGTGAAACGAATATATTACAATTATATCATTAAATATATACAATTTAAAAAAAAACACACAAAGTTTACTTCAGCCAAAAATCCCACATTAATATAGAAAAATTACTCGGATTTTCAGTCTGTTTTCAGTTTTTTATTTTCACCCGGGTGATTATTAAATGTTAACTTTCATTGTTATTATCATACTATAGTGATATATTATTATATAAAGAGATCAGATCAGATGTGTTCACAATGCAGAGACATATGTGGAATACAAACACGTACATATGTGCATGTACATGTGCGAAAATACACAGGTGTATTCAAACAGCCGTAGGACCTACCTCCTCCCCCTTTAGGCACAATTCCCATCAACCTACGTCCCCCTCACTTCTAATCTGTCAGATTTTCCTCCACCTTCTTCTACTCGTACTAGAATACAACTCTTCAGTCTAAAAAAATATTCTGCATAAATACTCCGAAATGGAGTACAGGAGTGCAACCATTCTAAGAAACTCCGTACAATTGTTGAAATTTTAGTTCAATTAATTTTCAAATAATTATTGGAACTTTAATTGAAATAATTTTATTGTCATATTTGCAACATTGTCAACATGCAAATGTTAGTATTGTAGGATATTGGTAACAATATACGTAAAATAAAATATATACAAGTGGAAACTTATAAAATACGTAAAATATAAGGAACGCTCTACTCACTAATACATACACACACACTAAATATAATTAGCAAATGATAAAATACACTGTAAAATCCGTCTAGTCGTCTATGCGTCTATAGTCTACTGTTCGTCTATCGTCTATAGTTCGTCTAATCGTCTACTCTATGCGTCTACCGTCTATCGTCGAACTCGTCTACTGTCGATCTCATCTACCGTCAAACTGTTCTCTCGTCCTCGTGCCATCCACGTTTCGTCGTCGATCGTCTTTTCGTCTGTCGATTGTCTCATGACGGATCTGTTTTAAACACGCGGGATTTATAAAATCCCCACAGTATTTAACACTAGATTTACGGACGTTTATTGTGTTCCTATTTTGACTGGTTGTAAATTTACACAGCAAGTGTTAGCCAAAATGTCGGAAGCCGTAAGTTTAGTATTCTCAAACTCTTCTACACCTATTAACCCTTTCACAGTGTGTTAAAATTACCAGTTCTGGCCCAATAAATGTCTAGTTTTTTTTTATGTTCGAAAACACGTCGGCATGCAAACTAAACCACGTCTCCTTCTTCACTTACAATTAGAATAAACTTAGAAAACAGAGGAAGCAAAGAGTCTAGTCGTAGACTTACGATTAGATATCTTTGATAAATTAACCCTTTTAGTGCCGCGCGAAAAAGAGGTGCTTATGTGAAGATAATCAGCCGAATTTCACGATTTTACTAGGGTTTGGAAAAAGGCTCATAAATACCAAACAGAAAACAATATTTACATAATTTAAAAAGCAGTGTATTAAGGACGAAGTAGAGAACAAAACAATGACACTAATTTTTCTATATTCATTGAAAATTATATAAATAACAAAGGTGTAAATGATCATAAAAAAAATGAAAATTGCGTTCTCTCTTACAAAACGTATTTGCACATACGAAAAGTCACCTTTTCATCATAACTTTATATAGACCATTTATTACATAGTATCTACTTTACATTTCCAATATATTTTGTAACAAAATAAATAATATTGCATAACAAAAATAAAGAATAACTCCAAGGTACATGGCATCAACCGGTATAGAATATAAGGAGAAGTTAAACCGAAAAACTATTTTTCTTAATTCTCTCGTAATGAAATTAGACCATTTATAATGTATTATAAATTTATTTTGAGATAGAGTTTTCGCGCAATGCGAATAGTGAAGCGCTGCATGGTACGGGCCGATACATCGTGCGCTGCCACTAAAAGGGTTAAACGGGATATACACTGTCAATGGGTTAATTGCCACAATCGAAGCCAATTTCATCTTAAAAAGAAACCAAAAAATTCGAATCTCTCCATGAAATTGTAAGCAAAAATATAGTTGTCATTGGTTACAATTCGAACGAAGAATGATTAAAATTTACACGATACATTAGGTATCGAGCAGAAAAATATTGCAGATATCCAGGCACAGAGAGATGTTATTGTTTACATAGAGTTCGGAAAGTGGCATTCTAGGTTTTCTTACCCTCGCGGTCGTACTCGTCCCTGGGGTGCTTTCCAATGCGCGAAGCAATTGCGCGTCGTAACCCCGAGTCGCGTGGTCGTACTTGAGAGTTAGTCGCCGCCACGGCAACGTATCGTGAGATACTCTTATTGTTAGATCATCGGTTTAATTCGATCGAATTTCCTCGTAAAAGCGTACTTTTCACGACGATTGGTTTTCTAACATGAAACGCGAGTGAATCGAATCGTATGCAGAATGTAAAATATCGAATTACATACAGCATACTTGTCATTTATCTCAAGAATGGAAAAGTGCGCGGTATGTATTTAACTTTTTAGAATACGTCTGTAAAAGTGACACTGCGGTTATATACTATGTCGGTTGAACAAGTGTGGAAATAGTGTCATTTTCTTGGACTACAGAGGAGAATACAGCTACGACTACTGCCTGGTACGAATAAAGGTAAGTGAATGTTTTGTATTACATATAAAAACAAAATGTAAGAGGAGACTTCTGTTCCTTAAAAGTGGAAAGAGTAGGTACGTTCAATAATTTTTATCGATCTAACGTGGTCAGCGTATAGAACTGTAATAATATTTAGTAAGGTATCCGAGTATTCGGGATTCTTATTTCGTTCGTCTTACCCCTTCATAAAGTACCTATTGAAAGTTGAAGACGAGGGACGAGCGAAATGATGACGAGTAGTTGCAGTGCGCGAGAAAATTCAATTTATCGTACAAAAGAATCTTGTAACGAGGTAGTCCAAATGGAATTAAATTGAAACGCAATCCTGGTCCTGGCTGAACTATAAAAAGGAGTAGCCTGAAATAGCTCGCACCCTTTCTCGTCGATCTTCATTCTCATCCGATTGTTCGTATTCATTTTCGCATACTCCACTGTGAAGGGTGAATCGTAGAATGGTAGAAAGTAGGGTAGGGGCATAACTTTTGTTTCAAGAGTCCGCTTCAATTTACGTAGGATGGTCCGTTTTCGAAATTCTATGTTGCAAAGCTGCTTTGTCGAGAAACGCCGTCTCTCTGCCAGTGATAGGAGACGAACCGAGAAGAGGAAGGACCGGAAGCAGAAGCTTTCGAAATTCGGCCAATTCGTAACCCACTGTTCTCGGTATGCCTTTGACACGGTTCTGCAATGTTCCCTATAAGTGGTTCGGTTCCGTCAAGTTACGTTAACCCCTGGGAAAGCGACCGGCAGAACGAATGTTGTCGTCGTGTTGCTGGGAATTGGAGGAGACGCAATGGAATGTATAACAGAGAGAGAGAGGAATAGGGTACGATAGTTTCTGTGTGCATGAGAGAAAGAGAGAGAGAGCGAGATGGGGGGGGGGGGGGATAGTAGTAGAACCAGTAGAGGATAGAGGTAGAAACAAGATAGTAACAGGCAAAGAGACAGAGGGATAGAGAGAAAGAGAGAGAGAGCTAGGGACACCAAAAGACTCAGAAAGATAAAGGGTGAGAAAGAGAGAGATTGAGAAGATTGAGAGAGATGGGAATAAAAGTGGAGAATGAGAGAAAGAGAAAGAGAGAGAGATAGATAGAGAAACATGGAGAAGAGAGTTGAAAGAGGGTGAGAGAGTAATCGTAATATACCCATTGACTGCTAACAAGAATATTCCGATCTGGCTGCAAATTGCGAAACTTTGAACGAGTTTACATCTCCGTCTCCCTTTATTACTCTCATTTGACCTGTCTTTCTCTCTTCATTCGAGATGAAGGTATATATGGGGTGGCGAGTGAGTTCAAAAACGATCATTCGAGTTAGCATTGCTCTTCACAGAAGTGGAGTATGGATTATATACATTGTTTTCCAATCAATAATGATGCAACTTTTCCTCGTAAGAAATTTTAATATTATTCCATCTCCGTTTATTTTGAAAGTAGCGGAAGTAAATTTACCGTATTGAAGTATGAGGATTCTTCAATAATTATACGAAAGTATTCATACTGAAAGAAATAAGTATCCTGAGGTAAGAAATACATATAAATCTTTACGAAAGTGGACATAAATATTTATAAGCATTTTAACACGTTGCCTGCGATGGGGGTCACTTGTGACCGGCGCTATTAAATTCAATGAAACGTGTAACTTTTGAATTGCAATATTTATGATTTTTCGGAGACACCGAATATTTAAATATTGGTGTAAAAAAGATTAAGCTACGCCCAATATCTATCTATTTATGTTTTCAAAGTTTCTGCTTTATAAAGATGTGAATTTAATGGAAAAAGTTTTACTTCAGTAGAAATAATGAAACTGGTCTAATATCGGCGGCGTTCAACGTGTTAAACACACAGTTTTAAATATTTCGATTTAAAGACAAAATTTCTTACGTCATTTTTTAAATAAATGGATTTATACGTACACGAGTCTAACAAATATTTTGATGTCATTAACCCTTTGCAGACGGAGAGGTTTTTCAATATTGAGAAAAAATCTGACAGATATTGAGACAAATTTATTTTGCGTTGAGAAACTACTTTTTTTTATCAGAAAATCTAGATACAGTAAATCCTGGATAAATGCACTGAATTCGGGACCGAAACAGTGCAGTTACGAAGTGGTGGTTTCTATTTTGTGTTTACGTTCGGGCTCCAGCCGAGCGTGAACTTAGAAAAGAACAGACAGTAGAAGAGACAGAGAGGTCCAAGCTACAGGGGGACCGGCCCGAACGTGTCGGTGTCGCAATACTAATCGGAGGATGGAATTTTTCCATTTTTGATTTTTTTGTTTTGAAAACTTCGCTAACGTATTCGTGACAATTTTGTGATTAAAATGATACCAAACACGACATAGTTTGGGCAATATTTACTTAATATTTAATTCGTTTACTTGCTATTTAGATAACTCAAACATATCGTGTTTGGTATCATTTTAATCAGAAAATTGTCACAAATACGTTAGCGAAGGTTTCAAAACAAAAAAATCAAAAATGGAAAAATTCCATCCTCCGATTAGTATTGCGACACCGATACGTTAGGGCCGGTCCCCCTGTGCGTTGGGCCTCTCTGTCTTTTCTACCGTCTGTCCTTTTCTAAGCTCGGCGCTCGCCTGGAGCCTCAACGTAAACACAGTCCGGAGGTTCAGCTATGACCTGTGCATTTAAGTCTTGCACTGGGAACCATTTAGCAGTGGAGCTATTGAATAAGGTAACTATTCTATGTTTTCATCCGACTCCAGCTGACCACGAATCTAGAAAAGGGTAAGCAATGGGAAATCGCCCCCTCGAAGATGATAGGGTTAACGAACCGGGACTCGTTCGCGATGCACACGCGATTGACGGCGATGCGTCCATCTTTGCTCCATTCACGAGCTAATGGAGTAGATTTTGACGATGCTCAAAGTTTTTTAGATATCTATGCTGTTGAGAGAAACGTTCCTCAAAACGTTCGTACGAACGGTCTCCTCGCTGTCAATCGCGTGTGCATCACAAACGAGTCAAAGTAGCTTTAACCTTTGCATCTCCGAGAGGGTGGTTTCCCACTGTTTTCCACTTTCTAAATTCGCGGTCAGCTAGAGCCGTATGAAACCGCTGAATTGTTACGCAACTCAATAAATGCACAGCAATATCGACAGCTGTGCAATGTTTAAATGCACAGTGATGCACAGTTGCTGCTCCAATTGAGCGCCGAACTTAGAAAAGGCATTAAATATAATTCAAACCATATCGTGCTGGGTATCATTTTAATCAGAAAAATCTCGCAAATGCGTTAGCGAAGATTTCAAGAAAGGAAAACAAAAATGGAAATGTTTTATCCTCCGATTAGTATAGTATAGTCCAGGAAAAGACGTTACGACGCACGGACACATGACATAATTAAGACGTGAATTTAAGGCCAACGCTTAATTCTAAGTAATTTTAACATATTATTTAAAAAAAATACATAAAATGAGAAAACTTTAGGGGTGGGAAACAAGGGGCAATAATAGCTGAGGACGAGCTATTTGAGAAGGAAGATGCTTCTTTTAGTAATAACAAATTATAATATTAAATCTTATTAAATAACAATCATAACAATCATAACAACAACAAACTCGGCTAGAGCCGTAAACACAGTCCTGCCATTGAACCGAAACCTGTGCATTTAAACCTTGCACAGGTTTCAATATAGCTGTGCATTTACTGAGTTGCGTAACAATTCAGCGGTTTCATACGGCTCTAGCTGACCGCGAATTTAGAAAGTGGAAAACAGTGGGAAACCACCCCCTTGGAGATGCAAAGGTTAAAGCTACTGTGACTCGTTTGTGATGCACACGCGATTGACAGTGAGGAGACCGTTCGTACGAACGTTTTGAGGAACGTTTCTCTCAACAGCATAGATATCTAAAAAACTTTGAGCATCGTCAAAATCTACTCCATGAGCTCGTGAATGGAGCAAAGATGGACGCATCGCCGTCAATCGCGTGTGCATCGCGAACGAGTCCCGGTTCGTTTAACCCTATCATCTTCGAGGGGGCGATTTCCCATTGCTTACCCTTTTCTAGATTCGTGGTCAGCTGGAGTCGGATGAAAACATAGAATAGTTACCTTATTCGATAGCTCCACTGCTAAATGGTTCCCAGTGCAAGACTTAAATGCACAGGCCATAGCTGAACCTCCGGACTGTGTTTACGTTGAGGCTCCAGGCGAGCGCCGAGCTTAGAAAAGGACAGACGGTAGAAAAGACAGAGAGGCCCAACGCACAGGGGGACCGGCCCTAACGTATCGGTGTCGCAATACTAATCGGAGGATGGAATTTTTCCATTTTTGATTTTTTTGTTTTGAAACCTTCGCTAACGTATTTGTGACAATTTTCTGATTAAAATGATACCAAACACGATATGTTTGAGTTATCTAAATAGCAAGTAAACGAATTAAATATTAAGTAAATATTGCCCAAACTATGTCGTGTTTGGTATCATTTTAATCACAAAATTATCACGAATACGTTAGCGAAGTTTTCAAAACAAAAAAATCAAAAATGGAAAAATTCCATCCTCCGATTAGTATTGCGACACCGACACGTTCCGATGATATCATATTACACTGCCTCGTCGCCGAACGTCGAGGTTCGACCGAGTGGGATCCCCCTATGTGGAGGGGATGGCCGCGATGCATTTATCCAGGGAAATTTCTTGTGCATTTATCCAGGGATTACTGTATCTAGATTTTCTCTCCTTCTCAGGCCACATATATATGTTGGTAGTCCTCAAAGGGTTAAAATAACCGCCATTAATAATAAACTTTATAGTCACGGTATACTTAATTATTTTAAATACGCTAATAAAATTTCATTTATTTTAAATAATTATCGTGGTTTTACGTGCCAAAATCAATCGATACCTCTATAAGGTACACGATAAGCAGCGAAGTGTTCTGTCTGCAGTAAACGTTCAACTTTCGAAGTGCTTCGTCCTCAAAGAGTTAAATATGTTTTCAGGAACTTTAGACGTAGTGAAAATTATAGGAAAGGTGACCGCTACTGGAAACGTTGCTCGTAAAGTACAGCGACATTCGAACCTCTTACCACATTAATCTGTGTCCTATAAAATATGTCCTTAGGAATCGAAAACCACTCATCACTTTGACATTTCAAAGGTAGAACTTTAGTTAGTATTGAAGATGTTAGAGATACAACAACAAATTAACATTTTTTTTCTTGTAATTGATATTACGTGTTGATATTACTTGATACTTCAATTAAAGAGTTAATCTATTATAAATAATTGACTTGATTTTTTATATAGACATGTAATAACATGACTTAACATGATAAAAACATGAATATTTATATACACTATTTTGTATAAATAAGATGTCAACATCCGTAGTTATTACTATTGTTTGAGAAAAATAAGCACGCTGTGAACAATAAATATTATTAAATTCTTTTTTATAAACTAAGGATACGTTAAAAAAACAATATAGATCTCAAATAATTTAAAGTGAATAGAAAAATATTAAAGTTCCTTGTACTTCCAGTTATAGTGACCCGGAGAAAAAAGGTTCGCATTTTACGAAATAATAAATGTTAAATACATTGAATATCAAACACAAATACCTAGAAACGTAGTATCTGACGAAATATAATCTCCATTTAGGGTCACATAGACCCGAACAGGACAACAGGGTTAATATATTAAACAAAAACAAAAAAAAAACGAGTCGAAGACTATTATTCGTTTGCAGCCAATACAGAAGAGTAACTGCTGTAAAACGGATACGTAAGTAATTATAATTACTTTGAAGATCGCTGAAAATACATTTTCGCTACTACTTGAAATTATAAGGCTATTTTGTAAACTACAAGAAATGAAGGGCTTGAAGAGGAACATTTTCTTCGAAATTTTTTCGATTGGTCAGCAAAGAGCGACCATTTTGCTAATAGGTTGAGCGGGTCCTTTATCAGAGGGGGTGTAGGATATCAAAGGAAGCGTAGAGGAAAAGTACCCCCAATACTTTTTCTGACCAAACTTCCCCCAAGCGAGTTTTTCTCTACAAAAGATTAGCAAATTCTCTTCCTATGAAACAGAAATAAAATATAAAGTCACTAAAATTAGTATTCCTATGGAAAAATGTAAATCCAGCTCTATTAATTAGATTTGTTTAAATATTTTTAACTCCAAATGCTCACTTTAGGACGTTATTGGTCCTTTAAAACAAAATTCAATGTCAGTCCTGTTTACAGTTGTATTCTTAGTATTTGCACATAACTTAATTCATGAAACTTATCATTTTTTAATTTTTGGGCGCATACGGTAATTTGTATTCCCTTAATTATCTATTTCATGGGGAATATTTTTCCCAGTGCTACACTTTTTGCAAGCTATACATTTTACAGATACTTTGCGTGTCATGCGGTTTCAAGAATAATATGTTTGAACATCATTTCCACACTTGCGCACTTTTAAAAGCCTTTTGCAATTTGTGTCATTGAACTGTGAAACGTTTTTTTAATGCGTTTCTTTTGATACTTTTTCGATGCTTTCCATTTCAGCAAATTTATTTTTCACGTGGTCCTTCGTTGTTTTCTGGTATTTAGTAAAGTTTACGGTTACACAACGTATTTGTGAGAATGTTACAATATTTTTAAAATTATATTATTGTATTGTTGCTTTACTCGTGTATAAAGTTATATAATATCGAATTACTTGCTGCCGATTGTAATATTAACACCTTGCCCTCCAATAACGAGTGACGCTCGTTACATGGAAAATAAAATGAAAAATTGTTAAGTTTTTCAAAAGCTGTCAGATTGGAAATATTGATGGAGCACGACAATATAAAATTATTTTTGTGCTATTGATATTATATGCAAATATGCGATATATCAAGAATCATCGATATAATTTTCATGAAACAAATTAGTTATGCTATGTAGTTAAAAGAAATCAAAAGGCAAGGGAATAAAAAATGGAATATTGAATCGTAAGTCAAGCTCTTAAAATTGTATTTCATACTTTCGTTAAAAGATTATTTTTACACTGTTCTGTGCAAGTGTCTGGTATAATCGAGTCATTAACCCTTTGTGGTTTGAAGTACTTCTCCTGTCTTTTGTTACTACAGTAAAATTTTTCGCCGAATTCAAAGATATTATGTAGATGACGCTGACTATAGATCCTATGGAATAATGGCAGTTAAATAAATATTTAAATTCATTGGCTGATTGAAAAATCGAAATTAATGCTATAGAGTTGACTATATTCAAAGTAATACATAATAAGATTATTTTTTCATACGAACTGTCAATAATAATTAGAATTTTAGAATAATCAATCCACAAAGCTACCGCTGTCTTGCAGTATCTTATATAGATATTGACAGTTCTGTCCATCAAACAACACTTGAATAATTACATAATAACTTTCTGGTGAACGTTTTATCATATTGAAGTACTTGAGCTAAAACGGCACGTAAAAATCACTTGTTGGCGCAGCGAGGTTATTCAATATAAAAAGTAGAGTTTATTAATGTGACTACAACATTATAATACATCGGTGATATATATGACTAACAAGGGAACATCCCGAGGTGTAAATCACCGATTTTGATGAAATTTTAGTATGATATAGTCCTCGCGAAAATATTTTACCCCTATTTTTTTATCGGCAACCGTCCACGTTAAAGGGGTGAAAACCACCCTCAAAAAGTATTAGAGATACGAAAATTTCGTAGAGAGTGAAAATTAATGCCTTCGGATTTTGAATCCAATCGTATAATAATTTTTTAAAAAAATTCATTTGTTTAAATAATATGCTAAAAAATACCACTTTTTTATCATTTTGTTAGTTAAATTTCAATCAACTTTTTTGAATATTTGTTTCTGAATACTATATATCGAAACACAAAATACGGATAAATTGAAAATTTGATATTTATATAACAAAAAAAGTTATTGCATTTTCAATTTTTACGCTTGCGTATTTGTCAAGTTATTCTTTCATATATACATGTATGACTGCTCCGAAAGGTCAGATTTTATTGTCAGTCACTCATATTGCTTTTAATATACTTAAATTTAAAAAATGCGGTTGATTAATAAAGAATTTTTAATAATTATTGCAATAGTGGTATTCATTGTTATTGGCATAACAAATATTTTCTACCACCACGAACATTCTAAAGCAGCTATATATCAGTTAAAGCAGTTTATCTTTGAAAATAGTAAATATATAAAGCACACCTCCTCAGAATTGTTCAATTTTTCAGGTCTGTCGGCTGTAGAGTCACATCAATACCATGTATTACTATCCCCAACTGTAAATCACCAATTCTTATGAAACTATAGTAAAAGATGAATTTTGTATAAATATTCGACACATAATTTGTTTTATCGGCAACCGTCCACGTTAAAGGGGTGAAAACCGCCCCCAATGTTGGGGTAACGAAAACTATTTTATCGAATATCTCCGAAACTATTATAGATACGAAAATTTCTTACGGACTGAAAATTAACGTATTTCGACCACGAATCGAATGGTATAAACATTTTTTTAAAAAACCTATTTGTTCAAACAATATGATAAAAAATACTTTTTTTTCAACTTTGAGGGTAGTTTTTACCCTCTTAACGTGGACGGTTGCCGATAAAAAAAATTCGGGTCAAATATTTTCGCGAGGACTATATCATACTGAAATTTCATAAAAATCGGTGATTTACACCTCGTGATGTTCCCTTGTAAGATTAACTAAATATTGAACGATTACTTATAACACAAAATACACCGCATGTAAGGCGGACATGGCACACACCGGATGAGACCCAATGGAAGTAGAGGGCGTAAGAATTATAACCCAGTTACATCACTGAATTCTTGAAGGGCGGTTATTGAGACCCTACTTTATGAGTCGAGAGTTCAAGTGTGCACTTTTGCAACATAATTCTACTATTAGATCATATTTCAACGTTATGATTCGTACGTGCTTGAATTTAGCAAATGGAGTTCACAACAAAGTCAACCTGGATCTAGATGCTTTTAACCCTTGCACTGTCAGCAAAACTAATCAAATATTACCGTGCATGGTAAAATTTGAGAAGATGACAGAAAGTTTTTAGAACATATATTTAATTAATCAAAAATATAACCTCGACATTTGTAAAATAAAATTAACATTTTCATTCCAAAATTACTATATACGCACGGCTATTATTGTTAATTTATTAATTCAAACTTATAGTGCAGCTACGAAATATCTCGTAGTTGGCAGTGAGTAGGTTAAGCGAATGCCACGAAACGTCCTCCGCACTTCATTAAGTTGCCTTCAACTAGAAATTATTTGTTGTCATTATTGCAAATTACTTACTCCTAAAACTACGATTAATTAATAGTTCGCTATCTTATATCAACCGTTATTCTGTATAGCTTCCGGTTATATTTAATTCTTTTTGTTGATGTAATTTCGATTTTGTAATTGAAACTGCACTGTCGTAAATTACGTATTGTTTTTATATTAGAAACTAGCAATTTCACAATGTCATGTTAAAAGTCATACAAAGGAAATTGTACTTAATTAAAAGTAAAAATAAATTTTGAAAAAAAGAAAATTATTATCACACCTGAGATAGCGTGGAAACTAATATTAACGGGAAGCAAATGAGTGATATTTATTAGATTAATTTGATATAGGACTTCTCATCCCTCAATAGGATGTCTACTAATATTTTTAAATATCACGTGTATGAATCGATTAGCTTTTCCGCCACACGTGATAAAATTTTGTTATACATGTAGGAAATTCAGGATGAAGCAGAGAGATTTTACTTAAAAATAATATATTTACAAGAATAAAAAGAAATTAATACAAATCGTCACGTTCACTTCCACGTTTCCCTATCGACTGCCTCGCCCTCGTGCTTCTCAATTTTTTCTACCTCACCTAAACTCTCTTGTGTTTCAATCGGCTCTCTCGCTCCTTCAATCAATCGTCTCTCTCTCGCTGATTCGTTCAATCATCTCTCTCGCTCAATTCATTTATCCATCGCTCTCTTTCTTTCATTCTCTCTCTTACAATTACCATTTACACATGCATTCCCACATACATGTATATATTAGGGGTATCGAAAAGTAATCAAAATTTTTTTTGCTGACGAAAAAAAATGTATTTATTAAAGAAATCTTAAATACTGATCAACAAAATAATTTCCAAAATTTTCTAGCACTTTTTGCTACCGTAAAGGTAGTTGTTCGATTCCCTTTTTAAAAAAGTACTTCGATTTTTTGTTGAAAAACGTTTCCAATTACGTTTTTACTTTTTCAATTTTGATTACTTTTCGGTACCCCTAATATATATGCATTATTTACTAGGATGGATTGATTCAACATTACACTAATAATATACACAAAAACAATACAGTGATACACATTGCTATCTTTCTAAGAGATAGTAACGTTTACGATTACAAGAAATATCTGAAAGTTTAGTTTCGCGAGAGATCTGCAAATGATTTTATCGAGCGATGTAACAGCTATCATACCTATCGGTTAAATTTCCGAAATATCAGCGATCGAGCGAAACGATTTTTCATATATGTATGTTGCGGTTTTCCGATAAAAGTGAACACACGGTCAAAGAGAAACGGGCAAAAAGAATGGCGCGCACGGAATTGCAGCTTTGACCTAGATTTAGATGATCGTACGAAGCAGAAGATTTTATTATATATTCGCTCTAACATTCGTGCTCGACACTTTTACGTTTGCATCCGGCATGAGGGAGGGAAATTTTCAATATTAAATCGAGCCGAATTAACGATGGAGCTACCGAAAATGTTTCACAATTACATTACCGAAATGCATGTCGGTATGCATATTCACGACTAATAACCGAAACTTAAAAATTCTAGTACTAGCAACGCACTGTTGGCTTTCCATTTCAAAACCTCAATTTCTGCCATCGTAAATTCCGCATTTTATTAACAATTCCCTCTGTGTTACATCCAAGAGATCTATCCTGTGCATTTATGCATTCAGAATGTCGTTGAATAATTCGATCGTTCTTTGATCGCAAAGGGGTGAGAGAAATATTCAAGTCGAATCTATCACTTCGAATTGTTGTATTCCACAGTTAGATTTTTCACTTTTCTGTGTTTTTCTTTTCATTATTATTTAAAATTTGCTTTCCGCTTTTTTTTTTAAGTTTGCGGAATTTTAATTGCATGATGTACGGCGTATATATATTCAATAGATTAGGATAAATTTCTATTGTGCGCGAAGAACGTGCGCTACGTAATTAAAATTCTGTCGGTGATTTTCGAAGTTCAGAGATTCAATTTAAAACAAATAACTTCTGGTAAGTATAGTATGCTTATATGACTATAAAAAATGGATATTAAATCAACTTTTGTACCTTCGTTTTTGTCTGAAATCGAACATATTTTTTTTGTTTGGTTCCTCCAGTACCGACCATTACGTTGTCCTGTAGTACCGGCCATTCCTTAAGTTCGTTTTTAAAAGATGTTAGCAAGAAAAGTAAGGTTTCAGGAAAAGATGTTGCTAAAAAAGGTAAGAGCTTGCTGTCAGGAAGAGATGTCAATAAGAAAACCAAGAAAAATAAAAACGAAAACCTACCTCCTCCTCACAGACCGATTGAAGAAGTGTCAGTTTGCCCTTTGTGTGCTGAATCTCATGAAAAAGATTGGATACAGTGTGAAAACTGCAAGGTTTGGGTCCATGAGGCTTGTGCAAACATATCGGAGCTATCCGATCAGTACATTTGCGATTAATGTATTGTATAAATGGTTACATATTTACTGGCCGGTACTGGAGGCCAATTTTTTATACTCTCATTTTTCCTAGTCTTAGAATTGCTGTAATAAAGCTGATTATTTCTAAACGTATTGGTTGTTTGTTATTTTTATTAATAGCACAATAATTCTTTTATATATATCAGGAGGTATTGAACATGTAACCTTAGGTATTTTGATTTTTTCGTTGATAAACCTTAAGGTGACGGTACTGGAGGACTCTCCCCTATATACAGAAAATAAGATTTAGCGAAACTTTACAGCAAATATTTCAAAGTTTAACTTTTCTTTACTCATTGCATGAAACTGTCATTCAAAAAAATTCAAAACATTTCTATTCAGTAGTTGTAGCTCTATATCTTCTTTTTTTCACAATCAGTTAAAGTCCAAATTGTTTATTAACCGAAGATTAAAGCGGAAGTAAAAATTCTTCGTTTAAATATCATTAGCCAGGATGAATACATTAAATATTTCTACAAAATTTCAACATAACCCGATCGAAGATAACCCAAATAGACTCGTCACGATTTATCCATAAAATTGTAATCCTCAACAACACTGCTATATTTCATGCCTCGCTCAGAGGATTACAAGAAATATTCTATCACGCCACACGTTTCAGTCAAGATCGATGATCCTCGGCAGAGGAAGAAATATACGGTACGATTTCTCAGATGCTAGACGATTCTTAAATGCTAGACGACGAGAAAAAAAAATTGAAGAAAAGTCTCACAGTTATGCTTTCAACGAGACGTCTGGGAAATCTCAGTGAATTTCCGGAAATACGTACGTGCGCTTTGCATTCTTCTTTTTCTCACGACTTCTTTCCCACCTCGTATTTTCCTCTTCCTTTCTTCCGGGGCAATTCAAGGTAAAAGCCAACACACTCGCGTATCGACCTAAGAGTAGCATACTGCTTGGATTTCTAGTTGGACTACCAGTTCGACCGCGATAGTGTAATGCGGAAATGGGAAAACTTTTAAGCCACCTCGAAACACAAAGTACTCTTGTATGCAACTTGAATCCGATGAAGTTCATGCAGGTGAACCTGCTTCTTTCCAGTCTCTTCTTCAATCGGTAATCTCTGCCGAAATAACGTAAACCCATTGTTACTATGAGCTTCAACATGTATGTGGGAGCCACGTATGTTTCAGTTCGCAATGCACGAAATTGACTAGCAATGCAGCGGTTTTGTTGAATATCTGTCGTGGTTGTTGAGATTGAACGCTGACTGCTTAATGCATTAAGACGTTGAAGTCGAATTTCTCGGTTCATTGATAACGAGATCTTCTGTTACTTAGGGGGCTGTATTTAAGCGTTGGATTCGGCAGTAATGTGAGAGAAATAGAGAGCAGTTGAGGTTTCTTGAGAGGCAAGTATGGCGACGTCGTTGGAGCAAATTAGTTATTAAATAGGTGTCGAAGTGGGACTGAAAGTGCGAAGGAAGGAAAGAGATAAAAATTAATGGATCGAGATAGAGGAAGGATATTTTCGGTGTATCTGAAAATTGAATAGTCGGTAGAGAATTTTGTCAGACTTTAAGAAAATGAACTCTTTGCGTTACTGCATCCTCATACACAATTTCCTACTATAATTAGTATTGCAGTAGAAATATCTTTAGAACGTGATAATTAATACCATATATGTTTAATTCAGCTAATTCTATTTTTCGCTATTCTCCAGAAAAGTAATTACTCAACGCTGGAGAGTATTACAAAATTAATATCAGTTATCAAGTAACCCGTTATAAAAATAACATTAACATTTATTTTTTATAAATCCTTTTTCGCGCAGTTTTATTTATTTCGTTTGTTTTCTTACCTGCCCTGTTTATTATCATCGTAATTTATACGTTTGTTCATAAGATTTGTATGAATAGAATTAATTAATAATTCAACATCGATGAGATTTGTATGAATAGAGTTAATTAGTAATTCAACATCAATAAGATTTATATGAAGAGAGTTAATTAATCTCTGTTGAAATGTCTAGACGGAATTTTTCAAATAAGAGAGTATGACAATAGACTGATTGAGAGCATGAGAATGTATCATATATTCATGATAAGGATATCAATGGATTTCTCGTTTAAAATTGAATACGAGTCGTTTCTGTGATATGTTGTAATCAAATGAGAATTATTCTTTGACCGCCTACAAAATATTGTGAACAAATAAAGATATCCGTTTAATAACATGAGATTTAAATGCATAACCGTTCAAATAGCAAGCTACTACAAGTATTAGGTGTAGAATCATCGAAGTATTTGCCATTATTATCAATACATTTTCGCCACTCTTCTAGAAACTTGCGGATTCCGGTTCGCTAGAAACTTGACGACTTCGAAGCAATAAAGTCGTCTAGGTTTTTTCGTACCTCATTCTGTCTTTTAAAGTGTATCTCTTGTAAATGACATTGAAGAGATCTGAATAAATAAAAATCAGATGGGGCCATATCTGGAGAATAAGCTGCGTGAGGCAGGGTTTCCTAGTTCAACGTGAAGATGAGATCTTTTGTCATCTTTGCGGTATGTGGGCGAGAAGGAGAATGATCTTACGACTGCCTTAACAACATAACGGTCTTTTTCGATCGATTTCGTTACTTAATTTTATTAACTGTTGCTGATAACGATCTGCACTTTCGTGGCGTGTATGTTTGGTTTCGCAGTGAATGTTGCAGGCTGACCAGGATTTACTCACGATTTTTTCTCTTCCGATTATCATAGAGAATCCATTTCTCGTCGCCTGTCATTATTTGATATAGAAAAACTTTTTTATTAAAACGACTTAGTAATGACAAAGCTGTTTCATACCACCGAACTTTGTTCTCCGTGGACAGCTCATGTGGTACCCATTTCCCTAACTTTTGAATTTTGCCCATTTAATTTGACCGACACGAAACGTTTCTCTGATTAACACCAAGGTGCCCTGCAAGTTCATTTTGTGTTAGTGTTGAAACGTTGGAAACATATTTTGTAGTATATGACTTTAGTAACCAGCTGAAGTCCGCCGGAAAGAACTCTTTTCTACACCTAATATAACAAGGGATCAGAAAGAAGACACTTGGGACATAAAGAGAGAGTGCTCTCGCACTACCTATCTCTTTCTATTCTATATGTCTGCTGTCCTCTGCATTCATAGTCGTAGCTATTCACATTCATTTAAGTAGGTAAAATCGTTGTCTCCCAATCTGATAATAAAAATATCGTGCGTACGTCAATGTTTCGATTTTCACGATCGATATTGTGCTGTCGCACTCAGTTCCACGACTTTTTCTTTTCTCTCTTTGTTTCGCAGTGCGATTTCCCCTCAAGTGCCTTGTTTCTGATCCCTTGCAGTAATAATAAGTATGTATGAAGTACCGACACGGCTAGTGTTAAAGATAGTAAACGTATTTAAGTATTCAATCTTATGTAATCCACAAAGTATATATGTGTATCACGTAGAAAAAAAATCCTAGAGAGGACGACGATTCGAACTCGAAACCTGTAGTTGGGAATCCGAGCTTTTATTTTTGTGACCTCGACAGAGGCAGAATACTACCACCATAACCCCACAGTGAACGTTGCTCGCGAATACCAATATGGACGTGACACTGAAGAGAAGCAGCTGGAGAACACTTTTTTACAGTGTGAATGTGCCATAACGTTCATGTTAGATAATTTTTAGTCAGAGATAAAAAGGAATTCTGGATTTGTGATTCTGAAGTAAAAATGCTGTGTGAATTGCGACAAGCTTTCTGATAAGCGAGAATAAAATATATGTAAACGTTTCACGCTTGATAATAAAACCTGTATGTGATACCATCTACAGACCATAGATGTTTGTTAGTTTATAGCAGTGATTCCCAAAGTGGTCTATATCGACCCCCAGGGGTCGATGAAGACCTGCAAGCGGTCTACGTGGGCGAAAAAAAAATTGGGGGTTTATGAAATGAAAATGGGGGTCAATGGCAAGAAATTTCAAAAATTGCAAAAAACAGTATAATTGATATAACTTTGACATTAAAAAAAAATACATAAATATAATATTATTAATATAACTAATATCGTCGGTTTAAAACTACTTTCATTTGATGTCGGGGCATTTTATACGCGTCTCACTCACTCCACAGTGTGCGTTTCACTCACTCCACAGAGCTGTGAGTCTTCTAAAAGAGAAACAACGATCGGTGCTTTCACTAAGGCCGCGCGAAAATAGCCACGCATCGCAACGACTCATAAATTTAGTGTATTTTTGTGTATTACAGTGTAACCCCTGTAATACGTATATCTTATTCTCAGGCCTCATTCAGATTGTTCGAGTTGTTTGGATTAACGAAGATACAGAAATTGTATGTTATATGATTGTATGTTAGGAAACATACTTCAATATAGTTAGATAGACCCACAGCAGGGGGTCTATCTAAAATTGAAAAACATGACAAGGGGTCTACGAGAGAAAAAAGTTTGGGAACCTCTGGTTTATAGAATCATTGAGTATTTTTATTCGGAGAAACTTTAAGTATTTTTGCCAAAGAATAAAATATGATGGCAGGGATGTACAAGAGGTGTATATATTTTTATCCATTTTCATCGAAATTACATAATCCCGGGGTCATCGCGGTTTGCTGAATTTTTTAAAATTTCAATCTTAATTTTTTGGCTTCTAGAATTCGTAGCAGGGTAAATCTTGTATCGCTCGACGCAGAATCTAACTCTTCAGCCGTTTATCTTATTGACTACATGGATTTGTCAGCCAATTCACAGCCGGTGTAATATGCGTCTGATTCAAACTGATAGACTTATAACTCCGACTAACAAGGTTAATTCGTGTGCTTTTTTTCTCTATGTGTCTATAGAATAGACGCTCTCATCAATCGGAAACCCGGAATTGGAACTTTATCATTAATTTGCAAGGAAACACTTCATTTCCAGCCCAAAATTACTTTTAATATTGATTCTCATTATATTGTTTTTAATTAGTTATCCTCTATTAATTTTACTTGCAGCCCGAAGTTCTAAACATACTTAATTTTCTCTATCGCCTAATAAACTAACAAAATCATACTCAATTCCATGCATTATCCATAACTCACTAATGATGCAACTACAAAGATACTTCTCAACCCGTTAATTTGCAGATTACTTATTAATTTGTAAAAAAATTCCTATAATATTCCATATAAAAGTAGATTCCCTTCACTTCTCTTGATCCACAATTCTCGACGTCATAAAACACAGACCGCCCATTTACGAGTCTCGATACGGTCTCACGAATCTTCCAACAATCTCGTAATATCCGAAGTAACTTTCTCAAACCTCGGGCCATAGCGTTTCCTTTCCTTAAGTTGAAAAAGAACCGTTAAAAAATTTCGATTCAGCCCCTGTAGCAGCCGTAACGCCGAAAAGAGAAGAGCTCGCACCGGCGGAAAAGTTTTCACAAACCGCGAAAGCGCTTGGAGCCGCTTCATTACTTTTCAGCCGGCAAGAGTTCCCTCTTTTTGTTGGTCTCCACCGACCGACTCTCGTACGAAGACATTATTACGCACGCATTTTAATGAACGTACCCCTCGACCGTGACCAGTGTAGCTTTCATTAGACTGGCGTGTTCGTACTCGCTTGTGCAACAAGCGTAAACGTTAAACCAGGAGTACGCAGCGAATTCACCTGTTAGTACAAAAAGGGAATCAAAGGCTTCTGCTTGAAACCGTCCTTCTCGCTTGTTCTCTCGTTGATTCTCTTTCTCCTTTATCTTTCTTTCTCTCTTCTTCCTATTCACTCTGTTTCCTCTCGCTTTCTCCAGTCTCATTCTACCCCTTGGTGCTATGGTCCCTACAGTTTGCTTCCCTTCGTGCGCTATGCTACCAAGAGATCCTCATCGGTTCGTTGAAGCTCGTAACGCGTGATTTGTTACTTGTGAGAACTGATACGCGGTCGAGTGTGCTTTTTCCTCTTCCCCATGTGAGATTTTTTGCCCCTCACGAGTTCCGTTGCTCGCGCAAAACGGCCTCCATGCTGTAACGTAACCGGTCAATCTTCTATTTTTCGAAAGCTTCAAGTAACACAGTACCGGGTTATTTCGAGCCGATTGTTATTTACCGGAGCTTTAAAGTTGCGGTAATTTCATTGCAATGAAGGCGTCTTAACCCATTTACATCACAAGCGCATATATGCGCGCACTTTTTCTGGTCACTATCATCGAAATGCATTGATGCATACACATTGTGAGTGAATAGCAACAGTCTAAATTATTTACGCAACATTCGTCGATTAAAGTACAACATCACTTTTTGAAATACTGTTAGACTTAGACTTAACCCCTTAACCTACGATTACTTTTCTGATGGGGCGTGGAAAGAATCAAAATTAATTCATGAAATCAAAACGTTTTACTGATTTCTGATATTTCGTATAACTGAACATGATATTGATAGTACAGAAATAATGAGACTGTTTCGTGATCGGCTGATGTTGCCAATTTAATAGTGTAGGATATGGTAGTGAAATAAAAAGAAGATGATGTTTGGTGATTAATAATAAAAATAAAACAAAAAGTACTTATTGGTTATTAATAATGGAGAATAATAGAGAAATACTGATAATAAGCACACTGTTTAAGGGATCGAGGAGAACTGCTCTCCGTTTCTTTCTGCAGCCACACGAGCTCGAGGACAAACGACGAACGCATTCACACATGCATACACATCCATACACACTTGACAGTCATACACTCACGCGATACTACAATAGTTTTTGGAAGACATCAAAATTTTCTATTCTATTTTCTACGCTACGAGTCTTACACGTAGCTGTAGGCTAAGGGGTTAATGTAAAGAAATTTAATAGTAAAGATATATTTTTGAATTTGTCATATGATGCAAATGGGTTAATGTAAGATGATGCATGGAGAACAATTTTTAGAACATGGTATCCTCATTTGGAGAAGCTATTGTATTAATATTTCTGTTGTTCTTTATTATTCGTTTTGGTATGTATATTTTTAAGAGAAGTTGTAAGAAAAAATTGAAATAAGTTTGTTTGACATTTAACATATTACAAGATTTGATCAAAATGATCATACAAGCGTTATTAGAATATTTGAGCAGATAATTTATATAATTAATTTAGTTATCCTATTTAAGCATATCTAATAACATAGTACGTATCCAACTTTACGGGAGTGTTTCTATAAAATTAAATTTCATTCATATTCGATTTTTCGAATTGATTAACATTTGAGATTAATGCATTCAAGTGTACATAAAATGAAAATAATTATATAATAGTAGATCTACCGACAATTCATTCAATATATTTAAAATTGTCAAACAAATATATCACAATGAAATAAATGAAGGAGATAAAAAACTTCAACGATTTATCACTTAAAGTCTTTAAGGTAGACGTGGAAAATTGAAAAAGAACCAGCGTTAGAAATTTCAGGGACATGTTTAAAAAATTCAGAGCAAGTCATTTTGACTACCATCGAAAATCTAGGTTTAAAATCGAAAAAAAATGTGTAAGAAAGAAAAACGGAAATGCTAATTACATGGTGTAAATATTTCCTTCATGATAAGGTATCTACATACATGGTAGCAAAATGAATATACACCATTGAATAATGTGATATTTTTCTCGAATCGTTTGTGTCGCAATTAATTTTTTCCATCAGGCAAAATCTACGGAACGTTATATGAGTCAAACGTGGAAATATTGTAAAACGGTTTTCTTTCATGTTGCGTCGATCCCATTTTATCATCTTTGCGATTTCCTCTTGGCATCGGTGAGGCAACTCCCGGCGAGGTTTCTCTTTTATTGCTAAATATATACTGGGTTGAAAGTAAGGGTGAAATTACATAGGGGATCAGAAACGTATAAAGGCTAAAGCTAAGATCAAAGTTTTTCAAGTGGTACGCAGCACGGAAAGATGGAAGCAGTGAAATGAAAAGTTAATCGGATTCTCTTTTTTGTTTTTGTTTTGTCGCTACAGTTTAATAGGCTGGACTTAAACGATGACTGGTATACTCGCATACCAAGCTGGAACTACTTTAAATCTATTATTTCCAACTAATTTCCTCCTTGATTCTGGAACAAATGCAAAAGTTATAGTCTGAACTGCAAGTTTCATGAGAACTCCTTTTGAATTTTTTGTTTTAATGTTTATTGAAATGCATAATGCTTACTAACTGTGGAATTGGAAAAGTAGAATAAACCGAAAGGTGAGATAAAAGATATTGCAAGGGTGCAAAATATTAGGTTGTCAAGTATGAAATGGAGCCAACTTCATTTTATTTATTTCAATCGCACATAACCTCATTTAGACGTCGTATTTTGGCATAATTTGTATTTCGTGTGAAAGGTACATCTTTTCCTCTTTATAAAGCATATTTCAGTTTGAAAAAATTTGCAATAGTTTTTTAAATATAGGCGATTAAGTGAGACCATGGAAATCAGCGAAATTCGTGTGTTGATGAAGTATGAGTTCCACCGTGGAGTTACAACACGGCAGGCAGTCGCCAATATCAATAGTGTGTTCGGTATTCAAGTGGCTACAAACGCAACTGTAGCTCGTTGGTTTACAAAATTTCGTTCGGGAGATTTCAACCTGTCTAATGAACCACGTGGTCGACCCAAGACTCAGGTGGATAATGTCGATCTGAACTGCACTGTGGAAGCGAATCCCAGCCAAAGTGCACGTGAATTATCTTTAATGTACAATGTATCAAAGCAAACAATCTTGACTCATTTGGCACAAATCGGTAAAGTGAAAAAGCTGGACAAGTGGATACCGCAAGAATTGACCGATGCACAGAAGGAACGAAGACTCGAAGCATGTCTTTCTCTTCTTTCTCGCAACAAAGCCGAACCATTTCTCAATCGAATTGTTACGTGTGATGAAAAATGGATCATGTACGATAATCGTAAACGTTCATCGCAATGGTTGGACAAAGATGAACCACCAAAACACTGTCCGAAACGAGGCATCCACCAGAAGAAGCTGATGGTCACTGTTTGGTGGTTTGGCTCAGGTGTCATCCATCACAGCTTTATGGAACCTGGACAATCCATCACGGCGGATGTCTACTGTGATCAACTAGACGAAATGATGAGAAATCTTGCGATTAAACAGCCAAAATTATTTAATCGGATGACTCCAATCCTTCTGCACGACAACGCTCGACCACATTCCGCACGAATGACCGTGTCAGAGCTACAGGAGTTGAAGTTGGAAACTCTCCGTCACCCACCGTACTCTCCAGACCTTGCCCCCACTGACTATTATTTTTTTCAAAATTTAAACAACTTTTTATCTCGAAAAAAATTCAATTCCGCACAGGCTGTCAAAATGGCGTTTCAAGAGTTCATTGACTCCCGTGATCCAGGCTTCTACCGCAAAGGGATAAACGAGTTACCTTTAAGATGGCAAAAGTGTATCGATAATATGGGTGCACACTTTGATTAAAAATAACAAGTTTTTATTGGAGAAAAATCGAATTCAATCATGTGCATTTTTTGCTCCATTTCATACTTGACAACCTAATAGATTAAGAAAGTATAAATTAACCATATGCATTCCATTATTGCCGTAGGGGTGACATTGTAATAGAAGCTGATAACTCCGGCGACTGGAAAATCTGGTGTATTTTTATATTTTTTTGTATTATAAAATATATACGCTTCATTCTTAACGGCAAAGCAAGATTTCCAATTTTCTAACGATGTGTACTCGCACCGAGTAGATAGTCCTGGAGTAGCTGACAACTCATTGTAGAAATTACTCGGAGTGAAAAGAATTAATGATGTACTTTGTCCAGTAATGCTGTTACTTTTTAGAGAATGTCTTTATGTAATATATATTTACGTTGTGAATGGAACTATGTATTATATTGGTTTATCCGTTCAATACTTCTCGTAACTATGCTCATTGTGACGTCATCGATGAAAGTACAAATTTTCAAATATAGTCCCTACTTTTGCCTTTTATCTTCGTTAATATTCCTTCTTGTCTCAAATTAATGACGCAGATGGATGCAAATTTTTAATATACTACGTTACGCACAAAGGATTAATAATATATTCGCGTATTAAATCTACTTATGCAAATCTCATGTGCAATAACTTTTTTGTTAATAAAAAAATCGAAATTCCTATTTATCCGTAATTTTGCATTGGATATCTAGTTTATATAAAAAAAATTTCATGAAAATTGATCAACATTAAGTTGGTGAAACTGCCAAAAATATGTTATTTTTTAACATATTGTTTAAACAAATGAAGGTTTTGCAAAAAAAAGTATACCGTTAGATTCGTGATGGAAAGGCGCTAATTTCGTCAATTTACGCAATTACTCTATCTCTCATAGTTTCCGAGATAATCAAGGAAATATACTTTAGCACCCCAACTTTGAGGGCGGTTTTCACCCCTTAAACCTGAACGATTGCCGATAAAAAAAAATACGTGTCGAATATTTTCACGAGTACTACATCATACTCAAATTTTATCAAAATCGGTAATTATCACCTCGGGAGGTTCCCTTGTCAGATTTAAACGAAAATTTACACATTAGGATTGTTTTGGTCACTGATTACAAATCTGAAGACATAATTTTCCAAAACGAAATGGCGGATTTAATATGGTGGACGCCCGTATCGAAAAATCGCTGTTTTCGCGTCAAAATTGTTCTAATATTTTTTTAATCATGATTACGAATCTGAAATGAGAAACGCCACAGCGTTTAGTAATAAAATAGAAAAAGTAGCATTTTCACATATTTCTCCTATGAAGCATAGTCTTAATCCTTTGCCAGTTATTTCCGAGCCACCTTATATAGCCGTTTCTCGATTACTGTGATTGTCCCAATGGGACTTAGTGTGTAGGGCAAGGATTGCTCGTTACCGTCACTGACGAGTCTTCGAGCACACCCAGGATAAAATGGTGTGCAATCTTCTTTCTGATGGTAGGGGATTATTCAGTATAGTCACAGTCAAGCATCCGAATATCTTTGCCTTTGCTAAGTCAAAGAAATGCAATAGAATTGCAAAGAACACTAAATTCCGTTCCCCTTTAATATTAGATTCAATAGCAAACAACAAGGTTGTTTTAATATTGCTCTTTTAACTGACTCGTTGCTGATGATAGCTTATAGTCAACGTTTAGTAGAAAGTAGCAAGCTTCTAATAATGCCGAGTCGAAATATTGAACCTATTTTCATGGTATTTACTCCTATTTGAACCTAATATGATACTTTTCAATCCTAAAACTCCTAATTTAAACTTGTAACTCCCCCGAGTCGAAATATCGAATCTATTTTCACGGTATTTACTCCTATTTGAACCTAATATGATACTTTTCAATACTAAAACTCCTAATTTCAACCTTTATCCCCTGAATTGGACCTGTTACTCCTCCTAGGTTAAATAATAATTCTTGTATTATTGTTATTGGGGTTATGTAAGTAAATAAATAATCTTTCAATTTACATCAATATGCATGTATACTTTTTACATATAAATTAGTTAATACCATTACGTTGCAATGAATGTTTATTTGTTTGTAATTATAGTTATCACATTAATTCAAATAGTGGTACACTTATAATTGCAAACGAGCAAAAATCCATTATTTTTTAGTGGTTTTGACTAATTTATTTTTGAAAACTATATATATATAAATAATAATAAAAATAATAATAACATTAATAACTGGATAGGATGTAAATCCTCAACGGAAGTTAAAATTGACGTCCTATTTTGCGCCTTCAGATGGCATAAAGGGAAAGTGCCACTTTTAGGCGTTACATAGGATCTTATTTTACATTGAATTTAGGCCTATTTTTGTACTTTTAATTTCTAAATGTTGGGTAGTAAAAGGTTCAAATGAGGTTTAATATTTAGACTCGGGATATTACCTTTCTAACCGTTGCGTTGCTCAAAATGGCTTACAGTCAAATGCCGTTAGTTGGGAATAGCAGGACTCCTCCCAATTTGCTTTTTTAATGGTTTCATCGCTGATGAAGGCTTATTGTCAGATGCCGTTTGATAGAAAGTAGCAGGCTTCTCTTTAGATCGCTTTTTTAACGGTTTCATTGCTGATGATGGCTTATAATCACACGATGTTTGGTAGTAAATGAAAAGTTCGTTTTAAGATTCATATATTTTTAGCCTCGATCTAGAATTTTGTACAGTATGAATTATAATGTCTTTGTAACACACTTTTTCAATTATGAAAGTTGACATCTATATTCATACTATCCTGGTTTCTTTTTTTTTTAAATTTTGTCATAGCGACGGTTACTTGACTCGTACAAGCATATTGTACAAGTTATAATGCAAATTCCAGGTGGTTAATTTCTGCCTTTTAGAGAACATAACTCATTTAGAGAGTGTGATGTGCTCGTGACAAATTTTAATTACAGTTTTTTATTAAGGTTGACATGCATGTGTTAAAGTTTTCCAATAGTTTTATGGAAAGCCATTAATAAAGTTTACTCATTTGTGCAGAATTTAATTTTGTTAATTATTGGACGCGATGTACAGATTATGGAAGACTAAGTGCACTCGTACAGGTTTGGACAAACATCGCGGTACTAATGAGAAGAGAGTGATTCCTCATATACAGTAAAACCTGTTTTTCTGCGGTCCTTTTTTATGCGATTTGTTTGGTGCGATTTATTTTGTGCGATTTGTTTTGTGCGGTATATGAATTCCAACGGTGTTGGCATTATACACTGTTGCAAAGTTTTCTATCAGTGTACACATGTACACTACAAAGCGCTGTTCGGCTTCATACGCTATGTCCATTTGTTATCAGCAGAATACGCATCACAAAAAGATGCGCGTTTTGGACTACGACGAGCAGCAGTAAATTATGCGCATTTTGAAAATTTCTCCATGTGTAAAATGGGAAACTATTTTTTTTTTAAATGTTTCCATGTATAATTTAATTATTACTTTTGTTTGAAAACACTTTCTCAGTGTTTCATAAATCTTCGACATATTTTGTACTCGCGATTTTTTTTATGCGGTCCCTATCCACCGCATAAAAAATTTTTTTTTCATATGTTGTGAAAAATTATTTGTTATAAGTGTTTAAGAAATTTCTGAATATTTCTTTTTTTTGTGCGGTTTCTTTTAGGCGGTACCTTATAATCAGGTTTTACTGCATATCAAGATACATAGTCGGTAATGTGCAAATGCAACTTGTTTGTAAACACGATGATTCCTGTTGGAGGTAAATCCTTAGAAAAATTAAAATAATACAAGGTAACATAGGAAAAATGTCATAAACCATTTTCTCTGATAATGAAACCATAGTACCTGTTAAGGCCCAAGCCCTTAATGTATAAGGTTTATTGCATGGACTAAGAGGCAACTATTTTTGAGGAAAACAGTTAGTTAACGGGACGCAGAAGTGCCAGATGTGGAACTTCTGCGGACCCTCTTTTCCAAGAAATCCTCGCCTGCGAGTTTGATTATTTCCAGATTTTCAGCAAAGACTCAATGGTTATTGCCGTGCAATAAACTCAGTGCGCCGGAGCGTGTTCTTCGGCCGTCGAACAGCCCTCGAGCGGGCCTCTTTCTCCTACCGCAGGCCTTTGCCCCTCCATCGGTCCCAAAAGGGGGGGGCGCGCTTCCACAAGCGCGCCAAAACAGCGCTCACGCCAAATCGCCTACGCGCTAGTTACTTTTGGGAAACCGATTTCCTCCGTACAACTTCCGAGGGCGTAAAAATCACATTCTTGTTAGCAAGGTGCCCTCGGAAGGGGAAGCGCGGGTAAAGGCCTCGCGACATTTCTCATTACATTTCAAATCAGTCTGAAAACCGCCGGCACGAGTAGCGTCTCGTCCGGATTTACCGGTGACTCACAAACTCCCGGCGCGAGTAGCGTCTCGCCCGGATCACAAGGTCTACGAGTAGCGTCTCGTCTAGACTCATACACACCTCCGGTACGAGTAGCGTCTCGTCCGGATTCTGCAACTAAGCCGTAACTCACGTCATCAATCAATAAGTTTTGTTACAGTTAGTTAAGTTTGTTCAATTTTATAATCAAATATACAGTCCACTTACACAAGAAAGTTATTGCTAAATCCACGGAAGAGCGAAATTGTCATTTGCACAAGACCACGCTCAAACCCGTAAACAGTAAGTACCTATTGTCTGAGTCACTTTTTAATTTCAATGGAATTATATGATTGATTACACTGGTCAACATGTGTTATCTCAAACAGAACAACTTTTGCAAGGACCTCCTAAGAACCACGACGTTACTAAGCTGTCAATCCTACAGAAGTCTATAATGCACAGCCAAACTAACATATTCTACTGTATCACCCAGTCCCAACAATAAGTATATATACCTTGTTACGAACATAACCAACCTCAGCGCGGTATCCTTTGCGGACCCCTTACCGAGGACTAGGCCGTGCTAGGAGATTCCGGTCGCCCCCTTGAGCGAAGGTGTCGATGCCTCCCCCTCGCACAGTGGTCCAGAGCGTGAATTTAGCTGTTCACGCACCTCGCGCAGTTTTCAATATTTTTCAAATCGTCACCACGGGCTCAAAACACACCGGATTTAGTTATAAATTGGTATTCTATTATTTTTTGGGTTGTTGATTACGAATCTGAACTCGAAAATTTTAAAAACAGAATGGCGGATTAAATATGGCGGACAGGTTTGTTTAAAAATTAATTGTTTTGAACAAAAATTAGTATTCTAATGTTTTTTGGGTTGCTGATTACGAATATGAACTCAAACATTTTAAAACCAAAATGGCGGTTGATATATAGAGGGTAGCTATGTACTTTAGCTTATTCAGCTTATATTCCTAACTTAAAAATGGAAAAACTAAAAAGTACAACAACGTAGTCTCTGAGAACTTTGAAGATGTTTAGTTTAAACTATATAGAAATAGTTCCTGCTAAAATTGGCTTTATCTATCTGCATCTTTTGTTGATATTCCTTCCTAAAGTTTATGTAACCCAGACCAGTTGCATAGACCCAGTGGGACACGCGGTCAGTAAATTCCCGGGTTTCTTAAAGATACCGTGCAATAAAAACAAAATCTTATTGGCACTAACGAGGACGAAGACTTCTAAAGCATCACTTTTATTACTTAATTGCTTTATTGTTAGGATGCGAGCAAAGAGGAATGAGCTAGGTTATCCGATTGCAAGGAAATCCTAGTCTTCGCCGTGCAGGGTTCACTTAAAAATTAAATAACTTATAAGTATCGAAAGATATTCGGCTAAAACTTTCCACATATTCCTTAGACTATATAGAAGTTATTTCTGCAAATATTTCGTGCGTCTACCTGGGCCCTTCATTGTTATAGCTGTCGAAAGTTTACGAGACAGTCTGGCGGCAGCGCCTTGTCGAGGTGCGCGCGAATCTTTAAAAGAATGGTGTTAATTAGATAGTGTAAGTATGTAGCACTTTTTAGATTTTGTCTGCTAAAGATAAAAAACTTGGACGATTTTCTTTCATGTTTTCAACATTAATTTTTGAATAAACTACAAACAATAATTTTATGTTCGACACGTGAATTTTTATCGTGGAAGAATGCTCTTCAAATAGAAACAATAATTATTAAAAAATATTGCATGGTTTCGTCAGAATGTTTGAAAGAAGACAACGTGGTTTTTCGATAGAAAAGGGCCTCCAGAAAAAGTTTCAACTTTAAGCGTTTGTTGTAACTACAATTTTTATCCAATTTCAAAAATTTGTTATTTCCGAGGTCGGTGGGCATTTAGGAATCAATATATCCAAAAAAGAAATCGAAATTCCAAAATCGACTTTTTGACTTTTGCGCGGCTAAATGCACATTCTGGACCACCGTGCCTCGCCCCGAATTTCTGCTGCGACGCGATTGGAGAATTGAGTTCGGGTCGGGGGAATCGGCACCTCAAACTTAGTATAAAGCACGATAGTTTTAAGCTAGCTTTTAGTGATTATGGTAGTCACCGACGTCATCTGATCGAAGTATCGAAACGTATCCAAGCTTTGTTGTTAAACTCTTAAAGGTTTAATAAACGTTACCAAGAACAACTCCGGTTTACTAATACACACTACAACAACTCTCTCTCTCTTAATTACTTGGCGAAGATTAATTTTTTCGTCAAGACGACGCAACTACCTCACGGTTGCGCCGAACATACCTTTTATATAGAGAAACCCTAAAATATATTTACTGTTTATGAATTACTTTCTCACAATAACACTACATTAAAAAAAAGTACTGTATTTTTAACATTTGACTTATTACGTGCCAGGGCTAGGAGCGTTGCGAGTGGCCGAGGTAAAAGAATAAAGTGGAGTGTTCGTTTGGATGTTGGGTTTTTAAAAGTTATTAGTAACGAACAATCCCGTGTATAGCAGACACGAGATAGCCTCAGGAAGTTGAAGCACTTGTGGACAATCCTGTGTATGATTGACACTAGATGCCACAGGAGGTTGGAACACTTGTGGACTATCTCGTGCGATTAATACGAAATGCCACGGGAGGTTGGAACACTCGTGGATAATCCTATGTATGGTTAACACTAGATGCCACAGGAGGTTGGAACACTTGTGGACTATCTCGTGTAATTAATACGAAATGCCACGGGAATGTTAGTAAGGCTGACGTAACTTTATAATTGTTGCAATACACCTCGAGCGATGAAGGTGTATTGCTGTGGGATCGCAGGCTGCTGATTTCTAATAGATGATGGTAAAGGATTTAACCCCGAAGTGATTAAATACTCTAACAAGCTTATTACAGTTAAAGTGTACTGTATATGTTGTACAAAGGTGTTACGTGGAGTTTGTATAATGTAATCGCACGCACCTACTTGCACTACTCTCTATTTTGACGCACTGAGGGAATGCGAGGTATTAGAACTAAAAATGCTTAATAGATATCGCCGACTTGGCGCGTATTCTATACCTACAGTTAACACGTAGCGAAAACTCGAAGTTTCGTCTAACGAGATCTATCCGCATAGTCTAATCGGTCCTACAGCGAACACACAGTCTTTCAAAGAACTAAGCCTACGACATAATCTTTGATCGGTCTTTTATAGGTCGAAAAAGTGGTGGGGTACTTTATTCCCAGGAATTTTCTGATGGACGTTATAGGAAAGGTGTCTATGGTTACGTGCTCTGTCGCCTGTTCGAGTTTCTATTTTCTATTATAATTATTCTATGCAAACAGAACGACTTGGGGTCCGATCGAGGGGTCCGGCTGCACATGTGGTAGATTCCCGGCCCTGAGTGCGAGGTAGAGAGTCTATTTTTCTTACAATTAGACTCAGGGCCGTATGTAATAGGCTATAAAATAAACAATATTGTTAAATTTCATTTACTCTATGAAGATTTATTATACGAGCTGCGAGAGAAATTACTTCTATTTCACTAACTAAGGATTACGACGATTGCCGTGTGTTGACAAAACATATTCGACGGAACAAGGCGTTCGTAACCTACAGGTATCCTTTCCGAAAATTTTAACAATAAAATATTTTTTCTCCTTCAAAGACGAGATCCTGAATCACCAAATATCTCTCTTTTGGCGGGCAACTTGGTAATTTATTCATCCTCTCAGTAGTATCAACCCTCATTTGGCGGCCGTATCAATATATATCAAAGCGAAGAATCAACGCGTTCCTGAGGTATATATAATATAATTCTTGATAATTGAAAGATTTTATTACTTTTCATAAAAACGAGATTTTATTTTGAATGAACTACGGCCTCAAAGGGTTAACCCTAGATCACTAACCTTCGTCGATTCGACGATGCGGATTTAATAAGTATGCCATATTAGTTAACGTATCGTAATAAATAAATACCTATCTTTAATAATAGAAAAAAACATGTTTAAATTTTATTTAAATAATACCCTTTAACCCCTTTTGTAAACACCGTAGTCGAAGAAACGAAGGTTATTGTTAAGCGTCGAAAAATAAGGTTAGTGATCTAGGGTTAATGTAAAAACACTGGAAGAGAAATAAAGTATTTATTTTGGCACAAAAGTGTTTATCTGCATCATGAAGGATTTTTTTGTGGAACTTTTATATTTAATAAGTCGTATAATCTTGAAACTGAAAAGGTTATTGAACAGTACTACTCATTTTTATGAGGAAATTTTTAAAAAAGAGAGTAGAACACACTTTGATTTTTATTTGAAACGCTACGTAGAAGTATTTAATTTTTGTAAAAGTGTAAGAATTCTTGAAATATAGGAAGAAAAGAATTATTCTGGTATCAGAAAAAGAAAAACTGTTGAAATAAAGTAATTCTTGGTGCGAGCTTCTTTCCCATTTGAATGCGCGCGTGCGCTGTAGGGGGGATAACGGAGAAGGGCCCCGTGGCCCCGTAGCGCGAGCTGCTCGCTCTCTTGCGTCTCGAACAGGTACGAAGAACATTTTGTAACCTTAAATTAAACTAATGCTAAGATAGAATAAATATATATACCAGGTGTGTCGGTAATTCCTTTCCGGTTTTTTCGCTAAAGAAAACACGTTATTTACAATGGATAGTTAAAATTTATTTATTCAAAGTATTGGCCATTTGATTCTACACATTTTGCCCATCTCTCAGGCAATTTATGGATGCCATTCCAAAAGAACTTTTTTTCCTTTGAGCTGAACCATTCATCGAGCCATTTTTGAACTTCTTCGAAGTCGGCGAAGTGCTGCTCTGCAAGCGCGTGCCCCATCGATGCGAAAAGGTGGTAGTCGGATGGAGCCAAGTCTGGAGAGCACGGCGGGTGCGATAAAACTTGCCATCCAAGTGATTTCAACACTTCTTTGACTGGTTTTGCTGTATGAGACGGCGCGTTGTCATGCTGCAAAATCACCTTATCATGTCTTTGAGCGTATTGTGGAAGTTTTTCGATCAATGCACAGTCCAAGTTGATCATCTGTTGTTGGTAGCGATCACTATTAACTGTTTCTCCAGGTTTCAAGGGTTCATAATATATGACACCAATCTGGTCCCACCAGACACAGAGCATGGTCTTGCGACCAAAGCGATTTGGCCTTGCACTCGTTAAACCGGCTTCGCCAGGTGATAACCATGATTTTTTTCGCTTGGGATTTTCGAAATAAATCCATTTTTCATCACCTGTTACTATTCGATGCAGAAATGACTTCCTTTCATACCTTTGAAGCAGCATTTCACTGACGATTTTTCGATTTTCCAATTGCCTGGCATTCAATTCATGTGGTACCCATCTTGCCATCTTTTGGATCTTTCCCATCGCTTGTAATCGTTCACAAATTGCTACTCGGCTCACATTCAACTTTTCTGCCAATTGTTTTTGTGTTTGTGTTGGGTTTTCATCCAATAACTCCTGCAATTCCGCATCTTCAAACGTTTTTGGCCTACCCGGACGTTCTTTGTCTTGAACGTTCAAATCACCACATTTGAATTGTCGAAACCACGTTTCACGTGTTCTTATGGTTGGAGCATGCTCACCGTAAGTCTCTACCAGCAAACGGTGACTTTCAGCGGCTTTTTTCTTTTGGTTAAACAAGAAAAGTAGTGCGTGCCGCAAATGCACGTTTTCAGGCACAAAACTTGACATTTTCAAAAAATTATAAATCTATAACGGGGATATTTTAGCGGAACGTAACTTGTGTAGTTTTGATGGTTAATGACAATAGAAAAAAATGACATACGCATCAAAACATAACAATACATACTTGATGCTAGAGACGTCTGTTACAAAAACCAGAAAGTAATTACCGACACACCTGGTATAATCAAACAAATAAAACACCTCTATTTCTTTCTTACCAAAATAAAATCCAACAGGTTATGGGCCCAGGCACAGCCGTAGATAAAGAAAAATTAAATATAATAAATAAAAATTAGATACTAAGACGTAAGAAAGAAAAAGAGATTAAGGACCCACGTGTTACTAACGAGTAAGGAAGGGAAAAAAAAGCAATAAAAGAGGCGAGGTTAAGGAAAATCTTGTGTCCAGGTTAAGAAAAAAAAAAAAGGTATTTTCTGTTTTATTTGTGTGTGGTCCAGTAAAATAAATAACAAATTAAAATGGAAAGAGCGATGTTAGATGATGCAGGGCATATTGAGAAATTGACAGACGCGGAAAATTTCCAGGTTTGGAAATTTCAAATCAGTATTACGTTTAAAGTAAGGGTGTGCAGGCTGTGCCATGTGCCGGGTACCCGACGCCTCGGGTCGGGCCGAAGAAAGTCGGTCGGGCTCGGGCGGGTACCCGACACACTCGGGCCTAGGGGAACCCGACTGATTTCGGGCGGCCCGACTGGTCTCGGGTATTTCGTCTGCTTCGGGTCAAGATGGCGGACTCGAGGCTGTTCGGTGTAACTCTTACGCTGCATGAGCGTGTCTCGCACTGAATCGCCGGTATCATGGAGCGTGAGAGTTACACCGAACAGCCTCTAGTCTGCCATGTTGGCCCGAAGCAGACGAAATACCCGAGATCAGTCGGGCGGCCCGAGACCAGTCGGGCCGCCCGAAATCAGTCGGGTTCCCCTAGGCCCGAGTGTGTCGGGTTCCCCTAGGCCCGAGTGTGTCGGGTACCCGCCCGAGCCCGACCGACTTTCTTCGGCCCGACCCGAGCCCGACGAGCCGGGTACTTGCACACCCTTAGTTTAAAGCGAACGAACTCTACGAAATAGCAACGACTTTTAAACCGGCAACTGAAAGAGATCAGTTGTGGCAGAAAAAAGACGCAAAAGCTCAAAAACTAATAGTAACAACTATAGATAAAAAACCGTTGCTACATGTCATGGACTGTGAAACCGCGTACCAAATGTGGACGAAAATAGGCAGCATATTCGAAAGAGATTTCGAACAACAAAGATGTAGTTTGCTTCAAGCATTTTACAGTACTAGTTACAATAAAACCACAGACATTGCTACGTATATAACTAAATTAAGAAATTTAGCTTTTAGGTTAAATGCGTTAGATACGAAAATAGACGATAAGATGATAGTCTCTAAGATATTAGCAACGCTGCCTGAGGAGTACAGATATTTTGCGAGTGCTTGGGACTCAGCTGAACAAAAGGAAAAAACACTAGAAAATATAACTGCAAGGCTGATTGCAGAAGAAACGAGAAATTTGTTGAAAGAAGAAGAACACCCAGTGGCATTCAAGACCACAGATAAAAGGCAATTCAAGTATAATAGGACAAGCCACGCAGCAAAGCCAGATGTTAGGGTACCACAACCAAGTGATAGAGGACAAATACGTTGCTTCAAATGCAATAAAACAGGACACATTGCAAGATTCTGTGAAGGATCAAGTGATCAGAAATGCAGTATATGTAAAAAGACCAACCATTCAGATAAAACTGCTTTTTCAGAAATAAGACTGGCAGAAGTGAAAACGGAAACAGAGTGGCATTTCTGACTTCAGAGATGGAGGCTTCGGACACCTGGGTCGTGGACTCTGGAAGTACATCCAACATGACAAACAGTAAAAATCATATGACAAATATGAAAAAGGTGAACTCGGTGATTGGAGTAGCAAAGAACTCGGAATCAATGGTGGCAGAAGGTGTTGGAACCATAGAATTTGATAAGTGTAGTCTCAGAGAAGTAATGTATGTCCCTGACTTAACTGCAAATCTACTTTCAGTGAATGCGATAACTGAAAACAATGGTGAGGTACTGTTTTCAAAAGGTGAAGTAAAAATCAGCCATAAAAACAGGTTAGTTATGAAAGGAGAAAAACTACCTAATGGTTTGTTCCAGATTAAATTAAAGGCTGGTGTAAAACCGGACTCGTATTTGACGAAAAATCTTGAGTCAGATGCTGAAAAGTAGCACAGAAAACTAGGGCACCTAAGTTATGGAAACATGAAAAGATTGACATCATTGACTGAAGGATTCGACTTGAAGAAAGAAGAAATAGAAGAACAAGGATCATTCTGTGTAGTGTGTCAGGAGGCGAAACAGTCAAGGACCAAATTTGGTGACTCCAGGAATAGAGCAAGTAGACCGCTGCAAATAATACATACGGATCTGTGCGGTCCAATAGATCCTGAAACTTGGGACAAAAACAGATATATACTAACATTCCTGGACGATTATACTCATTTCGCAATGGTTTTCCTGCTGAAGAACAAACATGAAGTTCCGGATAAAATAAGGGAGTACGTGGAAAAGGTGGAAGCTAGTTGGAATCTGAGAGTTTCCAAACTAAGATGCGACAACGGTCGAGAATATGTCAATGAAAAAGTAATAAAGTGGTGCAAGGTAAAGGGAATTCAGATGGATAATACAGTTCCGTATACACCACAACTGAATGGCAGAGCCGAACGACTAAATAGAACACTAATGGAAAAGGCAAGAGCATTGGTGTTTGATTCCGGACTAAATAAGGAATTATGGGGTGAAGCCCTCTACACCTCCGTATACCTACTGAATAGGTCGCCGACAGAGTGACTGAAGATTACTCCGTGCGAGATGTGGGAGAAAAGAAAACCAAATATAAAGTCTCTGCAAATATTTGGCTGCAGTGCGCATGCCAAAGTCTTGGGACCGTTGAAGAAACTGGACAAGAGGAGTAGGAAGCTTACATTCGTAGGATATGCACCTGTGGGATACAGGTTGTGGGATTCTGAAAAAAGAAAAATAATTATAGCCAGAGACGTTAAGTTTGAAGATGTTCAATCAAATGGAATAAAAACTGCAGTTGTTAGGAAGATGGGATTGAGATTAGATGAAGAAGGTGAAAATGAAGAGATGGATTTAGAGGAACATCAAGAAGAAACTGTAAAAGAAGTAGAAGAATCAGAAGAGACAGAAGAAAGAAAATCAAGACAACAGAAGGAAGATGACGAAAATGAAGACAGAGGACAGCAAAAAAGAAAGCTGGAGCTGAGAAGATCACAGAGGGTAACTGCACCACCAGACAGGTATGGTTACATGGCACTGCTGACGTACAAAGAAGCTGTCTCAGGGCACGATAGAAATAAGTGGATAGAGGCAATAAATGCGGAAAAAACCTCACTCAAGGAGAATAACACTTGGGTTGAGATAGATGTAAGTAAAACTAAGTCACAGAAGCCATTGCATGGAAAATGGATATTTAAAATAAAACAGGATGGAACATATAAAGCGAGACTAGTGGTTAAAGGCTGTGAGCAAACATATGGAGTGGACTATGATGAGACGTTTAGTCCTGTAATGAGCGCGACAGCCCTAAGAAGTTTGTTTGCAGTTGCTACAATTAAAAAATTTGAAGTTGTAACTTTCGACATTACAACAGCATTCCTGTATGGAACCTTGGAAGAAGATGTGTATATGTACCCGCCTGAGGGATATACCTGTAGAGAAGGTAAAGTGTTGAAACTGAAGAAAGCTCTTTATGGGCTGAAACAGGCACCTCTCAGGTGGAACATTCGGTTCACAAAATTCCTGAGAGAAAGGGGATTTGAACCATTGCAAAGCGAACAGTGCTTATTTGTTAAGGAAAGTAATGAAGTAATTCTCGGAATATATGTCGACGATGGAATCCTGATCGGAAAAGAACGAAGGGAACTCGATCGAATAGTCAAGGAATTGAACAGAGAATTCAAAATGACTGTGATAAATGAACCAAAGGCATTCGTAGGCTTAGAAATAGAAAGAAGTAAAGGACAAATAAGACTGACTCAGAGTGAATACCTAAACAGAACCCTTGATACAAGTGGACTGAATTCTGCAAAACCAGTGGATGTGCCGCTGCTGCCGAATGGCACAGACAACACCGAACCGAAGAACATAGTCTATCCGTACAGAGAAATGATCGGAAGTCTATTGTATCTGTCAACGAAAACGAGGCCAGATATAGCTTATGGAGTTAATTATTGCAGCAGATTTGTGGAAAACTACACACAGAAGAATGTAAACGATATAAAACATGTGATGAAATACTTGAATGGAAGCGTAAATCAAGGGATTACGTACAAAGGAGACGGAAGACCAGATCTACTCGAGGCATTCTGCGATTCGGACTTTGCTGGTGATCTGGAGACAAGGCGCAGTACTACGGGATACGTTATATTCTACGCAGGTGGACCTATAAGCTGGTGCTCCAGAAGGCAGTCTATAATAGCTTTGTCAAGTACAGAAGCCGAATATGTGGCGGCGGCGGAATGCTGCAAAGAACTTCTGTATGTAAAGACACTGCTGGAAGAACTTACAAGCGAAGCTATTGTAACAGAACTTAACGTAGATAATCAAAGCGCAATAATGTTAATTAGTAACGGAATATTAAATCGACGCTCGAAGCACATAGACGTAAGATATAGATTTGTACACGATTTAGTTAAGACAAATAGAATTAAGTTAAAATACTGTCCTACTAACAAACAAACGGCCGACGTACTAACGAAACCGTTGAATAAAGAAAAATTTAATAATTGTAAGCGAAATCTAATGGGTCAGCCCGCACAGAATTAAGAGATGGTGTTGAAATAAAGTAATTCTTGGTGCGAGCTTCTTTCCCATTTGAATGCGCGCGTGCGCTGTAGGGGGGATAACGGAGAAGGACCCCGTGGCCCCGTAGCGCGAGCTGCTCGCTCTCTTGCGTCTCGAACAGGTACGAAGAACATCTTGTAACCTTAAATTAAACTAATGCTAAGATAGAATAAATATATATATATATAATCAAACAAATAAAAAACCTCTATTTCTTTCTTACCAAAATAAAATCCAACAAAAACAAAAATGGATTAAGAAAGTGCTCGTCGTAACTTACAAGGAATACTTACAAAGTCGATAATTCCGAGTTTAATGAAACTTTTTAGAAATCAGGAGCAGTTTGAAGTAAGCGAAGTAAAATTATTTCTTTTAAATCGCTCGAAATTGTCGAAAATTTTTTGAACTCCTAGATTTTATGAATGTAACCAACCAATTACAAAGAGTAGAAAGAAATTTTTTCTTTGGAAGTTGTTTCGAATTGTCTTCATATACGGTTAAACAAAAATTCATAACTCCTAAAGTGGTGCATAAAAACATCCACATTATTTATGAATACGTACAACATTGTACGTTATTTATATTTATCTCAATTTGGTATGGAACTATTATTATAGCAACATTTGTGTTCTAATACACTGAAGGTTCATTTTCAAGACATGCATTGAAAGGTACAGTAAATACATTGTCTGCCGAACACGGAATATCCGTGTTTTCCGTTTGCATGATAATCTACGGCTAACGATTACTCGCAGGTTCATTCCTTAGTATAGTAATAATTCGTTTGCTTTGGTATTGCGCTATTCGATCACAAGCAATACAATTTCTGTTTGGGGTACCATTGATAACACCGATAGCCATTAGCAACTGTATATTCAAAGGATCCAGTATGTCCCAAGAAATTTATAGAAACCTGTTTGGAATAACTTGAGAATTTATTACTTTGCCAAATTTAACAACAGCGAAAAATATGAAACATGATTGTCTTAATACAAATGGTAGCAATAAATATTAATTTAATTGGATAATGTGAATAAAGTATCTCTAAGCATATAGATGATAATATAAGAGTAATATAAGAATATATTAGGTCATTAAGTATGAAACGTCCGATTACGTAAAGCATCAAGTTTGATGCTGGATATCTCCGATATTTCACATCATCCGTCCTTTGTTTTTTTTGCATTGAGAAGGTACGCCATGTGGCTTTCAGACGCACTGTGTTATTTTTAATAATCTATCGTATTGTCGTGTGGAGGTGAAATATTGTAAGCCATGGATAGGACAAAAATTTGCATTATTTTCGAGTATGAGTTCCATCGTGGAACTAATCCAGGGCAGACAAGTCGAAATGTTAACGAAGTATTTGGCAAGGATGTGGCTAATGAACGTACAGTGCATAAGTATAATGGCAAAAAAACAAAATTGATAGGACAAACGTACAATTTGTTCCAACTTTAAAGTTTTCTCTCTCTCTCTCTCTCTCTCTCTCTCTCTATCTATCTATCTATCTATCCATTTTCCGTTTCTATATGTGTATATACGTATAATTGTGTATCGATTCGTCCATATAGACGATTATTTGACTTGGAGCAATCTCGAAGTACTCAAAGTTTTTGAATAATGAGAGCGGAACTGGGACAAGAGATTTTTACTTCTTGGTTGATAAGTTCTGGAAATTACGCTTCCGTTTAATGAATATGTATATTCCAAGATTTCGACTTCACGAAGTTGGGTTTATCAAGACGGAATATGCAATCAGCAAACTCGAATACTTGATTATAACTGTCATCGTGTCAAGAGCTTTACGCTTAAAAGTGAATTACACGTTACTTAAATTTCAATTCTATAAACAGCCAATTTCGAATGTTGGTTTCCTTTTAGCAAAAAGGAAAGAATCTCGAGACATTAAAAGTAATTGGAATCGCCGACTGATGTTGTCGATAAAATTGTTCACTCTATTTACTAGAACTTTTCACGCATGTTTTATATTGTTTTGAAAATACTTTGCAAAATGTAGATTATTTTTTACTCTTAGAAATAATTTGGTTTATACATACACTTTGTTCCACAAGAGCGTGTCCATAATATTTTCTTTAAAACAGAGAATTGGTTCTAATTAAACACATAAGATGGAAATATAAATATTGTACTATAATGCAGTTTCTTAAAACATTGTTTAATTGCTATCAGTGTCAATAATAGCCTGGTACTGTTTAGGCATACTTTCGGAAAAATTTTTTACCACTGTTTCGGGTGGAGATCGTCATATTTGGCGGATGTGACGTGTTAGCTGCTTGACATTGAACACTCAATTTTCCTTGAAACTAATCTTTATTTTTGCCCGCACATTTTCCATAGGATTAATGTCAGAAAACTGAAAAAGCTAATCAAGTATCCTGATCCCATTTTCACGTTTCCACTTCGTGCACGAACAGCTTAGATTTTTCAGGCCGTTATCTTCTTGTTCTTCATTGCTAATTTTTTCAATCTCAAGGCAGATAATAGTCCTACTACTAATTTAATCACAAAGCATCGAAGCCAAATGTTCAAACAATTGAATTACCCACATCTTAAACAAATGCGTCATCTAATGACAAAATTGGGAACGACACGCTCTTGTTGAACTGACTGTATATTAATATATCTCCAAGTTATGATTTCAATCATCAAATGACAAAAAGTCAGAATCCAGTAGACCTTAAAGCCTTTGATACTATGTTTCGGTGAGCTCACTCTCCATATTTACTCATTTAACCCTTAAAATGACACACTACACACGTGATGCTGGAAATGGAATATGAAATTTTCAAACTTAATAAATCTTAAAATGGAGAACTCAGTCAGCTATGAGCAGGCCAAAGCATTTCTATAATATTAATATTGAAGTCAATTATACAAAATGTTAAAAACCAGAGAGGAACTTTTATTTCCAGAATTAAGTTTGAGTTATTATGCACGCTATCAAAATAGAAATTGTACGGCAAGGAGCTAAGAAATGCCAATTTTTCATGTATTACCTTTTCCTAAAATTATGTTTCTTAATATTTCCGATATAGTTTTAAAGTTATATTCAGATTTGCTACATATCAAAAAAATAATACATGAGACCTAGAAAAAAATGACCACACTTTGAGCTACCCCTATAATTCCTTTATTTCTACCACTTTCTTTATAGAACGTGCAAAGAATTCCTCACAAATTGCTCACTATCGATACTTCAATTGTATGGTCGCTGTAACCTGTAGAATCTACCTGTAGTTTGGTCAGTAAGGTTACCGCAAAATTCCATAATATCGGGTGCCTCCTGATAGAGCATATTATCGATACTGGCTGGTTTACAAAGATGAATCGGACATTACGATCCGTTCAGATGATCGAAGAGCTGTCCACCGTTATACGGTATCTTTTCGGAAGTTTCGGAAATATACGTATCCCCCTGCTTATACCGTAAGTGGCAAGGAGTAATATCGTTTGGGATATAGCGAAATATCCGAAAAGCGGATGATGGATCTACACCTTCAACCGGTACTTCGATTACATATCAGGGAAGGGTGACACTTTTTTTCTGCGAATATGCAGCTGGAAATAATAGTCGGCCGTGAAACGTCGAATCGCTGACGAATGCTCGATGAGGTCTCTCAACGGGAATGAAGCTTTGAAAGGCTTTGTTCGAGCGTCGCTTTAGATAACTCGATGTTCAGAGAGATATTGTCTCAGTAAAAGAAATGATTGCTCCGGACCAATTGTGTCATTGTCCCCGTGATCTGCTTGTACGTGACGTTATCGAAAGGAGCTTTTGTGGGAAACTTTTCGATGTCGAAGTTCGAGCATCAAAGCAACGAGAGGTCTTTTGATCGTTGTCAAGAGAAGACTTTTTCACTTTTTATCGAGATGATCCGGTGGAAGGAATGCCATTGATAATGTATGCAGTTGGTTATTGTGTGTTGAATATTGTTAATAATAGATTATGCGTATCCTTGATGATGTTGATGCTTTGGTCGACGAAAACATTTGTTATATTATTATTAGGTTGGTGCAAAAATAATTGCGGTTTCCATTATTAACCCCTTGTAACCCAGATCATAAATTCTAAAATAAATAAAAACCGAACTATCGAAACTAATTTGCAGTAATATATTATTTAGCGGCATCTCTGCATAAGGTGGTGTATTATTTCGATAGTATGGTATGTAGCAGTGATGATACAATGAGTTAAAAGGGAATAAATATGGTCCGTATGGCTTTTGTAAGATCTTTTTTAGTTTGTTACAGAAATGTCACAAGGGGCTACAAGGGGTTAAAAGTTTTAAATATTGATTTGAACTTATTTTTCTTGTAACTAAATATACATATATATAGCATACAATTTGAAAGCGTGAAGTTGGCTCTTTCGACATATGTTTATCATTTATTTTTGATTCTTCACACGTGGCTATATCAGGTCAGAAAAGTAAGGGTGGAAAAGAAGCAAATTCGAGCAATATTATTGTGCGAGTACAATTTGGGACCTAAAGCTGCGGAAAATGCTTGTAGTATTAATAAAGCATTTGGCCAGAGAACTGTGACTGAGCGTACAGCTCAACATTGGTTTCACAAATTTCGTAAAGGCGACAAAACGCTTGCAGACGAAGAGGGTCGCGGACGTCCTTCTGTGATCGACAATGACGAATTAAAGGCCATTGTCGAAGAAAATCCACGCAAATCGTCTCGAGAGATTGCAGGCGTACAATATGTTGATATGTAGTAACAAGAAAACTAACTTCAAATCAATATTTCAAACTTTTATTAATGGAAACCGCAATTATTTTCGCACCAACCTAATATTTTTTATAGATGGTTAAATATCGTTCTTTTAAATTCGATGCTTTGATTAACTCCTTGCCGTGCAATTTCTTTTGTGATTAAATGTGCAATAACTCTGAATTAATTACTAAAATAACAATCTAAACCCTAATTTCGGATATAGTAAATAACGTAACGTAATATCGAATAGCGTAGAATTTATTTTATTTTATTAGGACCCACTGATATTTGTTATTAAATAATTTTTAGAGCACTTCAAAATTGACTATTCCATTTATCGCGTCACGAGTAGCAATCGTTAGTGTACGGCAAAGAGTTAACGAAAACATTTGTTATATTATTTTATTGTTATAGATGGTAAATATTTTAAAATCGGTAATTTTAAAATCAGCGGTCATATTTATGTCGCTTATTTGGAATTCGGGAGAACTGCGATTATTTAGCTAAGGTATTGGCAATAAAATTGCGTTTGCAACAGAAACAAAAGAAAGTAGGGAAAAGATTTCCTTTGAGAAATGGAACTTTGAAGAATTCTTTGCAAATTTTTTTTTATCTTTCTTTTTATGCTAGTTAATATTCATCGTAGGAACAGCAATGCATTCTTTCTTATTTCACAATTATTTCATTAAAAAATATGTAATAATACAACTACAAAATTACTTCAGTATAAATTATTTTATTACTACTGTTATCTTCGAAATGAATAACTCGAAGTATCATCTTTCCTCGTACTTCTCGTTAATTCATTTACATTTAATTTGAAAATGTCTGCAGCGTTGAAAAGGAAAGATTTCTCTGAAAATATAATGTAAAGTAGGAACTCCGCTTAGAAAGAGAAATCTCCTTGAGAATTGTAAGATTAACGAAGCACTCCTCGTTACTTTCCTTGTTAATACGTCATTAGAAATGAATTAAAATGGTTGAAAAGAGATAGAGGAAAGTTAGTGACCGAAAGGAGAACTTAAAAAGGCGTATAAAGAATTATTATAACACTAATTATTACATAAGCATATGTCCAGTATAATCGTACTAATTATATCACATTTCCAAACATATATTTCAAAATTATCTGCTTTGAAAATGTGCAGTTTATTTGTAGCATTGAGGTCATTAAAGTATGTAATAAAATTTCTAACAAAACTGCCCTTCTTTTATGTATATTTTTATAAGCTATGGAAATTACAAGCGGGCTTCAGTTATTGTTTACAGAGTTGTAAAAGATCTGGCGTTTCGTTGGCTTCCCTTTCAAGACCAGAATTCTCTCAGTCTCAAATCGATATTTTCAAAAAGCTCGCTCTGAATGTTCGTAGCACGAAAACACCTCGGATAAAATGTAATCGTTTACTTTAACGGTAAAAATGAATAGATAATCAAAAACAAAACTTAAATCTTTTGAAGATTTTTTTTCATACTTTATACCTTTTGGAGGGTAGTTTACTAATATTAAATACTGATGTAAGTACATGTTAATTGTAAGGGCTGATTTTCTCGATAAACACATCATAAAAATGAAAGTGGTTATCTTTGCAAGAAGCACCGTTTCTCAAGTAAATATTCAAAAAATGAAATCGATTTCAATACATAAAAGTCTCTTTAAAACTAGATCTACGGTAACCGTTGACGAGTTTTTACTTTTTTAAAATGTTTTCTGTAATCGACAGAGAAGCAGTACAGTAAACATATTACGTGTAACTAATAATATACAAATTACTTAACTGAGCGTATTTCTTACCGTTTGATCCAACTTTTTTGAATGCATGTACTTATTTAATATATTTGAACATACCAGATTTGGCGGCCATAGATTTAGTGTTAATACAGCAAGGTAGAATTCTTTGACACTAGATTTACCAACAATTATTTTAATATATTTAAAATTGCAAAATAAATTTGTCCAAATAAGAAAAATGAAGGGGTCGGAAAACTTGGTCGATTCAATCGCTTACCATCTTCAAGATAAACATAGGGAATTGAAAAAGAAACAGCATTAGAAATTAAGTCGGTTTTAAAAAGATCAGAGCAAGTCATTTTGACCACCTTGGTAAATATATCTAGTTTTAATCTCACAATTAATAGTTAAAATACACTAATATAGCATCAATTATTGTCTCAGGGACCATTTGTTTCACAATAGAGTAACTAAATAAAGGTTTTCAGAGAATGAAAAGAAACTGTCGTCGTAACGAAGGATTTTGTAGGCACACCTTAAAAGAGTTTTCTAACATATAGCATCATAGCGAAAGAGTTAGATGCAGTAGAAGTTATTGCGATTGTTACCCAGAAAGTTTGAGGTAAAAGGATTTCTTTCCTGCATATTTCGTGTTCCCGCATATAATTAGCGGCAGTATCTCGTGATGACACCCTGTCACTAAAGGAAGAATAGCAATGGCAGAGATTCAGGAGACGTGTAAATAACGGATGAAAATGTGGCCACCACTTTGTCCGTCAACCCACAAAACAATTTTAAGCTGATGCATAAATGCAAGAACAACTCTTAGGCAGTGTTGCATTGGGGAGGAAAGAAATGTAAGGTGCTCGTTGAAACGCAGTGATACATACATGTACATAAATAAACGACAGCGGTATAATTACTGTATCTTGCAGTAGAAAGATGATATTGCACGTAGTGAAATTTCATTTAATACAGATAATACATTTCACCGCATTAAGAGAACACTCGGAAGTTTATAATTACATTTACACATTCATAATCATATTTATATTATTCGTTTATATATATTTATTATGCATATATTTATATTTGTATTTGAAGCAATTCGTTTCTTCGTACTTAGAATTCAGAATTTATAAAATACTATGAATCTTAATTATAATTAATATTATTTTTTATGAGGACGGTTGAAAAGCAACAGAAAATTGTACGATTTTGAATGATGGTGTAACAGGGGAACAATTATACTCGGGGAAGGAAATGAAAATTCACAACGAATAACAAAGCTTCGAAGTAAAGTGGCTATTATATGTATGCAAATGACAACGTATCCGTTAATGCAAATATTAATTAAAAAATGTATTTGTTTATTTTTGAAATGCAACAATGGAATGCATGTACATTACATACGTAGTAGGTATATCTTATCTCAGGGGTAACGAGAGAAAAAAATTATTGTGTTAGTTATAAATTAAGAGAATGTAGTCCTGTCATAATTTGTGTGCCCGAGCAACGCGAACTTGCAGTCATGCCTTATCACTTTGAGCGATTTTTTTTTTTATATAATGTACAATACACTTTGATTTATTTCAGCTAATATTTTTTTAAATTTTATGAAAGTGCCACAATATTTGGGATATGCCAGAAATAAATTCATCGTAGTTGAAAAAATATTGGTCGATTTCGTGGATAAATGTAAGAAACACGGCGAACAATACCGATAATTTATCTGTCGGTGAAACCTTTTCATGCCCTACGATTAATTGTTCCGCATTTGACAACTCTGAGGATTCCACTATAGCATCCTAGCCGAATTTATATCGGATTATTTCTTAACTTTATCGACTTATTTATAAATCATTTTTATGATTTATTGTAAGGTATAATACTGTTTCTATTTAACACTTTTTTAATATTCACCGGGTCAATAATTATTTTCTCCCTTAGTTCCATCGCAGAGAAAGAAATTTAAAAAATGAGGTAAAGTTGTAACACACGTTAATATCAAATTAACAAAGAAAAAAAATCCTGATGACAGGAGTAAGCTGAAAATGAAGGATTTAACCACAGGTCTTTGACGCTTTGTACTCCTAGATATCGAGTTATACTCGACGAAGCTTTCCATTGCAATTAATTTTGTGCGAATTTAATTTCTACCTTATAATTTGACAGCAACTTTGTATTTTATTCTAAACAGAGTTCAGTAATTATAATTATTGAAATCATAGTGTTACAATGTTATCATGAAATAATTTCATTTAGTTCATGAGAAATTGCAAAACTTACTCTGAGCGTAAAGATTGAATTAATTTTCTAAAACGTCTTTCATCCTCGATCTTCGAAGTTTCATTAACACATTCTTCGATTTTTTCTTAACTTTCCCCCTTTAAGAACGTTACATTATTCAGATTTTCAATTACTTTATTAACTCTCCTGCTATCTTGAGGGAATTTAACCTCTTTGTTCCTACACTCCGTTATAGGAAAAATTCACTTTTCGCAATGACAAATCATGATACTTTATAGGTTTCAAACAACTGTATTAACCGTCTACGCCCTAAACTCAAATCGTCTTTGCGATTCTATAAACTTCTTTAATGTGAAATGCGAATTATATGATTCTTACTTTGGATCCACCAAATACAGAGAATTTATACTTTCACACTTTTTGTATTAAAATAACTCGCCAAGAGTGATTTAGTGTGATGTAAGGAAACGAATGATTTGATGATGAGGACTTGTGCGAGTTTAGACTTAGAACTTAGAATTTGAAGACGACTCTCACAATTAGTTGAACTTGAGTAATGATGAACTTGGAATTGAACTTGAGGATTGTAAGTATATCTGATTGTGAGAACTGAGAGAGTTGAAGTAATGAGACGTAAGGTTTTTAAAGGTTTTAGAAGAGTAGAGGGGGTAGGATGACGGTATTTGGGAATCTAGGGGTAGGAATAGGAAGTTGGACCTTGGATATGGATGATGACTCGTGGATGAGTAACGAATGGTGATTGTGTTAGGGAGTTGAGAATCAAAACAAGGATTTTGGACTTGGACCATGATTCGAGTATCACTAAGGATGGTGATGAATGATGGTATCGCTCCTATACATAATATTTGTCCTTACAAAATATTCGTTAATGTTATCTTACATACTAACGATAGATAGGAGGGTTGGTATATTACAAATGTATCGCTCTCTAAAGGGTATAGCCGGATAAGGACGGCAAAAGTGCCCCCAAAGATAATTAACCTTGAGGCATACCGTTCGATAGGGCTCTTTGGAAAAACCCTTCCTGTAAAGTTTTAACCCGGTACCCCTACCGTAGGGGCAGTTATGGGGTAAAACGTTTTTTTCGGTTTTTGCTCGATTTCTCCCGTTTGGCTTGATAAAAAATTCTGAAAAAAATCACAGATGTTGTACCCAATGGTGTGCATACATTGGTATTTTTTCACATTCTTTGGCTGGGAAACCGATTTTTAAAAAATCAAGAAAGGTTATAAACTTTAATTTTTTATTGAAAATATGAAGTGACCACTTTGATATTTTTACATATAGTTTCACACTAGCCCAATTAATAATTCTGTAATTTTCTCAGATTTTTTTGTCGGTGAGAAATCAGTTAAAAAAATTAAAAACCAACAATTGTTTATATCTTTTGCTAAATTATTGAAGTGGCCACGTTTATATTTTCACAATTTCTCAAGTTTGCTATAAATAATTGACTGTAATTTTTTCAGATATTTTGCAACAGTGTATCATACCAAAAAAAATAAAAAACCGATGTAGCGTTCTTTGTATAACACCGTCCATAATTCGTAAACATTCACTCTCTGTACTTTTACTGTAACAAAGGGTTTTTCCCATCCGATAAATGAAATAAAAATAAAAAATTATATGTATTTTATATAAAATTCATGTTTAATTAGTCAATTTTACATAATGTTGATATAAATACGCAACATATTTAAATGTAATATAACAACATGTTGCACTTCGGTACTATAAATGAAGCGAATAGTAAATTTATAGTTGCAGAAGAGTCGATGACTCTTTGTAAATGTCAAGGTATTTTTGGACATAGGGTACACTTTTCGAAAAATATTTTACCTCCCGCTTGCTTCAGCGCAATCATATATTCTGCAAAGTGACAAGGAGAAAGTTGAAATACCGTGGTCACAGCAGATTTGTAAACAAGAAAACAAAACACTATTTTTGGGCTTAACCGCAGTGCGTGCAATAAATTTCTAACACGTGTGGAGAAGACGTGTTAGTAATTCGGCACGTACTAGCAGTTAACTTCTGAGTTATAAGTAGCACAAAGGAATTAGGAACATTAACCCGTTACTTTAAATTAACTAGTTGCACTACTGACACAGATTATAATGCGCCAGTGATGAACCCAAATGGCACTGTTGGCCTATTATTAAAGTATTATATGAAAGAATCAGTGATAATAAGACTGAATATAATATCAAGAAGGATGAAGTTCTAAGTGATATTAATTGAATAATAAATTAAAGTGTCGAATTTGGTCAAATGGTTTCCTATGTAAAATGCTAATGTTGCAAGAGATAAATAAACTAGATCAATTTCCATTATATATGGAAGATTTTTTTTTATAAATTAATTAATATTGTATGAAACTAATGTTCCTTCTGAATTTCATGAATAGTTCATAAATTCGACTTGAATAGTAAGATTGATGAAATATATGTACATAGTATCTGTTTGTGACCGTGTGAAAAATTGAAACTTTCCCCCTTTTGACGAAAACTACATTAAAAGTGATGAAATTAGATGGTGAAGTATACTGTCAACCTCGTTTTGTTCAAACAAAACAACAACGCTGCTCATTAATGAGAGAGGTTTAGGAAATGCACCGACGCACACGATATTTCGCGACGAATGAATTATAATATTTATCTGGGAGCTTTCCTTCTCTGTCTCTCTTTTTCTCTCTCGTCTGGTTTACAGTCTAGTCCCTTTGTCGACGATGCGAAAACCATCATTGCTCCCCGGAGTATTTATTTAACGTTTACCACGAAATCGCTGAACCGGAACTCGGTCATCGGGTTTCGTTAAAACTGTCATTCCGTTGAACGCTTTGTTATCACAGTGATATACAGTCACAATTCAGAAAATATTTGTCGACTACACCCTTTGTCGCGTTTGCCAGAAGGACGAATTATCGATGTGATTTTCCCATTTTGGAACTATAATTTTCTATTATACTGTTACGCGTTATTCTGCAAGGTAATTGATTTCGATTCTTTCGTCAGGCGGAAGACAGCAATTAGCATAAATTATTAATTTGGTGTCAATGAATGGCGGGACGTATACAATTTTTCTTCTTATATGTACCATGGGCGATAGGACTGAAGTCTATGGAGATGACACAGGGCAAAAGGGACATTTTGCACGCATCGCCTATTCTTGCCTTGTGGTTGCTGTAATCCACAAGCTCAGCTGCTAATTGCAAACAAAACACTTTACATAGTGGTAGCGTTTCCTGTGTTTACACCATAGGCACAATGTTGACACATTTAAACTACCGATAGTAACATTCGAAATCGGGTGCATACGCCAATGCTTCCATTTTGTCGTTCACTTTGCGCTCCCTCACCTACTGCGATAAGTCATTCACTCTTCTTGTCATTTGATCTGATTTGAATGTTTGACTTTTTCAGCAAATAGCGCGTTAAAATCGAGAATACGTGTGAAAGAAGACACGACTTTTGCCATCAACGAATTGGATCCGCGTTCTTTTCGCTCGCCTTTTGTTAGAATGCCATCGATACCTGTAAAAAAAAAAACAAAAAAAAAAACAGTTAAGCATGAATAAAATTGTGTCTCGGTACCAAAGATGGTAACTAATACTAATCATTTTTGTGAGCGACTCACGAAAAAACACAAAAAACGGGTAATTTTTAATATTTAAAGTATTGGGTCGTTCATAAAGTTCGCAGCGTTACTAGGGTGATATTCAAACTCGATAAACCTTTGGAAAATAAATACTTTATTCAATAATATATGCACCATTTCTATCGATTTCTTTTTGCCATCTATCAGGTAGCTTCGTAATCCCTTTCTCAAAAAACTTTTCATTTTTCTTACAATTAGCAAAGAACCGCTTTAAATGATTTTTGCAAGCCTCCAGACCACTACATTTTTGGTCATTCAAAAAATATTGCATAGACCTAAATAAATAATAGTCAGATGGTACTAGGTCTAGCGCGTAGGTTGGGTGGGGTAAAATTTCCCAACCGAAATCCAATAATTTTTATCGGGTTTTCATTGACACATGCGGTCTAGCGATTTCTTGGTGGAAAACAACATTCTTCCTTTTGGTCAACTCGGGCCGTTTTTTAAATTGCTTCCTTTAATTGATCCACTTGGGCGCAATGTTTCTCAGAATTAAGAGGTTCTTTATTATTTACAAGTTCGTAATAAATAATACCCTTCCAGTCCCACCATACACTGAACAATACCCTCTTCGACTGCAATGCATCTTTTGGTGTTACTAATGCGGATTCTTCTGTGGTTCTCTACGATATTTTCTTACAACATTATTGTATAAAATCCATTTTTCATCTCCTGTAATCAATTGTCTTAAAAATTGACAGGTTCTGTTGTGCTTTAACAGAGAGTCACATACAGAGATACGATCCTTTAAATTCTTCTCCGTTAAGTTATGCGGCACCCATACGTCATAATAACTGTTGAACCCAAGTTGCTTAAGATGTTCATATGCGGTACTGTTTGATATTTTCAATATCTCAGCAATGTCCCTAGTTGTGTACCGTGAGTTATTTTTTATTAACAACTTTATTTCGTCTTCATCAATAACGGATGGTCGACCAGAGCGCTTTGCATCTTCCAAACAAAAATTACCACTTTTGAACTAGGATAACCATTTTCTGACACTGCTATCACCAACAGCATCATCTCCGTAAATTGCACATATTTGTCTTTAAGTTTCAACAGCGTTTTTACCTTTATTACAATAATAAAACATTAAATGTCAGAAATGTACTTTTCTGTTTTCCATATTCCTACCACTGTTAATACACAAAATACTAATAAATTTTATTGCCTTTTGTTCTGAATAGTATCTGAAACTATGATTTTTAATGTTATGCTGTTACAAAATAACATTAATAACAAATGACAGTCATAAAAAGCAATAATTGTGCAATTTTTCGAAAACACTACAAACTTTCCGAACAACCCAATAGAAGCTCTGAAATTGGCATTTCTCCATTCTATTCTGTTACATGCTGCATCTTTGGTAATAGTTTCAGTGATATTACGTGGATATAGTATGGTTACCAATTATTAGAACGCGGATTTTTATACATTAATGAGGAATTGAAAAGTACTTACAAAGATTTGCAGAATACCGTTGGATCTCCAATTATGATAGCAATTTTATGTTGGCATCCGCGACGGGAGACGAGTACAACACTTTTTACTGCTAACTTGAATTTTATTTCTATAGAACCAGAGTTCACGCATGGAGGTACGGCGATTGACATTACTGTAATAGAGCTTTTATGTAGATTGTGGAATACAGGATTTGACCCTGAATTTTGTGGATTTATAAGTGTTGCGGAATGGGTGAATGGGGACTTCCAAGTTGCATCTTGCAACGCAAGTATGACTTTCGCTCAGGTGACTAACATAAGGAAAAATCACGATGAACTAAAACGGTTCATTTCTAGCCCGTTGTTCCTTTCGGAAATTTGAACTATTCATCGAGACGAATGAGATAAGCCAATAAAAAAATTTGTCCTCGATTTTTAACTGTTTCCCGAATATTGTGGTTGGGTTCTTTTACAAATGCCCGTCAATCAGAAGATGTAGAAGAACGCCTGGTAGCTCGTAACACATAATTTTGAAGCACTCTTTATAGTAGTCACCCTCACATAAATATTATTGAGGAAATTGCCAAAACCACATGCGTCATCTACTAATACATATTGTACCGAAAATTAGATATAAAACATTTTAACCCCTTGCCTTACAATTTCTTTTGCAACCGAAGACGGAATAACTTTAATTTAATTGTTGAATAATAATTCATCACTGATTTCTGATATACCGATATAAGTTAACGCAATATTAATAGCATAGAACTAATTTCAACGTCTCCTGGCCTACGGATATTTTCAATTTAACAGTTTTCGGAGAACTTAAAAATTTTCTAGTCCATTTACCGCGTTACGTGTGCTACACGTTATTTTAAGGGAAGGGGTTGATAATATTTAGTGAGCAAAATCAATCTTTGCATAAATTATATTTTTTTAGTTATTTAGATGCAAATGAAAAATTTCATATAAATTCACCGTCTACTTCTAACATCGTTCACAAAGATTATGAGTAGTAATATCTTTTACTATCGGGCAGCTAATTATACGTTAATTGAGAAGGTATGGATCAACGATGGAATTAGAGGAACTCGAAATTTGTAGATAGCTTGTGATATATATCTGTATATCGAGGAGTGCTCGCGTACTGAGGGAATATTCAAAGTCGAAATGCGTGTTTGCTCGTAAATCCAGATATTATCAGCAGCGTTGCACACCCTTGATGGTCAATCAATCGTGGTGTACAGTTCGGATGCTTATAAATCTTTGATAATTGGGACTCGCCGTTAAATATCTCTTGGTTCCAGTTTCTAGTTTCAATTTTTATTTCTTGCAACACAAAATTTACAGATACAGTGCCCGAAATTTCCATAAAGCTACCACATTTTTTGATAATATCTTATAATTATTCTGTACTTATGAAAAATTTTAGTACGACTTCATTTCAGGCATATTAACCCTTTCAATATGGCGAAAAATCCAGTCCTCGTGGCATTTCACTAATAAGAAATTAAAATATAACATATTACGATGTCAATAAATTGACAGATCTATTTTTACACAAATACTTACCTTTCAATAGCAGTTACACTTCTTTTATTTTGCTTAGCTGAATTATCCACTCAGAATCGAAGCACAAACTGAGTGGCTTTATAGAAATTTCGCATTTACACTTGGCTTCGTGCAGTAACAATGTAAACACACGCAAAACTTATACATTTCCGAACAGATATTCGTAGGTCTATTATTAGTATCAACTAAATATAATTGTTGATGAGAAAAAGGAGTAAATTTGATCATATTTTTTAAAAAATACATCCAAATAGAGGTGGCTTTATGGTAATTTCGGGCACTGTACATCTTATACTGTTATTTCATATATGGCTGTGTTTGAATTCTGGAAATAGAATTTAAAATTATCCACGCACGTGTCTGAAGAAATGTTCATCTTTGTTAAGATTATTCGATAAACTTTGAGCATAAAGTAAATTGAAGATTCTTGCTATTGTCTAGATATCGATAAACTTATGAATAACATAAGTTTGATTTCTTAGTCAATATTAATTCATTGTTTTTTTAATATAAATATTAGCTGCTCTAGTAAAATCGAAATCCTTGCTTCAATGTGCACAAGACAAACAGTCAATCTTTGATCAGTCATCACTGTAACGCAGTTCAAATGGTTCATCGATGGCAGTATATGAACATTTCGTGAGGTCAAGTTGGTTAAATTACATAGATATTAATATCAGTTTATAGACATTATATTAATAATGAAATAATTAACCGCAATGGTATATCAGTAATTAAATTTGTATTACCCGATGGCCGCGAACTAGGGAATATTCACGGTTAGTGGTAAAATATTTATACCTCCAATATTAGTATATAATATTAATTTTACTACCACAAAACCCTCTATTCGATAGAATGATTGCATTTTCAAATGATTGCTACAAATAGAATGTCGATTAAGTAGCTACTTCCATCGATCTTAAAAACTTCAATTCTTGAAAAATTCGTAATAGAATTAAAATTTATTTATTACCTATATTGATCATTGTTCTTCTTTACTTAGTGTGGATCTGATAAAGAAATTATGTTGATTACGTCGGTTATGTCATCGTATTGAGGAAAACTATTGAAATGCCATTACATTGGCTATTTTCCTACCATCTGTTCTGAATGAAGGAGAGGGTGTACCTATATATGAATACACAAATGAGATCTTTAGAATTCCCTAGGCACTTTATCTTACCGGTAAACGGAAACAACGGCCTATGCACTGACGGAAATTATTAATGCATGAAGCAGTATCTTCACGGTAAATTTACTGGCATTTGACACTTGATTCCTGTATCCTCTAGGTTTGTAATTTATGGTACTCTATTTATAATATGTGCAATAATACATTCATACTTCTCGTGAAAGTTCATTATAATAAATTTCAATATTTTATGCAATAAGGCGAATTGAACATTAAAGATTAAATATATGTTTTAAGGGGGTAAAGGAAGCAAAATAGAATAATCAGAGATTTAAATATCACGTAATGATATTTGAATTTACGAGTAAACATGCAGCATTATCGCCAATTTTTTTTAATACAAATTCCCATTACCAAAGACGAAATATCTTTACTATTTATGTATCAAAAATATCATTCATTGATAATATCACGGTACAAAGAAACTTCGTCTACTTTCAGGGCCCTTTTTTCCCATCTTAAAGAAGTATATTAAAATATGGTATATACTACAGTGCCTGCAGCGAAATATAACTCCGCAATTATGCAATTTCCGGTACCTTAATTTACAATAATGAATGTGTTGTCCTTTTAAATTTTTCAATTACAAATTTTCGTTATAAAGTATGTACTACGTAAGTTAACCCTTTTAGTGTCGGAGAACGATATATCGTCGTTAGCAATGGTCCTGACAACGGACAGCGTAGTATTATTATTTAGTTTCCTCGTAAGATATCAATAATTTTATAACAGACAATTCAAAATACACAATTTATGCTCTATACATATTGCGTGATCTATATAAAACTATGGCCAAATGACAATTCTTTTCATTCGCAACCACAATTGTCATTAATTCAATCATTTTTTCGGTCAGCACTAAAAGGATTAAAGATTTGTTAACAAACAGTAATAAATAATCTGTATGACAGAATATACAATTTTTTCTCTGTCCACAGCATATTCTTTCCACATTGATGGAAAATATAATATACAATGTACAGAAGTATTAAGAAATTGTAATATATATTCAAGGAATTATTCAATTTCTCGTTGGCAGACCGGTGAATATCCTTCAGCTATGCGGTACTAGCCACCACTTAATGACTAACCATAAATAACAGTTGTACGACTTACCACGCAAATGACCAACCTCTCATTTCCTCGTTGGAGAATGGCCGGTAACGGTCGATAAGATCGAATTTTCAACTGTGAGAACGTATCAGTATCATACCGCAAAATGTCCGATTTCGTTTTAGCATCGAGTTAACTCGAACGTACAATGGAAATTGTCATTAAAATTTCCGGTACGACGCTTTTGCCTGTATGGTGCGGTCCTATTTCAAAGATAGTATCTTGCTTTACATAGGACATAAATTTTAACTTTAACCACTTCGTTGTTCTTAGATGTATCTCAACCAGAGAGTACGTTGAAACTTGTAATCAGTTGTTTACGTGGTGATAGTGTGAAAATTTTATGCTACATGTTTGTTTTAATTATACAGGAGAGAATAGCAATTTGTATTCTAAGGATTAAATGTATCGCTTAGAATTTTCATTTTTTCAGGTTTCTGAAATAACTATATAATTTTGAAGGAGATATACTGCTTTATTATTAAATGATAGTAACGAGTACACGTGGACTTATGAATTTTTAAATGATACAAAACACTGTCACACTTCCCAGTCTGTCTTTAACTTGATATACAAATTTTCTATCACTTGAAGTCATGTCAGATGGGAATAGATTTAAATCCACTAGAAAATAATTCTTTGCACTTCGATGTCCCACCTGAGGAGACATTGTAAGTCTACCATATTGTAATGCGAATAATGTGACTCGCACTCAGGATCCGCCAAATAAAAGAACTTATACTTTTGGACTTTTATATATTAAAATAACGTGATTTGTTCGGGCAGCGATTCGGCTTATTGTGTGAAAAATGAATGATCTGATGGTGAGGACTTATCAGAGTTTAGAATTAGAATTTACAATATGATTTAGAATTTGAAGATGACTCTCACAATTAGTTGAATTTGGAAATGAACTGAGTAACGATGAACTTGGAATAGTTGAATTTCTTATAAACACTGAACTATGGTGAAAAGAGATGTAGGGTTTTTAAAGGTTTGTAGAGACGGAGTGGGAGCGGTGATAATAGTGAATGCAAGCCGAATATCGAAGTAGAAAGTAGGATTTTGGACTTGGATGATGACTCGGGGATGAGTAAGGAGTGGTGACTGTATTAGGGAGTTGAAAGGTGGAGATGGAAAAATAGGAGATCTGGATTTGAAGTGGTGAATCAGGGACGATTATGAAATGACGGATGTTGAGCGAGCCGCAGTACAAGATATTTGCGTTTACAAAATATTCGCTAAACCTAATCTTATGTACTAATTGATTGGAGGGTCGGTACATTACAATATCACTCGGTTGCTCTCTCGAAGGGGACCTTCGAATTTATTAGCGATTACTAAGGATGAACTTATTGCACCTCAATATTTAAAGAAATGTATATTTACCTGAACTTTTCTATTAAAATAGCACAAGATAGCAGATAGTAAAGTGCCGCCAAGTTGCTAATATATAAAGAGTTAGAGATGGCACGGAGTGCAAAGGTTTATCTTTATATCGATTAGAAAACGGAAAGACAAAAAGCCTGGCGGAAGTCGCGTACATCAGTAATATCACATACTCAACACATATCAGTTATTTGGCGTAGTTTCAATTTTAAACCGTCAATATTTATGAATGCTCAATATAGTGTTTGTGGTTTATACAGTTGCTGAACGATGCTAAGGAGTATATTAGTATATTCTTTTTATTCTCCGTTTAGTATTTCATTTCAGAGCATTTATAAAATCATATACCATCAATTATGTCTTTTCATGTAAAATACAATTTACGATATATCTGCTTACACTTTTCCTTTCTAATAAGCCTGTAAAGGGGACATTCGCATTCGTGGATTTTTTGATGCCTTCATTTCCCAAACATCATCTTAATTTCCAAGATATCAAAATTACAATTTTAAAAAATTGTAAAATTACATTTAACCATAAAATACTCCTGTTTTTTACGAAATGTATGACCTATCATATTTAAAAATAGTACAAGTCCACTTCTGAGAAAAGTTTACTTAACTTCGTTTTAGCTAAACATAGATGTATTTCCGCATTTCAAGCAGCAAAGTAAATAGAATGAAATATTCTCGTGATTCCGTCAAAAACACGTTCAACTGTTGCATATTGTAACATAACAACTTTTGTACAGAATTTCATATACCTTAATATAAGAAGAAAGGGACTTTTACCACATTCAAATAATACGGCTTATATATATTTCAAAGAAAAGTAGAATTAAATTAATAACGAATAAGACAAGCGTAAATGTTTACACTCATGAGCAAACGTACATACGGTTAAACTTTCCTCGTAACATATTACTTAACCGTTTGCGTACCACGAGCTACTTTCGCACTCTTCAGTTTTTGTGTCGAAAAACCCTAGGACATTTTTTCAATGTTGACAATTGAAGGTAGACTTTGTTAAGATATTTTGTTAAGAATACATCAGGTTTCTCTTTTATAATATAAAGTAATTCCAAATTAAGATACAAGCACGAGAAGATTGTTCTTGTTGTGCACTACATAAAAGAAAACACCAACTTTAGCTTATTTTGAAATAAAATCTCAAGAGCGCGAAAGTGGCTTTTGGCTTTTTTCGAAGTAATTTTTTAAAACCCTCCCGGTATTCAAACGGTTAAAATTCCATCACTACTTACATTCCTACACGAATCTCGACTATCTAGTGTTGATTTTTCTACCATTAGCTAAAAAGTTGCGAAAGAATCTACGAAATGAAGGAGCAAAATTCATCGTATGAGCGCGCGACGTTGACACCCGGCGTCGGCTACGTGCTTACGAAACTTTGGTAGAGTTGCCTTCGTCAAGAGCTCCTCACTCCGGTGCTAGCTTTCAGACCGATGGAGTACATACTCTGCAGACTTTGCGATGCATATCTTCTGTTACAAGCGTTTTTCTCGGTTTAGATGATACATTCCAAAATATTTGGAACACAATACACTCGAAAAAGAAGTGTTCAAGTTATGTCTTTGACTACTTGTCATTCAGGCGCTATGAGTTGATCAGTGGTGCAATGCAACTTTGGTCGAAGAAATTCGAATCTGTAAATTTTAAGTTTAAGATGGTCATACCGTGTGACAGCTTTTACTTCGCTTTTTATGAAAATTGTTTTTGGCGAATCAAAATGTACAATCTTGGAATTTTTATCACTCGTTTATTAATACTTCTGTAGGAAACAGAATGCAATTTTTGCAAGCAAAAATAACGATTTTAATGGACTTTACACCGTTCGAAAGGTACTCGTGTATTTTTGACGGCTCCCATGATTCCAGAAATTTAGCTCATCTGAAATAAAAAAACTAAATGGCATTTTAGTTTGTAAATCTAAAAGTATCGCTGGAACTAGAATAATTCTGATATCTGCCATAGTTTGTCTTATTTTTAAGTTGAAAACGCCCGAAAAAATATGACGATTCTTGGAACTTGGCATTTAAAGCTGTGCCAAAAGTTCAATTTTCGATATTTTTATTTTATTTTAGTTCCGGCGATTGTCTTAGGATTAAAAAATTAAAATGCCATTTGTTTTTTTTTTATGTCAAATGAGGGAAACTTCTAGAATCATGGCAGCCGTCAAAAATACATGTGTGTGTTTCGAACGGTGTAAAATCAATGAAACTCATTATTATTGCTTGCAGAAATTCCAATAGACTACAAAAGCATCAATAATCGTGCGGTAAAAATTCCATAATTGTACATTTTAATAATTCGTCAATAAAAAATTCCCAAAGAAGGGAAAAGAAATAGCTGTCACATGAGATAACCCATTCAACGAAATTAATATGAGATCGACAATATCTATAAGACAAAAACTTGTAAAACAATGGGAATTTCATTAACATAAAATTCACTATACAACAAAAAAAGACGAAGTTTAAGAATACAAAGAAGATTATCCACGAAATGCAGCTCAGTCGAAGCACCGTATCGTGAATCTCAACAATACAATAAGTCGGTAGAAATTAGCAAACTTTTTTTTTCGGTCGTAAGATCTTATTTAAACGTGGCAAACAAGAATGTACAAACAACAGTCGTACACCGAGGAAACGAACGAAGTTTTTAGTTGGACGAACACCTATCGTCACTGTAGAGAAGTTAATTGGAATCCCAGTAACCGGAGATAGTAGTTTCATGGCATCGCCTTGGAAAATCGAGATCGTGCTGCTGAACACCTCATTTCATCGGGTCCCCCCCGGTTCGCAGAGTTCACATCTTCGAGTGGTCGGCAAGCTGCTTAAGGAGCTTGCCAAGTTCTAGAGGGTTATTCCTCAACCTGCAAATACGGAGGTAATCATCTCACACTCCGGAAGGCGAGGAAAGGACCACCGCTTTCGCAAACACACTTCCTTGACGTTCATTGGCGACGATGCTGTTAAGACCGGAACATCTCGATCGGCATAGGAATTCCGTGATATCGTAACAAAATTCATTTTTGTTTCTATTCGTACGTTTTACTTAGAAAGGATTTTACGGCTTATCATTTGTATCGTTATTAGTGATGATACAGTTGGTTATTAATCTTTAACCCTTTGCGGTCTGAATTAGTTCACTAATTTTGGTAGTGTGCTCAAAAAAATTGATTTTGCAATATTTTTTATCATTGGTTATTCATTTTTTTTAATGATATCAGTAACAATAGATATTGACGGAAATTTAGGTGATATTATAAAATCATTGTGAAATTGGAAAGTCGATTGTCAGAAAATAAAATCAAGTAAAAATCTGTGTCGAGTAAATACTGCTCGACATAGGATGGCAGAGGGTTAACAGTCAGTAGGAAATTTTCGGAGACACATACTGCTTTAGTAACTCGGCAAAATGCTGTAGGAAGACGCTAACATATTATCACGACTTTGGATAATTGGAAAAATTTCAGTATCATTTGAGATTTTTAAAAATACGAGGGTAGTTTAGAAATAATTTAATTTTTAGTTATTAATTAATATTACTTCCTATTTGGGGGCTGATATTATTCGGAGCTGCTGGTATATTGACCTAGAAAATGAATAGGATGATAATACTACAGTTGGTCAGACAAATTTTTTCTTATTGTTGGACGTTTTGGAGGAAATTAAGAAAATCACGGATTGTATTCCTTAATTGATTTCAATTCGTATCTGAATGTTGATATTATTCCGAGTTGCAGGTATATTGACCTGGAAAATGATTAGGGAGATAATATTATAGTTGGTCAGACAAATTTTTTCTTATTATTGGGCTTCATGTAGGAACTGAATTAAATCATGAATTTTAACCAACATGATACTCTCTCAATTAGATGAAATGAAACTACAATTCTTTTTAAAAATAATTTAATATTAGCACAATCTCATTTCTTGATGTTTTTGATGTTGTTCTTGATGTTGAATTTTTAACAAAATTCTTCCCGACTAAAAATGAAAAACGGAAAAAAAAACTGAAATAAGTCTGAAAACAGAATTTTAGACGAATTTCAAACGGAAATAAGACGAAAGAAATAATTGCCACTGAAAATTATCTGAAAATGTACTGAAGACATATGCTATTCAGAAAGTTTAAACGGAATTGAGACTGAAACAAGACGGAAGAATGTTTCCGTTGAAGTCGGATTGAAAATTTTACATTAATTCAGCTCGATCCGAAAGCAGACTGATTTGAGACTCATATATCAATTTATAGTTCACACTCATATATATTGGGTTGTTGGAAAAGTCATGACGCATATTTTTTATGTATTTCAAAGTCATTTATTTATATAGAGAACACCCGAGTCGAAAAGTCCAGCCTAAAAAGAAACTTCAAATCCTAGATTCTTTTAATCTCTCATTTGCCGCTTAATTATGTATACCATTTTGAGCCTCAAAATCCTCAACTAGTGTGTCTACGCGCCTCAAAGTCCTGTAAATATGATTTTTAGGAGTTATATGGACTGATCAGATAAAATTTTTATTCCAATTTAATCTGACATCCCCTAAAAATATTTCAGAAGTTCCAAGTTTGTCGACTCATATTCTAAAAATAGGGCTTACAGGAGCAAGTTGGAATTAAATTATCATTTTATTCCATATAAATTCTAAATCTCCTAAACCAAATTAATTTTTAGTATATCGAGAATTTTTTTGGACCTCGATCATTCCACTCCAATTCCAATCCAATTCTAAAGCTCCTCATTATAGAATGCTGAGGATTATTTTGGGCTGTATGAAGCCTAAATTGCTTCTAAACTAGGTAAAAGTGGCAAAAAGTAACAAGTGTAGGGCGATTGTGGAATTAAAATTTGCATTCTTTTATATGTAACATATTTTTCCATATTCCGCCTAAATATCCTAAGTTATTTGGTAATTTAGGAGGATTTTGGGCTGAAATTTTCGACTCGGGCAAAGATCAATCGATCAATTCGATGTCGTTCGAAGCGGACTACCATGTCGGGACCAAGACCGTTTTCGGGCCACATTTTGTGAACCATCACCGTAAACTTTATACAATTTTTGACAAGCTTGACACGCGTTTTTCCCTTTACGGAAGTAAAACACCAAAATATGGCGAAAATGCGCACTTTGGTCTTCCATCTTACTCTTACTGTAAAATCTCTAAAAATCAACGATATAACTCAATTGTTTTTTTTAAATGGCGCTGAAACCGCCAACTGTTAAATGATATAGTGATAATATAGATGCGAATGACTCTAGTGCATTAAAAAATGATCGACCGCCATCTGTTCGCAAAATGCGTCTAGACTTTTCCGACAACCCAATAGTTTAGTTTCTGGATATTTTCAGATCGTTTTCAGTTTTTTTTCGCTTACGATTTTCCGACTTTTGTTCACTACTTCAGTTTCTGTAAGTTACGTTTCCGACTGTATATTAATATAGAAAAATTACTCGATTTTTCAGTTTTTTATTTTCAACCGGGTTGCAGAATTAGTTACAGTTCAAAATGGGTGAAAGAAATGTGAAATATTTCAACTGCAAAAAATTCAATGAATGTTTTATTAAGTAGGACTGCATGCGATGTACTCGATGCAGTAGTAAGGTATATCATACGCTCTCCATCTGTTAAAATGAACGCGCGTGCATGCGTTTATGCGTATCGTGGCCTTAATTTTCGTTGAACTACTAAACTGATTTCAATTAAATTTAACAGGAATTATGCGATTGCGCGGAATCATGCTATAAGGCTTCGAGTTATCGCATTTATATAGAAATACAAGGCTGTACTTTAAGTGAATACATGCACAACTTAAGGAAATAGTCGAACAGGATAATCTATAGATACTGTGGTATGTAAAAGAAAACGGTACAAATTTTAATGAAACATAATTAACGACGTGATGTATAGTACAATGTGTAGTAATTAATTAATTAATTAATTATTTCAAGGAATAATAGTATCATAAAAATTGTAATTTTTCTTATGAGAGCGTGTTTATTATCCAGAAGATGAATATCAGTAGAGGTGATCGAAAGTAGGGTGAAGATATTGTTTTTGGAAGCACCGATTCGCGATATTACAAATTAGATAATGATAGTAATAATTATTCTAAAATGTACAAAGTTTAAAGGCTCCATTGAAACAAGATCCTTATTGTTAGAGTCTCAAATTTTTCGTATCTTTCATATTTTCAGGATTGTGCAATCGTCTATAAAACTTTCATTTTACAGTAAAAAATGCTATGGATTTCAATATAATTTCATTTAAAAAGTTTTTTTTTTACTACTATTACTCAGAAAATATGTTTGACAATTTTTCTAATACATTTATTAATAGCTTTATAATTTTGTCCGTTGTGATCTTTGAAATTTCTGGTTTCGCGAGCAATTTCAGAAGAAAACCTATTATTTAGGAGTTAAAGCTTGTTGAATCAAAGCAAAATAGTGAAAACTTTCATCACTAAAATAAATAAAAAGAAAAGTAATTTTAATTAACATCAGAGTTATTCATGTCGGTCCAGTAAAATTTTTTCTTTTATTTCGTATACGAAATAATCATTTTGGAAGCAACACCATAGGTGTCCATTGAGAAAGAAAAATATTTCCCCATTTGAAATTCAGTATTTTTTTTTCCTTTGGAAATGTAATTGCTGTTTACTTAGGAAAGAATATTTTGAGAGTTGGACAAGCGAAATTTTGTTGTTGAACTCGACTACATCAATTTCACGTACTGAAAGGATCAACCAGCGTGGTAATGTAACTAGTTTACTGTAATTAACCGTCAGTAATTAGCTAGTTTGCTTTGTATTCTCTGATACATTAACCGCTAATTAACTAGTTTACGGTTCGTGGACTCTGCGTGACAATAAATTCTTCACTCTTAAAATGAAACACTAAATGATTGCATGTTCGTACATAAAATGGATATATACGTACATATAGAGAAGGGTTGCGCTCATTCAAGCTGCAAGAACAATGCAGGAGAATTGCAAACGCTTATTTCAGTTGGTATGATAAAATATGGTACGATTCGTACATTACATTTTCTTAGCAATTCGTTCTGTGATATTAATATAACGGCATAAATTTCGTGAAATCATTCTAACTAAAATAGTGAAATATAACGATTCTGGCGTGAGTTATATCCAAACAGTTTGGAATATTTTTTCTGTTTAAAATTTCAGAAAAAGGGACACGGTTATTTCAACAGTAAAATGGATCTCATAAACGTAATTCATATATCTGTACCATATCTTCTATGAGAGCAGAATCAAGGTGTTAGTTTCAGAATTGTATAACGATACAACTTATGGCTTTGTTTCAAGGCGTTGCAATTGTTTCTTTAAAGCCTGATTTCAATTCAAAGTGATAAATTAAATTTTTTAAGATGATACACTTAGAGTATATTAATTATCATCGACAGAGCTTGCAAATTAACTCTTAATATTGTAAATACTCAAATTCTTACAAGCCATTCTGATTCATGTTTATGATTTGTAACGGGCACTGCAGTTAAACTTTAAAAATATATTTTTTGTTCCATAGTTTCCAAATGCACCATATGTGCGGTGTTTTAACTTTCTCCATGTCATCTTATACAATTTATAATTACGCTGCAATACCTACAGTTCTTGTGTTCTCCTGAACGAACAACGCTTTAACATGTTGAACGCCATGTTGTCATCGGTAACAGGCGCCATTCAATTTAGTGAAATTTCATTTTGAACTGGAATATTTACAAATTTTCTAATACATTTGTGTAGGACTTTGGTTTGATTTGGTAGAATTTTATTATAAAAATAACAAAACGCTTGATTTTAACAATTCTCACACGATTTTTCTGACAATTCTCTCATAATTCTCCTTGTCACCATCCTCGCTCTTTACATATTGTTTTCTTTACCGTTGCCTGGTTTTCACTCTTGTCTCTTAGAAAAATCGGCGATCGCGTCGCTGCACGGTGGTCCAGAATGTGCATTTAGCTGGACAAAAGTCAAAAAGTCGATTTTGGAATTTCGAATTTTTTTTTGATACATCGATTCCTAAATGTCCACTGACCTCAGAAATAAAATTTTTTTGAAATTGGATAAAAATTGTAGTTACAACAAACGTTTAAAGTTGAAACTTTTTCTGGAGGCCTTTTTCTGTCGAAAAACCACGTTGTCTTCTTTCTAATATTCTGACGAAACTATGCAATATTTCTTAATAATTATTGTTCCTATTTAAAGAGCATTCTTCCACGATAAAAATTCATGTGTCGAACATAAAATTATTGTTTGTAGTTTATTCAAAAATTAATGTTGAAAACATGAAAGAAAATCGTCGAAGTTTTTTATCTTTTGCAGCGAAAATCTAAAATGTGCTACATACTTACACTATCTAATTAACACCATTCTTTTCTGTAATCCTTCCCCTAAACGATCCTGCAAAAATATCATCCGCCCGGATCCGCCTCGGATGGTTTTTTATTGTTTAAAGACTCGCGCGCACCTCGACAAGGCGCTGTCGCCAGACTGTCTCGTAAACTTCCGACAGGTATAACAATGAAGGGCCCAGGTAGATGCACGAAATATTTGCAGAAATAACTTCTGTATAGTCTAAGGAATATATGTGGAAAGTTTTAGCCGAATACCTTTCGATACTTATAAGTTATTTAATTTTTAAGTGAACCCTGCACGGCGAATACTAGGATTTCCTTTCAAGCAGATAACCTAGCTCATTCCTTTTTGCTCGCATCCTAACAATAAAGCAATTAAGTAATAAAAGTGATGCTTTAGAAGTCTTCGTCCTCGTTAGTGCCAATAAGATTTTGTTTTTATTGCACGGTATCTTTAAGAAACCCGGGAATTTAGTGACCGCGTGTCCCACGGAGTCTATACAGCTGGTCTCCGTTACATACGCTTTAGGAAGGAATATCAACGAAAAGTGCATAGCATTTCCTTTTGAGGGAAGTATTTGAATGTTTCCACACTTTTGGAGATAGAAGTTTTTAAACATTGATTTGTACACTTTTATTCTTGCAAAATCAATTATTATTTCTATTACTGGTCTCAGGAAATATTTCAGGGGGTCTTAGTACAAACTGATTAAATTAGAAGAAGACAAAAAGTTAATCCCATGTAGTAAATGGGTATTCGAAATTATTTAATCCGCTATTTTGTTTTTAAAATTTTTGAGTTCAGATTCCTAATCAGCGACCCAAAAAACATTAGAATACTAATTTTTGTGCAAAACAATTAATTTTTAAACAAACCTGTCCGCTATATTTAATCCGCCATTTTGTTTTTAAAATTTTTGAGTTCAGATTCGTAATCAGCGACCCAAAAAATAATAGAATACCAATTTTTAACTAAATCCGATGTGTTTTGAGCCCGTGGTGACGATTTGAAAAAGATTGAAAACTGCGCGAGGTGCGTGTCCGGCTAAATTCACGCTCTGGACCACAGTGCGCTGCCGCGATCCGCACGGTTCTCGATTGCGCGCAGCGCTACATTTGATATCTCAATGTTGGCATTAAAAATGCAAAGTCTTGCTGACTATGTATCAACTCGTGTTTCTAAACTTTCTGTTTGGTAAATATGTGATTTTAATAGAAAAAGTTTCACTGAGGTAAAAGTGATGAAACCAATGAAATACTGGTGGCGTTCAAAATGTTAAACTGTTTTTACCCCGTTGATATATAATTTCTAGGATGTAGAGTTTGTTCTAATTTGTATCGTTAATTATTAAATCTTTTTTACAAGTTACACTTTTCCTCGATGAATATCGCTTTAATTTCCATTTTGAATCTCCAACATCAGAATTTTCAATTCCAATTCACCGTTGAAGAATGGTATCAACGAACCCTTCAATTCAACCCTATAGAGATCACCATGATTTGCGTGTACATGTCTCGTTAGACATTCAAAAATCGTATTTGTCACCGCATGCAATAATACGTTCGACTTGCAATCATAAATCAAAGGGGTAACCCGTAACGATAATTTGAAGTCGAAGTAAGCCGTCATTACATATTAAAATGGGGTCGTGGGCCTCGTTGGAGGAGGTTAGCCTTATCGCACTAATTCGCGAATCGACCCCTTTTTAACCTAATTGCAAGAAACGCAATCCACGCGAGCGCAATATATTGTCCTCTGCAACGTAATACATATTTACGAGCCATTTCTACGTGATGTGCTTTATGAAATCCTAGGATTTCACGGCGTCAAGTTAAATGTGCTTTAGGACAAGGGGGTGCCATGACACGTGGCTTAAACCGGCCTTTCGAACCATATACTGGAACATCCATACGGCAGAAATGATGGCGAACTGTAACCGTCGGACATTAAAATGGATAGTGGATATCGTTTGACCAACACCCTACGCGAACATCTGGTTTACGAGATTTTGCACGAAAGTACCACTATTGTTTCAATTCTGGTGGCCAGACGGACACGAAACTACAATTGATTTCCACCCTTCGCACGCTCGGCCATGTGCACCTGACAGTTTGCGATTTTTCTTTTATTTTGCAAATTTCCTCGGCCATTGCTTCCGATCGAAATACAGTTTGCACTTTGACATTGTACTTTTTACGGTTGTTCCTCAGCGTTTGTAACAGTTAATGAGTTTAAATTGTTGATATTTGCCGTCGCATCCTAGCTCCTCTCACGAGGGTTCCTTCCGATCGATACGGTGAAAAAGTAAACAGAATTACGGGGGTGTTTTTACGGCTACTGAAAACCGTATTGGACAAATAATATGGTATTTTTTTTTTATTTTTCTGCTAATGTGTTTCTATTTTAATTTTAATCGGTATTAATTAATTGAACAGTGAAATATACAGAGTCTATATAAATATTTTTACAGTCATTGATCTAAAATAATTATGTGGCAATTTCATTTATTTAAGATAAAAATCAACAAATGCAAAAATTTTTGTAGAAATACGTGTAGTATGCTGCTACTTTCAGTTTCTTTTCATTTATTAATAATTTTAATAAGTTAAATTCAATCGATGGATTTTCAGAAATACTAAAGTGTATTTACATAACCACGTATTAACTGGGTACTTTGTGTATCTATTACTTTACTTCCATGATGTAATAATTTCAATGTAATAAATTAATAATTTATTTGGAGGATGTTTAATCGGAGTATTTACCTGTATATCGTTACTGTTACAGTTATGTACGAAATTGATATTAAAGGTGTGCAACGATCCACATTGATTGACATCTTTCCGCCGAAACCATGTTGTACGGATAGTTCTGGTTTATAATGATTGATAGCAATGGTAAGATAATATTCAGTTTCCATAGCACGATATAGAAAAGATTTTTACTTATTCACAACAATTATAATTCATATCTCTAAAAGTATTTTTCAAACATTCAATTAAAAATTTGTGTTTATCACGAAAGAACCAGCACAATGAATATACTACATTTCCTTTTCTTGTAACTTCACTTTGAATTTGTGACAACGGACACTTTGTATAAATATGTAAATTAATTCAAGCGGATTAAAGGAGACATCCTTTAGTGAATGTTTTCATCTTTTTTCTTCAACTTTCTTCGTGCGGCTACATAACTGTTACAAGGTGTGAAGGGCAGCTTGAATATTAACAGGTTGAGTGCCATGGGGGTCACCGGTGACCGGCGCTGTTGAATTGAATGAAATTTTTTGTTACGTTTAAATTGCAATATTTATGAATTTTCTAACATATTGAATATTTAAATTTTGGCGTTAAGAAGATGAAGATCTGCTAAACACCGATCAATCAGTGTCCTTAAAATTTCTGTTTTATGAATATGTGATTTTCATAAAAAAAGTTTCACTTCAGTAGAAATGACGAAATAAGGTAAATATCGGTGGCATTCAACCTGTTAATACTGTAACTACTGACGATGAATCCATAATATTTCAATACATTAAATAAGTACTGTGCGAAAAGGCGAATCAAAAAGTTTGCTATAAACTTGGAAAATTTAAAAAAAAAATTTGGGAACCAGTCGTTTTGACATGCTTGGTAGTTCTATGGTTAACAACAGGATTAATTTTTCGAGATGAGTTCCTTAAAGGAAAACGTACTTCTTGCCAATCTTAGCTATACTTCATCATTGGAATTAGTCTCCAAGGATTATCTTCGTAAATGGTAAAATTGCATCACCAAGGTATTAAAGGCCCATTCCGGTGCTTCTCGCCCTTAATACTCCATCTAAATGCTGATTCTTTCAAACGTTCGTTATTTGCTGTAATTTAACGCTTAAATTGTACTTACAGGAAAGTTAGATGCGAAGCGAATGTGAAGACTCCGGGTGTCTTTCCTATTTGGAAGAAAATTCTGCCAACGGTGATTCGTAATATGGAGTTCTTACCGATTTTAATCTTGAATTGTCTTCTTCTTTCCGTTGTATTTTCCAAATTTCAAAATGTTTCTCCTTATAAGTTTAAAAATATCGTGACTCTTGACATTAGCTCGTTTAACCCTGCTGTTCTGCTCGGGCCTACATGACCCGAAATGAAGATTATATTTTAAGAGATACTATGTTTCCAAGTATTAATTTTTGATATTCAATATATTTAACATTTACGTCTACCTGTTTGTATATTTTATGTTTCTTAAAATGCGAACCTTTGTTGGCCGGGTCACTATGACTGGAAGGAATACGAATGTGAGATATAAATGAGCAGAACGGCAAGGTTAAAAAGTACATAAAGTTATTTTCTTACCTTTCTTATGTCATTACAGAAGTGTTTATGTACACATATTTCAGATTAAAGTTTTGAAAAATCAGATTTGATTGAATTCTGTATGGAACTGTGAGTAATTACCAGGTTGCGAATGTTTATGCAAATTGAAATTTGTATGCATGCAAATTAAAAAGCACACGTTAAGAGCAGATTTCTTTCACTTGATAAACGTTGTAATACGTGCCATATTTTATAATTATATCACTTTATATATCTTACTTTACCGCTTCGAAATTCCTACTTATTATATTTTCACAGTTTCGAATTCCTTCTAAATGGATAAAACTCCGTCGTCTAGTAGTAACGGTATTATTAATATTACATTAAAAAGGGAGCGGTAGAATGTCGCTGGCTGTAAAATATAAAATCAAATCCCTCGAAAGGTGGGCACGATAAATTTCCTCAGTTTCTCAATTCTCAGGGGCACCATGAGAGTGACAATGATTGCATTTACTGGTTACAAAATAAAAACAGAACATGTTCGTACGTAATTAAAACCGGAATTAATCGAAACGTCACGTATCCGATCCTGCTATTGATCACTGCGACGATTTCGTTTATTGGTTACGGAATAAAAACAGTCGGGTATTTGTGATCAAACATTTCTACCAAACAAGTATGGAAACTATATTTAGAATCTGATTAAATTTTACAGATAGTACCCTTTAATCAAATATATTACCTGTAATTTTTAAGATTGCTTCCGTTGCAACTTTATTTTGGTAGAATAAATAATTCGATGAAAAACATTGCAATGAAACAGAGAGATTAAACATATTCAAAGAAAAAGAAATGTAATATTTCAATCCAAAGGTAGGTAAAGTAATCTAAAAGTAAACGCCAGATATAAAATATTCGATGAAATTTTCCAGTGGCAATTAAAACAGGTAATAATGAAATATAAAACGTGTTAAATACATACATAGAATTATATGAAAAATATGTCATTTAAATAATAATATTAGTAGATCGAAATAATATTATTATTCAAGAAACAAGAGCATTAAAAAACTGGGAGACCAAACCCTTAAATTTACATTTAAATAAATAGAAAGTTTTAAACCCGTACACAAGTACTAATAAGAAATTTTAATTAAAATCCTCCTTTCTCCAGTCATTGCAAATAAATCTCAGTAATTGAGAAGTGCATGCAGTTTTCTCATTTAATATTATTTTTCAAAAAATGTTGTTTTATGTTCCTAAAGAATATACAATTCAAATACAAATAAGTCATACAACTTTCAATACTTCAGCCCATTAAAAAAATAATAATCCTATCTGATATCTGTCAAATCTTTTAAGATGATCATAATGTTTGGTATGTTACTGTCGATCACAATTTCTGAATAATATCAATGTCGACTCTTCTCTTGAAATATTCTCGAAGAATGTAACGAATGCGAACGGTATGGCGATAGCAGTGAAGGCGGTAAGCTATACAGTCGCCATTATCATCCCTCCGTACCTGCTTCCGCATAATATTAGCTGCACGATTCTTAACGATTTACATTCCATGCTGGTGCTCGTACTGCTCAGTTACTGCAGAAATTCTCCCGTCTAACTTGGATACGAAGTTTAATTTTATAGAAATGAATATCAATGTTATGTGGACATTTTAACATCGCAATATGTAAAGCGACGATGAGATGAAATTTGAACTTGATCCCTTTAACACTGGAAATATCAGCGTTATATCTATTGTATTTAAATATTCTAAGTAATTGCATTGGAAGAAGAGAAGTTAAGACGTGGAAAATATGATCAGTTATGTAATAGGTATAGGACTTAAAAGATAGAAGTGGAATATTTACTTCATAGTTACCCTATCAATTTTAAGAATTGTTCGAAAGAACTGGGAACCGATAATTTTGATTGCCTTAGTAGTTACAATGTGAACACTAGAACTATCAACGTAAAATCTATTAGATTTCAATATATTAAATAAGTAGTTTGGAAAATAGGAATGAAAATGCGGAATATATAATTGATTCGATGATTTATACTCTTTAAGATGACCATGGAATATTTATTCTACTACTCTTCTATAAACTTGGAGAATTTTTGTAAAAATTGTGTACCAGTCATTTTGACTGGTTTGGTAGTTCTAGAGCTAAAGTCTTAATGCCGATTGACGACAATATATATCTAATACAATAACATATTATGTAATAACGATTTTTTAATAGTTTAAGGGAGTTTCTCTTCTATTTTTGAGACATCTCATAAACCTTGACCAATTCTGAACATAAAAGCATAAAGGGGAATTAAACCAACTGTTAATAAAAATCACTCTGTACTTTAGTCAACGACGGTCGGGACGTCACTCTCGGATTTTTTCTCACATCGTGACTACGCTACCGCAACGTGGTATTTTGACAATTTTTTATTTTTTTCGTCGTCAAGGCAACGGTTCGACTTTGCTACGAAACCGTCGATGCTTTGGCGACGTATATCGGCAGCTCTGCGCCTAAAAAAGTATGCTTTACGAAGGATCACATACTGTAAAGATTGTAATTAAATTCAAATTCAAAGACAGGACAACAATTTCAGTCATTGCAATGTAACTTACGATTAATTTTTATTCTATCAAAGATATCACTGAATTATGTATTCTATGTTCGATATATTTGTTATCACAATTTCTAAATGTTTGACGTAGCAAATGTGGATGGCTTAAAAGTCTGAATTAAGTTATTTAAAAGTATATTTTCGAATTACCGGATTTTAGAACCTTGGAATCGTAGATTTTTAGAATTTTATAACTTTACGTTTTCTACGATATACAGTGTGGTCCACCTAAGTAAGGCCACCTAAATATCTCCTCTAATTGTGGGGGTACAACAAATATTTTGCATGCTATTTGAATGATTTGGAAAAACCATTCTGTTGCAAAAAATGTTTTTTTTTCTAGGGTAATTTTTTTCGGAGTTTTCAAAGTTATCGATGTTTTTTTTTGCGTTTAATTGTAGAATTTTTTTTATTGCGTCGTGTAGCTGATGTAAAAATACGTACAGATATGTACATTATATGACCTTCAAGTGACCTTTTAGTTTAAAAATTACATGGAAACGAAAAATTTTGGTCTATCGAGACTTTAGAGGCGATGACGTCGTTCGGGAATCTGTTAGAATAAATAAACATGTCCATTATCGCAATACCACATTATGCAATTTGCAATACTTTTTTACTAACCTATTTTTCAAACTGGCATTGTAATAGATGTTCGAAATGGTGCCACTTCACATCGCTACATTTTTTAGAACGTAGAATAAATATACATCATCTAAAAACATCTGTAGCTTATCTTGCAAGAGTCTTATATATTTTTGTCCATTTAATGTACCATTTATAAAATAAGGACCGATTTTATATATATTTTTTATAATAATTTATTAATTGCTGTAGCGACCAATTAATAAGTTAAAAGTCCAAAAGTGTTGGGCCCGAAAAGCTGATTAATCGATTACCGTTCGGTAAAGTGTTAACCATCGTGGATTTTCCAATTACGAATAATGCATGTTCCTCAAATTTAATTGGTAATGATTGATGAAAGATGCCTCGTCGGTAAACAACATTCTCTCAAAAAACGATTCATCCTTTTCATATTGCTGTAAACCCCATTGACAAAAACTCAGGCGATTTTCAATATCATGTCCATGAAGATCCTGATGGAGAGACACATGATATGGATGAAATGTTTGTTCATGAAGTATTCGTTTTATGCCCGTTTTGGAAATATTAGTTATCCGTTCCAATTGCCGTGTACTAACATGCGGATTTTCGGCAACTTTTTCCATAATAAATCTCGTATTTAAGTGGTATGTAACATTATGAGTTTGCGTACTACACTTCTTCGTATTGATATTACTACTTTCAAAAAAATGTTTGACCACCTTTCCATAGGTATTACGCGATGGACAGTTGCATTCAGGAAATTTCACTCGGTACAATCGAATAGCTTGCCTTACACACTGATCACTTTTTCCATAAATCAGAATCATATTAATTTTCTCTTGCTTTGAATAACTCATCGCGAAGGATAATATTGACAAACTGACGAACTATTTGAAAATGATCAGACTTCTGCGGTGTCAGAAGTCATTCGCATTGCGATAGTGAACATGTTTATTCACCCTTACAGATTCTCGAACGACGTCTTCGTCTCTAAAGTCTCGATAGACAAAAACTTTTCGTTTCCATTTAATTTTTAAACTCAAAGGTCACTTCAATGTAATGTAATATACATATCTGTACATATTTTTACATAAGCTACACGATGCAATAAAAACAAATTATACAATTATACGCAAAAGAACATCGATAACCATGGAAACTCCGAAAAAAATTACCCTAGAAAAAAAAAAAATTTTTTGCAATAGAATGGTTTTTGCAAACCATTCAAATTGCATGCAAAATATTTTTTTTACCTCCACAATTAGAGGAGATATTTAGGTGGCCTTACTTAGGTGGACCACCCTGTTTAGATGAAAGTATTAGGTGTACAAATTAATTCTCGGCCTTTTTTTGACTAACTTTGACATTTATTTATAACAATGTTGATATAAATTCAATATTAAACATAATCTTCTTAATTTTCTATACGTTTTTGCCATCTCTCAGGTAATTGTCGGATTCCAGATCGGAAAAATGATAGTGGTTCACATCAATGAAATCATTGAGGCATTTATAGACCTGTTCAACTTACTTGAATTGAGAATCAGTTAGGCGGTATTGTAGGGATCGAAATAGGTGGTTATTTGAAGGGGCTAAGTCTGGAGAATATTCGAAATTGTTGAAACCATTTTTTACAAGTGCTGCACGATATAGCGTTTCTTTTTTTTAGTTGAAACGCGAAAAGAAGACAGTGCCTTAAATCTTGCTTATCGAACGACATCGCTTCTACACATGATTTTTTACGTTATGTCTGGAGTAGAATTATGCGATATATCTTATTTTAAAGCTAACAAATGGCGCTTTAGAATGATTATTCAAATTTGGAAAAACTCTAATCTAAATAGGTTTTGTGGTCGATGAAATCTGGGGGCCGAGAATTAATTTGTACACCTAATATAATTGATAATGAAATTCTCTAATTTAATTCCTTGGCTCTCAGGATCGAAAATTAGAAGGCCAACATACTCATAGGATCTCGATGAATGAGATACTTTCAAAATTCATCTAGCTAACTCGGACATAGTCAGGTTAAATAAATTTTGCTTCACTGGCATCGTAAAGCTTGAAGCATTAAGTATGACACCGAAGGCTCGGTTAACAGATCGTACCACTCGGTCCCAATCTCGGCTCGTACACGACTGACAATGGGGTGTACGATCGTGATTGTCGCGGAGGATAGCAGACTCGAATGGTACATGGGAATCACGAATCAACGAATGTTAATTTCATGATCGTAAAACTGAAAGTTTTTATTGCACCTAAACGTATCGTTTTGAGCTATATCGTAAATAACCAACGTCAGATACGAGCTATCGTAAAACTTCGTGCTATTATTCCCTACAAGTTTTCGTAATCTAATAAACTTCTATTTTTCTGATTTCAGGTAAGAGAATTTCCTTCAGTTTCAAAGGTTGATGCAGCGTAATGAAAACTTCAAATAAAAGGTAGAAGTAGAAGTATATGGTGTAATTTTGCGGGATAAAAATTTTCTTGGTTACTGGAAGGTAACACTAAAGACGATAGTGTAATTTAATTTTATGAGTGGACTATGTATGAGTACATTTTTTGCCTGCACCTTCACGGAGAATTGAATTAAATTACATTAACGTTGAATACTTAAATTAAATCCTATCTAAAGGATATTTAAATAGCTGCACGCAAATCGTTATTAAGAGCCTCTGGTTAAATAATTTGAAAAAAAAACGGTGGAATGGATTCGAGGGAGGAAGAAACCTGGAAGGAGAATTAAAGGTTGAAAATTTTCTTTCCTGTTATTGCGGAAGAAATTTATAAGGAGGTTGGGAAACAAATTATTTTCTCGATTTCAGGAATTAGAGTCGCTATTTTTCTAAATGTTTAAATATCGTTAATTTATAATTTATCCTTTTATTAGTACATTTGTAACAAATGGTTTCACTAAATATTTGAATTGAACGTTAAATATTTATAACAATTATAATTTGGATGACAATCATGTTATGAGAGTCTATAATTATTTGAACTTTCTAGAAGGTTAATAATGACGCAGAATTGTGTAGTTAACCGATTATAGGAGTTATAAAAGTAAAAAAAAAAGTGTACTATTACTGTGAAAGTCAAATCCCGGATCACGATTGTAAAGTGTGTTTTGAAACGAGTATTTTCTAAAATGTATGTTGCTTTGGAAAACCACATTTTCTGCAACAATGAAATAAGTAGCTTAAGTGGGTGAAAGCTTCGTAGGTACCAATTATTGTCGGATGAACAAGCAAGTTCTTTAGAGTATAGCGTATATAGTTTCTTTCTACCGTGAGGAAGTAGTATTCCACATTCAAGTTTTCGTTCGCTCTATGAAATGTTTATTGTAGATGTAACGTTACATGGACAAACTGTGTGGTATTACCTACCTTAGTACAGAAACTTTCAAAAATATTTCACACTCAAGACTTTGAAATTTAAGGTCCAATTGCCCGTTTTCATGTAAATTAATATTAAAGTTGCAATTACAATATGGTATTACAATTGGTTTTCCAATCGGTGGTTCAACAAGCGCAGCAGAGAAGAACTTAGGAATAATATTTATTCTCTTAATGATCCAAAATTAATCATTGATTATAAATATCTTACTAGCTTCCAAATATTAAAATAAATGGTTCGTGCTTACCAATAACCTTTCGGTTCTTCGTTAATTACACAAAAACTTTACGACTCTTGATGTTTAACGATAATGTATAAAATGTTTCTGGAATGAATAACACATTGGAGAAATTTTATATGGTAATATGAAAATCAATAGAGAGACAATGTGGTATCATATGTCTTTCATATCAGGGCTGATTAATCTTGTATAATTATTATCAAAATACATAAACTATAGCAACGTGAAATTTTCTGAACAATAGTTTCATATTATGGCTCGTAAAATTTTCGATTTCACTAGGGCTTTCATGTACATACTGTAGCTTCTAATAACTATGGGATTAAACAATGCCTTAGATTAACAAATACGAGATAGCGGGTTATTTCGATAAAGCAGTCACATGACTCTATAATACTGGTAGGGGAAGATTGAAATATCGTAACTATCGTTATGTGAAGATAGCTAAACCTTGTCCTTGTACAGTATAAGTTAACTATAAAATATTCGTCCTTCGAATTATATGGGTAGAAAATGTGCTATGTGTGAAATCTTATTTTTGCCGGCTGACAAACACATCGTTCTTAGACTTGCGAACAACCAATTCTTTACAGGATGAGTGGAATAAGTTTGGCAAATTTCCTTCCTCCAGGTTTTTCATTTTGACACCAAAGCAGCAATAATCGAACGTACTCAAACAGATTTTAATAAATTTATAATAAATAGAAAAATTATAATTAAATTTTAATGTCAGTGAATAGAAAATTAAACGGAGCAACAAACGATATCAAGTTTGATTCGACAGGACGCGAAAAATTCGTATTTCTAAACAACGAACTCTTGAAACGTTTGAAAATTTTTGTTATGTAAGGGATATGTAGATTTAACTTCCGTCATGTGAAATTCTCCAAGAACTCTATATACATACGTCTCTCTGGAAACTAGACCAGACAAAAGGCTGCAGCAAGTGCAGTGAAAACGAAAAAATAAAGAAAGGAATTGATCGTTTCAAGTGAATAAGCAGGTCTACAATCTTTAACGCAGTTTATCTGTTTCTCTATTTACTACAAACTGGTATACCCCTCTAATAGTTTCATCAAAGGTACTCCCCTTGTGAAACACAAGGGAAACGATCAAAACTAGGTTCAAGTTGTGCCTGAAACACTATTCACTAATACTCAACAATTGCTGCTATTTAACTATACTCTTATGTTATTAATTTATTATACGACATAATTTTACATATAGTATAATACAACTAAGGTAAAAGTACCAGTAGCTGACCATTTTTTAGAGAACATAAAAAAATAAGGTTTGCATAAGTTGTGCACTTTCGATGAAAGTGAATTTCAGATGCCACAGCATCTGTCGATTATATTTTGAAACAATTACATGTAAAGTGAAGTGTACCTATGAACAGCGAACGTCTGAATTCAATAAGGTAAGTAATATGCCGTTATATCTCTATTTCCTTAACGTTTCTGTTAAGAATGGCTGTACGGTTCAGGTAAAAAATTCATACATTGTGAAGATTTCGCAAATGAATTATTTACTGTTTAAGACCTCACTACGTTTAATAAGTAATATATACATCGTTTTTATTATTTGAACCTCGAAAAGCAATAACTGTTTAATAGTCAACTTCTGGATATTGGTGCTCTACAATTTTCAGAAGTTGACAAGCATGGTTAATTATCGACATTACTCATTTTAATTTGTTTACGATTTATAATGTATCCGTTTTACATCTCACTTGATTAGAAATACAAAATGTAAATCGATATGTTGTAGTATACTGACTTTTAGTTGATGGCACGGTCAACTATTAGCTGCATCCGCGGTCAACTATTGATCAGTGTCCAATGTCTACTCTGTTCTTCTTCTTCTTTTATTATTTAATTATTAATGATAATTTATACGAGTGACTGTTAAAATTAAACGATACTAAAGTGATTTTCAGCATTAATGCTATAACCCTGCTTCGAGTATAAGCGGTCAACTATTAGCGAAAAAAGGTGGTCAATTACTAGTTTTATCGATTTCAAAGGTGGTCAACTACTGAAGCATTTGCCGAATTTTTAAGTATTTTTCTCAAATTTTTATAACTTATGTTTTTTAAAAAATTGGTCTTGGTACATAATCTAGAATGTTTAAAGAACGTCTCCATACATCGATTCTCGCCAGTTATTGACAGAGTAAACTTTCTATCGAAAATTTCTCTTAACTGGTCAACTACTGGTATCTTTACCTTATCATGACTTAATACTTTACACATAGTCTGACATTCTCCACTCACAAATTTTTTATTAGCCATAAAAACACATTGTTGTTCCTCTCGACATGTCGAAAGCATTGTCCATGAAACATTATTTGCTTCGTACGCCTTCCAGTATTTACAAGATATAGAAACGAGTTGGATCGAGGTACACCGTTAAATTCCGGAATTCTAAAGAGCGTATTTTACTTGAGTCTAGAATTTGTCCCTTAAAAGTCTCGAAGCTCAAGTGGAAAGGAGATAAGCAAACATTCCAGTAAATAGTGACTCTCGTGGCACATGAATAGGAAGACTTTTCGTCGTACATAATACGGGGACATCGTCTGCAGCATTTGTGTCATTCGTCTCGAGCGTGACTCCATCGACGAGTTTTCGTGCACAAATGATTTCCCAGTAACGATCACCAGTTCTTATACAGATACACATGCATACTTTACGTTTATGAACTCATTGTGCACGTTCGTTTTTGTACAGTATGACATACCGAAATAATACAATGTGGATGCTTTGGAAATGTGTTGAAAGTATTCTTCCATGCTCATACGCTCCTCGGGTGAAACACCCACCTCCTTTTCCACATACTATTTGATGTTTTATTTGTTTTAACCGTTTGAGTGTCAGAGCTTTTTGCGAAAATCTGGTCGAAAAGTGCCACGCGGAAAAATTGTACTTCTTTCGTTTCGCATGGAGCAATGTAGCAAAGTAAGATTTCGATGTTTTTTCTACTTATGTGTAGTGTAATGGCGAAATAAGGCTATTTGTGCTTCTGGATCCACCGGAACAAGAGAACTTTTACCTTTTGAGTGTGATATGGACCTTTTTTTTGAAAATGATGTACATAAGTCTATTATGAACAAAAATGAAATACCACACAATTTACGTTTAATTTAATTAAAATTTTTTATTTTTAACTAGTTAATATTTAATGTCTTAAAAAATGCTAATGCTTTATTCAATTTAAAATTGGCCGTTAAAAGAAATTACGTAGTTGATTATGGAAGTCCAATTTCCAGAGACAGGTTGCGGGGTCAGTGGTCACTGGAAGCTACATTTGTTTTATTTAACGTGTCGAAAGCTACTATTTCAGGTTACTTATTTTATTTTCCTCCAGAAATGGATAATTTCATACTATCATCAAATAGTGATGTAGGTAAGAAAAAGTAGTAAATCAATATTATCTTATGTCGATCGAAAATATTTATTTTATTTAATTTTAAATAAATTCACTCAGAAATAAAATCCATGAATAGCACATGAAGAGCATAAACAAATAATAATAATATCTTACTTTGAGTTTAACAATACATAAATATAATTAACACTCAAACTGAGAAATGCTACTTCTAACTTATTTCGTGATATTTTCTATAAACAAAGTTGGATTAATATAAAATATGTTTTAAGTGACATTTGATTTTTCAAAATTGAAATTACCTAAATTTTACAATTGACTAATTAAGAAAGTGGTGTAAGTCCATTTGCAGCCCGTAAATATACATTATTGTAATTAAATTCGCCTGAAAAAAATGTATACAATCAAATTACAAATTGATAAATCAGTAGAAACAGTCACACTGACATAATTAATCAATACTTTTTAATTGACAGATATACTAATCTTTAATATTCTCGAAACAATAGAAAATGGATTCACACCACTTTTAAAATAAACGGTCCAATTATATTTATACATCATATCCTTCGAAAAACGATGCAGTGATGTTGATATCGGAGATAAGAGAATAATGACAACTTGGCGTTGTAATGAATATTGAACTTGTAAGAGTTTGAATTAAAATTAGCAATTGGATTAGCAATGAATTTATGAACATAATGAACTTGATAAAAATGAACGTAATATAAATATGGACCTTGACATAAAGGGACTCGATTTTTTAAAGGTTTCCGGAAAAAAAGTGGCAGTAGGATGCCGGTGTTTGGAAGTTGAAAAGTCAAATTAGAAATTTAAGTATTTTTGGACGTGGAACGGTGATTCGGAGATATGTAAAAATAGTGGTGAGTGATAGCCGAGTAACGGAGTCCACGCAGTACAAAGTATTTGTAAAGTGAAGGAGCCGTCGTTGGCTCGGGCCGGCCACAGTTCCTGACTTCTGTTCCTAGGAAAGGGTGAAATGGTAGTTAGCGTGCGCTGCGTTTCGTCCTGGGCCTGTTCGTGGACTCGTCAGTAGGGCTGACCGAACAGGCCCTGCCCTAGACGCTGTGTCCCGGATGGGACGTCGGTGTCTGTCGGTGGTCGATATACAGGGTGTCCCGTAACTGGTGGTACAACCGAGTAGGGGATGATTCTACATGAAAAACTGAGTTGAAAATATAGAATAAAATTTTTTGATACAAGGCTTTGTTTTTGAGAAAAATGGGTTTGAATTACCTCATGATATTCTGACAATGAGTTACCTACTCTGAGTTCTGAGATACCCTATTCTGAGTTACCTCAACCTTTGTTAGCGATAGAAGTGGTATCATTATACTGACAGTGTCTGTAAACATATCTAGAAGTACGAAGGCAATTTCCGAGATATCCAGACGCGAGGCAGTGGAATTCGTTGAGCCGCAAGTAAGCAGAGTGCACGCGCACTAGACAAATTTTCAAACTTATTTTTCTCGAAAACAAAGCCTTGTATAAAAAAATTTGATTCTCTATTTTCGACTCAGTTTTTCATGTAGAATCTTCCCCTGCTCGGTTGTACCATCAGTTACGGGACACCCTGTATATAGACACCGATCGCCGGTGGTGTAGCAGCGAGAAGATCCCATCGAAGGAGACACGGTCTAGCGACCGATCCTTAAACTAGAGGCGTAGGAGTAATGGCGGCCGATAGATTCCTAGCGGCGAGCGAGAGATCGTACCGTTACATAAAGATATCCTAGTCGGAGACTCGGTACATTACAGTAGTAAATGTTGTTTTGTTTGTCTGTTAACCCATTTGTATCATGCGCCTACTTGAGGTGCCTTGTCCAAGCATCTGCGACGTTCAACTGACGACGGGCCCATATTACCACGCGTGGTCGGTCGTATGTGCAGACAGTCGCGTGCTCGCGGAATATTCTGCGCTCGGTGATAGCAGACAATCGCGGCTCGCGGATTATTCCGTGCTTGATGATAGCAGACAGTCGGGGATCGCGGATTATTCCGCGCTATGATGGAAATGGGTTAAGGATATTGTCTATATTGCACTTGTACTGTCGTAATCAGAACACATTACTGAACTTGTTTTATTCTTCGTGGAAAAAGTGTCATTAATTCTAAAGGTCGAGCAGCTTGGAAACATTCAGTATTAAACTGAAGAAGTACGATTGCACTGTTTGGCTCTTAAACGATTAAATATGTTGCAAGTTAATTTAGTTTCATTAAATATAGTATGATTGATAATAATTAACATTAATTAAAACGTACAGAGAAAGTTGGTGAAACATCATTCGATGATGTTCTGTGTAATTTTTTTTAAAGATCTATAAAGGCTAAGTCACAATTTTGCTGCGTCCTCGCATCACTTGGTGCTATCATAGGGTCTTATTAAAAGGAAAGAATGTCACATAAACTATTTAAAAAATCACAAATAACATAAACTCAAAATCGCAGAAAATTGTAGACACGAAGTAGACTTGGATCGCGATACGCAAACTTCCACGTACGCAGAATTTGCAATACTTCTGCTAAAAAAGACCTTGAATTCGACAATTTTCGAGTAGGTATATATCAGAGTTATACCAACTCGCTCACTCATTAGGTAATTTCGCTTTCGCCATTAGCTGCTTATTAGCTGTTCTTGTAACAGTTGCCACATCTACCTACCTACGGATCATTTCAAACATTTCCGTACATTCATGGTAAACACCTAATACCTTCCATTCACTCCAGAATTAGTTTATTCGTCTCTCTTCTCTATCAATGAACAAATTACGTCTAGTAGAATATCCCCGTGTTACAATTACGTTATTATCAGTGTTAAGAAAATGTAAAAAAAAAATTGATTTAGAAATTTCAGACACTTCCCAATTTGCTACTTTACGAAGAAGAATAGAAAAAGGAAAGAGAGTATCTTGAAAGGAGTCTTAATTCTCATAGTGGAAATGCGAATGAACAGTGGCAAAGGCTGGCCAGTGCAGAATTAGACCATTTGCTCTCTACTTCACAGAACGCGAAGCAATTTGAGGCAATAGACTCGCGAAGAAAGGATGCATTGTCACTAGCGATAAGAGCCGATGTAAGGTAGTTTAGAGAACAATCTCTGGAAAGTATCGGGTATACATCCCTTGGGTGAATTCATCGCGAAAGATAATGCTCCAAAATTGTCTTATGTCTTTTTTCCATTTCTTTTATTTTACTGTGTCGATTTAACCGCATAACCCCTTCGGACCCTGTGCACATTGTAATGTACATAATACTTTTCGTGCTGTATTTTATTACATATAGGCTTAAACTTAGTATTAACACCTTTTTTTTTTATACAAATATCTCTCAGGATCTCCTTAATGTTACAAATGTTGCGTAAGGACCATATGTCTATTAAAATGTACATTTGCAAATTATAAATAAATATTTGTGTAAAAAGTATATTGTTGCTTTCATTCACATGAATTAAGTTAATTTTAGTAAAAAAATAATTTTTTCATAAACGAAAAAAAATTCGGGTCTGAAGGGGTTAAGGAAAGAATGTGGACCTGCATATGTGTATTAGAAACGAATAAATCAAAGGATATATAAAGCATTTGAGCTTGGAATCGAACGACCTCGTTTCTACAATGGAAGTTCGATCGTTGCTCACCGCTCCACCTTGTGCACCTTGCAATCGTTGCGTGCTAGCTTACTTTGCGATAATCGCAATGAACATGGCAATTTCCATAAGCGATCTTGCCAAAGTGTCATATGCGAACTTTTCATCCCGTGTATGTGCATTTATAATTCCGTGTGTACATGGAGTAACTATCAATTGACTTCAATAATTCTATAGCTGAAATGTAAAACAATGGTTTACGATATAACAGGGGTTAACTATAATGTGTAGGTTTACGGAAAAGTTCAATAAAGTACTTTTATCGTTATCGTTTAAGGCAAAAAGGGAATAGGAGAGATAGAAGATTCTTATCGAGAAAGATTGAAAATGGTAGAAATGGAGTTAGAGAATTACAAAATTTCTTCTTTCCTTTTGTATTTTTTTACTTCAACTCATATAACTATTTCGTCTAGGACTTAAAATTTTACATGGATGTTGTATCCCGAGTAGTGGTTTACAACACTTTCTTCATCGAAGAACTACTTTCGCGTTCGGGGTTTTAACAAACTTAAAGAAACGTTAGCGATACTGTACAATTCTCTGATTTTTTAAATACATTGGCGTTCTATAGGTTGAAGATAGTGTGGTGAGGTTCGGATGACCTAACTTATCGTGATGCAGGCTTCAAAAGGGCGATGGATTTTCTAGTAATTCCGTCAAGACTAAAGGTCTTCTAAATATTTTTGGAAGGAAAAAGGATACGAGCTCAAAAGTGAGTGACATTTCCTTTTTAGACCGTGAATCACGCTTAGCAATATTTAAATATAATATCTTGTAGAATTAGGTCGGTATCCAGCATGGGTTCGAAACCATCGTCACTATGATGTACAGTGAGTAACTTTAATATTCGAACACTATGAGATTTTTGGTTTGTTAGATCATAATTTCGTTTCTAACAAAACAAACAAAGAACAAAATCAAGTATTATATTAAGGTATATGTCTAGTACCTAAGCAATAGTATAAGTTTTATTTACATAACTTGCAACAGTTGTTAAATAACAGAATTTAAATAAAACTTTGTCCGATTTTCACGTTACTTTAATATTCGGACACTTATAGAAACTACGTATTTTAAGCTTATTTTTAATCTAATTTTTATAATAATATGTACTTTAATATTTTGTTGGGTAGCCATTCTGCTGTATTACTTCTTTTAAACGTTGTGGCATATTTCTAATGATTTTGTTTAAATATCCTGTGTTTATATTGTTCCATTCCTTTTTTAACCTATGTTTCAACATTTCTTTTGAAGTTGTTTTTCTGATACGTCGATCTAGTTGAACCCACATATTTTCAATAGGGTTGAGGTCTGGTGATTGGGGTAGTGGTTGTAACACTTTTGGGCAATTATACAATAAATATTCCTGCACAATACGTGCTTTATGTTTTGGGTCATTGTCCTGGCAAAATTTAAATGTGTTTAAAATTCTCATTTGTGTAACACTTTTGTGTAAATTGTTTTTTAATATGTTCAAATACACATTTTTATCCATAATATTATCAATAAAAACTAATTCGCCTGGTCCAAATGTGGATATACTGCCTCAGACTAGTACACTGCCACATTCGTGCTTTACAGTCGGTCTTACATTTTTAAATTTAAATTCTTCATTTTTCTTCCGCCATACCATCCTTCGTTCATCTGACCCAAAAATGTTAAATTTACTTTCGCCAGCAAAAATGACATCGTTCCGCCATGCTTCTTCCTTCAAAACAAATTCCTTGGCAAAATTTAATCTTTTCTTCCGATTTTGTTCGTTCACATATGGTTTCTTCCTCGTAACTCTTTCATTGTAGCCACTACCTTTTAAGGCTCTGCGGATAGTTTGACGATGTACCTTTTTCCCAGACTCGTTTAAGAGCTCAACTGCCAATTTTGGTGCACTAACAATAAGTGTAGGATCTTTCTTTATTTTTCTGATCAATTTCCTCTTATCACGTGCATCCAACTTTTTTGGCTGGCCCTTTCGAAGTATAGAGTCTATGCGGTCCTCACACTTGAATCGTTTGACGATATCTGCCGCTGTACTCTTACTCATGTTGAGCATGGCAGCAATTTGTTTGTATGATTTTCCTTTTGCATTGCGAAAAATCACAAGTTGTCGTATATTGAAACATGTGTTACTTTTGCGTGGCATTATAAACGTGAACTTAACGATTATCGAACGGTAACTAATGAAATAATATTCGTTAGTATCATCCGAACAGTCGACTGTGTTTGTAAACAAACATTGCGTTCTAGCTCGAAGCAACTCGGCATATACACTCACAAAAGGTGCTACACTACTAACAAGGGAGGTTTCCCAAGTGTCAATTCCCAATTTTAATGAAATTTACAGGCTACATACAATTCGATAAAATATTTGACACGTATTTTTTTTTATCTGCTGACGTTCATATCTAGGGGGTGAAAACAGCCCTCAAAGTTTGGGACTAAAAAGTTATTTTGTTAAATATCTCGGAAACTATTTGGTGTAGATCAGAAATAAAAAATGCAAATTGTTCGTTTTTCAAAGACGGATTTAGTGGGAAAAGTAAAATTCCTTCAAATTTATTTATTTAAAAAATATATTAAAAAATCACATATTTTTCAATTTTTTTTTAGTAAAACGTAAAATTCTGATTTATCCGCATTCTTGGGTTTGGTCCATAGTTTCATCTTGCAATGCATGACAAAAGTAACTCTACGTTTTACTAAAAAAAATTGAAAAATATGTGATTTTTTAATATATTTTTTAAATAAATAAATTTGAAGCAATTTTACTTTTCCCACTAAATCCGTCTTTGAAAAACGAACAATTTGCATTTTTTATTTTTGATCTACACCAAATAGTTTCCGAGATATTTAAAAAAATAACTTTTTAGTCCCAAACTTTGAGGGCTGTTTTCACCCCCTAGATATGAACGTCAGCAGATAAAAAAAATACGTGTCAAATATTTTATCGAATTGTATGTAGCCTGTAAATTTCATTAAAATTGGGAATTGACACTTGGGAAACCTCCCTTGTAAGTGCCCGATTAAAGTAACGTGAAAATAGGACAATGTTTTATTTAAATCGTGTTATTTAACAACTGTTGCAAGTTATGTAAATAAAACTTATACTATTGCTTACTAGACATATACCTTAATATAATACTTGATCTTGTTCTTTGTTTGTTTTGATAGAAACGAAATTATGATGTAACAAACCAAAAATCTCATAGTGTCCGAATATTAAAGTTACTCACTGTATAAGTACGGATGGCAAAGCACATAATGGCCTGTGGTGCACAGGGGTAAGGCGAGAATATCGCTCAAACCGTCAAAGTCTACTGCATCGTTCCTAAATACCTCAATATAACAACTGAAAACAACATACTTCTTTTGTCATTCACATGACGATGTAGCAAATGCGGAGTTTTTCGACCATTTGCTCCTTAGAATTGAAAATGACGTGCGAATGTGGAATATCTCTATTCGTCAAGCGATTCAGGACGAAACGCTTGCCAAAGGACATCATTTGCTGTGCTCATGATACTTTGTCACTTATAAAAAATATTTTAGTAATGAAGGGAATTTCACTCGAGCCCCCGTTTGAATCTGAGCGTTTAGTTCTATAGTCACGATAGTTCTCCATGAATAATTTTTTCTTATAATTAGTAACATACAGAGATTCTACAATTTATATGATATAGGAACATTGATAGTACTTCTTGGAAATATATTAATTTTAACGTGATGAATGTGTAGAGATATAGTAGTTCACAAGGTTAAAAGTCTTGCCCATCGTGCCACTCACGGGGACGAGATTTTCCTAAATATCTTCCGTGCTGAACACAGTAAAAAGTGAAGGGTATTTTTCTCATCTTATCATTTGCATAAATCAATGATGATGGAAAGGGAAAAAAGGCCTGCTCGGCGGAATCGTCGCCGGCGAGAGTCAGTTAATCGAAAGTCGTCGAGCAGTGCAGTCAAAGCTAGAAGAAAATAAAGGCTCCTTCCTGAGAACTTTTATTGTTTCCGTAGATTTATATACCGAATGGGAAGGGTCAAATATCTAGCAAACTATACAAATTCTGTTAAATCCAATTGCACGAAACAACTGAAAAGTTACTGCTTGTACTCAATGGTAGATTTATTGAGTGCGCAAAGTAACTCGCTGTTATTTTTTGTCGTCCTTGAAATGTCTAACGGCGTTTCTCCTTTAATGTTTCCGCCTTTTAGAATCAATTTGTTTATCTCTTTCGTTCCTTTTTTCAACGTATTTTCGGTAATTCTAGTACTATGTATTGTGATAAAAAATATCAATTTTATCAGATGCTATATTCGTAAAAATATCATAGTATTATAACGGAATATTAACGGTTTGGAAGTCACCTAAAGATAGAAATTCGAATAAAGATAATTATACTGATTGAAACGAAGAAAAGAGAATAACGATATCAAGTTTGTATTTAGTAAAAGAATTTGGAAAGAATGATAATTTACTTTTCATCAAATACGGAGATAATGAAGCGAAGAACTGTCTGTTTATAGGATAAAAAAATTCGCGTAGCAAAAAGACTTCGATGTAAAAGCACGATAGGAACTGTCAGCAGTGTGGACGAGCAGTTAGATAAACTGTATGCGAAAGGAAGCGACGAAAAAGTTTAAAAATCGAAAAACAAATCTTCAGCATTCATTGTAACTGAAATGTACTTTCGGCGAGAGATTTATGTTTACCAGAATATAATACAACACATTAGTAGTACAAAATAAAGTCACATGTTAACTATGTAAAGTTAACTGTGTATTGTTAACTATGTCAACTTTATTAGAGTAAACTTTGCGGGTATCATTATGGAAAAGATATTTTCTATATTACACCTTAAAAAACATTAAAACGTACAATACATTTTATGACGAGAGCAACATGATTCTACATGAACTCTAAATCAAATACTCCAAACAAACTTGACGTACATTTTTCGTCATTTAAATTTGTCGAAATAAATGTGAAAAATAGCAGGAATTACACACCTAAAAATTTTGGAAATACAGTAAACATTGAAACAAATTAAAAACGCCTACTTTCATTATATTGGTGTATTTCATGTTAAATATACAGAGTTGCTCGTGAACTTTTATAAAACTGCTTGATCGTTTTGTACAGAAAAATTGCTATGATATAATATAAAATCACATTTTTTTTCTAGAACATTTATTTTTTCCCGGAAATGCATCGTGGCATGTGCAATCCACGCAACAATATAATATCCCGCCAATGCTTTACTCATCGCGCGTGAATGAACCGCATGCACACCATAGGCCAATTCATTTTTGTGTGAATAAACTTCTCGTACCAGACCGATTTGTCGGGTTGTAGACTATTGGCAGCAAAAAGCCGATTAATAAGTTTCCGGTCGATAATCACTGCCGGGAAAACAACCAATTAAAGGTTAACAATCAGCAAGCGCCGCTGATGAGAACTCTAAAAATACGGTTTCCGTATATGGACCGTTTATTTTGAAAGTGGTGTAAGTCCATTTAAAAAAAAAGTGAAGTATCACGCAATTTATGCTAAATTTTGTGTAAACTTTTTATTTATTGCAAGTTAATATTTAATATCTTAAAAAAAAGCTATTGTTTTGTTCAATTTAAAATTGACCGCTAAAAGAAATTGCATAGACATTGATTATGAAAGTGGAGTAAGTCCAAGTTCTGTAGGCAAGTTGCGGGATCAGTGACCACTGGTGGCTACATTTGTTTCATGTAACATTTCGAAAGTTACAATTTCAGGTTACTTACTTGATTTTCCTCTAAAAATGAATAATTTTATATTAAAAACAAATAGTTATATAGGTAAGAAGAAGTAATAAATCAATATTATATTATAAGAATATTATTTTATGACAATTAAAAATATGTATTTCTGTTTAATTTTAGACAAATACGCGCAGAAGTAAAACTCATGGATATAAACAAAAGAGTAATCTGAGGGATCGGAGGATGAATACAATTCCACTATGAAAAACAAATTAATGAAACGTGAAAAAGAAAAAAGAATTATAGAGGTAGAATCTTCTTCAGTCGAGGATATTGTTACTGAGAATTTCAAAACACTGTTACAAGAAGAGCATAAATAAATAATACCAATATCTTATGCTGAGTTTAACAATATATAAATACAATTAACGTTCAAAATAAAAAATACTATTTCTATTTTATTTCTTGTTATTATCTATAAACCAAATTCGATTAATATGAAATATATTTTAAGTGATATTTGGGTTTTCAAAATTGAAATTAAATGATTTTTACAATTGATTAATTATGAAAGTGGTGTAAGTCCATTTGCAACCCGTAAATATACATTATTTTAGGTAAATTCGCCTAAAAGAAATTTGTATAGACAAATTACATATTAATAAATGGATAGAAACATTATCAGACTTGTCATAATTAACCAACATTTTTTAATTGACAGATATGCTAACCTTTAATTTTCTCGAAATAACAGAAAATGGACTTGCTCCGCTTTCAAAATAAACGGTCCATATAAAGTGTTAACTGTGCCTCTAATGAATAGAATTTTCTTATATTCTCTTCGCTTATAGTAATAACATTATTGTAACAATTACCTATATTTACACAAAGCATTTGATAGTGGACATAATACGTTCGAAATACAATATTTATTAGGGCGCTTCGCGTTTTCTCGATGGACCCATTACTAATTACTTGGGCCCAAAGGATTTGCACAAATCGTGATAAATTTTCACAAATTGTAATTGCAATGAATGTTACCGTAAATATCGTACGAAGATTATTGACCTTTCCACGAAGATACTTTCCGAACGAGTATCGATGTTCCGGAACAATATAATTACGGATAATGTCTAATTCGAGTGATTTAATAAGATATCGTGCATGTTAAATTATTTTAAACACAGCTCGATATCTTTTCACCATATCCTCCGAAGGACATCCAATCATTTACTCTGCCAATGCTTCCTGGTCGATGAAGAGTCTTCTTCGGAGCAGATAAAATAAAATATACTTATTTCGAATTAAAATTGCTAGTATTGTAAATACGTCGCGATTAATTACTACCGCTCATATTGTATACAGGTTAGAATATATAGTATATATTGGTATATGATTATCAATCATAGCAGATTTGGAATATTTTAAAAATGTTACTGTTTTTATTTTCTTTTTTTTTATTAATCTTTTCTATATTTTGACTTCAATGCTGTGTTGATTTTAACCAACTGCTACAACTTTGGGTGAATGCTAAAATTGCGAATGCGAAGTAAATATCACATAGGAAATATTTTTACAAGTAATTAGGATTTAAACGCGTGTTCGCTAGTTGAAAATGCATACCTTCAATTTCGTCTACAGGAATCACAATTCTCCATTGTCTTTTCTGTACAAATGTCAGAATTATTTGCATAAACTGAATTTAACGTGTAGCAGTACAAGCACAAATACTTCATGGCGTCACAACAATGTCTTGTTAAATTTTGATTCCAGCCACTCGGTTATCCTATTAGAACGCTGATAATCGGCTGTCTGTTAGGAGGACGGATCTTAGACTGTTATCTTGTTGAGACTTCCCTGTTATCCCGTTAGGCATTGAGCTTAGATTGACATCCTATTAACAGCTCTAATCTTAGAGTCATATCCTAGACACTGACACAATTGATTTCCTTTTTGTGTCTAATTGTTATCTTGTTAACGCACCGATCATTATTTCTGTTGTGAATATTGCTTTTCAACGACTTAACGTTAATAGGAATGTCAAAAGTATTGGAATTAATAAGAGCGTAACTGGATTTTGTGCGACGAAAAAAACACTATTCTGTTCACGTCGCTGACTGCAGCACAGCTCCGTATTTTCTGTAAAGAAAGCCGTCAGATACTGAATTTATTCGGTAGACTTGATACGAGTTTGAAACATCGTTAAACTACGTCACGCACCACGCAACATAACTTTCCTACAATACGATTTGTGTACACTGTGAAAATTGTACGTTGAGTATCGCAGTAAAAATTGTTATTTTGATCCTTGCAATATCGTGTATTTTTATTGCAAACTGGACTATTTAAAAATGTTATACTTCTACTTTTTCTCAAGAACAAAATCCTAAAAGAGAAAATTTTATAATTTCATTATTTGTCGTTTTATTTTTATGTTATTACATGTTATTACACATTAATCGTGTACTATCTTTTTTTAACAGACATTCGTCTGGGTTAGGTTTGTCGGAAAAAGGTACTGGCAAAAGTTTTGACAATTTCTTCGATCTGCTATTGGGTATAGGAATGAAATGTCATACATTATCTATTTGTAGTTCTACAAATAATTTATTGGTGTAAACTTTGATTGTAATAGTCAATTACCTCACACTTAGTTGTAAACTTTAAGTTTGAGAGCAATCGGCTGGGTAATACTTCTTACATTTCGAAAAATTACACAATTCATTTGCAACTACTCGTTGCTTAATTAACACTATGACATCCGCGCATATAATAGAGATTCTTTCGTTTGACGCCGGTAGGACAGACCACATAATTTCATATGTCCCCGGTTCCGCTTCTTCTGCTTGCGTTTATAAAAACAAAAACTTGTTAATATGTCTGTAACTTATTGTTACTTAAACAGAACACACGCAATATTCGCGTTGGTTTGAACACGGCACTACAGTGGTGTCACAGACGTTTGTCCTTCAGTTTTCGCATGGCTCCAACGGGGTGCTAGCGGCGCTTAACCGATAGTTTTCTCATGGCACCGCTTGGAGCCACCGGACAGCATAGTGTTAATTGGGATGAGATGTATCGAGCATGGCATGAATGCCATTCTGTTTCACGTTTTAAAATTATCCAAGGTTAGAGAAAGCACAGCCTTCCAAAAATAGCCTTTAAGAAAACTTAGCCTTGAGAGAATAGAACAACTTCTAGGGAAAATCCAGCAGCGCCAAAGGCTAAAGTAGTGACTTCTGAATAACTCGAGTTTTGTGATTAAAATGTACTTTTCGTACTATTTCATCTTCCATGAAAGTATTTGTTTTAATATCTTTTACCTACATACTTTCCTACAAAATACATTCAACATTATACCTTTGCATAGAATATTTCGACTATACACTTTTGTACTTTTGTACTTATAACAAGTTACTTCATTCGAATTTGTATTAAAACATATAGCATGTCTCTTACAACAGCACTTGCAGAGGGTTATTGAGAGAAGAATTGGTTGGGGTGGAAATTGTTCTTCAATATAAAGGCGTTTACATCGTTCACATATCGAGACATAGGTCTATTTTTACGATTCAATTGCTGGCAATTAAACCACAGTTTCGTTTACATCATTCCCATCCAGCGAAACCAATTGTAACTTTTCTTTTCTCTCGCAACATTAAAGTACTTATATCTTCCTCACAAAAGTAGAATCTTACTCAAAAAACATATCCCTATATTATTATACTCGTCATCCTGAGTTTAAATCAGATTTATAAATATCTTCTCTTCCTGTCAAAAATAAAACTAATTAATCTAAAATGATGCCAATATAAACAACCAACATAACGTTGCATGGCAATTCAATAAACCATTCTGTTCTAAATAGAATCCTGACAGTGTTCAAAATTGATCTAAGTTATAAACTTACACGTGTACATTGACAAGAAAAATATTCAAACTTAAAACGATGACGAATTCAAAGCTCTTAAATCTAAAAGCTCATCACCGATATCTAGCACACGTCATCTAAAGCAGCCATCGATCTTACATTTCGTTGGAGATGGTCTTTCGAGAAATAAAAGTAAATCGTACTTTCATATACACGTCGACCGCTATCCAACCAGGCTGTAAAAACGCTAGTCACTACATAATGCATGGCCTGTTAACGAGTTGCTTTAGGTTACTTCCGTTGAACCACGTTTATCAACCGCCACTGATTTTTCTGTCGCGACATTGTGAACTGTTTATGCATCGTAGTTTGTATTCACGGACACGAAAAAATAAACCTATAGTGCACAGGCCGTAGGGTAAAACTATGTAGGTACATATGTAGTACGTACTACTTTCGTGGCATTCGCTTCGGCTGATCGATACGTCGGAGGCCGTGACACTTTAACAGGTATGCGAGTCTACGTGGCCGCATGAGAATCGTTTCACGGCTGTCACGGGAAAGCACTGCTACATAGAGGTGTTAAATTTCGCACTGCAATGACGTAAACTATAGTTTTTTTTTTGTTTTTCTTTTATTATAATGAAAAGAGGTTAAGAGAAAAGAGTATATTAACATATGTGGGTGAATGACGGGTGTACGATTATAGTATAGGGTATCAGGTTGGCTATGGAATTGAAGGGGTGAAGTCGCAACTATTGGAGCCAAGGTTACATCTCCATTATTCCTGGAATTTCTTCTTACTTGGTATTGTAGTAAGAGTATTTAATAATGAATACCCTCACAAAACAAATTAAACAATATAAATATGATATACTTATATATGTTTAAAAAAAAGAAGAATATTGGTTAGTAATATAATAATAATTGTATTAAAAGTGTAGCATCTTACTGGCTTAGATACAGGAATTAAACTGCTAAACGATATACATCGGCAGAGTTGTACATACATATGTGATGTGAACTCGAGATATGAGGCCCGTGCCTAATGATCTCTTCTTCTCATAAGACTTTTGTTAAAGGGGCAATATAATTGTTAAGTATAGGAGCGCCTCATGCTTGTGGCTGTCTTCGCGGAAAAACGTTGCTTATCTTTTTCGGCATAACGCGCCTGTTCGTCGTGCCACGAGTCTGACGGCCAGCAGTAGACCCGAATAGCTAGATTAACCCATTCGAGACGGTGCATTTTTTTTGGAGACCATCCAGAAATACTGACAACTTTTCGCTTTGTATTTACCTCTTCTTGTATTTCTGAAGATTGTGACTTTGGGTCACCTACTTTAGGGTCGAAATTGATCCAAATACCAAATGTAATGTTTACACATTTGTAAGATACCTTTTATTTTAAGCTAGTCTTATTTCGAGGGCTGTTTTTTTCTATAATGACTGATAACTGCAATTCAAGATCATTGCACACACAGTGTGCAGTCGGTCTTTTTGGCTCGGAAATGCATTGCACACACGGTGTGCAATTGGTCTCGAATGGGTTAAGCAACATTGGCTGATGTATGTACAGAGTATATTAAATATATCTATTCGTTACTTTTCCTAAAACGCATCGACCTGCCTACAATCATCCTCCAACAATAATATATATAGTATATAAAATTTGTGATTCTAGCTCTTGCTCATATACAGAATGTCACAGCCGATTATGACATCTTGATAACTTCGGTATTGTGGCATGTAGCGAAAAATGTTTCATAGGAAACTTAAATGGTATCGACTGGGGCATAATCCGGTGTCATTAGTTTTTCCGTAGGTGGACGCTTCAAGGACATATGAAGGTCAACTTTTTTTTTTTTTTAATAGAATGAGGTACTTTTTTCTGCATCAAGCGATACAGCTAGACATTCTTTATAAACAAAGTACTGACCTATGTATGTCGAAAAGCTAATAGTTAAGAAGATATTTCAGTATAAATAATCTAAATACAAAGGCATCATTCCAGCCGCACTAGGATGTGAGCTCTGTTTATCCATTTATCTGTGTGTCACCTGATTTAACGCCGCCCGACTTTATCTTTTTCTATTTAAAGGATAAAACGCGAAAGTTTCAACTAAAGTGAGTGACATGAAGCAGCACATTATCGATGAATGTGGCAAAATATCAGCCGATACATTAAATAACGTAGGCCAGTCCTTACTTCATTGATTTCAAAAATGCTGTGATGCAAATGGTCGTTATATTGAACCATACCTGTAAATAAATGTTAATGTTATTACGAATTTTAGAATTACTTAAGGTAAAGGTACCAGTAGTTGACACTTTAAGGAATTTTTTTCCTATTTGTTTACATAACTCAGGCTATGTTCACTTTATGGAAAATTTATGATTAGTTGTTGCTGCACAAACTATTCTTCTATTATATTGCGACAAGTATTCATTCCTGCTGGCGGTTGTAAATTTTTTTTTCCTTTTTTCTAAGAGTAAAATTTGATTCAATAGTTGACACCCAGCGAAAACGAAAGATTTAGTACTTGACATCTTTTTCTTTCAGTAGTTGACACAGGGAGAAAAACCAATTAATGAACTAGGCTTGGTAGTATATTAATACAAAAATTTATTGAATGTTTAAAAAAGATTATTCTTGAGTAAGTTTACAAAAAAATATTTAATAATTAGAAGTTACTTCCTTAAAAAATCTAACTTAGTTCGGTAACTGAATACATATTTCTGGTACTGCTCATTTTAATGGTTTCGTTGATACGAAGCAGCACAGCTTCCCATTTATAATCTAGCATATCCATTCTTTCCGGTCACTTTACCACTGCTGAAATCTTTTGCAGAACAACTCTTTTTCGTAAGGAAATACAACATATTTCCCTATGTCAACTACTGAATAATAGACAATTACAAGTTCCAATAGTTGACACAGAGGGAATTTCGGCAATTTAGCATTCTTTGTTGCAAATTTTAATACATAAACCCTTTTTTAAGATTCAAATAACATAAACGAATACCTTTTTATCCGCAATGATTAAATATTACAAACTTACAAGGCTTACATTTCAACCAAGTCCTTAGCGATTCATATAAGAAAATACTCAAAAATCGTAAGAGTCGAGCACGGGTTTGATTAACCGGTTGGTATGACACTTCTCAACGGTGGATTATGAGCAATAGTTCGCAATTAAGCCGGTGAAAGACGATACTATACAAACTGATAAGATTTAATGTTTTCCAACTTGTGGTTTCCTGATTTATTTACATTTTTTGAAGAAGTGTCAACTACTGGTACAGTGTCAACTACTGGTACTTTTACCTTAAGGAAGTTTATCTGGTAAGGTAGATGTCAAAAACAATCGTCATTGTAGGTATTATTTTGAATGTAAAAGTCGAGTATTTTATAAACAAATTTTGGCTCAACGTGTACTAGCGTTAACCAATCCCAAGTAGTCTTACACAATCTTGCAACGTTGCATTATTTTCTACATACTAAGAGAGAACGACGTCTTTCTTCTCTGTCTGGAACTAGTGTGACAATATGTAGAAATCTAACCTCTTAGTTTTGATAATTAGAAAAATTATAAATTCAGATTTATAAAATGTCAGAAATAATGAGATATAAGGGAAAATTCATGAAAAAAAAGTAGTGGAGAAAAGGTTAAAAGCATTAGCAGCAATGTCTGCAGCAAAAAAGCCGTTTTAAATACGAGACATAGCCAACGGTAGACGTGTTGTTGAAATCCCTGAACTGGCTGAAAATTTAACGTGTACTTCTTGTAAGAAAGATATTCATTTACAAAATCTCATAAGTGTTATAAATTTTGCTACAAATGAAATTTCAATGAATAAAAACTTGTAGTAACCTCATTTTTTTCATTATTTTAATATATATTTTCCGTATCATGAAGCTAATTGCATTCATATTATAACGACATAATTCAAATAATAAATAATTAAAATTGATAATATTGAAACATAATTGGGTTTTTAGAAATTAATTATTATAAAATGTCTAGCACAATATGATAATATTTAAATAACTCGCGGGTACATATTACATCCTTCTTTACCGATTCATGACTATGCAGCGTTGCCAGTTTTTTTTCAATATTTTCTCCGATGTCATATCAGATCCAATTTTCCAATATTTATTTAATAATAGCGATCAAACTGTGCGGTCAAAATATTTAAAATTTTGGCCAGCGGTATTATAACATATCACTACATCATATACCAGTTTTTCATATAGATAGTAAGAACTGTTCAATTTTTATTTTCGAAAATATATTTTTTTGACATAGACCTTACAATGTATAAGAGACTATAAAACATCAAATTCAAAGCTTAATATCTTTGGTTCTAGACGGTCGAAAAAAAAATTCCGGATACCGTTGTACGCAGAAATTTTCAAATTTTAAGTGTGCAAAATTTAAATCATTTTATAAGAAAACCTCTCATTCAAGAAAACTACCTTAAATTGAAATATCTCCTAAACTACTAGCTGTTCGACATGCATAGGTTAGTAGTTTTTTTTATAAAGAATGTCTAGCTGCATCGCTTGATGCATAAAAAAGTACCTCATTCTATTTAAAAAAACAAAGTTGACCTTCATATGTCTTTGACGTGTCCACCTACGGAAAAACTACTGACACCAGATTATGCCCCCCTCGATACCATTTAAGTTTCCTATGAAACATTTGTTGCTACATGCCACAATACCGAAGTTATGAAGATGTCAAAATCGGCTAGGACACCCTGTATATCCTTTTTTCTTATTATTGTGTGATATTTAAGAGCTATAACTTTAATATTGCATTAGCTATTTGTTTTTATTATAATTACTACTGATTATGGATTATAGGAAATAGCGGGAAAGTATGAAAAAAATTAATTATATCTTACGGAATTATATTTGTGGTTTAATAGTGGAAAAAGAAAAATTCTTTTTTTGTTTAACGAAAGATTTATGAATATTTTTCAGAATTAGTTGAAATACTAGGCAATATTTAATAAGAGAAATTTGTTATACGAGTTAACCGGTGCATTTTAGAAACGGTGTTTCCTGAATTACATTCTTGCCAGATTGCCTGGATCGAGAAGACGCGAATAATGCGATACATTTCGGCAGCTCTCACTACTGATTGTGAGTATGTACACATTTTTCGCATATCATAGGTGAGATATATAAATAGAATACAGAGTAAATATAGCGTAGAAAAATGTAAAAAGAAATACACTGCAAGCAACACCGACTGTGTTTGCATATATGTATACTGAAGCCACCAAATAAAACGTATTATCTCTGTAGTAATGGAGGACACAAACTCGAGACTTTTTATTTATCGAACAGTTGATCTAACAATTAATACACATATGGAATATTTGTAGATTAGATAAACTTAAAGGATTAAGGTGTTACAACCAACCCTGAGAATTTTTAAAGAAATCTTCATTCGATGCCAGTCAGCCGCTCTTGAAAAACGAAAGGTTTAAAAACAAGTGTTCTTCGCTCTACAGGGCTACTTTCCACTTATCTAAACTTATACAAACCATGGCACTTTACACTCTGGCCAGGTGCCTTCCATATGTCCTTGGTACCCTTACATCCCTGCCAGAGTCCTATCACCTCCACTCATTTTTCCATATCCTTCCCGAAACAGAGCCCTATATAAGCGAGACACTTTTCTGCCTCTGCGGGTCATTTCTTTCATAGAACGTTACGCCTCAGAGAGGTGAATTTTCAAGTCTACGAGACTTGGAAACCCCCGCGATCCGACGCGTGACATTCGGTTAATACTTTAACTTTAATAGTTTAATTTAAGAATCAATTCTTGTAATTGTATCTTAAACCCAATTCATTGTTAATAACTTAATATACGTATTTCAACGTTCTAATTATTTTCAATTTACTTCCTTTAATCTTCGCGTAACCGAGCAACGATCACCCTTATTCACTCAAGCCGCTCGGAGTGAATAAGATTATTTAAAGTTACGGGTTACAGTAGAATCAAGAACCTTAAGATTGCAACATAAAATTCATCTCCTTTATACCAGTTAGTGGATGTAACATTGTATTATTTGGTACAGAACTATCCGCTATAGTAACAAGAAAGAACCGTGAGGTTCCTTTCGTTCTTAACGGGCAAACGGCAACTCTATAGTTCTGCTATAGGCTAGTCCGATCCGCGGAATATTCCCCCTATCTATATTGTTGCAACTCTTGGATTCTCGAATATAATATTGCAATAACGCATTACGGTCGCGTTTTCTGCCACTCGCCCAGCTCGTAACAAAGGATTATATGTTTCATATTTTTTATTTCCGAGGGCTGTGAATTCTAGTGATGAAACTATCCCCTTTGTTTGAACTTTTTCATGTTTTCTGGAGAACTATAGTGGATCTACAAAACAGTTTAGGTAAATATTGCAGCGTTTTTGACAAAGTGTAACGTAGTTTATTTTTTCATGGATAAAAATTGAGATATTCTGATTTTTTGTTCTATTTTGAAAGTTACGGAAGGCTGTGTAGAAACATAGAAGCAGGGATTTTTAACTTGCACTCGACTATTCATGTGCACTTGTTATTTAATAGTAATAAGTTATTACTAATAACATACAGTAATGATTTCGTTCTTAATTCCTGGCTGCTCAACGTGTAAATTTACATTTTTTTTTTGCTGAGCTTATCGTATCTGAGTCATCGAAAAGATAAGTATCACTGAGCAATATATTGTTCGCAAAGAATCATAAAACTTTTATCTAAAAACTTTCGGCTTTCGTTGCTTACTTCACAACGTGTTCAGTTAATGAGAAATAAAATCACTTTTCTGGTGCACCGCACTTTATAATTAGATTTCACAATTTTCTTTCTATTCCTGCAACCTAAACCTACATCTTCTGGCGCAAAAAATAAAGTTGTAGCAATGGTCTTAACACGTATTTCAAGACTAATACATAGAAAATTCTGATCTTAAAAAATCCTTTAAATATGATGAACTTAAGATCTTAACACTCTCAGACAGAACAAATTGTCTCTGCATACACCTTATGTCTCTGTCTTCTTTTTCAAATTGTATAATCTCTGCGAATAATTTTGTATCTACATTGCATTATTATTTCGTACATGATATTCTGTATAAATGTGAAGCATCCCCTTTTTCAAATATTTTTTAAATCTATGATAACGTTACTAAGACAAAAGGAATATTTTGGATAGTCGTTTAACGGCACAATGATAACAGCAGAATTACGAAAGCGAATACCGGAAAAAGTCGTTTTTTTTGCGAGATAGTTTTGTACTTGTGTTATTTCAAAAAATTCCAGTTTCTTCGTAATAACTAAAACAATCCATTACTTTTTCCGCGATTCAGCAGAACATATTACTTTTATGTTCCACCACGGTATATTACAATTATTCGTCGAAAATGATACAAAATATGAAGAGATAGTGCAGCACGCCCTTAACTACTTACTGTAAGCAGCGTTTTCAAATACTTGTATCGTACCTTGATGTGCGCTTGCGTGTGTGCACACATAAAAGGTGATCATTCTAAAAATGCATATTTCAGTTATTGTACTCGGAAATAAAAAAAGTCATGATACTCGTCGAAAAAATGGCTGAACAAATGCATGGTTTATATTCCAGGAGAACATATTGCCACGAGATTTTAGTATCTTGAAACAAACAGAACTCTTTAGAAATCTGCGATTTAAACAAAATGGGCTGGATTTTTTAACTTTCTTTGTTGAAGTGGTACGCACAGAAGAATGAAAGCTGTATTTTTCGTGATGCTTTAATTTTGCTCTTTCGAAAATGAATGTTTTTACGTAAAACATACCATTAATTTTCTACGACACACTCTACAAGACTATCAAATTTCACATTTTTTTTTTCATTTCCATTCTCTCTGCTACGTATTACAGTGCTTTGAGTTGCATTGGAAATTAAAATATACTTTTCAAAAGTAAAAATGTATTTTAATTAGACTTACTGTTTTAACATCCCTTTGTTGCAAATTATTAAATATATTATATGAGATATAAAGTGAAAGTGCGGTTTTACCTTTTATTATATTTTTAAATATTTTGCTTTTCAAGTAAGAAAAATCGTTGAGTTAAACTGTATAATAGAATAAAATTATTATTTTAAAATAGTGCGAATTTTGTAGACTGTGTTTTTTTCGCGAGCAGTATTTAGATACAAGTTCTATGTGGCTGAAGAGGTATTTTTGAAATCCGTACTTTTTTCCACCATTTTTGGACGGAAACTGCGAAATTGAATAAACGCTATTCGTTTCCATTGCGCAGAATTTTTATTCAGCTTCAAAGTTGCCTCAATGTACGAATTATAATACTATTCAACACGATTTTTTTCTCGTATATCCAAAGGGTGATCCTCGTAGAGTTGCTCATCCTAAACACGAATCCGTCGGCAGAGTTGCTCCGTCACCCTCAGTCCGATCTGACAGTACCATCCGAAAGGCTCTTAGCTCTGATAAGTATTAGGGGGACCGGAAAGTAATGTCGTTTTTTTTTAGATTAAATTCAAAGAGATAAGTTTTTAAGAAGTTTTTATTTTTAATCAATTATGTAGCGACCCTCGTTATCAACAACCTTTTGCCGGCTAGTGTGCAAATTTTCAATACCGGATCGATAAAAGACAATTGGCTTTTGTGCAAAATATCTGAAGATGGCATTTTGGACATCATGCAAATTTTCAAATTTTGGGAAGCAACACGCAATTGAGGCAACACCTCCCACCCCAATTCGTTAATTTTTTTCCAGAGTTCGTCTTTCGCAGTGCGGTCTTGCACTATTATGTTGCAGAATGACACCTTTTCTGTTAATAATCGCTGGCCAATTTTCAATTAAAGATTGATTTACTCGATTCAGTTGTTCACAGTAAAGGTATGCAATACCAGTTTGTCCAGGTTTCAGCACTTCAAAATGAACGACCCCGCGAATACTCCACTAAACACACAAAAACGCCTTCTTGGGATGTAAACCTGGCTTAGCTGTAATTCGTGGCGATTCATTTCGGGAGAGCCACTGCCTTTTGTGTCTTGGATTATCATAAAGTACCCATTTTTCATCTCCAGTGATCAAGCGATCAAAAAATTCTTCTGCATTGTGCCGCTGAAACAATAAGTTGCATGTGGTGGATTGGTTAGTTTTGTTTTCTTCGGGCAGATTATGCGGGACCCAAACAGCTGCTCTGCCTACTTTCTCAATTTAGTGCAAATGTTCTTGAATGGTCGACCAAGGTTGTTTAAGAGTGTTTAACAGCTCATCGATGGTCTGACACGGATTTGCTTCCACTTCCGCCCTTAAGATGTCATTGTCTAAAGATGTTGGTCTTTCTGATCGATACGAGTCGGAACGATCAAAATTACCGGATTGGAACTTAGAAAACCATCTTTGACATTTACGAACGTTTAATACATTTGAATAAATACCGCAAATGTTTTTGGTAGCACCTGTCGCGTTACAACCCTTGCGAAACTCAAAAAGCATACAATGCCAGATATGTACCTTTTCTGGCATTTCGCCTGCCATTTCACCATAAATTGTAAAAAAAATGTAACTTAATTATTTACAAGTAAGCAAGTCACTCTATCCTTAAAATGTCTTTGGCACGACTATGAAGTATACAGTGAGCTAATAAATGACAAACGTATGTATATCGATATGTGTAGAAACGACATTACTTTCCGGTCTCCCTAATATAAATAATCTATACATATTTTCTGATCATACTGATTTTCTGCCAAAATTTGGTGTTTTTACGAAAACTCATTTTGCTAAAAAACTGAGGGTGAACGAGCAATTCTGCCGACGGATTCGTGTTTAGGATGAGCAACTCTACGAGGATCACCCATTGGATATTTCAGAAACTAAAAAAACAGTGAAGTTGTTAAACAGTATAACAGTAGGAGATTAGTAGATTGTATAATATAGCATATAAATATGCGATAAAATGTTTGTGCTTGCAGAATTAAAAAATTTGTAAAGAATAGGCCTAGGGAAAACAAAAAACAATTATTATTTAAAAGATCAATTACATGAGTTGAAACTATCTGCAATACTGTTTTTGTAAAAATCGAATGAGAAACTATCAAGGAAAGAATACAGAATGTAGATAACAGATTTCTTAATGTTCATTCATTTAACATAATATGAAGAGAAAATATACAGTGAGTGCAATATAACTTTGTTATGAAAATATTTCGCAAAGGCTGTTTTACATTCAGTCAAGTGATCCGTCAGAAAAGTAATTTAAAAAAAATAATTGTGAAGAAAATTAAATGTTCCGCTAAACTGTAACCGGAACTGTTGCTTTCAAGTCACAGTAATATGCAGTAGCAAAAAGAAACTGGAAAATAAGATACTGTATATGTCATAAATCTTCCTAAAGTCATAATACGTTATGGAGTATTAACTGCTACAAAAATGTTGTGAATATAAAAACAGCTCTTTGTACCTTTACTCTTGAGATACTGCCGGAAAAACGAGGTTGAGAATCTGGCACCATCTTCGGCCCAAGAACGCCCTTTCACGAGCAAGATAAAGTTCAGGAATGGTTGACATCACGTGCCGTGACATCGACATCGGTGAAATATTTTTCTTCCGTTGCCTGCCAAGAGATATCGGGCAACAATAGGGCCATCCTTATCGTTCCTCTCACTGTATGTCGTACTGAGGACCGTGGTTTAATTTCTCAGCGTCAAACAAATCTTCACCGTAGATCAGCTTATAAACATCTTTGTATCGATGTCATTGTTGTGTACGATGATTTATTACATTCTTATGTAGTATATCTTACAATTAGATTGACACTTTTCCTTTGGTACAGCGGTCGCCAAACTTTTTAACCTCACGGACCAGTAAATTCATAATACAAATCCCGCGGACCACTAATAGGATTTTTTATTTAATTGTGATCTAAGAACACACCAAATATATTGTTATGAATTGAATTCTGTTCCAATGCATCTTAAAACATAACTTAACGTGATGAGTAAGTACTGATATTCCATATTTTTCTGGGGACCATCGAAACTTTCTCGCGGACCACCACTTTGGCGACCACTGCTTTAGTACATGTCCTGTTCGTTATAAAAGTTGCATTTTGACAGATACGAAGTTAAAAGCTCGAATTTTTAATTTGTGGCTTGGAAATAATATTCTCGCTGTAACGGCAAATAGGGTTATTCGCGCTTCCAGGATCCGCCAAACAGTACTTGTACTTTATAAACTTTTATATTAAATATTTCGGTTCGGTCCAACATCGTTTCGGTGTGATTTTCGAAATGATCTATCTGATGAGAACTTGTGAGAGTTTTGAAATAGGAATTAGGAATTGAACTTGAAGTTGACTCTTACTGGAACTTGCAATGACTTAAGATTAGTTAATTGAGCGGTTGTTATGAGACTTGGTTGTGAACTTATTATGAGGCGTTACATGAGTTAAGAGCTTTGGTGGAAAGAGACGTAGAGTTTTTAAAGGTTTAGGGAGGTGGAGTGGGAGTAGGACGACGGTTTTTGGGAGTTGAAAATTCAAAATAAGAAAGTAAGGATTTTTGGACATGGGACAATGATTTGGGGATGAGTAAGGATGGTGTTAAGTGATGGTGTCGCTGCGGTACATAAAAGTAGTGTTTACAAAATATTCGATAAAGTTATATAATATATAAAACTATACTTATAATAAATGGGAGGGTTGGTACATTACATCGCTACCTGTGGAAATATTTTACCTGTATGATAGGTACGTATTTACATCATTGGCAACCTTTATGTTGCTCGAAACCCAGCTTGTTCGAGATACTTTAATTTGTATTGCAAGACACCGTCACCAGCGAGGTGAGGGTCACCTGAAGGGGTGAAAATACCTCTCAAATTTGAGGGTAGGAAACACATTTTCGCAAATATTTCGGTAACAAGGGGTCATAAAAATTTCGTTTTTTTTTCAAATTGTGTGTTTTTCGACCAAGAATTTAACTGTGTAAGAAAAGTTGTCAAAAAGTTATTTGTTTAAAAAATATATTAAAAAATTAATTTTTTTCTGTTAATATCTCCCAGGAAACATTCTCAACCAATTAAATAAATCTATGTACACAAACTGTGGTCCAAAGTAGCGAATACGTGTTTTTGGATTTTTTTCGATTTTTGACGATAACGGTCATTATTTCGCGTTTAACTTTTGTCGCTCCGTGCGGGACTGGCCGGTCGAAATAGAATTTTTTCGTAACAAAGCTAACTTTATTGCTGCGACTAGTATTCTAATAATCTATGTGAAAGAATGTAAACATCAAATAAAAACCGTTAGTTTTAAAAACCAAAAATTTCCAAACTCATGTATCCACTGATTTAGATATTATTATTGACTGACATATTTCCAAAAATGTGTTCTCTACATTTAACGTTGAGGGGTATTTTCATCCCTTCAGAATGGATTGTTGCCGATAAAAAAATACGTGTCTAATATTCTTTCGAGGACTACCTGTGATATAAATTTCATCAAAATCGGTGTGTTCGAGTTTAATATATTCGTTTGTAAGTATTTACATATTCTCGTGCCACGCTCTCTCGTCGAGAGGACAATTCCTCCAGCGAGGGAGGGAGACTTCACCCTTACCGAGCCTTATCAAGGAAAAGGAGGTCTTTGAAGGATCCAGCAATAACAATGATCGATAGCAAGGAAGTCGTCACGGAGTCGACACTTTGTACTCGTCGCGTCGGTCTAATTAGACTCCTAAAAGAGTAACATCGCGAGCTTCTACGATATTGTTATTGTAATGGAAATATTTCTATTTATATTAATGGCCCGCAACGAGAATATAGAACATTATATTTATTGTATATTATACATATTAATGTACGCCTATAAGTTATATAAACAGAAAAATTTTAATTGAAAACATTTTTAGTTTTAGAAATTTCAAACTTAACGTACTTTTGTAAATGGTGAATTAGTAGGTTTTTTGTTAAAGTTAAGTTTTTGCGGCTGGTACTAATATGAGCGGTTTCGTTGAGAAAAAGAGCTCTGTTTAGAAAAAATTCTTTATACAGGAAACACGTGTACATAAATGACGAGAATAGGTTAATAAATTGTTCCGCTTTTCAAACGCCAGATTTATCTTTCGCTTTTTGGTGCTGAATCTGAAATAAACATTTCTCGGGCATCTGTGCATTTTTTATGGCAGAACGGAAAGTATTTAATGCTTTTAATTCATGTGCTTCATAAATGTTAGCTGAAACTTCGTTCTTTCAGTATTCAAGAACTAAATCCAGTAAACAAAGTATTCTCACATTCTTATCCTTTCTCCAATGAAATACTACTTCTGCAAGTATTCAGGGTGTCGATATTATAAACATATATAATGAGATTTTGTTTTATTACAATTTTTATTACAACTATTATCTACTGTCGGCGTTAATATTCCTCTTTAAAAGTTCTACAAAAACTCTTTGCGAATATAAATATTAAAACTTAATTGTTTATTCACACAATCGTTATAATAACGATCAAATTTTATTTTTGTTCAAACAATAAATTGGAATTTATTTCATTAACCTTTTCAACATTTTGCTAGTTTTGAATATTGCTAATTTTTTGCAGTTTAACTGTGCCTTTTAGAAAAAAAGAGTATTTAGACTATTTAGTGGTGTGATCCTATCGGTATCTCCATATTAAAGCTTAGTTTGATGTTATTACAAAATTAGTTGCGAGTGCTGCAGGTATTCTGAAACCATAATTAACTTAACATGTATGGTGGTCCTCAGGCTTTCATCTTTCTTAGATAGTCGCGTCATGAAATGTTTTAGTGCCAAGTTGCGCTATCTTCCTTTTCCTCTTTCACGTTGCATTTATGCAGAATTATGTAAGTATATTACTCTCTTGTTTTTCCATGAAATGCAAAGACAAGGATAAATTTACATTCCTTAACAAAGTAGAGTATAGACAGTGACGCAGCTTTTACATTTCTTTGCTGTTGAATTCAAAAAGTTCTTCTCTTCTATTGTAAAAAGACCATTCTTTTTATTTCAATTGAATGTTATTATTTTTGATTACTGCAGATTATAAAGTATACGCGTAAATTTCTTACGTGTTTTACGAATGATAAACTAGTCTTCACTATAATATTTACATTTTAAAAATATAACAGTACCGATACAATATTTCTCTCATTTTTTTACCGCAGAATACGCGCACTAATTGTAAGTAAGTACATACATCAATATTTTAGTAGTTTAAACAATTCCAAGTTAAAGTTTTTATAACGTGATTAAAATAATTTCAAATTTCTACAAATTTCGACCGTTGAACCATAACAATTTTAAAAAGCCGAAATGCAGAATTGCTAGTATGAAGTTTAAACTAAAAGCTTGCAATTTTCTGTCAAACAATACGACTAAAAGTGAATTTGCTTTATCCGTGAAATTCTTTCGATTTGTTTCGGCGTAGCCTTGTAGGGGAGCAGTACTGTCTGGTAGCCAGGTCGGTCTGGCTAGATACAAGTTCCAATTTTAGGGATGAGAGCACTGCAATGCGACACTCTCGTACCACCTTTAACCACTGAAATACACGCACTCGCTAGAAACAAGCGATCGAACACGGCGTTGAACTGTTGTGACTCTTTTCGTGAAATTGAAAGATACGAGCTGCCGAAATTCATCGTCCAAGAAACCATAGATTCTGTGATGTTTATATCTCTGCCCTATAGCAATGGAATTTCCCTGTGTATAACGTTGAAACACATTATTCTTTATAAAGTCATGATCATGCCTGATGTAATATTACAAAATTTTGATGCTTTAGTGGAGTAATATAGATTATTCTCCAGATTATCTATTCGGAGAATAAAATTATTTTTGCGTCATTTTATTTGTTAATTATTCTACATGGTATTGTAAGATAGTGTTTCTTTTGAATTTTGAGATTTTTCAGTTTTAAAAATTTTTATGATGGTATTATAAAAATAAGTCAAGATTGACATATCATTATAGATTATAGTAAGCGAATGAGAATTGTCTATTATAAGAGAAATATAAATCGTTTATATGGGTGAAATTAAATTACACTTGTTACTAGTATTTGAAATACATATTATTTTATCATTGATCTTGTTATATAACACAATGGAGCGAAGATTATTGATAACAATTCTTATTACGTCATTTTTTCTGAGCTGCACTTCTCATTATAGTACGAAATTTACTATATTTTACCCTGAGTAATTATCGTTTACGTTCTTATCTCACAATCAGGCGAATATCATCTTCCCGCATTTGTGAGTCTTATTATACATTTTTGACAGAAGGGTTACTCGTTTTTAAGTAGAAAAGTAATTAATATACATCTTTTTAATAGAAAAAACCGATCGATTCGGTGAGTATTAAGTACATAATACTAATTGTTGGGGTATTCACAACAGTAGTGTTGACAACTCATTAGTCGACAGTATCACTGGACAAAATTCACTTTTGAGCATTTCATTGATGAGAGGCAAATCCAATGACTGTTGATAATGAAATCGCAAACTTGCGCTAAAGTGACAGCAATATCGAATATCCATTTGTTTTCATACACTTTGTTCTAAAGTTAAAACAGCTATGGATGTATTAATTTTCTGATAAGGTGGAAGATCACGGCTTCATTTTATAAAAAAAAATCAAAAATTTGTTGAATTTTGTAGAAGAAATGAAAATAACTTGCCTTATTTTCGGTACAATAATTTTAAAAAAGTTAGATAGCAGCCACGAGTAACAGTGACTCTTAAGTTGGTTGATGCTACTGTACAGTAATTGGGTCTTTCCGTTTGAGTTTTAGCTGAATAAGTCAGGCTTCCAAGTCTCCGACCTTTTGGAAAGAAACACATGAGATATCCTTATTTATAATACTATGGGTGAACTAACAGTGATAAACTGTACAAAAAATAAAAAATCTCGCAAAATTCTTAATGCATCCAACAGTATCTTCTTTTCACAGAAGTATTTCTACGTTTTGGCGCTGCTGAAATTCGTTGTTTTTAGGCGCAGATTTTTGCACTTACATGACTGCAAAATCAATTACAATTGCTATCACTAGCCTCAGAAAACATGTTACATTAAGATAGCATTATTAAATTTCAAATCCCAGACTTGATTTTTTCCACCTATTCTCTTACATCGAACCAGTGGAATTTCACTGGTTCGCCAGTGGAAACTCACTTGTTTACCAATGACACTCACTGGTTCCGCCAGTGATCTCGGCGGTCATCAAAGTTCACTGGTTTAACAGTGAGATTTGTATTCACTGGTTGAACCAGTGAAATCTCACTGGTTCGATCTAAGAGAGTAGATTACCCATTTCGTTCCACTGTGCGGCGTCAACGTGTTAAACATGTTTAAACGTTTATAATATTAAAGAAACACGCAACGTTATATTCGGAAGGGCTTTTAAAAACTATTTATACGAAAAACTAGACATCCAGGAGAAATTCTATTGGTAGGGGGCGATAGAACAGACATCCTTCTATTACAGTTATAAATATACATTTATTATTTAAAAGTTATTTTATGACTTTATGTGTTATTAGATTATTATTACATGTATTCTTATAGCTTTCTTTACAAATACACTTTACATTTATGAGGTACTTTTTGACAATGCAATATTAAACAAAGTATTATATTTGTAATATTTGTAACTGTTAAGGAGTCATAAACCGTGGGACCTGGTGGAGCGGCATACTTCTTGTCGACAGCTGTCTTCGGCAATAAACCGATACGTACGATTGGGGCTCGGTCAGGGTGCGCACATTTGTGTATTATTTGTAACTGATTAATGTAAGGAATTATTGTGCGTACCCGCCGATGACCCTCACGGGACTTTGGGCTTGTTCGGAGGCAGCTGCCAGGTTTAAAATCCTCCATCAGGTGTTGGGGACATATCGTTGCCTTCCCTCTCTTGAAATCCTCGAGTGGGTGGAGAAAATTAGTTTATCATTTAATAGTTGTTTATTTTTCAAAGACTCCACCCCCATCGAAGCTCAGAGATTTCATACACGACGTCAAGAGAGGGGCGCATCACAGCTTACCACTGAAAACTTTCAATTTGTAAAGAGCAGAACATTTGTAGCAGTGAAACCAAACAGATCTAGAAGTTAACTAATACATATCTCAGAGTCCACACACAGCAATCCATAAGTAGTCATTTAATTTGTCCCCATTTTTTATACAAAACGGGGTGGTCCTTCGAGAGCGAGCAATAGAGGCACCTCAGTGCAAAATTTATTCGGGACGCGAAAATTCAAAGTTTCGTAAGAGTAACATTTGTACAATTTTAAGATTAATTTTATGAGCAACGAGAGCAATTATTTCCACTTCACTGGCCAAAGAGTACAACAACCTCCGCGTGTTGTCAAAATATACACACCGGAACTCGGTGACTGTAACCTTCAGGTATCTTTTCCGCGAATCTTAACAATAAGTCATTTCGATGCTCGCGTCGCTATCAGTTCCCCCGCGACTGCCGACGAGTAATCAGTGCTCCGTGACCGCGTTCACTTATTTTCACCTAGCAGTGCGCGCACAATAATTTCTAGATCGTACATCACAAAATACCTCTCTTTTTGAGGGCTACTTGGTAATTCATTCTCACAGTGGTAAATATCAACCCTTACTTGGCAGCCGTACGTTTGTTCTCAGCCACCAAAGCACTTTCACCATTACCATTGTATATCTGCATTCAGCCACCAAAGCAAAGAATCAACACGTTTCTAAGGTATACACAATATGTCGGAAAAATAACGGAACTTTTTAAATAGAAAGAAAAAAATCAGATATTTTGCCAAAATTATTTTTTTTTATTCGAAGTACATCCCTTCCGCATCGATACGCCGCTGGACACGTTCAACTAATGCTAACATCAAATTTTTTATGTCATTTTTTGAAATCGCCTTAATGACCCTTGTCACGGTTTCTTGGACATGTATAACATTATCATAAAACGTTTTGTGTGAGAATCGTATTTAAAGCAGCAAGCCTCGTCACCAGTTACAATTGATTCCAGGAAAGTGGAGTTCTGTCTGGCTGTTTTAATAAGGTCCTTGCAGTGTTCAACGGGAACAACTTGTTGGTCCTCGTTTAACGCGTGAGGACCGAATCGAGCACAGACCTTCCGTTTATTTAAATCTTTCGTAAAAATTTCGTGAATCATATTCTTAGTCGTATTTAATTCTTCAGCTATCCATCTCACAGTCGAATTCGAATCATAGGCGATTATTTCTCGCACATTTTCCACCAATTCATCGTGATTTTTGTTCTTCGGCCGGCTTGGCTTTGGGTCGTCTTTCAAAGCGTTACGACCATCCTGGAATCGCTTATACCATTCGAATACACGTGTACGTGATAAATAATCGTCACTATAAATTTTCTTCATTAATTCAAATGTCTCTGTAAAAATTTCACCGAGCTTGAAACAAAATTTAATGTTAGCTCTTTACTCCATCGTGTCTTTGTGACGAGATGATAAAGGGTTATGTCACTTTAAGAGCTATAACTTAACAATATGTTGCTTAAAACTAATGAGGGTGGTCTCGTTGTGCAGAGGAGATATGCAGCTTTCAAATGATATATTGTTTTAATAGATGGCGTTGGCAGTTTTTTGTAACTTTAAAAAGTTCCGTTACTTCTCCGACATACTGTGTATATAGTATTTGCTAAGATTTTAGTAGGTTTGCTTTAAGTGCGATTACACATTTTGTTCTTAATGAAACACGTCCACAACAGGTTAAATATCCTAATCCGTAAGTAAGAAAGAGTCCCAGTAAAAGAGGTAAAAGGGGATGCCTCATTTTTCAGTATCCGCGTGCATATGGCTACCAAATGTTGGTTTAATAGTTTCAACAAATACAACGCCCAGCAACAAAAGAAGGGCAGACTTTCGTTTTCTTCAAAATTCCTCTTTCTTCCTAAATATCGCATTCGCCATCGTTCACAATCTAAACCTTATTTTTACCTGATTTTAGTAAACTTACCTAAGAGTTAAATAGATGTCGAAAGAAATATTTAACACGCATCTTTTTTATTGGTTTCTTTCTGTATTAAGGCGGTGAAAATGACTCCGTTTACAACGAAATCTATCTACGTAATTTTTCGGAGTCTACGAAGATGTCAATGATCTGTATTCGGTGACAGGTTCGCACAAGGGTCCTTCTGGAGAGAAGACTATAAACATTTGCGCTTTCCTTACTAGTACGGTGACCCAATCCTTCATTTTCTAATTTCGTGTAGCATTAGCGAAGATATTTCGTGTGATTATTTCCGAAGTCTGACTTATTTAGCTAAAATGAAATGCAAAGACACAATTAAAAGTTAATTTGCGTGAGAACGGTTCGTTTCTGACCCATGGTTCCTCTCTTTGTTAAACATTTTACTTACGTAACGAGGCGAATGTGTTGAGCCAATAAAAAAAAACTGCTGCTCTTTCGCGAATTTTTGCGGCGGGTTTTTTACACAAATCTCTATCGATCCAGGGGTGTAGAATAATCCCTGAAAGCCATGATAACTACTTGTGAAACACCCTGTACATCTTTGAAAATTATATTACTCAACTTTTTGCATTATGCGGTCCAAATTGACAATTCATCGATTACAGTCAACAGCGTTGTATAAAAATCGGTATTTAATTTTTTAAAAATGATTTTCTTCAATTCGAAGAAACACATCGATTTCTCTGCAAATCTTTTTTCGCAGTGCACTTCGCCTTAGCCTATTATTCAGGGGGAAATCATATTTCAAACATTATTCAAACATAACACACTAAACTTTTCCCTTTGTCCATTAAGTTATACGACATGTACCAGAGCGGAGCAATCTTTTTTTACATATTAATTCCCCTTTTAAACTTTTGTCCTTTTTATCTTCTTTAAGTCACGTTATCATACTATATTTAATAATCTACAGTCCCTAATGCTCTTCATAACTCCACCTCCATTATTATGGTAATTTCATTACGCTGTATCTTAAAGCTTTTAAATATTTAATCTTCCGTTAAAATTCAAATTTCAAAAATGCCAACATCCTCACGACCAACGATAGACAAAGAAAGATCTATCTATAACCTACCCTTCTATATTAAACCATAACATTTAGCGTGAAAGCGTCTAAAACGTTCCTTAAAATAATTTACGATAAAAACTACATTCAAATTATACAGAAACCTTCCACCAAGTTGTACAAACTTTTGTAATATCTCTCCTTCAAAAATGTCGTTAAACGAATACACGAAGCAACTCCCTTTCCGGTATTTTATTCTCTTCATATTTTTATTGTCCAAAGAAATGATTGTTACTGAGGCTTTCTTATTCGTGCGTAATGGAATACGCTTTCTCCTGATTCCACTGAGTTTTGCCGAGGTCTCAGCATTCTCTTTTCACCTGGCAGCTACGCTAGGTTTAAATCGAGCCATCCGCGGAAGAAAACAACCTTTCCCACGCGACGTCGAGCAATTTGTTTGGCATAACAAAGCCACGTGCAGGCTCGACACGTTAATTGTTCGTTCCGCTACCGCTCGTTCGCACTTGATTTATTTGACTTTCATGCTCGAATACGGGCGAACGTTTATACACGTACACAAACGGCACACGATGGCGTTCATGTACTCGTGACTGGGACTCGGTCAGAATACAAAACTTTTCCAGATGAGTTCGAACCACTTTTATTTCACCTGAAACGCGTGCTAATTTAAAAATGGTAGAATATAACGTCGCATATCGATCGAACGGTTGCGTTTCGGCACCATCGATAACAAAAAGTCCAGGCGATTGTGATGAAATCGTAATTGCCGGATCTAAGTGCTACCATTTCGTTAATTAATTTCGTACGATGGATTTAATTCCGGTGAATTTCTTTTGTTATGGAATCACAAGCGACTGATGATGTTGGAGTAATTAGAGAACTTGGAGAAACTTCTGGTATACAGTGAACGTAAGAAATGTATGCTATAATATTCTTAATACTGTAATAATTTTATGTTAATATAAACCTTATTGATTCATGTCTATGAAAAGAATTTTATGATGAAGGAAATATAGAATTTAATAGGAGAGGTATAAAGCACTTTTGAAATGATGATAAAATGATGTTGGCCAGAGTCGAAATATATGTAGAAGTCCATTTTACTCTACAAATCCTTATTTCTTTGAACTTCATTTTTGCCGCCTGAATGTAAGTAGCTGTTTTACCCTAATACTTCTTTCAGTAGGTGGTTAAGGTTTAAATAGATATTACATTTAAAATGTTAACTTCCAAATAACTCTACAAATTTTTTAAAATATATTATATAGGTTAAAATAGAGATTTCAATGTATCAAGAAGTTTATACATTTTTACGTGGATTCACGTGGCTTTCATCACAATAATTTGATACATTTATCATTAAATATAATTGTATTTTCACATTTTACACAAACAGTGAGATGACATTGATGAAAAGAAAGCATAATTAAGTATAACTATTTATTTATTATTCTAATTCTTTAGTGTTTATTGGTACAGCTAAATATAACTGTTCGTCAGTTACAATTCATATACTAATTGATAATATTGATTAGACAGGAATTATTGTAAAACTATCTTCTTTCTCGCACCGGTGGTGATAAGAAATACATTTGTTAACATCATTATCACCTTGTACTCTGAAGGAGTTTAGTGATATTATTTTTTGTATAATAGCATAATGAACATTTTGACAATTACAAGCATTTTGACATCCACAATTCAACGCATTAATGAAACAGTAAATTGAACCAAATTTTAAATATTCTGTATCATCTTCAAAAAGTACATGTGAAGAATTTGTTTGAAGTGTTCTTCAATATTCTGCAGATATGTATAGCCTGTTATCTTTTAATAATCGTAAATATTTTCTAAATGAATAACCGGGTAATGAATCATTGAGAGCAATTTCAATAAAATCTGGAAAATTATTTATATTTTCTAATTTATCTCTACCAACACTATATCAACCGTCATAAATGTTTTCATTGATAAGGACTTGATATCGTCTTCCAAAACAAAAATCCTTACTTCTTCCTGGAGAAAGTCTATCTAAATGCCATTGCATACTTAACAATTGACTGTGACTATTAGTAACTTGAGAGTCTATATGACGAGTACCGTTAATAACACTTAATAATCGTCCATTTAAATCTTCATATGGATAACACATATAAGCCCACAACGGTCCTAAGTTTTTAACACATCGAGGAAGATGTAAAATTCATGGCATACTCTCTTGCCTAGTTCAAGGATCGGCCACTAGATTTCGTGCTTTTTTAAAAGAATTGCTCGCAAGTTCTTCACGCGCCGATTTCCATATATATCGTTAATTCACACATAAGTAGCGTCCCTTGGATTATTAGTGTTCATCGGATGCTAACGACATGACGACATGTGGCAAGTGTTTTTTAGTTCGCTATGGTTATTCGTTACGTATGTTTTTCATTTGGTATTAGTAAAATATTATTTTATATTTTTAGAATTTCTAAATAAAATCTTCATGTGCAATGAAAAATAATTATTATTAATTAATTTTACTTTTAACTTTTGTAAATTATATCTTCGTAAAAGAAAATTTGTAGGGTTAAATAGACAATATTTCAGAATTTGTAGAGTTAAAAAGATAGTAGTGATTTTATGGAAATAAGAAGCTGGAGAGTTAAAAACAGTTTTACAAGTGTCTTTTTTAACCTTATAATGTCAAATGTGGACATTTCGGCTAGTTGGAGGTTTATAATGACGTTTGTTTTTATCATTCAAATATATACTTTTTAAAACTCTTTTTAGCGCTATAAACCCTTAGAATTTTTGTTTTTTTACCATTAAGAGGTTCAAGTGGAGTTCTATATTTCAACTCGGGGGGGGGGGGGGGGGGGGTATTTAGAATCAACAATGAAATATAAAAAGCTCTTGTTATATTAAATAGTCTTATTTCTAGCTATTAAAAAAGTATTATGATTCGAAGGATCAGTTCAATTGTCAAGACTTTAGAGACCGTTTCCGAAAGGATCATTGTATTGTATATCCATTGTATCACTCTTTGTAGTTGTCGATAGGGCACGTAAGGCGATCCTTCCTCGACATCCAGTGTTCCATTTGCCCATTGGTACTGGAAATTTTACCATAGGTAGCTGTATGTTGTAATCGTTGCAGAACTGAACGGGCAACGTTGAATGATTGCTCGAGCAAATATGCTCAATTGAAATTCGTGCCCGTATAGGATGATAATCTGCAATATCTGCATTGATTAAAATATCGATAGTTTCCTTCTATTTCGATTCAATTTCCCAGATAATCGGGCAAAGCTGCAGAAAGGCTAATTATGAGTTTGCCGTAATGGCTATACTGGTAACTTCATTAAATAGATCAATCAAACTTTACATTTTCATGTATGTATATATCTGAAATTCGATTATGATATGCTGTATTTGTATCATATATTCCCAAATCACTCTTTGATGACTTAACATAGCTCAAATTCTGTTGCTATTAATATAATTATTCTTATATAAATGAATAAAATGGTACTGAGGCATTTATGACAATGGTAACGATCGCAATGATAGCTATTGATCTTGATGAACAATAAAATAAATAATTTAAATTTTACATCTCGAGTACACATTATGTCTCTGAAGTTGTCTCAAGATATGTTTAATTTTAATATGCGTGGAAGACAACAAATTTAGTTCTTTTTTCACTGACTTTAAATGAAAGATGCACGAACTCGTAGACAGAGTGTATTCTGGCGAAATACGGTTATCAAAATGGCGTACTGATAGCACGTGATTCGGATCAAGCTAAAAGCAGTGAATAGAGAGTTTCTGTGCGGTCTCGGTTTCACACAGTGTTTCATGAGTGATGAATCTACTTTGGTTGTATAGCTGAATGTGTTATTTTTGAACGAATCGTCGATGCCAGTCGAGTCACGCTACTGTTCGATTTAATGACTTGCAACTAATTATTGGTGGTTGCAAATGGGAGAAGTTGAAGACTGTTGGAATATTAATGAGGAAAGGAATATTAAATGATAAACGAGGCTATAGGTTTTGGTCTTATACAGAATGAGCCAAATTTCAAATCTTCCTCACCTGGAGAGATTTTTTCTAAATTATCATTTAATATGCTATAGCGTTGGTAATTTGGAAGTCACATGAAACTGTAGCTCTTAGGCGATATTATTATAGCTGTTAAAAGCTGAAAAATTTAAGAAAAAAAGAAATTTCAATCTTTTATCGCCTGTGGGAAATTTTGACTATATGGGCTTCACTGCTACGAAAAGCCGAAAAATACGGAAAAAAGAAATAGAAAAAATATCATTATTGCAAGTTGCACTATTATAATATGTTTCTCTGAAAATTATGAAGTTAGTTTAATTGCACAAACATTTATAGACGTGGCTTGTAACTTCGTATATCTCGTATATTCATAGAAGTGTTGGGTAGTTCAAAGATTTCTTTCTAATTTCCCTTTGAAAGATTAGACTTTGAAATACTTTGCAATTTCGGAAACCCAGACAATCAGGCCTGAATTTTTGAAAAACAAACTTTACTCTACTTTTTCTACTAGTATCATAAAGGCAGCAAAGCTATTGCTATCAAACACGTTTAAAGACGGTGATTTAGTTTATCGATCTTGCAAAGTCTTCAACTTTGTTTACACAATGAAAAGATATAATATATAATCGTACTTCGTCACCGTTAGTTCTGTAACCTCCAGTTGTTCACCAGGAAGTTAATCTTTAATGGATAAAATTGAAAAACGCAATTCATTTCAACAGTTAATTTCATTACAACAGCATTCCTTGCGTTTGATCATGTAATGGTTTATGGTTTGTTGTAGTCCTTTTCATAGTTGTCAACTCTATTATTTATAGACCGATAACTCATGGTTATACAGATGATCAGTTAAGACTAGAGATATATTAGTCCCAGGTATACATAGAAAGTCCAAACTACTTTAATTCTGACGATCATAGTTTTTTTTGTAAAGGATTACGAAAACTACACTCTTAATGCTGAAAACTTGCATTGGCTGAAAAGGCCACCAAATTGTTGCAAACACTGCGATTCAATGTAAAACTATTGGGCTAGAAAAGACAGACTACATTTCTATAAACTCAGCATAGATGTTGTTGAACAGATTATTTTAAGACTTTTTAGTAAAATGTTACGTAAACAGTTAACGAACAATTAAGATTGACTATAATTCACATTTTTTACGAAGTCATCGCTTGCGACGTTAAATTAATGTTAATATTTCTCAAATACTCTTATGGCCGAAATGTAGCATTAACACCTTCACGGCGGGGCCTGAATTTAGTGTTCCCTTCATGGCGCGGTTATGTTCTTCGTATTTTCTCCTATCCGGCGGCGTAGTAATACAAAAAAAGACGTTGATTTATCTGAACAAATGTTATCTTATTATAGCTGTTTAAGAAAAACATTCTAATATAACATTATATTATACTATATAACGATGTAAATAAATTTATCAATCAAAGTAATTAGTTATTTTCACACGGCGCACAGTGGTCGATTTCGCCGAAATCCTGGCCAAAACCCCAAAATTTTTTTTTAGAATTTTCAAAATTTAGCAATTGCGTTTGATTTGTAACACATCAGAGCATTGTTTTCCATTAATAAAAATTTTTATTGAACAATACTCTTAGAGATATGCAATGTCAAAGTTGGCACTTAAATAATGTAACGTTTTCACGTCGAAATTGAGAATACGTTTTCAATGTGAAATTAAAGTTTGATCCACTTTTTCAGTATTGGTAGCTATTTATTATACTTTTAATTTATAAATATCTTGGTTTCATTTTTTTATTTAATATTTTACAACTGTGATGGCACAGAATGTAAATCCTATATATTTTTTTCCTTCTGCTAGTGAAATAGTTGTGAATTCCAAAACCATCCAAGCTAATTTTTTTTTTAATTAAAATTTGAAGCTTCCCGAAGAAGACCTCGTTGAGGTTTCTTGCGACTTTTTGCGATTCTTCGAGTTATTGTTATTTGTTTGTCGCGCGCGCCATGCTCGAGGAAGTGCATTTATGACATAGGGCCGGGCTATCATAAGACTACTGATTTTCGTGCCGATCCGACAATTTTTCGATACTTGCACCTGCCATATTAGAGCCGCCATTTTGTTTTTGGAAATTCTGTGTTCGGATTCTTAATCAGCGACCGGAAAAACATAAGACTACTGATTTTCGTGCCGATCCGACAATTTTTCGATACTCGCACCCGCCATATTAAAGCCGCCATTTTGTTTTTGAAAATTCTGAGTTTGGATTCTTAATCAGCGACCGGAAAAACGTAAGACTACTGATTTTCGTGCCGATCCGACAATTTTTCGATACTCGCACCCGCCATATTAGAGCCGCCATTTTGTTTTTGGAAATTCTGAGTTCGGATTCTTAATCAGCGACCGAAATAATACTAATATACCAATTTTCAGCTAAATTGAAAAACTCCTTGGGGTTTTGGCCAGGATTTCGGCGAAATCGACCACTCTGCGGCGGCACGCGCGGCTCAGCCTGCCCGATGGGACAAATATGAATTGTACCACCGGTGGCTCAGCCCGCCCGATGGGACAGACATTAATGTACCACCGGTGGTTCAGCCCGTCGTGAACGTATTAAACAAGCATCGCTACTGGTGCGGAAACAATGGAATGAAAATATATTTCTTTAATTATAAAGAAGTACATTGTGATTTTTCAGAATTACTAGTTAAATGAATTGCACCTTTAATTAGTTAGAAAAATAGTGAAAAATATATGTTGTATGATTTTAATTTTACTGGGATATATCAGAAAAATTCTAGAACAACTGTACATTAACGAAGATATCTTTCCGAGACCACATTATTCGTGCTGTAAATACGTCGATAAACTCAAAACCACCGAGTAACAGATGCGTGTTAATTTTCTCCGTGTCGTTGCTCCAGGGTCTTCAAATTCGAAGCCAAATCGTACTGTACTCAAGGAGCACGAAACTCAGTTGCAAACTCGCGCCAATTACTGAAAGTCTCGGTTAAAAGGTACTTCTCCTCTACCGTTGGCCAGCAAACTCATCCATTGCGGTTTTCTTCAGTTGGGCATAACGACGAACTTACAATGAGAAGTTTGAATCCTGTACCTTTCGGTACTTCTTAGTTATTCAATTTTTAATACATATCTGAGCGTACTTTTTTACTAATAATACTTTTATTTTATCCTACACGCGACGTGGTGCGATCTGAAATTGTTTTTCGACAAATAACCTCAGTCGACGGGTCACCCGCATCGTTTTTTTTTTCGTAGCCGGCACGTCCTTCCAGCTCGAGCGGTCAAATACGAATGTCGCCCCAATACACCACCATGCACGTGCCGATAGGCCCGAGCCTGGAAAGTAATAGAAAAGAGAATCTTGGTTGGGTAAAACAGATGGTTGGGAGAAGCAGTCTGAGCAACTCGAAAAAGGCACGTGGCGATCAACTAAATAAAATCAGTGATATAAACGAAGAAGAGCAGCATAAATCTTCTCTAACGATTTACTTAATTATTTCAAAGCGACACTTTGGAACTTTATGTTGCTTTATTTCAAGTTTTAACGTTGAAATTTACAATATAGCATAATAGAAAAAACGGAAGACTTTAAAGATAATTTGTTTCTTCAAACTCCTGCCCGATGAACAAATGCATTCTTTAATATTACTTCTCTAAAGATACTAATTGTAAGTTTTCCCGAAACCGATATTATTTTCTTTGCAAATATTGCTTTGAAACTTTAAACTACTATTTGGCATATGGAATCGAATGTTAAATTTGCAAATATAGCGTGAATAATAAAGGCACATCTTAATAAATCATACCTGGATATTTCCATGTCGATCCGACATATATGTTAACACCTCAACTACACAGTCCAGCAAAGGGTGTAGCAGGATAAGATGGTCAAAAGTGCCCTTCAACCGATTTCAATAGAGGAGGTCTCATTCGATAGATAATGCTCGGCGATCATTGTGTACGAAATTTTAACCCTGTATCTTGACCGGAAGGGTAGTTACGGGGAAAATTAAAAAAAACAGGTTTTGGCCCCATTTTGCCCTTTTCTTGAGGTACAAAAATTCGAAAAAATTCTGACATATTCTATACGGTACTATACATATTTGAGATTTTTTTCAGAGTTTTCCATTGAAGAACCTAAGTGTAACAAATGAGCAAACGCAAAAAAGCGGAAAAAAGTAGATTTCGTAACGAGATCTTCGAGTGACAACTTTTTGCATATTACAGTAACAATCCAACACTCATGATTGTCATCTCCATTTTTTTTGCAGATTTTTAAACCGCCTGCGTCATTGTGAAAAAAATCGAAAACCGATTTGCGCGACGCATTTCTATGTGAAACGCCATGATCCAGTTATTATTTTCGTATTCTTCGATTACAGTATGTTCATTTTGTGACTTTCAGTGTTTCTGCCACGAAGGAATTACATGTTAATATGGGGAATAGAAATAATTAAATCAATTGTGAACTTTATGGTTCCTCATCTGCAAGAATTTTTAAAGTTTTTTTAAGTAAGTGATTTGGCGCAGTTGGTATAGTGCGGCTCGTCAGACCTGGCACCTAGGAGGTAAGCCTGTTTCGGCAGAGTCTGATTCGCCAGGCGTCAAGCGTCAAGCCTCTTGTCACACGAACACGAAGACACTTGACGTTCTTCAACTCTGTTATAAATCTTCACAAACGTGCATATTTGCAGCAATTTTTAAATTCTCATCGACCCGACGTATGTGGTCTCATTGAAACGAAGCTAAATCCGAGACATAATTTGGAGGTTCCACCACAATTTGTAATAATACGCAAAGACAGAGCAAACAACCGTTTCGGCGGCGGTGTCGCTATGATTATTAATAGAAGATACAAATTCTCTCGCATAGAACTCTCCACTTCTCACGAAAAATCTTTAGAAGCCATTGTGATCCGCTTGGATCTTTCGGCTGGTAGAAGCCTCGTGATCGCGGCGGTGTATAGCCCTTTCAATGATAAAATCGTGTTCCTTCGTGACCTCGATGATCTATGTGGTCAGTTGCGAGTTGCAAATGACTCGAATCACTTTGTGATCGCGGGCGATCTTAACGCCAAACACACATCATGGCGTAATACAGTCAACAACAGCAAGGGGTTAGCTCTTTTTGACTGGCTACAGTTACAGGGTGCTATCTTCCGCGCTTCCCTTCTATATTCGGAAATACCGACTTATCATCCGGCTAACTCGAACTTGGACATTGCTTTGGTGGACAGCAGGCTGATCGATCGTATTAACGATGGAACGCAAAGGCTGGGTCTGCTGCCCTATGATAGCGATCATTGGGCCATAACGATTAACCTCTCTCTCCTCGGTTGGAATACATACGTAGAACGAGCCCCCAGAGTACTGAGACTAAATTATCGTTTGACCAAATGGAAAGAATACAAACTCAAACTGCACAATTATATCAACAGCCTAAATCTCCCATCGTTACTTAATGCGTCGATCGATATGATTAATTCTTCAATAGAGGCCCTGGAGGAAAATATTTTCGTAATTCTGACGAGCTGTACACCTACCGTGGAAACTCTGAACTGCCCGAGAGAATATGACGACCGACGCATTAATAAGCTCAAAAAATTTAAATCCAAACTTATCACCAGTTTATTTCGTTTATTGCGCCTTCGCGACAATTTAACTCCAATACAGTCTAACATGATCAAATTTTATAAATCAATAATTCAGCGTACCAATTACAGACTCAAAAAACTCTACTCTGCAGTTGCAAATAAATTCTGGAACGACAGACTGTCCAAACTAGATACTCGTGATCCCATTAAGCTACACCCTTTTATAAACAGAATTATAAATCCAAAAAACATTGACTCAATTCCGCCACTAAGAGGCGCGATAAACGACGATTTTCTTTGGTCTGAATCAGGAATAGATACATCGACTCTCCAGAAAATAGATAATAACTTTATAGTGTCAAGCACTGACGATCGTTTGACCTTACTTGGGGTGCACTTTGCAAGAGTACATACAAAAAATCTGACTCCTACAACCGAGGAAGAGAGGAATCACGAACACGAGGTAAAGCAGACTTACGATCGAATACGGGTTTCGCGTGAAAATATCAATTGGCAATTCGCTTCGCTACACGAACAGATTTGGCCTTCAATTCACACAAACTATCTAATAACTCCCACAATGATCTTACGAGCCATCAAATATCTTAAAAACAAAAAATCCAACTCGTTCGACGGCATACCAAACGCCGCCATCAAACGCCTTCCAGGCTCCGTTATTGAATATCTCACGCTAATTTTTAACGCATGTTTACGTCTATCTTACTTTCCCATTCGTTGGAAAACGGCCAAGCTCGTCCCATTGCACAAAAAAAGGGAAAAACCTTTACGACTTAAATAATTACCGGCCGATCAGTCTGCTGCCAAACCTGGGCAAATTGTTCAAGATCATGATTAACATACGTTTGAATCATTTTGTGCGGTCCAATAAATTAATTTCTGATTATCAATTTGGTTTCAAACACTCGCACTCTACGGTTCATGCTATTGCCAAATTGACTCGCGACATTGCCGACTCGCTCAACAGCTCAGCTGTGACTGGGGCTTGTTTAATTGACCTCGAGAAAGCATTTGATGCTGTTTGGACTACGGGATTGATAGTTAAATTACACAAAATGAATTTCCCCCCCGAGTTGTTGCTTCTAACTGAGAACATGATCACTGGCCGCGCTTTTAAAACTTTTCACAATAATACTTTTTCCGTTCGTACTTTCAATATTTTAAATGGTCTGCAGCAGGGCGCCGTAAATTCTCCTCTACTATTCAACTTACACTTCTCTGATATTTTAAACAATTTTAACAAAAGTAACGATACTTGCAAAGCTTTGGCCTTTGCTGATGATTTAATCATCTATAAATCCGGCGTTGATCCTCTCGACATTCAGTCCCACTTGCAGAGGGCTTTCGATTTTGTTGTCTCGGCGTGTAACATGAAGAAGGTGAGAGTAAATATGCTCAAATGCGAGACTATTCTATTCATTAGGCCCACGTCCCAAATTAGCAAAAAACAATACAGGCTCTCAAAAAATTTTTCGATTCACGCGACGGACAGATTTGACCTTTTAATCCCTCGGCTGAAAAAGGTCAAATATTTGGGTGTAATTCTTAACGAACACTTAAACTACAATGAACACGCCAACTACTGTCTCGGGAAAGCAAAAGGTATCGCATCTAAATTGGCTCGCCTCTTCTACTCAAAACACCTCGGTGAGAATGTCAAACTACTCCTTTACAAGCTTTATGTCAGGTCACTTCTCTTCAATCTGGTTCTCAATTTCGCCTTATGTGATGGAGCGCATTCGCGCCTTCGAGAGGAAAATCTTCCGGGCGATCACGGGTCTTCTCATGCCCAGACGTATGTCGGATGGTACCAAGCGACACTTCAGCAATCAAACAATTTATAGCAGGGTTGACTGTTCGCGGTTTGATATTTTTGCACTTAAAATCACCAGAATGTTTATCCTTAAATCTTTGCACTCAAACTCTGACAATCCTCTCATCACCTCGTTACATACAATGTCTGACGAGGAGGCTAAGAAGGCTCGCGAAAATGGGTTTCTCTCTACTGCTGCCTTTCCCTATCTCGACAGAGAAGGATACATTCAGGATTTTCGCTCCAAAATTCCCATCATATACCATACGCATAGAAAAAGGGCCTCGCTTGCTCTTCGATACGATCCTTTGGTAGTTTCTGCCGATCTATCACAACTGCAACATTCTGTATCTCTTCCTCCACGGGATACTGTCCAAAAGCATTACAATTATCTCGATAAATTACCATGGCTTAAATCTTGACCGATCGTCGTACTCTGAACCGAGCACTTCCATTAAAAAAAAAAACAAACAAAAAAAAACCGCTAATCACTCAGATTTCTCCCTTCTGACAGTCTTAGTTTAAACTCTGTATATGCTCTTTAGTCCATAACATAGTTAGATTAGTATATCTACTTTAAGTTACTTTAAGAATATCGTTGATGTCAACAACATCCTTTACTATCCTCCTGATTCGTATGGAACGTTATTCAGTATAATTTCATGCCACTTGTACCGTGCGGCTCGTCAGACGTGTCACCTAGGAGGTAAGCCTGTTTCGGCAGGGTCTGATTCGCCAGGCGTCAAGCGTCATGCCTCTTGTCACACGTACACGAAGGCATTTGACGTTCTACCTCGCGATTCGTTAAAAGAGCTACGCATACAAATCGAACTAAAAGACGAAGAGAGAGAACGCTGCAGATCGAAGCAAGGGAGACAACGCGACTTGGGTGGCGACTGTGAGGACATCGGCGTAGGCACCAGATTTCTAACATCTCTATAGTAAAAACAGGCTGAACTCCGACAGAATTACCCCCACCACATGAGGAGACTCCCCTTGATGAAACGAAGCGCGCGACGAGAAAGAATGTAATACAATGTCTCGCTGCTCCAGCCAAACTAGTAAGAATATTTGAATGCTACGACTTTGTCGGGTGCTTCCTTTAAGAGGCTGAGCAAGTGGATTCCAAGAAACAAACTGGTGCGAAAAGGCGGTTGAAAATGAGAAGCTCCGCCGCCGAGGTGCGAGGTCTGACGAGCCGCACTATAGGAAGTCGGTCAGCGGAACCGCTGGACGCTTTTTTATCGCAGATACGAATCCCCATAGGAAACTTGAGATTTTTTTAATCATTTTTAAAAATTGTCAACTACATAACAATAATTAGTTGCTACTTTCAACATTTAAAAGTATTTTTAAGTTCCAGAAAAATGTAAATTAATTACAGAACATACTTGACAAATGTAATATTTCGCAATATAGGCTATTTCGCACATCCCGTATAAAATAATTCTTATTCATTGTTTGAGTCGAGTATTGTTTCATTAGTTATATTAAAGAGAGAAGCAGAGTAAAGCAGAGAAGAGTTTCAGTAGGTACGTATACGAAAGCAAAAAGTCTACGGAGTCCCACACTATGAGCAAAATAACATTCGTGGGTATGCGTAAAGCATTTCCCCTCTACAAAAAAAAAAATAAAATAAAATGAATATTTCCTCACACACCTAAAGAGGTTGAGAATTCCACCTCAACGGAATCTATCGACGTTCGGGGCCCGTGAAAGTATTACGCGTAGCTACGGCACTCACTGGTAGCGATGGCGTCGTACCGGGAAAACGGTCGTAACACGCTCTCGATGTATATTTTCTTAAATTGTGCTGAAACAAAAACAGTTATGACATTTTTCGCTGATAGTTTTTTTATTCAGAAATACACGTAGAATCCAATGATGTACAGCAAATTTGTGCTAGCAATAGTACTCTACTTGAAAATGCAAAGTGAATGCATAAACAGTTCGCGCCTCCGCTCGTTTTTGAACTTCGACAGTGATTTACTACTATTAACCAGTACGAAATATTATAACTGCTCATACCTACATACTCGGGAAACACTCCTCTATTGTTTGAGACGATGAACAATAATCTACCTCTCTTAGTTTTCACGCAATACCAGCTTCTTTACCGAAATCAGGTTTTCCAAAAACAGGGTGATAGGGAAATTTCGTTGTCGGATTCGTATTCAGGACGACGAACTCTATAAGAATTACATAGTGTCTATCGGAAAACAAAAATGGTGTTGACCTGTGTTACTGGCAAATTCGGTTTTTGCAATATCGATTACTCTAAATACGGAACACAGCCTCTGACAAGATATTATTGCCGCTACCGCCCCTAGAAACGTTTCAATTTCCTCACAGCATAAGATCTTCCTAATTTGACATCTTTTTATTCCATAATATATTCAGAAACTAAGAAAACTGCATATGTATCAAGCAAAACAAGCAGCTTATTAGCGTCGACTATATTTACTGACAAATCAGTAATACCAAGACCGTAAAATTACACGGTCGCTAAACACGAACTACGGACTTGCTTCTTCTAATTAGCGTTCCAATTTCTTGCTTCAACGACTCACGAGGGCTACCACAATGGTTTCGTTTCTACTTTAACATCCTCGCCGTTCTCGCAGACAGTGCAATTATTACTTAAAACTATCAACCCAATAATGAACATTTTCACTTCAGAAGGCACAAAGGTAATTTCCCCTTTCAATGACGAAATTTCCTACCCCGACTCTCTACTAAATAATATTTCTACCGCCCTATCGGGATGAACGTTAGCGCGCAAATAGACTGCGTACACTCTCAGATAGTATATTCCGTCGACACAACGACGAAACTTATATTATTCGTTTATATATCGTGCATAAAGTCCCAGGCTTTGCGGACGTTGACGTTTAATACAGATATTTACCCGGACATACCAAAAGCGGAGCGAGCGCACGTTAGAAATGTGTACATTGTACTCCGCACGGTGAAATGATATAGACAGGCTAGCGGCAACGGCAGCAACAGCAACAGCAGCAACAGCAGCAGCGCGACACAAGGGGTTGCTATAATGAGCGGCCCGACCTCGACATGTAGGCCAAGCACTGACGCATACTTGCATCGTGCACACGTTGCATGTGCACTGCCCGGACTTTCCAGAGTATTACGATGCTCGTCTCGTTAAAGTGCGAACAACCAGGAAGGAATGCTTGAAAGGGTATGCGTTCACGAAGGGACCGGTTTACGTCCCATCGGGATTGCTCACTGGATGAGAAACGATGGTGAAATGAGGTTTCTTCCTAACGGCCGTGCTTTCATGGCATTACTTTTATCATGAGTATTAATTTGCTGAGCACTACTCCATTGACGCGGAAATACATATGTAGTGGTATGCTTATAAAGAGAGAATGCTAAGATATTAGATTATGGATAATGGTAATCTATTGTAGCATCTGGGTGGACATTTAAGTTCATATTAGCTGATTGTTAGGGGATTGATTGTCTGGAGGATTGGTATTTAATGATATGGTTATATCACATCATAAGATGTCTAAATGAATTACAATGGTGTTTCTAAGATTTTTAATGTCATACTTGAATGTAATTAATTGAAGGTGTATATTGTTTGATGTGTATTGTTAGACTTATCGATAGCTATTAATTATTGTAATGTAACGACGAACAGGTGTTTGGGAGTTGAAAGTTCAAGATAAGAAGGTAAGGATTTTTGGACTTGGAACGATGAATCGGGTATGAGTAAGGTTGATGATGAGTGATGGTGTCGCTGTGTTACATAATATTTGTGGTTATAAAATATTCGCTAAAGTTATTTTATATACTAATTGGGCGGAGGATCGGTACATTACAGTAAGTAACCTAACAATTCCGATTCTGAGTCGCTTAGAGAAGCGACTTAAAACAGTTTTCACAAAATTATGCTTGTATCATTATCTCGGTGCACCATCTTGGTCGTTATATGTATCTTTCTCTTATATTTGCATCCTTTTCAGTACATGCGCGGGTAATTACGTGAAAATGTAGGTCCACCAGAGTAAGACTTGATTGCGATAACCGACCAGTAGAAATTTTTAGGAAAATAATTAATTTGGACTGTGTTGAAAATTAAATAATTCTCAATTCAAATCTCCCAGCTAATCGGAACTTTGTCGGCCATCTTGGGAAAGGTCGATAATCAATCGACTAGACTAGTGATTCCCAAAGTGGTCTATATCGACCCCCAGGGGACGATGAAGACCTGCAGGTGGTCTACGTGGGCGAAAAAAGAAATTGGGGGTCTATGAAATGAAAATGGGGGTCAATGGCAAGAAATTTCAAAAATTGCAAAAAACAGTATAATTGATATAACTTTGACATTAAAAAAAATACAAAAATATAATATTATTAATATAATTAATATCGTCGATTTAAAACTACTTTTACTTGATCTCGGAGCATTTTATACGCGTCTCACTCTCTTCATAGTACGCGCCTAACTTAGCGTCTCACTCACTCCACAGTGTGCGTTTCACTCACTCCACAGAGCTGTGAGTCTTCTAAAAGAGAAACAACGATCGGTGCTTTCACTAACGCCGCGCGAAAATCGCATCGACTCATAAATTTTGTGTATTTTTGTGTATAACAGTGTAACCCCTGTAATCCGTATATCTTATTCTCAGGCCTCATTCAGATTGTTCGAGTTGTTTGGATTAACAAAGGCACAGAAATTTTATGTTATATGATTGTATGTTAGGAAATATACTTCAATATAGTTAGATAGACCCCCTGCTGTGGGTGACCCTAGAGGCTTCATAGAGTTTATGACTCAAGTCATTCTTAGAACCGAACCACCGGTTCTTGGAATACTACCGCCTACAGTGACCAGCCAATGAAAAATTCCGATTTTAGTGACCGACGTCACTTCCGTTCTGACTGCCAATCAGAAAATTGTAATCTGAAAAATACCGAACCGTCCAATCGGAAAATTTCTAATTTCGAACACCACCCCTTCTCAACAATAGCAGTGGGGTGAAGGGGGGCCGGTTGGAGGGCGATTCGGACCTTGGCAGACAGATCGATGTGAGAACTGTTTTTACTATCAATCGCGAATGAACTGAATTAATACTTTAGTGGCCGCTCACGCAACATGTGTGTGATGCTACCATCGAGAGTAATTTGCTAGTATCACACTCTCTGTGTGATGAATTATGAATGTAAACATGTGTGGATATTGATATTGGCTTCATAGTTCATTGCTACTTTTTTGATCTTATTTTTATTCTTTTACTTTTCTCTTAATTTTAATAATGTAAGACCCCACGCCAGCAAGGCGCCGAGCTAGGCGTTTTCACGCCTGGCTTTCGTCAAGGGGACAATTCCTCCAGCGGGGGAGGAAGACGGCCCTTACCCCTACAGGGCTTTTTCGAGGAAAAGGAGGTCCTCGAAGGACCCAGCAATAGAAGAGGAAAAGTGGAAGTCGATAGATAGTTGTTGTAGACTCCACACATAGAGTCGTCATACAGTCGTTAAAGAATCGTCATACAGTCGATGTATAGTCGTTGGAGAGTCACTGTCTTGGACTCGTCGAGAGAATACTCTTAGAAGAGTGTCGTCGCGAAGACGCATTATTAATATTTGTATAATTGCAGCAAAACTAAATATTTATATACATATATTATATATTGTGTTTATCAGAGAATATTTATAAACGCCCATAATATATCATTATATTATTATAAAAAAAGAGAAATCGTTGTTGTGTCTTACAATAAACGTTTTTAAAATTAATGCTTCAAAAATATTTCCGGCCCCGGCAACATTTGACTGCGTAGAGGTCCGGTCATTAAAGTGTTAACTATCTTTCAAGCAAGAACATTTCAAATGATCACACGCTCTGAGTCTCGACTGAGACTATACTTGAACTCTCGTATCAACATCACAGTAATTCTTAGTTCGTTTTCTATAAGTTTGTGTTGTTTGTTGTTAAATTGTTTGTTAAGTGAATAAATTCTACTAAATTCACCATCAACGAGTGTCGCGTCATTCGGGGGACCAAAAAAACCAGGTTGCGGCACTTTAGGTAGTCCCGCGCCAAATACGTCAAACTTTGAAACGAATCGAGGAAGACGTGCGCCTCAACAGATGTTAATAATGTATACCTTCACGTCGCACAGTGGAACGAAATGGGTAATCTAGGTGGAAAAAAATCAAGTCTGGGATTTGAATTTTAATAATCTTATCTTAATCTAGAATGTTTGCTGAGACCAGTGATAGCAATATTAATTGATTTTGCAATCATCTAAATGTAAAAATCAGCGCTTAAAAACAACAAATTTCAACAGCGCGAAAACGTACAAATACTTCTCTGAAAAGAAGATACTGTTAGAGGCATTAAAAATTTTGAGATACTTTTTATTTTTTGTACAGTTTATCACTGTTAGTTAACCTTGGAATGCCCATAAACGATTTTTCGAAAAATTAATTTTTAAACAATTTATGGAACTTTCTTTAGACACATGTTTTTCGCAGAAATTAGCAAACTTATGCAGAGAAAAACTTATAATGTATATCAAAATATTACCTCGAAATTTTGAGGGTATTTAGTTTAAACCTTGTACAAGCAGCTCCTGCAAAAAAAGTCTGCGCTTTCTGCCGCCTTTTGTTGTTATTCCTTTCTAAAGTTTATGACATAGTACGGCTGCCGACTCCCTGCGGAGCACGCGGTCACAAAAGGACCAGATGTCTATAACTAACAAATAACTAAATGTATATCTTTGAAACTCCGTCTATATATTCTTTAGATTGTGTAGAAGTAATTAGTGGAAAAATTTCAAGGATCCACTTGCGCCATTTTTAGTTTCACCAGCTTAAATGTAGGGATGCGATTCGGCAGTCTAATTTCACCGGCGCGCGCGGTCCCATTAAACAATGAATAACTGACAAACAAGGAAATGTATATCTTTGAAACTCCGTCTATATATTCTTTAGATTGTGTAGAAGTAATTAGTGGAAAAATTTCAAGGATTCACTTGCGCCCTTTTTAGTTTTACCGGCTTAAAGGTAGGGATGCGATTCGGCAGTCTAATTTCACCGAGGCGCGCGGTCCCATTAAACAATGAATAACTGACAAACAAGGAAATGTATATCTTTGAAACTCCGTCTATATATTCTTTAGATTGTGTAGAAGTAATTAGTGGAAAAATTTCAAGGATCCACTTGCGCCCTTTTTAGTTTTACCTGCTTAAAGGTAGGGATGCGATTCGGCAGTCTAATTTCACCGGGGCGCGCGGTCCCATTAAACAATGAATAACTGACAAACAAGGAAATGTATATCTTTGAAACTCCGTCTATATATTCTTTAGATTGTGTAGAAGTAATTAGTGGAAAAATTTCAAGGATCCACTTGCGCCATTTTTAGTTTAACCTGTTTGAAGGTAGGAATGCGTTTGAATAAGTAATAGACCAACTTAAACAGTATCAGTTGACTTCGCATCCTCTGCAGTAGGAAGAGAAAGACGTTAGTAGGATATTTTGCATTAAATATCTTTTTAACATAAAGTGCAATGAGAAAATGACTTATACAAAAGCTTCTTTATTTCTTTCGTAGAATAAAAGTGCGCAAAGAAATTTATAGACTTTCGCATAAAAAATTATGTTAACCTTTAAATAACAATTAAAAAATATAAAAAAAAAATTAACGATGCAGTGACATTCTTTTCACAATATTATGAAACTTTTGTATAAAACATTTTTCTCTAAAATGGACGGTTCTCGAGTTATTATTTTTTTCCAGCTAGATTGTCGTTTCGTTCCACTGTGCGTCGTAATCGGGTCAATTTCATGTAACGTCGAAGATTAAATGTTGACTTCAACTAATTGGTATAAATACAGGTAGGAGTAGATCACGATTTGTCAGAAAATTCAGTGATGATCTAGATACCTTGGTTTATTACAGTAAACGATACAAAGTAGTACTTTACTTTCAAAGATTCAAGATAGTCCCAGGCTACGGAAGATTTCAGTGTCGAGAAATTTATGATCTTTGTAGAAAGTACGTGAGTTAGTAATCGGTAACTTGTCGAGAGAGTATAACGTGACATAGTGTATGTGGATGCTAACTTTCCAATATAATCAACAGTATATGGAAATCGATGTAGTTAGATCCTTAAATATCAACAAGTAGTAATTGTTCTATTTTTTTTACGGAAGAAACTTCATTCGAAGTTTCGTTAAAGAATGTATAAGAGATTGTACAACAGTCAAAAATAATTTAGCCTAATTCTTCGAAGAGTGTACTGAAAACTTTCAAGAGATAAAGAAATTTTCAAATTTTGCCGCAATTAATAAAGAATGCTAAATGTATACATACATGAACACTGACCGGCAGCAACAATTATTTCATGGCTCTTTATAGAAATTTGTATGCGATTTAAAATTAAACTTCATTATAATAAGTAATTTAAATAAAGTACCATAATAATTTGTACCAGTATTTAATTTAATTTATGATATGCGTTTCAAGTTAGAAATACTTGTTGCCCGATAAAATGGACATGCTAATGGTAATATGTATTACAATTATTATACTTCATTAAAAGGTTTTAGAATTTTGAAATTCCACCGTATAGTTAAGTTAACCCGAGGGGGATAAATCGTTAAATGGAGTACGTGAAGTCTGTGCGGAAAACGATACATTTTCCGTTTTGAACGGAATTGTCGAAGCGTAGAAAGTTTTGGTGAAGGACGGTCTTATAGCTGAAGTCTGAAGCATCGAGCAATTAAACGAGGTTGTAACTTAGAATCTCGCGCGAACTGATGACGACGATCTGCTCAAACTTCTGAAACTTCCACCGGCAGATTACCGGGAATGAATGATGCATATCGACCGGATTTTCTAAGATAGCAGGATCCACTTTCGTTGTGAACACATCAAAGAGTCTTTGAAAGGAGCACTCCTCGAGGCAAGAGAAGATGTTCGGTCCGAAATTATCGGGGATCTTTCAAAGCCACTTAATTTTATTTTCATTTTATAATATCGCTTCAATCTAGGTGGAATTATAATACTTCTCTGATTTTTATATTCAATTTAACATTAAAAATAATAAATAACTGTTACAATTTTACCATGTATTACTTCACGATTAAATTCATTGTGTGCTTTTAGGACTTTGCAATAAATCGTTTGGAGTATCATATCAAGTGTAATTCTCTCAAAGTTTCTCTGTCGCAATTAACACCTTGCCTTACAATGACATGTGGCACACGTGACGCGGTAAATGGAATAGGAAATTTTTCAATTTTCGAAAAACTGTTGAGTTGAAAATTTCAATAGATCAAGATACGATGAAATTAATTCTATCAATTCTGAATGGCTGCGCCTTCGGTTACAAAAGAAATTGCAAAACAAGGGATTAATTATTTCACTTTTCATAAATGTGCTGTGTAGATAAATATAAGACGATACAAAAACATTTCCACAAAAATAATTATTTTATGTCTTCTATTACTGAGTATTTCAAATTAATCCAAATTGTTCCTTCAGGTATTCTTTCAATAATTGTAATGTACCTACCTTCCGATCAGTTAGTTCATAACATAAGTCTAAGGAATATTGTGTAAACACAAATATTTTATACACGGCTCACTCATCACAATCATTAGTCATACTAGAATTACCACCTCAAGTCCAAAATGCTATTCCTTGTTTTGATCCTTACTCATCCACGAGTTATCATTCATATCCAAGGTCGAACTTCCTATTTCTACTCTTAGATTCCCAAATACCATCATCCTACCCCCTCTCCTCTTCTAAACCTTTAAAAACCCTACATTCTCAGTTCAACTCTCAATTCAAAGTGACCAGTTCTCAATCCAAATTCATAATTCAAGTTCATCGTTACTCAAATTCCAACTAATTGTGAGAGTCGTCTTCAAATTCTAAATTAAATTCTTAACTCAAACTCAAGACTTTCGCAAGTCCTCATCAATTCATTTTTCACACAACAAACTGCATCGCTGTTGGAACGAGCCAAGTTATTTCAATATATATAAGTCTGAAAGTTTAAGTTCTTTTGTTTGGTGGATCCTGAGTGCGAATAACCACTATTTGCCATTACATAATAGCAAGTTATATGAAAATCTCTTATCTGTTTTTTGTACCCCATAATAGAAGTAAAAGTTCATTTAAGGAAAGTGTGAAAAAATCAAATAAAATAAAAATGAAATATGAAATCAGTATTGACGTCGAGGTACGTTGGTGTAAATTTAACTTCCTCGGCAGCTGCAATGAGAAGCTGCGTGGCACGGTACGTGATATTTTCTCAAAATATTTGAAGAATAACTGCAAATAAACTCACGTCGTTAAAGAATTTTATGAAGCACGATAAGTAGTAACTGTAATGTCGGAATTGCGTGTATAAAGTAAAAAAGGCAATCTTTTATGATATTTTGCCAGCATTGCGTGACATGGTTACTAAAAAAATCATACACTTTGGATTTCTGTGGATATAAGTTTTCGGCGAAGAACAAAAATTATAGGACAAAAACTTGGTAGAGAAAATATTAATTTTCACCCTTACAGTCAAGAACGTCAATTTAGCAAATACTTAATGAGCATTTGTGTTAAACTGACACGTTTCGCGCCCATAAAATTTATTATTTAAATGTACTAAATATACTTACTAGTAATAAATTACTAGTTATATACTACTAGTAATAAATTCATAGGAAAAAAGAAGATAAATTACGGCTAATTTAGCATTCTCTATAAAACTATGTTCCCTCATAATATTATTTAAGTAGTTTCCTCTATATATTTTCAGGTCAACAAAATAAAGACCACATTCAGTTATGTATATATCATAACTTCCCCATTAATAATATATTACGATTGTTACTAGCCTCGAAATGGTAGTTATAATTTCGGCTTATCTGTATTTATCTATTCCGACAAAATTCAATAAGTTATTTTAGATCTGACATACGTAACACATATAGTACCTTTAATATTCGGACACTATGAGATTTTTGGTTTGTTACATCATAATTTCGCTTCTAACGAAACAAACAAAGAACAAGATCAAGTATTATATTAAGGTATATGTCTAGTAAGCAACAGTATAAGTTTTATTTACATAACTTGAAACAGTTGTTAAATAACACGATTTAAATAAAACATTGTCCTATTTTCACGTTACTTTAATATTCAGGCACTTGGTAGTGTAGCACCTTTTGGGAGTGTATATGCCGAGTTGCTTCGAGCTAGAACGCAATGTTTGTTTACAAACACGGTTGACTTTTCGGATGATACTAACGAATATTATTTCATTAATTACTGTTCGACAATCGTTAAGTTCACGTCTATAATGCCGCGCAAACGTAATACCTGTTTCAATATACGACAACTTGTGATTTTTCACAATGCAAAAGGAAAATCATACAGACAAATTGCTGTCATGCTCAATATGAGCAGGAGTACAGCGGCAGATATCGTCAAACGTTTCAAGTGTGAGGACCGCATAGACTCTATACTTCAAAAGGGCCAGCCAAAAAAGTTGGATGCACGTGATAAGAGGAAATTGATCAGAAAAATAAAGAAAGATCCTATACTTATTGTTAGTGCACCAAAATTGGCAGCCGAGCTCTTAAACGAGTCTCAGAAAAAGGTACATCCTCAAAGTATCCGCAAAGCCTTAAAAGATAGTGGCTACAATGGAAGAGTTGCTAGGAAGAAACCATATGTGAACGAACAAAATCGGAAGAAAAGATTAAATTTGGCCAAGGAATTTGTTTTGAAGGCAGAAGCATGGTGGAACGATGTCATTTTTGCTGGCGAAAGTCAATATAACAATTTTGGGTCAGATGAACGAAGGATGGTATGGCGGAAGCAAAATGAAGAATTTAAATTAAAAAATGTAAGACCGACTGTAAAGCACGGAGGTGACAGTGTACTAGTCTGAAGCTGTATATCCACATTTGGACCAGGAAAATTAGTTCTTATTGATAATATTATGGATAAAAATGTGTATTTGAACATATTAAAAAACAATTTACACAAAAGTGTTACACAAATGAGAATTTTACACACATTTAAATTTTACTAGGACAATGACCCAAAACATAAGGCACGTATTGTGCAGGAATATTTAACGTATAATTGCTCAAAAGTGTTACTACCACTACCCCAATCACCAGACCTCAACCCTATTGAAAATATGTGGGTTGAACTAGATCGATGTATCAGAAAAACAACAACTTCAAAAGAAATGTTGAAACATAGATTAAAAGAGGAATGGAACAATATAAACACAGGATATTTAATCAAAATCATTAGAAATATGCCACAACGTTTAAAGGAAGTAATACAGTAGAATGGCTACCAAAGAAAATATTAAAATACATATTATTATAAAAATTAGATTAAAAATACGCTTAAAATACGTAGTTTCTATAAGTGTCCGAATATTAAAGTAACGTGAAAATCGGACAATGTTTTATTTAAATTCTGTTATTTAACAACTGTTCCAAGTTATGTAAATAAAACTTATACTATTGCTTACTAGACATATACCTTAATATAATACTTGATCTTGTTCTTTGTTTGTTTTGTTAGAAACGAAATTCGGATGTAACAAACCAAAACTCTCATAGTGTCCGAATATTAAAGTTACTCACTGTATATCAAACATACATCACACGTCATCTGTTTTCGATCGATTTCCTTGGAAGATCCAGGAGTCATCGAACTCATTTGTAACATTTGACAGGCGACATTGCACATACAATAACACGCCTCTTTACATATGTTCCACACAATCACCCATAGAATATTCCAACCAGTTCGATACATACACTAATTAAACAAACATTACACGCATTTCATATCTTGCCATAGAAACACATACATTCCACAACGGAGCAGATAAAAACAGGTAACCGCGCCCCGCAACGGCACTTCTGGATTTCTGTTTTTAGTATCGACACATCGCCAATTCATAATTTCGATTTTTTACAATTATTAATTTTACTCTATTTACACCAAGTATTATTTTATGTCGTTAATTTTTGTATTAAATAAATTTTTTTTCTTCACTTAACAAACTAGCATCAGTGCATTAATTTGCACTGCGGCAACGTTGAAAAGTTTCAATCTCCACATTTATACGCGTACAGGAGATCGATCCCTCCGATTAATCGGTACGACAGGACAACACCGTCTTCCGATTTCGGAGTGTTCCCGTACGAGCCGGCATCGGCACAAAAGACCGAACAACTATTTTATTTTCTTTATACATTATTGTAGGAACGGAATTTTTAGAGTCAATAAATAGTTTTAACTTGGTCATTGATTATTATGTGTGGATTGTGAATTACCAAAAGTGGATAAGGAGAAAATACGAAAAGTAAAAATATATAATATTGTATAATAGTATCGGAAATTTACATAATTGTATGAATTATATTACGTGCAGGGTGGCGGGCGATACCGCCGGCCCTGAAAACAAAAGCCGTATAGCTTTCCAGAAAGCTGGAGAGAAAAGAGAAAAACGGCAGTGTCGCGTTGGGAGCGTCAGTTTCCACATCGCTCCATTATTTTATTCTCACTGGTTTTCATTAAATATTATTATTTTTGATTACTCGGGCCTCTCTTTCTACCCCTTCATAAGTTTAGACTTTGCAATATAATATTTTGGATAAATTCAGAAGCCAAGTAGTATATTTATTGGGGTTTCAACTGTGAGTCCAAATATCGAGCACACCCCCGTATTATTAATTGCATACTTAATTATTTCTATAAAAATAAGAGGGATATCATTAGAAAATAAAAATGCGTGAAATCAAACCATCAAGTGTTGAATACAATCAGAGAAAAATGCATGAACCAAACGATCAGGTGTTGGAAAGTGTAATAGGATTCGGTGAAATAGCTCTAAGGAAGATTTTAGTTGGCTTAGGTGTAGGCGTGGATAAAATAAAAAAAAAAGAAGGAAGAAACTAAATGTCAGGACTAATGAATACACAAAAACACGCTGAGAATATAATATAAATAAATAGGATATATGTATTGAGTATATGGAAACAAATATAGAATACAAAAAAACAACAAAATACTAAATAACTAATGATCTAATGTATCTAAGGGTGTCTAAAAGTTATACGTCTGACAGTTCCTCTAAAATTTAACTGTCTCTTCCGCATCCTGAGACGTAACTTCTTAGGATGATCTCCCCCACCTCTTTCTGGGTCACGCATTTAACCCATTAAGGATCAAGCATTGAAATAACAGAAATATTTGAAATGCGACTATTTATTTGTTATAAGATTACAGAAATTGTAGGACTTAAGGTGATGAACAATTAGAGAACAAAAGTGCATAACTTAAGCCTTTGGTATGTTTTTTTACTATGACATAGGTTAAAATACAAATTAAATGAATTCGATTCCCCGAAAAAAATTAGAAGTGAAATGTTGCGTTAACGCAACTTTGGGCATTAATAGGTTAAGGGAGAAGTCATTCTAAGGGCATTGGCACCCAATATTATGCCAAAAAAGAATCAGAAAATAAATGCGTAAATCAAAACTATCAAGTGTTGCATGTAATCAGAAAATAAAAAATTCGTGAGTCGAACCATTAGGTGTATAATACAATAAGAAAATAAAAAAAGGAATGAATCAAACCATCAGATGTTGAATACAATCAGAATATAAAAAATGCGTGAATCAAACCATCAGGTGTTGAATATAATCAGGAAATAAAAAATACATGAAACGAAATGTCAGGTATAGAATACAATTAGAAAGAGAAAAATGCGTGAATTGAAAAGTCATGCGTCAAAACGTAATGTTATCCGCGTATAATATAAATTGAATCAATCCCGAAGTACCATGCAAAGGAAAGTTAAACGCAGGAAGTATATGTTCATCCTACGCGCTCCTATAATTATTCCGCTATCACCGTGTAAACTGCGAAACTAAATTTTGTTCAACGCCCGCTCGAAGCGCGGCATGAATGTCACATATGCCTCGCAGCAAGCTATTATTCTGGTCATTTGCTTAACAGAATTATGCAAAATCATGGAACTTCGAAACCCTTGTCGGTGAGAGCCTAGCGTGTGGATACGAGTATTCGCAATTCGTGGAAGTATTCACAAACGCTCGGTGAAAAAAAAAGAAATGCCGAAAAAAAATTGTCGTTTAATTCTATTTGATACGTTTTGTGAAAATCCAAGGAAGTAGGGCACGTTTAAAGTAATAGACTATGAATTTTCACGATGGGCGAATGTAAGGAAGATATTGAAAGTTGTTCGCGTATGGGTGTATTCTTCTCTACGAAAATAATTAATCCCCTTATTTTGCATCAACGATGTAGGAAGCACAATGAAACGTGCGACGCTATTGTTTAAATTCACCGATAATGGAAACAAGCATCAACTGTCATCGAGCTGATTGGAATAACGATTCATTTTCATTGGACAAAGGTTTAACGAGTTTGTGGCGAAACGCGTTTATGCTATTCAATTTCATTGGATGTATTCGGTGAATTAAATTTCAAGTTATTCGAGCCTATCTACTGTAGTTAGATTTCACTTGTTCAATTTATCTCGTTTGTTTCTCCGTCTCTTCGTTAAAATCTCAAGGGGTTCTTATTCAACGGGAAGATTCCACGAATCGACTAAATCTCGTTCTATGACGTCTCGATGGAATTCGAACGGACTCGGATCAGATAACGAGGATCTAAGGATTTGATCAGACTTCACGTAATTGAGTTAGAAAATCGTCGATGCCATGGATTGATCGAACAACTTACAACGCGGGGAGCCATCAACCGAATGGCTCTTCTATTTTTGCAAGGAATAATATTGCATTTCTTAGAACTTATTGATTCTATAGTAAAATTTCTTGGATAAATATCCGCTTTTAATTAGTCTCCGAGTGATAAATAATAGCTGTTGTATTACAATAGATAATTACTGTAACTTATAAGTCTCAATATTTTGCACAAATTTTAATATCGGTCTGAAACAATATAAATTGGAAATAACGCTTAAGAAACTTAAAAACAGTTTAGATCTATTAGAAATTACATCAGAAATTTTTTCGTTATATTTTGTCCTCAACCCATTAACGCCCAAATTATATTTTTTTGAAAAATTAAGAAAAATAACGAAATTTCCAAGTTATGTTGGTTCAAGTTTACTAAAAAACGTTATCCCTGAATTTTTTTTCAAATAACATGTTCACAAAAGGCTGATCTATAAATAGATCGCTGGCGAAATAGATAAATAACTTGGGATCTTGAAAATATTATGCATTTAAGTGGTGATTTATAAATAAATCGGTGGGCGCCAATGAGTTAAGTAGATGGAATCGAATATATACCAAGTTGCACCGGTATGTAGTTTAAATTTAATCAAAACCTGTATACCTCAAAAACTTCTTCAAAACGCATGATCATGATATTGTTACATAATGCACGTGTAAAACCTGTCAATATTTGTCACTGCCGATATGAATGTCATTAACCAAGGACCAAGTTACTCACGCCTTTGACCAGGTCTTACAATTAGTCACTGGTGAAGGGCCAGCGTTCACTAGCCTCCATCAATAACTTACAATTAGTCAAAGGGCAAGAAGCATTTTTTGCCCTTCCTGCGATTATTATATATATACATATGTATTTGTGGGATTAATATCTCGATTAATATGTTCTCGATTAGGCAGAGATGGGTGAGAGTGAGAGAGAGTGAGTGAGTGAGCGTGAGAGAGAGAGAGAGAAAGCATGAGTGTTACCTGACCGTAGCTAAATCGTGTGCGCGAATTATTGTATTGTATACCGCGAGACGGCGAGAAAGTAAAAGCACGTAAAGAAGACTGCCAAATAAAGTGTGTTTTGTCTCTTATATTTGACTCCATCATTTACGAGTATTCACCCTACGATCCCACATATATATATAAGTATATATGAAATATCGGAACAGAATTCACTGAATTTCTCTCCATAATAAAAGTTTGGCACCGAGATTCTTTCCGTCACCCTTTATACGGGACATTTATACTTCCTGCACGCACAATAATTTTCGTTAATAAAGTGCAATGCTTGGCCTGGAATTCAACAATATTTCACACTTAAATTAGAAAAGAATATAATATGCAAATTAATAAAAACTTCTAGGCACAGTTTTTAAACGAAATTTAAGTACAGTGTTACTAAAAAATGCATACATTAACCCTTTACACTCAAAGTAATTTTTACTATGAGCTACCAGCTACTCCAGGACTATTTACACGGTGCGATTGTACATCTGTTGAAAAATTGAAAATCTTGCTTTGTCATTAACAAAGATGCGTGGACGATCTACAATTGTTTTACAATATATAAGAAAAAGTATAAAAATCCACCGGATTTACCTGACAAGGGATTAAATACCAGCTTCCGTTATAATTTCGTTGCAGCGACGACAACGGATTGCAAAGGATTAAACAAGTTTATAATATTGATATAACTTAAAATATAATATATAATTAACACACGCGTTTAGTTAAAAAAACTTTGTAAGTTTACATTGTTTTTTTTTTTTAACATTTTTGCACATTTTATGAACCTATCGTCACGAAAATACTTCTTTGGAAAAGTCCAAGAAAGTATCGACCGGGGATTCCTTTCCTCCGAGCATGTCCTTCTGCGCCCTGCACTTCCATCTGATGGAGGACTCACTCGATCTATTAACAAAACGGACACTCTCTGCTGACCAATCTCAAGAGTACATTTCCTGACTCTTCGAGTCCTTCTAGCACATTTCTTGCTCTTTGCAAATCGTCCTTTGTCAATATGAAATTACTGTAGGATTGTATTTTCCGTTCACTTGAAATCAATTGCAGCCAAAAATATTTTAATCTAAAACACTACTCCACCTTCGATGTTACGTTATTTGTAGACGAAAAATATAGAGTTACTTTTTAATTATATCAATAACGGTTCGTGCCCCAAAAAATGTAAACTTACATTTCGCCAAATCCGAAAAAATTACTATTTACCAATATCCTGTAAAGTATACAATTACAATAATATTCCAATGTGTTTCTATACTCATACTGTAAAACTATACCAAAATATATGTGTCTTTCGAAATGTACACTTACATTTCATCAATTGTAAAAGATTTACCAATTCAAAATAACAAACCATATACCAATGCCTCGTCACCTACTGTTACAATGTGACAAAAATTCAAATTACAAAGAATGATCACTGAAAATCCTGTAAAAATTCATCGCATCAATGACAGGCTCATAATGTTCCAATCAAAAAATAATTTCCAATCTGGCATACACAAGCATGAGTACACGAGATACCTCCGATCATTTATAACGTGTCAATTCTAAGTACGTTATGCCGGCAGTAAATAATGGTGATATTCAACTCACAGTAAAATTGGATGGTAACTCGAGCGTAGACAGGTATCCGATACGCGTGTGGTTTCACCACCGTGGCATCGACATTATGTTGCGCAATATGGAATCAAGTAAATGATGCAGAACGAAGCTATTTGTATGTAGCAGAATCAATCCTCTGCTGCCACTATTCGGCCCGTCCTCTTTGTTCGATTACCTGCCGGCAATGAAAGTTCTCGCGCTGCGTATACTTCCGCCACCCCTCCCGGATTTGTTCTTGCGGATGAAACGAAAGCAATTAGCGGCTTTGCACCGCGAAATGAGTAAAGAACGATTTAACGAGGGATATTGGATCATGATGGAAATATCATGTATCGATAAGCATACTCCTCCATTTTTATCTTGGAACGGTAAAACGATTCTGAAATTAGATTTTCATTGGATTTATGGAACACGGTGAAATGGTTGCTAACGATGCTCACAATGTTCGGTTCGATGATTTTTATATTAGATTAATATAAGAAGCGAATTTTACTAACTGTAACATCAGTTAAGGTATATGGATTTTTGGGGAAAGGGGATATTAACACTAGAACTACCGACGTTAAATCTGCTTTATTTCAATATATTAAATATGTAATTTAAAAAAAAAAAAGAAGTCAAGAGGTAGAGAAGATGATCGATTCGGTAATTCTGTATTTTATAAGATCCACTTAGAATATCTACTCTACGACTTTCCTATAAACTTAGAGAATTTTTAGAAAAAATTGAGAACAAGTAATTTTGACTTGCTTGGTAGTTGTAGTGTTAACATCGGTTATGTAATTGTTCGACTTTTGCCGAAAGGTTATTGACGCTGCAATTTACAGAGGTTTGAACACGAAATCTGTGGATGATTTTAACTCTGACTCTCGATATCTCTGAAGTTGAATTTTGAATATTTTTAACGAACGAAGTTGGGAAATATGGTTCACTGGTCCGTGTATTTTTTGTAGCGTATGAAGGGTCATTATTGAATAATTACATCAATATTAATTCAAATTTGTAACTGTTTTTCATTTTCGTTAACTTATTTTCATACTTTTCTAGCTGTAATTTTGGTAGATTCAGAGAGTCTAGAAAAGTACTAGGTTCGTGAGGATCTCGGATAGTCGTGATGTTAAGAGCAGTTGTCCGACAAACGAATGCTCCCGGTTTCGTGTGCAAGTGTACCATTGCTTTCAATTGCACGATTATACTTTTAGTAGAAACTTTAAAATGCCTCAAAAAAATATTTATTTCAAAGATTTCGCCAAGAATACGAAAATTTCGAATTTTTTAATTTATTTCCTCCTTTATTCTTTAAAGGAAATCATGTAAACTCCCGAATTGAAAGTATCCGCTATAAAAGTGGAGTAGAATGGAATAGAATGGAATCTAAAGAATCCAAAGAAATAAATGCAATAAAATTAGAAATAAGAAGAGATAATTCAAAATACTGTGTTATGTCCCATACACAATTATAAAATTTTTCTTTATTTTCTTTTAGACGAACCACTCGGTATACCATTTTCAGCATTGGTTTATGACTTTTTAACAAAAGCAGAGCAAAGCTTGAGTTAGAAACTCCCTTAACGTAGAAACTCTTAACGGTACATAAAATAGACCTATGTAGCGCATACCTCCTTGGAAGGGGTAAACTGTAAACATATCCTAAATAAGTAGAGATCACAATACATATACGCAAATTCCATTCTAAGCTTTCGTTAAAATGCCTAGGGCATGATACGAGCGTGTAAAAGCAATCTACGGAAAGTACAACTTTGAAGCCTGTTAATATAACCCCTTGGGTACATTTGACGTCTTAGACACGTCATGCACTTGTTTACCCCAGGAGAGGATGACGTGTCTAAGACGTCATTAGAGTTTACAATATTTAATATGCACAATTCTCTTCATTTCATCGTAGTTTGTATTAGTCATAATAGAAGAGGCAATTACAGTATTTCGGTGAACATTATTTGCGATACATTGCCCCATTATGTCAGAAAAAAGGAATATATTTTATGATAATGATAACGAAAGTTTGAATGAAAGTGACTTTGAGAAATCTGAAGAAGAATTGTTTAGTGATTCTGAAATTGACAATTACAATGAAATACAAAGTGAAGGTGATGAAGACGATAGTGAACTAGAAAATGATGACAATTCTGATATAATACCAAGGTTTGAAAGACGCACAAGACGTCTTTCGAGCAGTGATAGTGAATCTTCTCGTGAACCATTATCAGGGGAATGGATTTGGGAAGAAAAAGAAAATATAACCGATATACCTAAAAAGTTTTTCTGAAATACCTGGAATTAATTACCTGAAATCATCTTAATACTACATATGTCACTAATATTTTAGAAATGAATGAATTCTTACGTAAAATTTATTGCTTTTACATACTACTCCAAGCAACCAAAAATTAAATCCGTTCCACATGCAAATATTTTCTCAAATAAATCCGTACCCAAAGGGTTAATTAACTATTGCAGTTTATTTTTTCAAATAATTTTTACATTTTCTGTTTTTATGAGCATTCTACTAGCGATTTCCAATAAAATTTTGTACTCTAGACCATTACGAAAATTGACTTTTGTCCAGCTAGATCGGCGAAATTACACACTGTGACACGGCGGGTATTTAATGCAAGATTTCCCCATGTAAAAAGAAAATGAGTTTCAGTCTGGAAACGTCACTCCTAGCGATTTTCACACTCCTCCGGGTAAGCGAGGAGTGTGCAAAAAGCATTTCCCTACCTGAGAAAAAAAAAGATCTGTGTTTGTTCTGGGTTATACTGGTAATTATATATCATAACTGGCAATTATACATAATCACCAGGTTCATCACATTTGCCGTTACATGTGCAAAGCAAAAATTGAAAACTGTTCCAACTCGATTCAATCGTCAAGATAATCATAACGTCTCGTGCATTCCGTTTAAAATGGCAACGCGATAAACCTGTCATTTAAACATCCCTTCCAACGACTACTTCTACAAATCGTCCGCCCGTTACTTTTTTTCCCCTGCAACCAACAAACAATTTGGATCTCGGTTGATTAATTCAGCGTAGAAAAAAGTATCCGCAATGCGTCGACACTGTTTTCATCGTTCTCCGAAGGTGCATTAATGAAACATATCTGAAAACAAAGATGTCGTCTGATAGGTGAATCACGTCACGCTAAACGAAGCGCAACATCGAAGACCAGAAACAGATAATGCAACATCAATGGATAAAATACCGCATCCGTGAAGATCTCATCGGAATTACCGCGATTCATCTACCTCCGCTGCTCATTTAATACCAGCCGGCTGGCCGATATAATGCATTTCTGTCAGGCGTGTCATTGAAAACGATTCTTTTTAAATTTCATTCAGTGGCGACGGTGTACGTGACACGAAGTCGTCCGGCATTTTTGAAGCATGCCGGATGAAAAATATCCCGAAAAATAAGACGAAGAAGGGAAATGGTAGGCAGTAGGGTATTCAGTAGAAAATGCAAGATTAAATGATGCGCGATATTTTATTCATGCCCTCGGAAAAGCGATCAGGAAAATTGGAGATGTCGATCGAGACTGCGCCCGGCATGATGCCCGGCTGACGTATCGAAGAATATCGCGCGGGCCGCCCGCGAGGCGGAACGTATGAAAATTCAATTCCCAGGAAATGGGAAAAGATGCTCGCAGCATCGGCACGCTTTCGTCTTACCTGCATCTACTACGTGCCGTCTTCTGCGTCTGAAATACGTAAATATGTACCTACTATACATACGGATGTATGAATCTATGTATATATCCATGTGTGGTCGTATATATGTATGTACTTACAATAGCTTCGAAAATTCCGATGGTTCTGATGTGCAACGATAAGAGAATATCGTGTTTATTTATAAGAGCGGACACCGTCTTTCCGAAATCCTAGATTTTTCTTCGTGGAATTTCCTTCTTTTCGCGATACACTGCAGTGTATACATTTCCTGTTATGCTGTATTTTTGGCTTCACGCTGGAACTTGAAAACCGACGGATTCTCATTCGCTATGCGGAGAGTTCTCGTTTCTTTTCAGAGATAAGAAGCAGGGAATTTGACACTTCGGGATTAGAATTTTTAAAATGTATTTTTACAATAGGGATTAATATTGAAAATGAATTTTATTCGTGTTCTGAGTATTTACGTAGTATAGCTCGTTGTCCATTGACAGAATTCGATCTTGCGCTGTGAAGTTTATGATAACTTACATTTTCAACATATTGAACACCACGGAGATCACAGATGACCGACTTTACTAAATTTAATTTCATGTAAAAATTTAAAATGTAATTATTATGAATTTTTTAATACAATCAATATTTAAATATGGGGATTAAAAAGATGAATACTTCTGTCTTTGAGGTTTCTAATTTTTTATTTTCAAGTTAGTAAAAATGGTGAAAGTAACGAAATGCTGGTTCAACATGTTAAGGATCACAACTCCAATAATTTAATTATTAAACTTGAACATATTGGAATTTAGAGGCTGTGATGACTTTACTAACAGTTGGTCAAGTTTTAATTACTTCTCGTCATGTAAGGAGTAAGAGGAAGTGTAGGTTTTGTGAAAATCTTTTTTTTTATTCTTCCAAGTTCTTATTTCCAAGATTATTAACTCTCCACAATGAATTTTCTCTTTTTATAACATCTTTTGCACTTTATGCATCTCGATCTGTGCATATACACATTTACATGCACACCGTGATCGGTTTTCGCCGAAGCCGGATAATCGCAGGTAACAATGTCTCTTGAAGCAGCTACTCTGATCGGTGAAGCGCCTTTTTGAATTCGTTTCTAAAGCATTTCTGTCAGTACAGTTTTTTGTTAATCCAATCCTAATGTATACTTTTAAAAATAATTTTATTCATTTATCATCCAAATATTGTTAGCTTTGCTCATCGAAACACTTTAGAATTAGTTTCGGCGGTAGAAATCAATTAATTCCAATCATAAATATAAAATTGACCACTGTAAATTTCACTTTACTATATGTTATTAACACTAGATTGTCCAAGAAAGTCATTTTGACTGCTTTTTAATTTCAATTAGAAAAAAAATTATGTATCTAATGATACAATTTCTTATTGTTAGAATTTTGTTACTTTTTGTACAACATATATTTAATTGTAGTTACCTGCCTCCTCCTTCATTTCCGGCATATATGTGTGTGTGTGTGTGCTTTACCTATATTGTCCAAAAGCAGTCGTTTTGACTGCTTGGGAAATTTAAAATAGTCAAATGACTCTTATTATTGAATTGAGTAAATTTCTTATATGACCAGTTCGGCTCTGTATTGAAATAGCATTTTTCATTTTTTTCGATTACCGTTACATGATAACATACAATTACATGTGCTTCTTGATTGCGTAGGTTTGGTGGAAGTTATTTTGATGGTAGCATCACAGCTTCGTCTCTTTCCGCGTAATGCATACATTTTTTGTTTCCAAGTGAAATAAATTTTTGTTAATGTTAATATTTACTGATAACCTGTTATATAAGTGTAAATGATATAAAAAGATATTAAAAATTAATTTTAAATAAATTTCTTTACACATTAGTTATTCTTTCACAATGCAGTCATTTTGACTGCTTCTGGGCAATATATTGCAAGTTTCAGTCTTTCTAGTATTAAAGTGCAAAATAAGCCTTGCACTAGTACTCTTTAAATATTTATTTTAGATCGCTTGAATGTGTTAAATATGGGTTTTTTTAATCTATATATTCATATCTTACCAGGAAGTGCGAGTTCTTCATGCAGAATGTGTTTCATTGTATATAGATTTTTCACAGGAACGAACGGTAAAGTGGGAGATTGAGAACCCTGAACCAGTTGCCGAGGTAGATAGCATGTGGAAATGCTGCATTTTACCATAAAACCTAGGATACTCGAAATCCTTTTGCGTTAGCTGTTTACTGTGTTTTCTAGCGATCGATTTTGGTAGAAGCATATGGTGAAAAAGAAGATAGAAATTGCAAATATGAGATTGAAGGAGGATAAAAGTTGTTCAATGACAGATATCGATTCCTTGAAGTATCATAGATTGCAAATCGTTAAAATCAATTAATTATAATTGAACTAATATGGGAATTTGATAAAATACCTCCTGACTTTTCTTGTAACAATTTAAGGTGGTGATATCATATGTAGTTGATACAAAAGGAAGAAATGTTTTGTAATTAAAAATGTCGTGCTGTAAAATAATGTTGAAGGAAAAGCTATAGCTATAAGAGTAGAATAACATTGTGCTAAAACGTTGGACTCCTAAAAGGTTAATTCAAGTTAGGTGATTTTTCCCATGTGTTATATAAATCGTAGCTTCGATAATTGAAACTCACAATAAGCTGCAGTTGCAAATCCTTAACAAA